>CAWUFW010001014.1:1200000-1787500 GCA_963921515.1 Calotriton arnoldi
CTGGAGAGATGGCTTCTTTGGCCGTTCTGTTCTCCAGGACTTTCTGGTGTGAACTTGGTTCGCAGACCCACCACCGGGGTTGGTATTGCTGGGGTATCTATTCTAAGGTGAGGAATCTAAAACTGTCTTTTTCAGATGAACAAGTTACTTACCTTCGGTAACGATATATCTGTAAGAGACATAGATTAGTTATGGATTCCTCACCACCCCACTCATCCTCCCCGTTCTGCGAACTGACTTCTAGAGTAAGGGACTCCCTTTCAGGGCCCTAGTTTTGTGCACCAGTGGTCAGTGACTTGCATGGCTCTGTGCTTCTGGTGTGGAATGTTGTGTAAAGAACTGACGTCAGCATCTAAGTAGATACCGCGACGTCATTCCGGCGATCACGATGCCAACGACGAATGCGGAGTCGACCGACACCACCTACCGACGCGCAGGGGTACTGCTGAAGAAAAATTCTCCTGATCCAGTCTGACACCTGGGGGTAATTCTAAGGTAAGGAATCTATAACTAATATATGTCTCTTACAGATAGATCGTTACGCAAGATAAGTAACTTGTTCGACGAGCCAGACTGGCGAGAGGAACTGGGTGATGCCAGTGGTTTGGACATCTCCCCAGACCTTGGCATGCTCTCCCCCCCTACCGTGGCTACGGAGGAGGGAGCTTCGTACGCAGTGGTGTTGTGTAGGGCGGCTGAGGTCTTGAACCTGGAGCTTCCTACGGTGGCAGTCAGGACTTACCTCCTGACAGAGGTACTTCAACCGGCAGCAGCCTCTTCAGATCCCCTGCTGCCTTTTAATGAAGCCCTCACCGATGTCCTTCTGGGCACTTGGTCCAAGCCAAGCACAGGGGCTCCTGTGGACAGGATGATTGCCCGACGCCACCGCCCGGCCCCGGGTGACCCACTTTTCCTCTCCCTACACCCTACCCCCGAGAGCTTAGTGGTCCAAGCCTCGTCTTCTAAGGGCGCATTCCCTACTGCTCCCCCAGATAGGGAATCCAAAAAGGTGGACCACCTTGGGAAGATGTTTCCGTCCGTCCGCCAGCTTAGCCCTGCGGTCGGTGAACACCGCATGCGTCTTGGGCTCTTCTACCCATATAGTGTGGGGTACGGTTGCACAAGTGCTGCCACAGTGCCTGGAGGAAGCCCGGGCCAATTCCCACCCGCGCAGTGGCAGAGGGTCGAGACTCAGCTAAGTCCACCATTTGGTGTGGGTTGGATACCGCCGGCTCTGGGCAGAACGGTTTCCACGTCCGTAGCCTTGAGGCGCTACGCTTGGTTGAGGACGTCTTTTTTCTCTGGGGATGTCCAATCCACCCTTCTGGATGTGCCCTTTGGCCGTCGCCTGTTCGGTGACCAGGTGGACTCAGCGCTCGAGCGCTTCAAGGATTCTAGGGCTACGGCCAGATCTTTGGGCCGCGCGGCCACTTCTAGCCCCACACAGTCCGCCTTTCGTAGCTACGGAAGGGGTGCCCCACCACGTTCCACCCAATCTGGCCACAGGACCGCGCAAGCTACCCAGCCTCTGCGTGGCCACGGGCATGGGACCCAGCGACGTGGGTCTGGAGGCAGCGGGCGGGCCAGTCCACCCAGGCCCCCCCCCTGCAACAGCCTCCAAACCCTCTTAGTCCCACCTTTCAGGGCCACCGAGGCCCGTGGGTGGCAGGATTTTCCATCACCTCCCCCACTGGCAAAACATCACGTCGGACAGGTGGGTTTTGCAGATAGTCCGAAGGGGCTACTCCCTCCCCTTCGAGACTACCCCTCCCTCCATGCCACCAACATTCCATCACATGTCGGAGGATCACTTGGCCCTTCTCCGTCAGGAGGTTACGGCTCTCGTGGCCAAGGAAGCCATCGAGCGAGTCCCTGTGCCAGAAGTAGGTCGTGGTTGTTATTCCCACTACTTCCTGGTGGCCAAGAAGGACAAGGGTCTGTGTCCTATCTTCAATCTCAGGGATGTCGACCGCTTCCTCCAGAAGGAGAAGTTCAAAATGTTGACATTGGCTCAGGTCTTGTCTGCCCTCGACCCTGGAGACTGGATGGTAGCGTTGGACTTGCAGGGTGCTTATTTTCACATCCCCGTCCTGACGGCCCACAGGCGTTACCTATGGTTCATGGTGGGCCACGAGCATTTTCAGTTTACCGTGCTACCCTTTGGCCTTACCAGCGCCCCTCGGGTGTTCACGAAAGTGATGGCGGTGGTCGCAGCTCATCTGCGCAGATCAGGGGTTCCAGTCTTCCCCTATCTCGACGATTGGCTGTTGAAGTCGCGTTCGTCCCAGGCTACGGCGGACCTCCTGCACTCGCTGGGGTTCACTATCAACGTGCCGAAGTCACACCTGATTCCCTCTCAGAAGCTCCTTTTCATCGTAGCAGTTCTGGATACAGCGCAGTTTCGGGCCTATCCTTCCGAGCAGCGAGTCTGGGATATTCGGGCTATGATACTGATGTTTCAGCCTTTATCCCGGATTTCGGTGAGAATGACCCTAAGGCTGCTGAGCCTCATGGCCTCCTGCATCCTGCTGGTGGACCATGTCAGGTGGCATATGCAGGCTCTGCAGTGGGACCTAAAGTTCCAGTGGTGCAGCATCAGGGAAATCTTTCCGATGTCGTCCAGATCTCGGAGGGCACTGCACCAGTGGTGGCTAACAAACTAGGATTGGGTCAACGGCAGATCCCGCTCCCTTCCCCAACCAGACCTCACAGTGGTGACAGATGCTTCACTTCTGGGATGGGGCGGCCACATGGGAGAGGCGGAGATCAGAGGCCTCTGGTCTCCAGCGGAGTCCGGGCTCCACATCAACCTGCTGGAGCTCCGGGCGATCTGTCTTGCACTGAAAGCAATCCTTCCTTCTGTCAAAGGAAGGGTAGTGCAGGTGTTCACGGACAACACCACTGCCATGTGGTACTGCAACAAACGGTGTGGGGTGGGGTCGTGGACCCTATGTCAAGAGGCTCTCCGCCTCTAGACGTGGCTGGAACATCAGGGCATTTCCCTGGTGGTTCAACACCTGGCAGGATCCCTGAATATCAGAGCGGACGAACTCATCCGCCAGTGCATGATGGATCACAAATGGCGTCTTCACTCGGAAGCGGTGCAAGGTCTCTTTCAGCAGTGGAGAGAGCCTTGGTTAGAGCTGTTCGCCACCGAAGAGAACGTGCAATGTCAGCAGTTCTGCGTGTTATAATTTCCAAGGCAGCAGTCGCTCGGCGACGCTTTTTGTCGCGAGTGGAATTGCGGTCTTCTATACGCCTTTCCGTCTATACCACTTCTGCCCAGAGTGCTGAAGAAGATCAAGCATGACCAGGCCCAAGTCATTCTTGTGGCTCCGGATTGGGCACGAAGAGTCTGGTATCCCGAGCTGCTCAACATGGCCATCGATCCTCTGATCAGACTGCCTCTTCGGGAGGATCTTCTGTCGCAGCAGCAGGGAACGGTCCTCCACCCGAACTTGTCCAGCCTCCACCTCCTTGCGTGGAGATTGAGCGGCGGCAGTTGACGTGGTTTGACCTGCCTCCTGAAGTCTGTGATGTAATCTTGGCAGCCAGGCGTCCCTCCACTAAGACGGTATACGCCTGCAGATGGAATAAATTTGTGGCATGGTGCACAGCAAAGGCTGTGGATCCCCTTTCTGCCCCTCTTTCTGAGGTTCTCTTGTTCCTCCTCTCTTTAGCCCAGCAGGGCTCTGCTCTGGGCACTATCAAAGGCTACCTCTCGGCCATTTCAGCCTTCCTTAGGCTTCCTGATCAGCCTTCTCTTTTCAAGTCCCCTGTTGTAAATAGATTTCTTAAGGGCATTACTCATCTCTTTCCTCCTGTTCCCTTTGTAATGCCCCAGTGGGACTTGAACTTGGTTCTTACTTTTCTTATGTGCGCTCCCTTTGAGCCGCTTCATAATTGTCCTCTCAAGCTTTTAACCCTAAAAACTGCCTTTCTGGTGGCCATCACCTCTGCTCGCAGGGTGGGTGAGCTCCAAGCTCTTTCTTCTAAGCCTCCCTTTCTGGCTATCCATCCGGACAAGGTCGTCCTGAGAACTAGACCTTCCTTCCTTCCCAAGGTGGTTACTTCTTTCCACATTGGCCAAACCATCACTTTGCCCACCTTCTTTCCGCCTCCGCATCCTTCAAAAGAAGAAGAGAGGCTCCACCGTCCGGATCCAAAACGTGCGCTTTCTTTCTACTTGGATCGCACAAAACAATTCCGGGTGGATGACCAGCTCTTTGTTGGGTACGTGGGCGCTAATAAAGGTCGGGCCGTGCACAAACAGACCATCTCCAGGTGGGTCGTTCTGTGCATCAAAGCCTGCTGCTCTTTGGCTAAGAAGGAGCCTCCAGTGGGGCTACGAGCCCATTCCACCACCGCGACGGCAGCTACTACTGCCTTGGGACGAGGAGTCCCCCTGAATGGCATTTGTCAGGCAGCTACGTGGACATCTCTGCACACGTTTACGAGACACTACTGCCTGGACAATCAAGTCTGGAGAGATGGCTTCTTTGGCCGTTCTGTTCTCCAGGACTTTCTGGTGTGAACTTGGTTCGCAGACCCACCACCGGGGTTGGTATTGCTGGGGTATCTATTCTAAGGTGAGGAATCTAAAACTGTCTTTTTCAGATGAACAAGTTACTTACCTTCGGTAACGATATATCTGTAAGAGACATAGATTAGTTATGGATTCCTCACCACCCCACTCATCCTCCCGTTCTGCGAACTGACTTCTAGAGTAAGGGACTCCCTTTCAGGGCCCTAGTTTTGTGCACCAGTGGTCAGTGACTTGCATGGCTCTGTGCTTCTGGTGTGGAATGTTGTGTAAAGAACTGACGTCAGCATCTAAGTAGATACCGCGACGTCATTCCGGCGATCACGATGCCAACGACGAATGCGGAGTCGACCGACACCACCTACCGACGCGCAGGGGTACTGCTGAAGAAAAATTCTCCTGATCCAGTCTGACACCTGGGGGTAATTCTAAGGTAAGGAATCTATAACTAATATATGTCTCTTACAGATAGATCGTTACGCAAGATAAGTAACTTGTTCGACGAGCCAGACTGGCGAGAGGAACTGGGTGATGCCAGTGGTTTGGACATCTCCCCAGACCTTGGCATGCTCTCCCCCTACCGTGGCTACGGAGGAGGGAGCTCGTACGCAGTGGTGTTGTGTAGGGCGGCTGAGGTCTTGAACCTGGAGCTTCCTACGGTGGCAGTCAGGACTTACCTCCTGACAGAGGTACTTCAACCGGCAGCAGCCTCTTCAGATCCCCTGCTGCCTTTTAATGAAGCCCTCACCGATGTCCTTCTGGGCACTTGGTCCAAGCCAAGCACAGGGGCTCCTGTGGACAGGATGATTGCCCGACGCCACCGCCCGGCCCCGGGTGACCCACTTTTCCTCTCCCTACACCCTACCCCCGAGAGCTTAGTGGTCCAAGCCTCGTCTTCTAAGGGCGCATTCCCTACTGCTCCCCCAGATAGGGAATCCAAAAGGTGGACCACCTTGGGAAGATGTTTCCGTCCGTCCGCCAGCTTAGCCCTGCGGTCGGTGAACACCGCATGCGTCTTGGGCTCTTCTACCCATATAGTGTGGGGTACGGTTGCACAAGTGCTGCCACAGTGCCTGGAGGAAGCCCGGGCCAATTCCCACCCGCGCAGTGGCAGAGGGTCGAGACTCAGCTAAGTCCACCATTTGGTGTGGGTTGGATACCGCCGGCTCTGGGCAGAACGGTTTCCACGTCCGTAGCCTTGAGGCGCTACGCTTGGTTGAGGACGTCTTTTTTCTCTGGGGATGTCCAATCCACCCTTCTGGACGTGCCCTTTGGCCGTCGCCTGTTCGGTGACCAGGTGGACTCAGCGCTCGAGCGCTTCAAGGATCTAGGGCTACGGCCAGATCTTTGGGCCGCGCGGCCACTTCTAGCCCCACACAGTCCGCCTTTCGTAGCTACGGAAGGGGTGCCCCACCACGTTCCACCCAATCTGGCCACAGGACCGCGCAAGCTACCCAGCCTCTGCGTGGCCACGGGCATGGGACCCAGCGACGTGGGTCTGGAGGCAGCGGGCGGGCCAGTCCACCCAGGCCCCCCTGCAACAGCCTCCAAACCCTCTTAGTCCCACCTTTCAGGGCCACCGAGGCCCGTGGGTGGCAGGATTTTCCATCACCTCCCCCACTGGCAAAACATCACGTCGGACAGGTGGGTTTTGCAGATAGTCCGAAGGGGCTACTCCCTCCCCTTCGAGACTACCCCTCCCTCCATGCCACCAACACTCCATCGCATGTTGGAGGATCACTTGGCCCTTCTCCGCCAGGAAGTTGCAGCTCTCTTGGCCAAGGGAGCTACCGAAAGGGTCCCTGTGCCAGAAGTAGGTCGTGGTTGTTACTCCCACTACTTTCTGGTACCCAAGAAGGACAAAGGCCTGTTTCCTATCTTAGATCTCAGTGCCCTCAACTGCTTCCTCAGGAAGGAGAAGTTCAAAATGCTCACGTTGGCTCAGGTCCTGTCTGCCCTCGATCCCGGAGATTAGATGGTAGCGTTGGACTTGCAGGACGTCTATTTCCAAATCCCTGTAATGCCAGCCCACAGGCGTTACCTACCGTTCACGGTAGGCCACGAGCATTTTCAGTTTACCGTGCTCCCTTTTGGCCTTACCAGTGCCCCTCGGGTGTTCACAAAAGTGATGGCGGTGGTCGCAGCTCATCTGCGCAGTTCAGGGGTTCCAGTCTTCCCCTATCTCAATGACTGGCTGTTGAAGGCGAGCTCGTCCCAGGCTGTCTTCTCCCACCTCCAGACTACGGCGGACCTCCTGCACTCGCTTGGGTTTACTATCAATGTGCCAAAGTCACACCTGATTCCCTCTCAGATGCTCCTTTTCATCGGAGCAGTTCTGGATACAGCGCAGTTTCGTTATTGTTCTCCCGAGACGCGAGTCTGGGATTTTCGGGCTATGATACCGATGTTTCAGCCTCTATCCCGGATTTTGGTGAGAATGACCCTGAGGCTGCTGGGCCTCCTGCATCCTGCTGGTGGATCATGCCAGGTGACATATGCGGGCTCTGCAGTGGGACCTGAAGTTCCAGTGAGCACAGCATCAGGGGAATCTTTCCAATGTCGTCCAGATATCGGAGGGGACTGCACACCAATTGCAGTGGTGGCTCACGAACCAGGATTGGGTCAGCGGCAGATCCCACTTCCTTCCCCAACCAGAGTTCACAGTAGTGGCGGATGCGTCACTCCTGGGATGGGGCGGCCACCTGGGAGAGGCGGAGATCAGGGGTCTCTGGTCTCCGACGGAGTCCGGTCTCCACATCCTTTTGGAGCTCTGGGTGATCCGTCTTGCACTGAATTTATTCCTTCCTTCTGTCAAAGGAAGAGTAGTGCAGGTGTTCACGGACAACATCACTGCCATGTGGTACTGCAACAAACAGGGTGGGGTGGTGGACCCTTATGTCAAGAGGCTGTTCGCCTTTGGACATGGCTGGAGCATCAGGGCATATCCCTGGTGGTACAAAACCTGGCAGGTTCTCTAAACACCAGGGCAGACAAACTCAGCTGCCGGTGCATGATGGATCATGAATGGCGCCTTCACTCTGAGGTGGTGCAAGGTCTGTTTCGGCAGTGGGGGGAGCCTTAGTTAGATCTGTTCGCCACCGAAGAGAACGCGCAATGTCAGCAGTTCTGCGCATTGGAGTTTCCAAGGCGGCACTCGCTTGGTGACGCTTTTCGTCGCGAGTGGAATTGCGGCCTCCTATACGCCTTTCCGCCTGCACCACTTCTGCCCAGAGTGCTGAAGAAGATCAAGTGCAACCGGGCCCAAGTCATTCTTGTAGTTCCGGATTGGGCACGAAGAGTCTGGTACCCTGAGCTCTTGGGCATGGCCATCGATCCTCCGATCAGACTGCCTCTTCAGGATGATCTTCTGTCACAGCAGCAGGGGACGGTCCTCCACCCGAACCTGTCCAGCCTCCACCTCCTTGCGTGGAGATTGAGCGGTGACAGTTGACCGCTTTCGACCTTCCTCTTGAAGTCTGTAATGTCATCTTGGCAAACAGGCGTCCCTCCACTAAAACGGTATACGCCTGTAGATGGAACAAATTTGTGGCATGGTGCGCAGCAAAGGCTGTGGATCCCCTTTCTACCCCTCTTTCAGAGGTTCTCCTCTTCATTCTATCTTTGGCTCAGCAGGGCTCTGCTCTGGGCACTCTTAAAGGCTACCTTTCGGCCATCTCTGCCTTTCTGCGCCTTCCTGATCAGCCTTCTCTTTTCAAGTCTCCGATTGTAAATAAATTTCTAAAGGGCATTACTCATCTCTTTCCTCCCTCTCCTTTCGTAATGCCCCAGTGGGACTTGAATCTTGTTCTTACTTTCCTTATGTGTGCTCCCTTCGAGCCGCTACATAATTGTCCTCTCCGTCTTTTTACCTTGAAGACTGCTTTCCTGCTTGCCATCACATCTGCTTGCAGGGTAAGTGAGCTTCAGGCTCTTTCCTCTAAGCCTCCTTTTCTTGCATTTCATCCGGACAAAGTGGTCCTTCGCGCTAGGTCCTCTTTTCTGCCCAAAGTGGTTACCTCTTTTCACATAGGTCAGACCATCACATTGCACACCTTCTTCCCCCCTTCGCACCCTTCCAAAGAGGAGAGACTCCACCGTCTGGACCCAAAACGTACGCTGTCCTTCTACCTAGACCGCACTAAAGATTTCCGGGTGGACGATCAACTCTTCGTTGGTTATGTGGGCACCAAGAAAGGTCGGGCTGTGCACAAACGTACCACCGATGGGTTCTATGCATCAAAATCTGCTTTTCTTTGGCGAAAAAGAAACCTCCAGTAGGACTGCGTGCCCACTCTACCAGGGCGACGGCAGCCTCTACTGCTTCGGGACGTGGAGTTCCGTTGATTGACATCTGCCAGGCAGCCACGTGGGCATCCCTGCATACATTCACAAAACATTACTGCCTGGATAGCCAAGTCCGGCAGACAGGTTTTTGGGCTGTTTGTTCTCCAGGACTTTCTGGTGTGAACTTAGTTCCCAAACCCACCTCCGGGGTTGGCATTGCTGGGGTATCTATTCTAAGGTATAGATGAACAAGTTACTTACCTTCGGTAACGATATATCTGTAAGAGACATACATTAGTTATAGATTCCTTACCGCCACGCCCATCCTCCCCATTCTGCGAACTGACTTCTAGGGATAGGACCTCCCTTCCAGGGCCCTATTTTTGTGCACCAGTGGTCAGTGTCTTGCATGGCTCTGTGCTTCTGGCGTGGAAAGTTGTGTCAGAACTGACGTCAGCGCGCAGGAGCGGCGCGGCGTCTACGTAGACACCGTGACGTCATCCCGGCAACGCCGACGACAGACGCGGAGTCGACCTACGCGCAGGGCTACTGCTACAGAAAAATTCTCCGGATCCAGTCTGACGCCTGGGGTAAATTCTAAGGTAAGGAATCTATAACTAATGTATGTCTCTTACAGATACATCGTTACTGAAGGTAAGTAACTTGTTCTTCAGTGTCGTCGCACATCTCCAACTCCTGCGCCGTCTGTGCCCTGATGAACCTTAAAGCCAGTCCAGGATCATAAAGCAAACTCTACGACGCCAAACACCGGAGGCAGATATGTAAGACCTGCTCTTAGTCTAAGTCGAGGGCCCAGACTCACTCTCACTCTCGATGCCATTCCTGTGAAAGATCCTTCTCACATTCAAAGTCCTCAGGTAAGTCAAAGACCAAGAAGATGAAGCAGGATTCTTTTCGGTCTCGCTTCTCTCACTCTGAGGATGTGCATAAACGTCATGGTGCTTCTCGGTCCCAGTCCTGATCTGCTACAGAGGAGCTGATTCCAATCTGGTCCCGGTTCAATCTGAGTTTCTGGGTCTATCAGCCACGCAGCATCAGATAGTTGCTTTCAAAGAAGCTGTGGATCTTTGGCACCCTTCTAGTGTTGTCTGGTGTGCTTTTAGGTCCCACGGATCCAAAGAGGCCTCCATTTGGGTTACCATCACCAGATCAATCCTCTGCACCATTTGTGCCTCTGGCTCCCGCTGCTGGATCCGCCCAAACTCTGTGACCGGTGCCCATTCTGACTTTGAACCTGGCACCAGAACCTATGTTGGTTCCTGCCATGTCAATGCCAGAGGAGAACCCAATTGTTTTGGTTGACACCAAGATGCATCTACTTTGATCGAAGTCGCAACCTATACATGTTCCAAAACAGCCGGTCCAACCTCATTCGGATTCCGACAGAATGTTACCACTTCCAGAGTCGCCCTCAAGTGAACCAAACTCTTTTTAGCTTTGATTCAGAACATATTCCACATTGTCTGGTTGATGACTGCGATGAAAGGGATGATGCAACCCAATACTTCAATGACAACAATCTTTATATGGACCTACAAGATGCCACCTCTTGGACACCTCCCCTGACAGTGGGTTTAGTTCCTCCCAGGCCCCTCAACAGAAAAATCTGACTTTCACTGTAGTCAGCCAGCATGCAACTGAAGTTCTAGCCGTTATTTTTTTGACTTGCAGCAACCATCTATTGAGGTCATAATTAACGTACTGACAGAGGTTCTGCAGCGTTGACCGGCCTCCAGAGAACCGCTCATCCCTTTCAGCAAGGTTCTAACTGATACACTGATAGGCACTTGGGCTTGTTCTTGCCTGCCAGCAAATAGCCATGTGACTAGATGCCAAAGATCTGCCTCAGGTGTTCCTGACTTGCTAACACAGCTTCCCATGCCTGAGAACCTTGTGGTCCAGGCCTCTACCAGTAGGTCGAACCTGAACTCTTTCCCTAAGACGACTCCTGATAGGGAGACAAAACATATGAAGGCTTTTGGGAAACTGAGGTTCTCAGTCAGCCTGGCCCTTCGTTCAAGCAATACCAGCTGCCTCCTTGGACGATACTCGCACTGTGGGACATGGTCAATGAGTTCTTTCCAGTAGTTCTGATGAATTTCGCTTCTACCTAGCGCACATCATCCAGGATGGCCAAGACGTAGCAAAATGCGTCTTCCGCTCTGGGCTGGACAGTCTTGACTGCTTGGGCAGGACAGTCGGTAACAGTGCGGTGCTGCGGTGCAGCGGGGATGAGATCCATTGGTTTTTCGGGTGCCATCCATGTGTCATTAATGGATATGCCTTTTCACAGCACTCTGCTTTTCAGTGACAAAGCATGCTCTGCACTGGAGCGCTTCAAAGAAACCAGGGCCACAGCGAGATCCTTCAGCCTTTCTGTGCCTGTTTGGCAGTATCCCCAATAATTTCTCCTCTTTTTACATCTTCACAAGGGGTCTGGCACAAAGACAACACCAGTGCCATCCAGTCCAGCAACAGACTCCCCTGTGCTTTTAAGGCCTGGGTCAGGTATCTAGCCGACAGTATCCAGGCCCTCAGCTGCAATATACTGCCCGTCTTCTGCAGTCCATCCCCCACCCTGCCGTGCTTCAGCTTTCATGCCGCTTTAGCTTATCCTCAGCAGCACATGGCCACCCAGTTGGAGGCAGGATAAGTTATTATCTCCACTGGTGGTGGAGCATTGCTATAGACAAATGGGTGCTCCAAATGTTCAGCAAGGAGAAGCACTGCCATTTCTGTCCAGCCCTCGCATATCCCACCATCATCAGACCAAGTTTCGGAAGACCATTTATCCATTCTGTGGCAAGGTGTCCAGGCTGTTTTGAACAAAGCAGCCATAGAGGGGATTCCAGCAATGGAAATAGGAACAGGATTCTACTCCCATTATTTCCTCTGGTGGACCTGTTTGCCACTCACGAGAACGTGCACTGCCCCTCGTTCTGCAGTCTCCAGTATCCGATGCATGGGATCGTTGGGGGACGCCTTTCAGTTAGATTGGGGCTCAGAGCTTCTTTACGTGTTTCCTCCCATACCCTTGATTCCTCGAGTTCTGAGGAAGATTTGCAGAGACCGGGCCCAAGTCATATTGATCGCCCCGGATTGGCAAAGAAGGATGTGCTACACAGACCTCCTTTACCTCTCATCGCACCCTCCGCTCTGTCTCCCTCTCAGGGCATACCTCCTCTCGCAGGGGAAGGTTCTACACCCCCACCTCCAGAGTCTGCACCGTCATGCCTGGAGATTGAACGGGGCAACCTGAATTCTTTCTCTCTCCTGCCAGATGTGGTGGATGTTATTTTATCAGCCAGAAGACACTCTACCAAATCTGTCTATTCTGGTAGGTGGGCTAAGTTTGTTAAGTGGTGTGGAGAGAGATCGGTTGATCCCTTACGAGCCCATTTGTCTGATATACTCAGTTTCTCTCTTTCCCTAGCACAACAGGGTTGTGCAGTAGCTACGTTTAAAGGCTACTTGTCTGCCTTGTCAGCTTTTCTCTGCTTACCAGACCAACCCTCTTTATTTAAATCTCCCATAGTCATGAGATTCATTAAGGGTCTCACCAATGGGTTTCGTCCCACACCATTTATTATGCCTCAGTGGGATTTGAATTAAGGAGAGACTTCACCGCCTGGACCCTAAGAGGGCGGTCAGCTTCTACCTGGACAGGACTAAGAACTTCAGATTGGACGACCAACTCTTAATTGGATATGTGGGCAAGATGAAGGGCAAGGCTGTGTCCACAAGAGAATGCTGTCCAGGTGGATCATCATCTGCATCATGATCTGCTACGCCGTGGCCAAGAAGGAGCCTCCTGAAGGAAGTTTTTTTCTTCGGCTTTAGCTAGAGGTGTCCTTGTTGTAGACAATCTGCAAGGCAGCAACTTGGGCCTCCCTCCACACTTTGGCGAAGCATTATTGCTTAGACTCTGAGGTGAGGAGGAACAGCCACTTTGCACGTTCTGTGCTGCAAGAGATTTTGGTATAAGTAGGCAGGCACCCTCCTCCGAGTGTGGGACTGCTTGGGGATTCAATTAAAAAGGTGAGGAATCCACCGGCAGATGTATACATCAGAAGAACAAGTTACTTACCTTCTGTAACACTTTTTCTGGAGGATACAGTATTTGCCTGTGGATTCCTCACTGACCCACCCATCCCCGTTGCCTGCCTGTTTATACCGGAAAATAATTGGCATGTGATTCATGTATTTTATTATGGAATATTTGAAATGATGTGATATTTGTCATTAGGAAATGTCTATGTTTTAGAATTTCCAGTTTCTTTCTTGGTTTTGTACAATGTGTATACTTGTGGAAATGTTGTCGGTTCACCCGTTCGCCTCGAAGGCATGGAAAAAATGGGCGGAACTGACTTCAGCATGCCGACGAGGTCTTCTTATGGCTCCGATGACGTCACGCAGAGTCGTGTGCGGAGCCGTTTCATTGTGGCGTCCTCGTCGACGTGGGAGACCTATGGAGAAAAGTTTCCATTGAATGCTGTGCACGGAGTAAATGAAAAGGTGAGGAATCCACAGGCTGATACTGTATCCACCAGAAAAAGCATTACCAAAGGTAAGTAACTTGTTCGTTTTAATAGTTCTCTTTGCTGTGTTGGCATATGAAAAATATGTAAGGACAGCTAACGTTGTCAAAAATAAACCTGAGGGGGGGGCGTTGCCATGGAGAAGACTCATGAGGACGAGTCCTCGCCAAGCTCCGAGGATGCCCGGGCCTTAATCCGCCCAATCTCGGTGTCGGAGACGATATGAACTTCCAGTAATGAGTAGAGCTGTAGCGGGAACCGAAGCCCCACAAGGCGAGAGCCTTTCGACTGTTCTGGGAGCCTGCAAAGAAGAGTTGTAGCTGACTGAAAAGCTTCCCCTTATTTGGCGTAGCCGCAAAGGTAAATGGTCGCGCCTGGGGACATAAAGCAAGCAGTTCTAGGAGGCGCATGCCCGGAGCTGCACTGAAGGAGGTGCCTGCGAGAATGATCAGGGCAAAGTCAGAAACCCAATGAAGAACTGAGTGGAGGCAGCAGCCCTGATTTTTGGTGCTTCTCTAGTTGATCAGCACAGTGGAGTCTAACAGAGTGCGGAAAGCCGGATGAGAGAACCGTCCGCGAGAACCATCCGCTCCCTGGCCAAAGGCCCTATCGCACCTGTGAAAGCGGTGAGAAGACAACATGGGCCCCCTAATCAGTCTCGGGGACGTAGGTAGAAGCAGCCTGGGCCTGAGCAGCGAACTGGAACAGTGTCTTGGAACAAGAGCAAACTAGTGGAATGCTGCTGGACCTGGTCCCCAAGGGTCACACGGTGAGGAGATCTGACCACAGGAGCATTGTTTGAAGGTTGGGCTGGAGACCCTGGGCGGTACTTCTGGGGAAGAGGGTTAATTCTGGGGCGTGAGACCAGACTTCCCCCCCCCCCCCCAAGGTGAAATAACCAGAGGAGGGAACCCACCACCCCATGTGAGACCGGGCCTGCGTGGTGCCTTGCATCTCTGAATACTGTGCTTTGAACAAATAATCAACTGGGATGGCAAAGTCTCAGCTGGGAACGCAAGGAACATCCATGATAAAAGATCTCCTTCAGACCCATGCCCTTGGCCAGTGGAGGATCACCACAGCAAGCGCCTGAAGGCACCAACTCCCCAGTCCCAGCCTCGAGACGTGACATCCAAAAATTGATGGTAACCTTCAGGGATGAGTTGGGGCAACTACAACAGTAATTTTGTAAAGTCACTTACTGACCTGGACCACACACTCCAAAAATTGGAAAGTATCGGACCAGCTGGAAGTGGTGGTCGCAGAAGGGGCCTTAGGGCGTCCTATACACAAGTAAAGAAATATTAAACCTCTCGCTGGGAAGCCCTATTTAAAGGACGGAATTCCATCACTCACCAAAGGTGACATGCTTCATCATCTGGGATCTCCTCCCGGCTGTAAATCCTAGTACAGCTGACGGCTACAACCCCCTCACTGTGAGGGAGGAGCTCAGGGATGTTTTCAAAGTTCAACCGGATATACTAAGATCCATCAAATGAAGAGCTACAGTTCGTTACTAGGTGATGGGTGCAGTGCTTAAGTGAAAATAGTGAAGGTGTACTAAAACGAACTACCAGGAGAAAAAAGAGTTTAATTTGTATCTCGTGGTGTCAGGGTTAAAAACAGTGCTAGCGCAGTTTTAAAAAATAACTGCCACTATCAAGTTAGAGGGTCGGTCTACATGTTTCTGCTATCGTGACCTACAGAGTGTCCAGCATTCCTCAGGACCTAAAAGTGTGAGCTACTGCATATAGTGTGAAAAAATGAAAATGTAGAAACTAACTACAGCGCAGGTGAGAACTGCTCAATGGAATCGATACAACCATACACACCAAACCTCTGTATTCTAGGCTTGTGTAGTTGTCAAACCCATTATGTGTGGGTAAGTCACCTCACCTGGCAACTGCTCAGGACGTGAGGCACCGCTCTATCCGTCGGGCTACACTGAGCCTCCGACGACGGCTCAGTGTAGCCCGGGGTACCGACGGATAGAGCGGTGCCTCACGTCCTGAGCAGTTGCCAGGTGAGGTGAGGTGACTTACCCACACATAATGGGTTTGACAACTACACAAGCCTAGAATACAGAGGTTTGGTGTGTATGGTTGTATCTGTTCCATTGAGCAGTTCTCACCTGCGCTGTAGTTAGTTTCTACTTTTTCATTTTTTCACACTATATGCAGTAGCTCACACTTTTAGGTCCTGAGGAATGCTGGGCAACTCTGTAGGTCACGATAGCAGAAACATGTAGACCGACCCTCTAACTTGATAGTGGCAGTTATTTTTTTAAACTGCACTAGCACTGTTTTTAACCCTGACACCACGAGATACATATTAAACTCTTTTTTTCTCCTGGTAGTTAGTTTTAGTACACTTTCACTATTTTCACTTAAGCACTGCACCCATCACCTAGTAACGAACTGTAGCTCTTCATTTGATGGATCTTAGTATATCCGGTTGAACTTTGAAAACATCCCTGAGCTCCTCCCTCACAGAGAGGGGGTTGTAGCCCTCGGCTGTACTAGGATTTACAGCCGGGAGGAGATCCCAGATGATGAAGCATGTCACCTTTGGTGAGTGATGGGATTCCGTCCTTTAAATAGGGCTTCCCAGCGAGAGGTTTAATATTTCTTTACTTGTGTATAGGAAGCCCTAAGGCGCCAAGTGACTGGTGTGACCCACAGATATTTCAGTGTGTTTTACAGTTCTTATTGGGAATATATTTGTGCTGGTCGTTAAACTTCCCCACGGACCCTCCAACCCCCGGTTTAGTTTTTGGTCGCAGAAGGGGCCCACAAGAGGGGTGAACTGGAAAAGAGATGCCAATGGCTGACAGATAAAGCTGAGGATTGAGAAAATAGGTCCAGATGAAGCAATATATGGCTCAAAGGGATTCTGGAGTCTGTCTCTGACTCAGAGCCCCCACACTACGTTCAGGACCTATTCCATTGACTCCTGCCTGATAAAAGAGACACACTGGTAGAACTCGATCGAACGCACAGGGTCTATAACACATACCAAGCTATGAACAAGCTGCCATCAGATGTTAACAATAGTTAACATCTTCCGAAAGAGAGAGTAAATAATGAGGATGGTAAGACTGACGGATCCCCTGGTGTTTAGGGGTTCGTCCCTGGTGTTGTTCCAAGACATATCAGCTACCTCCCTGGCTAAAAGCAAATCGCTGAAGATAGCCATGGACTAACTCAGAGACCATAAGATCTTGTATTGCTGGGGGGTTCCCGACGTGCTGTTCTTTAAAAATCAGCTACCATCACCACATGTGAAGAGGCAGTGACACACTTTAGTCTCGAGGATGACTCCCACCCCACAGAAGTGCAACTTGTCTGTCACTGTTCGGGATGGAGAAGGCGAGGAAGGAGAAGAGAAGCAAAGCCCGGAATAACTGTCAGACCTACCGCCCTATGTGTTGTTGTGTTTGTTTTAATGTTTGTGCTTCTGTTTTGTTTCCCAGGACCAGAATGTAGACCACAGGAGTGTAACCAAATACTAAGCGTGTTAGTTATCACTGACCCCACAGTGTTGGAATGGGAGGACTTGGTGCAACACCTCCACCCCACCGCCACCCTCCACCCCTGGGCCTCTTACGGTGGCCACTGATCGCACTCCTAAATGCACATGGTCTCAGTTTGCCAGTGAAGAGGAATTCCATCCTATTTGACAGTTAAAAGGAAGTCCGTGTTGATCTGGCTTACCAAGAAGGGTGTAGATGTTGCCCTTCTCCAAGAGACCTATTTATTGGCAGTTGATGAGAAACAGTGTGCATCCCGATATTTCCCCCACCAATTCTTTTACTCCGCATCTACCAAGACAAAGGGGGAAGCTATCCAATTGAGAGCGAGTGTCCTTTTCAGCCACAACCCAATCCATAGGGATCGGGCGCGAGGGCTGTCCTGGTCAGGGGATCGATAGGAGGCGAGACTGTGACGATAGTATCAGTCTATGGACCTGATGACCATAAGCATGCATTCTATGCCTGTGTGTTCCCATTCCTGGCAGCCCATGCCAGTGACAACCTCGTGCTGGGGGGCGACTTTAATCTAGCAATGTACCCAGCCATAGGTAGATCACATCCCACATAGCAGCTGATGACACCTCCACCCTCCCTAGTCCAGGACCTTGATGATCTAAAACTGACAGATGTGTGATGTGGCACAGTCACCACAAGGGAGAGAGGGATTATACATACTACTGGCATGTTCATAGATCCCACTCTAGGGTTAATTATATTTTTGTTTCACTCCGGTCTTCCCTTGGGGGTGGACTCCTCTGACAAGAGGGACAAGAGTGCTATCAGACCATGCCCCAGTTATGACCCATATGACTGTGACACTACACCCCCACCCCCCTCGGATGACCCACTCCTTAAATTCTGGAAGATTAACGGGATAGCATTCCATGACCCCGTTCTGCTCGAAAGTATTTGAGAAGCTGTAACTCACTATTTTACTGAAAATGAGTCAGACTAGTTAACTGGACCACTATATGGGACTCTGCAAAGGCAATTATACACAGCAAATTTATCAGTCACACCTCAGCCTATTTGAGAATGATCCGGGCTTAGTGATTAGAGCTTAAGGCCGAGATAGCCAGATTGGAAACTGAACTTAAAACTTAACTGAGCCCCAATACCCAGAAATCCCTACACTAGGCAAGAGGGGAGCTAGAGGCAGTACTGGTTAGAGATGGTTCACATAAACTACTTGATGCAAAACAATTATGAGAGGGGAAACAAAACAGATCGGCTACTTGCCCTAAAATAGGTGCTCATAAGATGCTCAATCACATCCAGTGGGTGCTAGGCCCCCAGGGTTCACCTACAAATATTGATCGAGGGATCCTGGATGTGTTTATACAGTATTAAACGGAATTGTATAGCTGGGAGTACCATTCCCCAGAGGCCCAGGAAGACTACCTGGTGGTGATTTCCCTGCCCAACCTTGACTTGGAGGCCAGGAAAGGAGTGGAGAGGCAGATAACTGAAGAAAAAATATTGCTAGCTATAAAATCCATTCTGAATGACAAAGCCCCAGGCCTGGATGGGCTTCCCAACTCCTTTTACAAGGCCTTCGCCTGCCTACTTGCCCCATATCTCAAGAATTTTTCAGCTCCGTTATGGACAACCGTGAGGTGTCACCCTCAGTGATGGATTCCTTTCTTACGCTGATCCCCCAAGCTGGGCAGAGATCCTCAGCTATGTGGGTCATACCATCCAATAGCATTACTGAATAGTGACGTAAGGATTTTTAAGAAAATCTTGGCCCACCAATTGGGCGAGGTATGGCTGCGTTTGATGTCCCCTGTACCAAGTGGGCTTTGTCAGGAACCGACAAATAGGCAATATCATCAGATTGGCCTTCACTGTGGCCGATAAAGCAGAAGTCACTGGAACGGAGGTACTCCTGCGGTCTATCGAGCAGACAAGTCCTTCAACCGCGTTGACTGATCATTCTTGGCGAAGACTCTTGACAAGACCACTATGGGGGCTGCCCCCTTTCGCCCCTGGTTTTCTCTCTCATGATGGAACCTTTATATCACAGAATCATGGCCAACTCACTGATCACGGGCATTTCAACTAAACGGGGACCACAGAAACTGGCGGTTTATGCGGATGATGTTTTATGTTTCTTGACAGACCCAGCGAAATCACTACCTGCACTCTTGAAAGAGCTTGAGCGCTTTCACCTCGTGGGGGGATTCTGGGTCAACTGTCAAATCTTTGGCGATGGGAAGGGGAGGTGGTACCCTCGAGGAAGTCATGAGGAAACAGATTGCGGTGGTCCCCACGAGGGTTTAGGTACCTAGAAGTTACAATTCCGCCCACCATCAATGAGGTATCCTCCAGCAATGTCCCAACACTCTTAGATACTTTGTTCAAGGACTTATACTGATGTGACCGACTCGAGATCTCTTGGGTGGGCAGGATAAATTGTGTGAAGGTAAACCTACACCCCAGGCTGCTGTACTTTTTCTGCTTCCTCCTGATGCAGGTTTCCCTGGAGACCATAAAACACAAAACCAGAAGATGTGGGCCTTTATGAGGGGGTGGGGGGAACAGCCCCAGGTGGTCCGATCCTAGTTAATGAGGGGTCCTGAGGAAGGGGGACTAGGAGTGCCTGATATTGAGCGTTACATCTTTGCGGCTCAGCTTAGTCCGGCCATGGCATGGTGTTGACCATTTGCAGAACAGCTCTCTTGCAGGGTGGAACAAGGATGTAGCCCAGTGCCCCTACACTACCTGCTTTGGCTGCCCCGCAGGCGCGTGCCCTAACCTCAACCCTGAGGTGGAACACAAGGATTACCCTTCACCACTGGTTGAGGGCTCAGAGGACAAAGGCGATAACAATTCATCCCTTCATGCTAATGCCCATCTTTAGAAACCCAGATTTCCCACCTGGATTGCAGACCAACGTTACCAGACATTTTTTTTTGGGGTGGGGGGCTGATTTACCTAGGACAGTTCTACTCTGTGCCCTAATAATTTTCAGCTGGGCCCATGGGTCTAATACCAGATAAGTCAACTATTACATTGAGCGCAACAACAGAAAATCCGCACACTGGGCGCAAAGAACAAAACCAAAATTCAAGACATGATTACAGAGGAAGACACCGCCAAAGTGTTGTCTCCCTTATAAAGAGCACTCGACAATCCCACCCCCACGCTACAACTTCCATACATGCAAAAATGGGCCGCTGACTGAGGGAGATTGGATTCTCACGTGGAGACAGGCTGCACATTCTTCACTCTGCCTCCAGAACAGGACAAATGCTTTTAAACTAATTCTCTGCTCGTACATGACACCCATTTGACTAAAAGCTATGGTGGACTCCCCTGACACACGTGTTGGAGGGGGTTGTGGAGCGAGGGGGACATACTTGCATATGTAGTGGGAGTGCACATACACACAGCAGTTCTGGAGTCAAGTAATAGAGGTTATGAGAGACATTACTAATGTATCCCTCTCCATGCGGCCAGGGCTAGTCCTGCTGGGAATGATTGACGAAGAGGGATTGTCCCCACTTTTCCCTTCGGTGGCTAGACTGCTTACACCGTTGCTGCTGGAGGCTTACCTGGTAGTAGCACAACATTGACGAGCGCCAACTCCATTAACCCAAGGCATGTGATAGACTAAAGTCTGGAACATCCATGCAATGGAAAGACTGACTGCTCCAGTATGGGACACCATGTCGAAATATGAGAAGATTTGGACCCCATTCCATACATATGGGAGAACGGGCCACCGGTGCAAACAATGCAGGTGGTGATTAAGGGGAGTCATGTGCAGGGAGGGGAAGAGATTTGTGACCAGGGCTGTTTTATGGGGAACGGCTGTGTGCTGCTCTTGGAATGTGTAGTTATGTGGCTGATGTTTGGGAGGGGGTCAGATCAGATTTGCAAGGTGTCGCCGACAAGACATTAAAAAAAAGTGTTCCGCAGCAATATTTACCTGGGGCTTGAAAATGTTGGTGTTTAAAAAAAAACCTGAACCTACAAATTGTATATCCTTTACCTAAAAGAACTGTGACTAGTTTGTAAAAGAGTCCAATCCATGTTATCATTTTTTCTTCGTTGCAGGGTTACCTTCCAGAAAGCATGATTGACCGTATATTAACGGGTCCAGTGGTGCGAGAAGAAGTGAGCAGGAGGGGAAGGCGTCCAAAAAGTGAAATTGCCAAAGCGACCACAGCAGCATCTGCTGCTTCAGCAACCTCTATTACCTTGAACCCTTTGTTAGCTAATGGAATGCTTCCAAATGTAGACCTCTCTGCGCTTCAGGCTTTACAACAGAACCTCCAGAGCCTGCAGTCACTGCACTTGACAGCAGGTCTAATGGGAATGCCCGCTAGTCTAACAACTGCAGGGGGAGAAGCTAAAAGCATTGCTGCCATGTTCCCTATGCTGCTGTCTGGAATGGCTGGATTACCCAATTTTCTGGGATTGGGGGGCCTTGCTGCAAAATCACCAGAAATAACTTCAGAGGAAAAGAAGGGGAACTCCAGCAGTGATTCCAAGGATATGGATGTAAAAACTGAAAGGACAGAAACTCCATTTGTTAACCATGCCAGCGAAAACTGTGGGTCTTCTTCTCCATCCACGTCATCGGCTGCTGCACTAAGTGTAGCTGCTGCCAACCCTTTAGCACTTAACCCTTTACTTTTATCTAACATACTGTATCCAGGGATGCTTCTCACTCCAGGCCTTAATCTCCGAATTCCAAGTTTGTCCCAGTCACATATTTTTGATGTACAGAACAATGAAAATAGTGACAAAGGCTCCCCGAAGCCCACAGAGGAGAAAGGAGACGAATCTCCGGTTACAAATCAGGAGAGAGGGGGGACTGAGCAAAGCTCTTACAATGAAAACAGCACAGATGAGGGTTCGGAGAAAGCAGATGCTTCAACAGGATCTGATAGCACGTCGTCGTCATCCGAGGACGATTCTTCTGACGAAGATTAGCCCTCAAAGACAATGCACTTAAGTTATAAATGAACTTATTTTGGATTTCCTCGTCAGTTATTTCATTGTAAATAACTCCCAGTTGTAGATTGAATTGAAGATTTTACTGACAGAACATTTCAGTATTTGTTTAGAAGTGCAAACTGCTTTCAGAGACATTTTGCATGTAATATTATTGAAATTCATGGGTTTTTGAACTTGTATGTAGTATCAAACATACACCATGGTGTAAAATAACAGCTAAAAGCATTATAATTTTTTGGGTGGGAATGGTTAATTTTATTAAAAGGAAATACAAATTTGCTCTGAAGGAGCTGTATATAATAATATATTTGCGACGTAAACAGAATACTTTATGGATAATATTGTGATTTAATTTGAGAATATATTTTACAGCCTCTTTGACACTTATAATTTGCAGATCAAAACTCAGCAATAATTTGGGCAGCTAATGAATGTCATGAAAGCTGTAGAATTTCCACCACCATTGTTTTTATTTACATGAAAATACTCCATTGGTGCACTGCTGACGTTTCAAATTCAGGTACAAAAAAGTCAAAAGGAAAGAAAGTGAATCCCTGTCAGCCAACTATAATTGGCTACCTGTTACCTCAGCAGCGTTAGTTTAGAAAGTTTACCTGGATTTCTTTACTTGCATTCTTTTTTTTTTTCTTTTTTTTAAAGATATTCCATATATTATTTTTGCCAGGCTGAAAGATTACCTCCTTAGCAGCAAGCCATTGCTTTGTGTAAACTCAAAAAGGAACAAGCTTGAGTGCAGGATAAGAATATCACATGAAAAAAGGTTTGCCCTTCTTTTGATGATCCCATATGCACATACTTTTTAATATACAGTAGGTAGTTGTAGAGCTTCTTGTAATATATTGTCTGCTGTTGTGCAGAGCCCTCCACACACAGTGGAGACAGGATGACCACAAAGTGCCACTGATGAGAAGCCTCAGCATTGCATACAGTACATCATGTAAGAACCTTCTTGATTGTTTTATTTGTGGTTGTTTTTCTCGGTTTTATGTCATGAAATCTCTTCTGAAGTGAGCTAATAATTGGTAGTAGAGAAGTCCAGATCAAGAAAAAATACTTTTAGGTGGCAGTAATGTGCAGTGTCAGTTTGGCTAAATAGCGGAGAACCTCTAAAATTCAACATTAGCGTTTGAATTTAGTTTTCAAGAATGCTGGGTTTCCCGAAAGAAAAATAGATTTGCACTTTTAATATGAGAACAGTCTCCTGGTATGCGTCTTCGAACTCAGATTCAGAGAACCCTTTACTGTTAAAAATCTTTGTCTAATGTTTGATGTGTGATACGATTCCTTTAATTTGCTGAAGCTGCTATTTCTCTGGCACGGGGTTAAACCTTCATTTGAACGGGTTGTTAATTCAAAAAGCTCCGTAGTGATCTAAATCTGAACGGAATTTGAACAGAACTTTCAGAATTCCTGATGCAAGTCCTGGGGCAGGTGGAAACATGGGAAGGGGAGCAGAAGATAAAGCATCTAAAATGGGTACATTGGGAGTGAAATGTATATTTTGATACAGTTTTATTGCCTGCTTTTATAATGAATTAAATGCTTTGTTTTTATGCCAAGAACTTTACTAAAACATGTTTATGTGCAACATAACAATACCCCTTGATTAGAAACAGTATTATACATGATTACAAAGGGATACAAGTAGTGTAAGCATCATGTTGGTTACTATAATTTCAAACCAAAATATTTATATTTCGTTTGTTTGCCCTTCATTTACTGTCTTAGTGATGTTGCTCTGCCCTGCCCTTCAGAGGAGATTGTGAAGCATCATGAAAGGATAACTTGCACACCCCATATTTTGCCATTGTTACATGTGATTTTTATTTAATCAGACAGCATCTCTGAAGCAGCCAAAGTTTTTTTTTTTTTTAAATGACGTGAAAGATCGACTATTTTTACCACAGCTTGCAGTATGCGCCGAAAACCCCCAAATATTTGTGTTAAATCAAGTTTATATCTATATTGCATTTCTGATAAAAGATAAAGTATTTTCCTAATTATGATTGCCGACTTTGGTTAACATCACGCAGGTCTCTTTCTGCGTAAACTACATAATTACAGTAAACAGAAGGTGTAACTGTTTCTTTTTTTTTTTTAATTCCACTTGGTTTACATTTTGGTTTTATGTATAATCGGTATCCATTTTTGTTGAAGCCCTGTCTCTAATCAACTGAAAAATATGCAAACTTTAAGAGTTAAAGTTAAGGGGCATAAGGAAAATGAAATTACATGAATACTAAATTTGCAGTTCACAGGATTTCTAAAGTGATAGACAAGTAGTGTGTTGGTAGTTGCAAAAAAGAACTTTAGCTGTTATTGCCTTGTATTTATATATCTTGTTTCAGGCTTCATGATCCAAGTCTTAGTCCAGTTATTTTTGGACATTTGCAATATTTGCCACTTGTGTTCTGTGTAGTCTGAATTTGCTTTCTGTAGTTGAACAAGCGTCTTAAGTCATTTGTAATTTATTGAATTACTTTCTATGATGTTCTATAGAGCAAATGGAAGTTTAATTATTTTTTATTAAACATATTCTTTGACAACTTTTGATGTCAGTCTCTGCACACTAAGGTCAGATTTTGTAAGTTTGAGCTGTACAATATATATTTGTTTTATCCTCCAGTTTTGAAGCTGAAAAACATCAGCATAAAACTTCTCGTTATAACCCCTTATTTCTCCTGCAGCAACAAAGTTCGACATTGACTTATTGTTTGATTTAACTTGTAGCTCTTTCATGTCCAGTTTCTCTTTTTGACATTTAGATAGTTCTAGTGGTAATTCCTTCCAGCAGATTCCTTATGTGAAATCTTCATTGGATTCAATCTGGATTTGCAGCAGTAACAACACTCCACTGGCATTAGCTATCGCAGTGTGGCACTTGCCACATGTTCTTAAGTTGCCAATGCAAGTGACTTAGTGAGTCCCTAGAAGGCATCACCAGAACTAATAATTCCTGCATGCACTCTTTCCTCAACAGGATCTATATGCTACTATCACCCTTTTTCACAGGCTAGTCTTTTGAAACAACATGATCAAATCTGCATTAATACCACAGAGACATTAAAGCATCAAAGTCCTTTCAGTAGCAGAGAGTGTGGAGCACATTTAGAAGATAATTTCCTGCTGCTAAAAAAAAGGCCAGTTCTATAGATAGAAGTTTTGATGGTTTCTTCAATCTCATTGGCTTCTCAAGCTTAACTAAGAATGAGACCTCTGCAGTGGAACCCATTTTACATGTTTTGATTCTATGCCCGTCTCTGTACTCTCCTCAGGCAAATCCAGAGAGACTCCAGTGACCCTACTGCCTCAGGTATCTGAAAGAAACACATAGTGATAGATTCCTTACCTTAGAATATCCCCAGGCGTCAGACTGGATCCGGAAAGTTTTCGTCAGCAGTACCCCTGCGCGTCGGTAGGTGGCGTCGTGCGGCTCCGCGTCCGTCGTTGGCGTCGTGGTCGCCGAGATGACGTCGCGGGCGCTACTTAGACGCCACCCACACGCGCTGACGTCAGTTCTTTATTTTTCCGCGCCAGCAAGCGCAGATCTGGGAAGAGCAGGAACCCCCAGTCAATTTTTGACTGACTTTTTGAGGCTTTTTGTCTCTATTTTTTCAATCGAGTCTTCGACAACTGGTGCAGTTAGGATGCCCGGTTTTAAGTCCTGCGGGGATTGTCACCGCATGATGTCGGTGACAGACCCGCACTGTGTGTGTCTTTTCTGCCTGGGGCGCGACCACGACCCCAAGTCGTGCCCCGACTGCCGGGCCATGGCGCCGAAGACTTTGCGGGAGCGGTCCCGAAAGTTGCTGGAAGCCCGGCAGTCGGCTCCACGCCGTTCCAGGTCCCGGTCCCGTGGGAGGTCGAGGCACCGTGCGCGGAGTCATCACCATCGATCTTCGGGATCCAAGTCTTCGCACTCGGGGTCAGGTAAGACGAAGCACAAGAAGTCGAAGAAACGCCATCGTTCTCCGACTTCCCCTCGCCGGTCGCGCGACACGTCTGAGGGTGCGGGTGGTGGAGTGAGCTAAAGAATGATGATGGATTAAACCCAGATCAGTTGACTGGGGGTGAGTGTTTGATTAGCTCAAACGTTCCGTCCATCATCCCCTTTGGTATCGCTTTGTTCGCCCTAAGTTGGCAGGGTATGCCCAGACGTGGGTCTCTTGCTCACTTTGCCACTGGATTCAAGCTAGCCTGGCTGATGACGGCTGAATAGCCAGAAACCGGTCCCAGGATGCTTGTTTCCGGTCCAGGGAAGACATGGCTTGGCAGTTCGGGCTGGACTGTTCCCATGAGGCACAGGGTCAGACTGATTTGCATATGGCCATGTCTGAACTGGGGTGGTGGAGTTAGCTAAAGAATGATGGATTAAACCCAGATGAGTTGACTGGGGGTGAGTGTTTGATTAGCTCAAACGTTCCGTCCATCATCCCCTTTGGTATCGCTTCCCCCGCGGCTCCGGCAGAGCCTACGTAGTCGCCGCCCGACTACCCGCCCTTCCCGGGGTCGTCGGCGACTCCGACCCAAATACAGGAATTCCTGTCGGCCATGGCTCGCCTCTTTGGGCCGTCGGGTCCCGCTGGTGCGCCTTCGGGCCCCGCGGTCCCGACTGGGTGTCCTCGCCGGAGGCTCCGGCGTCGCTGTCGGCTCCGGCCTCAGCGCCGCAGGACACCCTTGGATCCAGGCCTGGATCCCGGTCGACGCCGGTTGACCTTGTCACACCTCCACCGACGTCGACTCCACTGGCACCACTTCTGACGCCGCCCGCTCCTCGGGACGACGTCGACCTCCGTTTCAGCCCCGATGTGGACGCGGCGTCGAGCCGGCGTCGATCGATGCCGTTCTCGACGTTGTTCGGGGATTTTTATCCCCATGTCCCTGCTCCTTATTTTAGACCTGTTGAACAGCCTGAGGAGCAAGGGGAGGACTGGGAGGGGTCTGAGGACCCTCTCGCAGCTGCTTGCGAGTCTGAACAGGACTGGGCAGAGGAATTGGGGGACGCCAGTGGTCTGGATACCTCACCAGACCTTGGCATGCTGTCTCCTCCTACCGTGGCTACGGAGGAGGGTGCTAGTTATGCTGTGGTGTTGCGTAGGGCGGCCGAGGCCCTACACCTCCAGCTCCCTACTGTGGCCGTCAGGACTAACCTCCTGACAGAGGTGCTTCAGCCAGCAGCTACTTCTGCAGAGCCGCTGCTTCCTTTCAATGAAGCCCTCTCTGGCGTTCTTTTGGGCACTTGGTCCAGGCCCACCACAGGGGCTCCTGTGGATAGGAACGTGGCCCGACGCCATCGCCCTGCTCCGGGTGACCCTATTTTCCTCTCCCAACATCCCACCCCGAGAGCTTGGTTGTCCAAGCCTCTGCTTCCCCTACCGCCTTCCCTTCCGCTCCACCGGATAGGGAATCCAAGAAGCTGGATCAGTTTGGGAAGAAGATTTTTTCTTCCACCAGCTCTGCGCTGCGGTCCGTGAACACCGCATGCCTCTTGGGCCGTTATTCCCACTCTCTGTGGGATACGGTGGCGCAAGTGCTGTCCCAGTGTCCGGAGGAGGCCCGGCCAGCTCTCTCCCAGGCTGTTGCAGAGGGGAGAGACGCAGCAAAGTTCATGATTCGTTGTGGCCTAGACACCGCCGACTCACTGGGCAGGTCGATTACAACGACGGTGGCGGTTCGCCGTCACGCCTGGTTGAGGACCACTGGATTTTCGGGGGATGTCCAAAACACCCTTATGGACATGCCCTTTGATGGCCGTCGCCTCTTCGGCGACAAAGCGGACAGCGCGTTGGAGAGGTTTAAGGACTCACGGGCTACGGCCAAGTCCTTGGGACTCTCGGCAGTCCACCCTCCTCCGCCTTCCGCTTTTCGCTCCTTTCGTGGCACAGGAAGGGGCGCCCCGCAGCGTTCGCAACAGAGCCACAGGCCTGCGCAGCAACAATCACAGCGCGGCTGCGGACGCTGGTTCCGCCGGGCGGACCAAGGGGCCAGCGGGCGGGTCAGTCCACACCACCCCGGCCACCACTGCCTCCAAACCTTCCTAGTCCGAACTTTCAGGCCCATCAAACGCCAGTGGGCGGCAGGCTTCGCCATCAACTCCCCAACTGGCGCACCATCACTTCGGACAGGTGGGTTTTAGAGAAAGTCCGGAGGGGCTACTCCCTCCCCTTCGAGACTACCCCTCCAGCCATGCCACCTCAGTACCACCGCATGTCGGGGGATCACTTGGTTCTTCAGCAGGAAGTTGCGGCCCTCTTGGCCAAGGGGGCCATCGAGCGCGTTCCGACGCCAGAAGTAGGTCGTGGTTGCTATTCCCACTACTTTCTGGTGCCCAAGAAGGACAAGGGCCTGCGTCCTATCTTAGACCTCCGGGACGTCAATCGCTTCCTCCGCAAAGAGAAGTTCAAGATGCTCACTCTAGCTCAGGTCTTGTCTGCTCTCGATCCACAAGACTGGATGGTAGCGCTGGACTTGCAGGATGCCTATATCCATATCCCCGTCCTGCCAGCCCACCGGCGTTAACTGCGGTTCACGGTAGGCCTCGAGCACTTTCAGTTCACCGTGCTCCCCTTTGGCCTTACCAGCGCCCCTCGGGTGTTCACAAAGGCGATGGCGGTGGTCGCAGCTCATCTGCGCAGATCAGGGGTTTCAGTCTTCCCCTATCTCGACGACTGGTTGTTGAAGGCGGGCTCGCCCCAGACAGTCGTCTCCCACCTTCAGACTACGGCCGACCTCCTGCACTTGCTGGGGTTCTCCATCAACGTGCCGAAGTTGCACCTGATTCCCTCTCAGAAGCTCCTCTTTATCGGAGCGGTTCTGGACACGGCGCAGTTTCGGGTCTATCCTCCCGAACAGCGAGTCCGGGATATTCGGGCTCTGATTCCCATCTTTCAACCCTTGTCCCGGGTTTCGGTCAGAGTGACTCTGAGGCTGCTGGGCCTCATGGCCTCCTGCATCCTGCTGATCAATCATGCCAGATGGCATATGCGGGCTCTGCAGTGGGACCTGAAGTTCCAGTGGGCGCAGCATCAGGGGAACCTGTCCGATCACGTCCAGATCTCGGAGGGCACTGCACAACAGTTGCAGTGGTGGCTCACGAACCGGCATTGGGTCGACGGCAGATCCCTCTCCCTTCCCCAACCGGAGTTTACAGTGGTGACGGATGCGTCCCTCCTGGGATGGGGCGGCCACATGGGAGAGGTGGAGATCAGAGGCCTCTGGTTTCCGGCGGAGTCCAAGCTCCATATCAACCTTCTGGAGCTTCGGGCGATACGGCTTGCACTGAAGGCATTCCTTCCCTCTGTCAAGGGGAGAGTAGTGCAGGTGTTCACAGACAACACCACCGCCATGTGGTACTGCAACAAGAAAGGCGGGGTGGGGTCGTGGACCCTCTGTCAGGAGGCTCTGAGTCTCTGGACATGGCTGGAACATCAGGGCATGTCCCTGGTTGTTCAACACCTGGCAGGTTCTCTGAACGCCAGGGCAAACGAACTCAGCTGCAGGTGCATGCTGGATCATGAATGGCGTCTGCACTCGGAGGTGGTGCAAGGTCTCTTTCAGCAGTGGGGAGAACCATGGTTAGATATATTCGCCACCGAAGAGAACTCTCAATGTCATCAGTTCTGCGCGTCGGAATTTCCAAGGCGGCACTCGCTCGGCGATGCTTTTCGTCGCGAGTGGAGTTGGGGTCTGTTGTACGCCTTTCCGTCTATACCACTTCTGCCCAGAGTGCTGAAGAAGATCAGGCGCGACCGGGCCCAAGTCATTCTTGTGGCTCCGGACTGGGCTCGAAGAGTATGGTATCCCGAGCTACTCAGTATGAGCATCGATCCTCCGATCAGACTGCCTCTTCGGGAGGATCTTCTGTTGCAGCAGCAGGGGACGGTCCTCCACCCGAACCTGTCCAGCCTCCACCTCTTTGCGTGGAGATTGAGCGGCGGCAGTGATTCCTTTCGACTTGCCTCCTGAAGTTTGTGATGTCATTCTGGCAGCCAGGCGTCCCTCTACTAATGTGGTATACACCTGCAGGTGGAACAAGTTTGTGGCATGGTGCACAGCAAAGGCTGTGGATCCCCTTTCTGGCCCTCTTTCTGAAGTTCTACTGTTCCTTCTTTCTTTGGCCCAGCAGGGCTCTGCTCTGGGCACTGTCAAGGGCTACCTTTCTGCTATTTCGGCCTTTCTCAGGCTCCCTGATCAGCCCTCTCTTTTCAAGTCCCCTGTTGTAAATAGATTTATCTGAAAGAGACACGTTAGTGACAGATTCCTTACCTTAGAATATCCCCAGGCGTCAGGCTGGATCCGGAAAGTTTTTTGCGTAGCAGTACCCTTGCGCGTCGGTAGGCGGCGTCGTGCGGCTCCGCGTCCGTCGTAGGCGTCGTGATCGCCGGGATTACGTCGCGGGCAGTACTTAGACGCCGCCCCTGCCCGCTGACGTCAGTTCTTCTTTTTCCGCGCCAGCAAGCGCAGATCCGGGAAGAGCAGTGCCCTGGTCATTTTTTGACCATACTTTTTGGTGAATTTTTTCACTGTTTTTTCATCTCTCAAGGTGTCGTAGGGATGCCCGGTTTCAAACGTTGCGGCGCCTGTGCGCGGATGATGTCCGTCACCGACCCGCATTGGGAGTGTCTCTTCTGCCTCGGCCGCGGCCACGACACGGAGTCTTGTACCGACTGCCAGGCCCTTAACCCGAAAGCTTTGCGAGAGCGGTCTCGAAAGCTCCTCGAGGCCCGGCACTCGGCTCCGCGGAAGCCCCGGTCGCGTGAGAGGTCCAGGGGTCGATCGCGGAGTCCACACCGGTCGTCGGCGTCGAAGTCTTCTTCGTCCGGTAAGTCGAAACACAAGAAGTCCAAAAAGCATCATCGCTCTAGGACATCGCCTCGCCGGTCTCGCGACTCGGCTGAGGCCCCTCCCGGCACCTTCCCCGCCCCCGCGGCCCCGGACATGCCTGTGGAGTCGCCCCCGCCATACCCGCCCTTCCCGGGTTCGGGGGCGGATCCGGCCAAAGTGCAGGAATTCCTGTCGGCCATGGCCCGCCTCTTCGGGCCTTCAGGCCCCTCAGGTGCGCCTTCGGGCCCCGCGGGCCCTGATGGGGTTGCTCCGGCGTCGCCGACGGCTCCGGCCCCGGCGTCGCCCGTGCCTCCAGCCTCGATCCCGGCTTCGGCCACGGCCTCGATCCCGGCTCCACAACCCCCATCGACGCCGGTCGACCTAACGACACCGGCGCCGATGTCTCCGGTGCCGTTCTCGACGCCGCCCTGGGCTCCGGGCGGCATCGTCCCCCAGTTCCTTCCGGCTCCGGACATGGCTCCGGACCGACGTCGCTCGACGCCGGCTACGGCGCCGATGGGACCTGGGTCCCAACTGTCCCTCCTCCTCCTTATTTTGAACCAGAGGAGGACCAGTTGGACTGGGAGGGGTCTGATGACCCTCTGACACGACACTGTCAGTACGATGAGGACTGGACAGAGAGTCTAGGGGAGGCCAGTGGTCTGGATACTTCCCCTGACATTGGCATGCTGTCTCCTCCCGTGGCTACAGAGGAGGGAGCCAATTTTGGTACGGTGTTGCGTAGGGCAGCTGGGGCCTTACGTCTCCAACTCCCTACTTTGACGGTCAAGCCTAACATCTTGACAGAGGTGCTTCAGCCGGCAGCCTCCTCTGCGGAGACTGTGCTGCCGTTTAACGACGCCCTCACTGACGTTCTCTTGGGCGCCTGGTCCAAGCCCAACACAGGGGCTCCTGTGGATCGGAACGTGTCACGACGCCATCGCCCAGCTCCGGGCGACCCCCTGTTTCTCTCTGTCCACCCCACTCCTGAGAGCTTGGTTGTCCAAGCCTCCGCTTCCCAAACCGCCTTCCCTACCGCCCCTCCGGATAGGGAATCCAAACGCCTGGATCAGTTTGGGAAGAAAGGTTTTTCTTCCTCCAGTGCTGGCTTGCGGTCCGTTAACACCGCTTGTCTTTTGGGCCGATATACCCACTCCCTGTGGGATTCGGTGGCGGATGTTTTGCCCCAGTGTCCTGAGGAGGTCCAGACACTGCTTTCCCGCGCCATTGCATAAGGAAGGGATGCAGCTAAATACACTATACGTTGTGGCCTTGACACCGCCGACTCGCTGGGCAGGTCTATTGCAACGACGGTGGCGCTCCGACGCCACGCCTGGCTGAGAACCACTGGTTTTTCAGGGGATGTCCAGAATACTCTCATGGACATGCCCTTTGATGGAGTCTGTCTTTTTGGGTCCAAAGCAGACCATGCGTTGGAGCGCTTTAAGGACTCACGGGCTACTGCCAAGTCCCTGGGCCTTTCTGCTACACGCCCTCCGCTGACTTCTGCTTTTCGCCCCTATCGTGGCCACGGTAGGGGCGCCCCTTCACGTCAGCAGCCCAGCCACCGGCCCGCGCATCAGGCGTCTTCGCGTGGCCGAGGACGTGGATTCCGCCGTGGCGGATCGGGCAACCAGCGTGCGGGTCAGGCCACCACCTCCAACCCGTCCGCGGCCTCCAAGCCCTCCTAGTCCCTCCTTTCAGGTGCACAGCACGCCAGTAGGGGGCAGGGTCCGCCATCACCTTCCCCACTGGCACACCATCACCTCGGACAGGTGGGTCTTGGACATTGTCCGAAGGGCTACTCCCTCCCCTTCGAGACCACCCCCCAGCCATGCCACCTCAATTCCACCGCATGTCAGGGGATCACTTGGTGCTTCTACAGAAGGAAGTCACGGCCCTCTTGACCAAGAGGGCCATCGAGCATGTTCCGACCCCAGAAGTAGGGCGTGGTTGCTACTCCCAATACTTTCTGGTGCCCAAAAGGACAAGGAGGACATGCGTCCTATCTTGGACCTCCGGAACGTCAATCGCTTCCTCCGGAAGGAGAAGTTCAAGATGCTCACCCTAGCTCAGGTCTTGACTGCCCTCGACCCTGGAGACTGGTTGGTAGCGTTGGACTTGCAGGACGCATATTTCCACATCCCCGTCCTGCCGGCCCACCGGCGTTACCTTCGGTTCACGGTAGGCCCCGAGCATTTTCAGTTCACCGTGCTCCCTTTGGCCTTACCAGTGCCCCTCGGGTGTTCACGAAAGTGATGGCGGTGGTTGCAGCTCATCTGCGCCGGGCAGGGGTTTCAGTCTTCCCCTACCTCGACGACTGGCTGCTGAAGGCGGGCTCGTCCCAGGCAGTCGTCTCCCACCTCCAGACTACGGCCGAACTCCTGCACTCGCTGGGGTTCTCCATCAATGTGCCGAAGTCGCATCTGATTCCTTCTCCACAGCTCCTTTTCATCGGAGCGGTTCTGGACACGACGCAGTTTCGGGCCTATCCTCCCGAACGGCGAGTCCGGGATATTCAGGCTATGATTCCGATCTTTCAGCCTTTATCCTGGGTTTCGGTACGGATGACCCTGAGGCTGCTGGGCCTCATGGCCTCCTGCATCCTGCTGGTCAATCATGCCAGATGGCATATGCGGGCTCTGCAGTGGGACCTGAAGTTCCAGTGGGCGCAGCACTAGGGCAACCTGTCCGATCACGTCCAGATCTCGGAGGGGACTGCAAGACAGTTGCAGTGGTGGCTCTCGAACCGGCAATGGGTCATGGGCAGATCCCTCTCCCTTCCCCAGCCAGAGCACACAGTTGTGACGGACGCGTCCCTTCTGGGATGGGGCGGTCACATGGGAGAGGCGGAGATCAGAGGCCTCTGGTCTCCGGGCGGAGTCCCGGCTCCATATCAACCTTCTGGAGCTCCGGGCGATCCGACTTGCACTCAAGGCATTCCTTCCCTCTGTCAAAGGGAAGGTAGTGCAGGTGTTCACAGACAACACCACCGCCATGTGGTACTGCAACAAACAGGGCGGGGTGGGGTCTTGGACCTTTGTCAGGAGGCTCTGCGCCTCTGGACATGGCTGGAACATCAGGGCATGTTCCTGATGGTTCAACACCTGGCAGGTTCCCTGAACGCCAGGGCGGACGAACTCAGCCGCAGGTGCATGATGGATCACGAATGGCGTCTTCACTCGGAAGTGGCGCAAGGACTCTTTCTACAATGGGGAGAGCCTTGGTTAGATCTATTCGCCACCGAAGAGAACGCGCAATGTCATCAGTTCTGCGCGTTGGAATTTCCAAGGCGGCACTCGCTCGGCGACGCTTTTCGTCACGAGTGGAGTTGCGGTCTATTGTACGCCTTTCCGCCTATACCACTTCTACCCAGAGTGTTGAAGAAGATTCGGCACGACCGGGCCCAAGTCATTCTTGTGGCTCCGGACTGGGCTCGAAGAGTTTGGTATCCCGAGCTACTCAATATGAGCGTAGATCCCCCGATCCGTCTGCCTCTTCGGGAGGATCTTCTGTCGCAGCAGCAGGGGACGGTCCTCCACCCGAACCTGTGTGGAGATTGAGCGGCGACAGTTGATTCCTTTCGACTTGCCTCCCGAAGTTTGTGATGTGATTCTGGCAGCCAGGCGTCCCTCCACTAAGGTGGTATACGCCTGCAGGTGGAACAAATTTGTGGCATGGTGCACAGCAAAGGCTGTGAATTCCCTCTCTGCCCCTCTTTCTGAGGTCCTTCTGTTCCTTCTTTCTCTGGCCCAACAGGGTTCTGCCCTGGGTACCATCAAGGGTTATCTTTGTGCTATCTCGGCCTTCCTCAGGCTTCCTGATCAGCCCTCCTTTTCAAGTCCCCTGTTGTTAACAGGTTCTTAAAAGGCATTACTCACCTCTTCCCTCCTGTTCCGTTTGTGATGCCTCAGTGGGACTTGAACTTGGTTCTTACCTTTTAATGTGCGCTCCCTTTGAGCCTCTACATAACTGTCCTCTTCGTCTTCTGACTCTGAAGACAGCCTTTCTGGTGGCCATCACCTCCGCTCGGCGGGTGAGTGAGCTCCAGGCTCTATCTTGCAAACCTCCCTTTCTGTCTGTTCATCCGGACAAGGTTGTTCTTCGGACGCGTCCGTCCTTCTTGCCAAAGGTGGTTACTGCTTTCCATATTGGGCAGACCATCACTTTGCCCACCTTCTTTCCGCCTCCGCATCCTTCCAGAGAGGAAGAGAGGCTCCACCGTCTGGACCCAAATCGTGCGCTCTCCTTCTATATTGACCGCACAAAACACTTCCGGGTGGATGACCAGCTCTTTGTTGGCTACGTGGGCGCCAAAAAGGTCGGGCGGTGCACAAGAGGACCATCTCCCGCTGGGTTACCTTGTGCATCAAGACCTGCTATTCTTTGGCTAAGAAGGAGCCTCCTGTTGGGCTGCGGGCCCATTCCACCAGGGCAACGGCTGCTACCACGGCTTTGGGCCGCGGTGTTCCGCTGCCGGTTATTTGTCAGGCAGCTACGTGGGCCTCGCTGCACACGTTTACAAAGCATTACTGCCTTGACAGTCAGGTCCGGAGGGACGGCTTCTTTGGCCGTTCTGTCCTCCAGGACTTCCTTGTCTGATCTTTGTTCGCAGACCCACCACCGGGGTTGGTATTGCTGGGGTATCTATTCTAAGGTAAGGAATCTGTCACTAACGTGTCTCTTTCAGATGCACAAGTTACTAACTTGTGTAACGATATATCTGTAAGAGACAGTAGTTAGTGACAGATTCCTTACCGCCTCACCCATCCTCCCCGTTCTGCGAACTGATTTCTAGGGTTAAGGACATCCCTTTCAGGGCCCTAGTATTTTTCAGACACCTATGTCAGCTTCTTGCATGGCTCTGCGTTCCTGGCGCGGAAAGTCGTGTACAGAACTGGACGTCAGCGCGCAGGGGCGGCGTCTAAGTACTGCCCGCGACGTCATCCCGGCGATCACGACGCCTACGACGGACGCGGAGCCGCACGACGCCGCCTACCGACGCGCAAGGGTACTGCTACGCAAAAAACTTTCCGGATCCAGCCTGACGCCTGGGGATATTCTAAGGTAAGGAATCTGTCACTAACTACTGTCTCTTACAGATATATCGTTACACAAGTTAGTAACTTGTGCCTCAAAGGCATTACACACCTTTTTCCTCCTATTCCTTTCGTAATGCCTAAGTGGGACTTGAATCTGGTTCTTACGTACTTGATGTGCGCTCCCTTTGAGCCTCTTCACAACTGTCCTCTTCGTCTCCTGACATTGAAGACTGCCTTCCTGGTGGCCATCACCTCCGCTAGGCGGGTGAGTGAGCTCCAGGCTCTTTCTTGTAAGCCTCCTTTCCTTTCAGTCCATCCGGACAAAGTGGTGCTCAGGCCCCGTCCTTCCTTTTTGCCAAAAGTGGTTACGGCCTTTCACATTGGGCAGACTATTACCTTGCCCAACTTCTTTCCGCCTCCGCATCCTTCCAGAGAGGAAGAGAGGCTCCACCGTCTGGACCCAAAACGTGCGCTCTCATTTTATCTCAACCGCACACAGCAGTTCCGGGTGGATGACCAGCTCTTTGTTGGCTACGTTGGCACCAAGAAAGGTCAGGCGGTACACAAGAGAACTATCTCCCGCTGGGTTGTCTTATGTATCAAAGCCTGTTACTCTTTGGCTAAAAAAGAACCTCCGGTGGGGCTGCGTGCTCATTCCACCAGAGCTACTGCAGCAACTACTGCATTGGGACGTGGTGTCCCCCTGCAAGACATCTGTCAGGCAGCCACATGGGCCTCGCTGCACACGTTTACCAAGCATTATTGCCTGGACAGCCAAGTCCGGAGAGACCGCTTCTTTGGCCGTTCTGTTCTCCGTGACTTTCTGGTGTGATCTTAGTTCGCAGACCCACCACCGGGGTGGGTATTGCTGGGGCATCTATCACTATGAGGTAAGGAATCTATCACTATGTGTTTCTTTCAGATGAACAAGTTACTTACCTTCGGTAACGATATATCTGTAAGAAACATTAGTAGTGATAGATTCCTTACCGACCTAACCATCCTCCCCATTCTGCGAACTGATTTCTAGGGTTAAGGTCATCCCTTTCAGGGCCCTTGTTTCAATGCAGTATCTTGCATGGCTCTGCGTTCCTGGCGCGGAAAGTCGTGTACAGAACTGACGTCAGCGCGCGTGGGCGGTGTCTAAGTAGCGCCCGCGACGTCATCTCGGCGACCACGACGCCAACGATGGACGCGGAGCCGCACGACGCCACCTACCGACGCGCAGGGGTACTGCTGACGAAAACTTTCCGGATCCAGTCTGACGCCTGGGGATATTCTAAGGTAAGGAATCTATCACTACTAATGTTTCTTACAGATATATCGTTACCGAAGGTAAGTAACTTGTTCTTCAATGCAGGTCCCAGTGTTCATATTTCTGCTGTCACAAGTTTCTTGTGCTGCTTCTGCGGCCACAGGGTCAGCCGAAGCACAAGTAACCTAACTTAACAAGCACCACTGATCTTGCTCAGATACCGGCCCCATCTTAGGTCAAAGCTGTACTTGAGAGTGATTCATGGAAAAATAATTCCTCCCTGGGTGGTTCTCCTGGATGTTCCTTACAATATAGATGGAGAAAATTACTTGACTGGCAATGTTGTTACTCTACTCCTGCCAGTTGACCAACTCCCTTTCGGACACGAAAACCCTTTAAAGGAAACCTGGTACTAAATTGGAATAAAAAAAGCAAGCATAGTACTGGGCTTCAAGCCCTTTTTAGGGGACCCTTCTAGAAGGAATTAGTATTCAGGGGGTGACCACGGAAGACTGCTGAGACCCAGTCAAAACCAGAAGTGGTCAAGAAACAACGCTCATCCACTATTAAGGCAACTAATGAAGCTTTTGACTCACAGCGTAGCTTTGCCCCTTAGCTGCTGAGGCCCCCCTCCAAGTTCTGAGACATTTTTTGATGTTTGGGGCACTTTATGCTTAAGCCATCATAACTATTTTCCTAAAACAGTTATGCAAGCCAAATTTGCTTCCCGTGTTCGTACATTTTGAAAATTCTTATAGTAACCTAGTTTGTGGATTCCCCTGGAAGAACCCAGGAAAATAGCCAAAATATGGCAAAAAAGCTTTTTTTTTAAAGATGGGGAAAAATACTGTGCAAGAAAGCATGTGTGTTTTTTCCTAAAAATGGCATCAACTAAAGGTCTCCAGTACTTATTTCCATATTTCAGGAATAAGCAGAGTTGTAAAAGAAAATACATTTTTACCACCGTTTTTGCATTTTTCGACCAAGTAGTCCACTATTCATATTTTTTGCAGTTTTAACCAACTTGCAGTTTGTGGTGGAAATGAGGGAAACCCATGGATAAACCCGGAAGACTAGGCATTTCTGAAAACTAGACAACATTCCGAATGCAGCAAGTTTTCATTTCATTTGCCTAGATTGCTTTTTTTAAATTTTATTTAAAAAACGTAATCGTTGAAATGAAAAGTAGGAGAAAATAGCAATTGTTGGCAAAGTTTTCATCTCTAAATTTTTTTTAGGATGCCTGATTTACAGAAGTAACTCTAGCTTTAAGTCCTTCAGACCCTTCTGGTCACAGGTATATTTAGTGTTTGTTGGTTGTCCAAAAACCAGCTATACCCAGAGCCAACAACTGAGCTGCAGCTTGTATTGATTTTTCATTATGTACCAACCATGCAGCACTTCATATGATAAAATCTAATGAATGAAAAATGGATATGAAGGAACTCTATGTACTTCTAAAATGTGTGCTAGACGCTTAATTTAACACTAGTGGGTATTTGTTCACCTCTGAATGTGTGGTTACCTAGGCAATTACATGATTCAGAGGGCATTTTGCAAAATGTGTTCTTTATTGCACACTGGCTTATATTTGGAAGCAAACAATTGAGTAAAATCCAATTGGTAATATCAAATGTTCTACTATTCTGTGTGGGTAAGAAAATGTAGTACGATCCATGCAAGTCACACCACCTTGGACTCCCACTGGGTGTCTCGTTTTCAAAAATGTTGGGGTCTGATGGATATTCTTTGTGGCGGCTGAGCCAGACTAGTGCAGCCATTCAGCATGAAAGGAAATTTGGATTTCCCCCCACTCTGCAGTTCCATATGTCAAAACTACACATAAAAGAATCTAAATTTCCTCTCACTATGGGGATACTCTAGGCCCCAGGCATGCAGAAAGATTGTTGGTGTTTTAGGGGTTTCAACAGCCCCAAATTGTTTCTCCTAAAAAGAAAAAAAAAAAGAAATTTCACCTGTATTGTAGTGGGCTTTCTGCCTCCCAGAGGGCAGATTTGTGATAAACTTCCTTAGGTGGGGGGCCTCTTCTTGAGTAGGGTCACAGCTCGATGCCTGGGCGAGCCACCCAACTCCTACTTTTTTTTTTGTTGGACTTCTAGCCACAGATTCCTTACCTATTGACATTCCCCCGGCGTCAGACTGGATTCAGAAACGTTTAAGAAGTACCTTTGCATGCCGGTAGGTGGCGCCATGCGGATCCTCAATGACACTGTAACACTCCGGAAATGTGCGCAGCTCATAGAGGTGCCACTCCAGCGCACTGACGTCAGTTCCTTTCTTTCCACACCACCAGACGTAGTTCCGGAGCCCTCTGTCTCTTTAGACTCCTATTATCTCTTAAAATTGTAATACAATGTGCGTGGGAATTGTCACCTCCCAAAATGGCAGGCGTTGAACCTTGCAGGGACTGTTGGAAACAAATGTCTCTGACAGACCTTCACAATGTTTGCCTGGGGTCAAGTCATGATTCTAAGGCCTGCAGTGATTGCATGTTGATGACCCTGAGGGTCATCCGAGACCGCGAGGCGAAACTACATCTCCAAGCTCTGGAAGACTCCGCAGTGGGACCGCTCCAAGTCAAACGTTCGACCCCAGTACTGTTCCATAACCAGAAGTAGCAGGATTCAGTCTTCGTCTCTATCAAAAAAGTCAAGTAAGCCGAAGAAAAAAAACACAAGAAATCTAAGTGGGTCTCGACCCCTTCCAGCTACTCTCACTCTCCTGAGACAGTGTGGGGGTGGCGCCATACTTCTCAATCTCGTTCCCGAAGTCGGTCGACATCAGAGCCTATCCTGCAACTTGTTCTGGCACAACCGTAGTTTCTGGAGCCATCTCACATGCCAAAACAGACGAAAGAATTTCGCACGGTAATGCTTCGCCTTTTCAGATCCTTGCTGACTCCCTCTGGCACACCTTTGAGCCCCATGGAGCTTAGATGCCTTCCATCTGGAATACCCCCAAAAAACTTTCTTTGCCACTGATTGGTCCCTCTGAACATTCACAGGCCCACCTCCACTTCTGACTCCGCCTCCGGCGTCAAGGTCTACTCTGGTTCCCAGCATTTCGATGCAGACTCCATTGACGCCGGAAGAAGAGGTACCTATTTTGTTCTCTGAATCCAATTTGAAGCACTGCTTCCTACGTCCAGCCCTTTACAAAGGAGAACACATGCTCTGCATTCCGTGTTTGGCACATATTCAGATAACGATTATGACGCACGTGATGAGGTTGGCCAGCCACACCATGAGGAGAATTGGCATCTCCTCTGAGTCATGGCTTCTCTTACCCATTCATCCTGCAGCTGAGGATAGTGTTTCTTACGCCGTGGTAATGCATAGGGCGGCCAAAGTCCTTGACCTCTAGCTCCCCACCTTGAAGGTCAAGACCAGTGTTTTTACAAAGTCATTCAGCCAGGACAACATTCCACTGAGCCCTCTTACCTTTTAACGAGGCCCTTACAGACAGTTTGTTGGGGGCATGAGCCTAAACTTGCTGTGGCCCCCGGTCAACCACCAGATTGCAAGCGCCCCCTTGCCACCGTGACTCAGCATTTTTATCTCTGCATCCCTCTCCTGAAAGCTTACTGATGTAGGCATCTTATAGAAAAACTAACCCCAACATGTTCCCAACTACTCCCCCGATAGGGACTCAAAATGGGTGGAGACATTCGGGAAAAGGGTTTTCTCATCCACCAGCATGGCACAATGATCTGTGAATGCCAGCTGTCTGCTGAGTCATTGTTGGAAATGGGTCTTTTTGCAAGGTTACCCCGAACGTTTTGCCTTCCTCCTCTTTTTCTGATCATCTTTTTGTTGGACTTGGGACTCAGCGCACTTTATCACTGCTCACCAGTGCTAAAGTGCATGTGCTTCTCCCCTAAAGCATGGTGCCATTGGTATATGCCTGATTGGCATATTTAGTTTACATACAAGTCCCTTACAAAGTGGTATACCATATACCCAGAGCCTGTAATCTAAATGCTACTCGAGGGCCTGCAGCACTGATTGTGCCACCCACACAAGTAGCCTTTCTGACCTGTCTCAGGCTTGCCATTGCAAGGCCTGTGTGTGCAATTTACTGCCCCTTCGACTTGGCATTTAAAACCACTTGCCAAGCCTTAAACCAGAGGCAGCTCCTCCGCTATGGCGGAGGAACGTCACTCCACTGCTGGAACCAGCAGACGCACCTAAAATAAAATAAGAAAACAGTTAATAAAACTACTTTATTATCAATATATTTTACTCTGGAGCTGCCGCCTAGTTTTGAGGGTGGGGCTTCCGGCAGCAGGAGGAGTGATGGGCTCAGGGCACTATCAGTGCACATGTAGGTTTTGCGGGCCAAACCTACATGCGCACTTGGATATCTCCAAGCTATTGCTTGGAGATATCCGCAGGGCTCAGGAGCACAGGCTCCCAGTCCCTGCTAGAGCATAGATCTGAAAGAGACACGTTAGTGACAGATTCCTTACCTTAGAATATCCCCAGGCGTCAGGCTGGATCCGGAAAGTTTTTGCGTAGCAGTACCCTTGTGCGTCGGTAGGCGGCGTCGTGCGGCTCCGCGTCCGTCGTCGGCGTCGTGATCGGCGGGATGGCGTCGCGGGCAGTACTTAGACGCCGCCCCTGCGCGCTGACGTCAGTTCTTCTTTTTCCGCGCCAGCAAGCGCAGATCCGTGAAGAGCAGTGCCCTAGTCATTTTTTGACTAACTTTTTTGGTGAATTTTTCACTGTTTTCTCGAATCGACTTCAAGGTGTCGTAGGGATGCCCGGTTTTAAACGTTGCGGCGCCTGTGCTCGGATGATGTCCATCACCGACCCGCATCGGGAGTGTCTCTTCTGCCTCGGCCGAGGCCACGACACGGAGTCGTGTTCCGACTGCCGGCCCCTCAACCCGAAAGCTTTGCGAGAGCGGTCTCGAAAGCTCCTCGAGGCCCGGCATTCGGCTCCGCGCAAGCCCCGGTCGCGTGAGAGGTCCAGGGGTCGATCGCGGAGTCCTCACCGGTCGTCGGCATCGAAGTCTTCTTCGTCCGGTAAGTCCAAGCACAAAAAGTCCAAAAAGCATCGTCGCTCTAGGACTTCGCCTCGCCGGTCTCGCGACTCGGCTGAGGCCCCTCCCGGCACCGTCCCCGCCCCCGCGGCCCCGGACATGCCTGTGGAGTCGCCCCTGCAATACCCGTCCTTCCCGGGTTCGGGGGCGGATCCGGCCCAGATACAGGAATTCCTGTCGGCCATGGCCCGCCTCTTCGGGCCTCAAGGTCCCTCCGGGCGCCTTCGGGCCCCGCGGGCCCTGATGGGGTTGCTATGGCGTCGCCGACGGCTCCGGCCCCGGCGTCGCCCGTGCCTCCAGCCTCGATCCCGGCTCCGGCCCCGGCCTCGATCCCGGCTCCGCAACCCCCATCGACGCCGGTCGACCTAACGACACCTCCGCCGACGCCGATGTCTCCGGTGCCGTTCTCGACGCCGCCTGGGGCTCCGGGCGGCGTCGTTCCCCAGTTCCTTCCGGCTCCGGACATGGACCCGGACCGACGTCGCTCGACGCCGATTCCGGCGCCGATGGGACCTTGGGTCCCAAATGTCCCTCCTCCTCCTTATTTTGAACCAGAGGAGGACCAGGAGGACTGGGAGGGGTCTGATGACCCTCTGGCACAACAGTGTCAGTACGATGAGGACTGGACAGAGGGTCTAGGGGATGCCAGTGGTCTGGATACTTCCCCTGACACTGGCATGCTGTCTCCTCCCGTGGCTACGGAGGAGGGAGCCAATTTTGCAACAGTGTTGCGTAGGGCGGCTGGGGCCTTACGTCTCCAACTCCCTACTGTGGCGGTCAAGACTAATATCTTGACAGAGGTGCTTCAGCCGGCAGCCTCCTCTACGGAGACTGTGCTGCCGTTTAACGATGCCCTCACTGACGTTCTTTTGGGCGTCTGGTCCAAGCCCAACACAGGGGCTCCTGTGGATAGGAACGTGTCCCGACGCCATCGCCCAGCTCCGGGCGACCCCCTGTTTCTCTCTGTCCACCCCACTCCTGAGAGCTTGGTTGTCCAAGCCTCCGCTTCCCAAACCGCCTTCCCTACCGCCCCTCCGGATAGGGAATCCAAACGCCTGGATCAATTTGGGAAGAAGGGTTTTTCTTCCTCCAGTGCTGGCTTGCGGTCCGTCAACACCGCTTGTCTTTTGGGCCGATATACCCACTCCTTGTGGGATTCGGTGGCGACTGTTTTGCCCCAGTGTTCTGAGGAGGTCCAGACGCTGCTTTCCCGCGCCATTGCGGAAGGAAGGGATGCGGCCAAATACACAATACGATGTGGCCTTGATAGCGCCGACTCGCTGGGCAGGTCTATTGCAACGACGGTGGCGCTGCGACGCCACGCCTGGCTGAGAACCACTGGTTTTTCAGGGGATGTCCAGAATACTCTCATGGACATGCCCTTTGATGGAGTCGGTCTTTTTGGGTCCAAAGCAGACCATGCGTTGGAGCGCTTTAAGGACTCACGGGCTACTGCCAAGTCCCTGGGCCTTTCTGCTACATGCCCTCCGCTGACTTCTGCTTTTCGCCCCTATCGTGGCCACGGAAGGGGCGCCCCGTCACGTCAGCAGCCCAGCCACCGGCCCGCGCAGCAGGCGTCTTTGCGTGGCTGAGGACGTGGATTCCGCCGTGGCGGATCGGGCAACCAGCGTGCGGGTCAGGCCACCACCTCCAACCCGTCCGCGGCCTCCAAGCCCTCCTAGTCCCTCCTTTCAGGTGCACAGCACGCCAGTAGGGCGCAGGGTCCGCCATCACCTTCCCCACTGGCGTACCATCACCTCGGACAGGTGGGTCTTGGACATTGTCCGAAGGGGCTACTCCCTCCCCTTCGAGACCACCCCCCAGCCATGCCACCTCAATTCCACCGCATGTCAGGGGATCACTTGGTACTTCTGCAGAAGGAAGTCACGGCCCTCTTGACCAAGAGGGCCATCGAGCGTGTTCCGACCCCAGAAGTAGGGCGTGGTTGCTACTCCCACTACTTTCTGGTGCCCAAAAAGGACAAGGAGGACATGCGTCCTATCTTGGACCTCCGGAACGTCAATCGCTTCCTCCGGAAGGAGAAGTTCAAGATGCTCACCCTAGCTCAGGTCTTGACTGCCCTCGACCCTGGAGACTGGTTGGTAGCGTTGGACTTGCAGGACGCATATTTCCACATCCCCGACCTGCCGGCCCACCGGCGTTACCTTCGGTTCACGGTAGGCCTCGAGCATTTTCAGTTCACCGTGCTCCCCTTTGGCCTTACCAGTGCCCCTCGGGTGTTCACGAAAGTGATGGCGGTGGTCGCAGCTCATCTGCGCCGGGCAGGGGTTTCAGTCTTCCCCTACCTCGACGACTGGCTGCTGAAGACGGGCTCGTCCCAGGCAGTCGTCTCCCACCTCCAGACTACGGCCGAACTCCTGCACTTGCTGGGGTTCTCCATCAATGTGCCGAAGTCGCATCTGATTCCTTCTCCACAGCTCCTTTTCATCGGAGCAGTTCTGGACACGACGCAGTTTCGGGCCTATCCTCCCGAACGGCGAGTCCGGGATATTCAGGCTATGATTCCGATCTTTCAGCCTTTATCCTGGGTTTCGGTACGGATGACCCTGAGGCTGCTGGGCCTCATGGCCTCCTGCATCCTGCTGGTCAATCATGCCAGATGGCATATGCGGGCTCTGCAGTGGGACCTGATGTTCCAGTGGGCGCAGCACCAGGGCAACCTGTCCGATCACGTCCAGATCTCGGAGGGGACTGCAAAACAGTTGCAGTGGTGGCTCTCGAACCGGCAATGGGTCATGGGCGGATCCCTCTCCCTTCCCCATCCAGAGCACACAGTTGTGACGGACGCGTCCCTTCTGGGATGGGGCGGTCACATGGGAGAGGCGGAGATCAGAGGCCTCTGGTCTCCGGCGGAGTCCCGGCTCCATAGCAACATTCTGGAGCTCCGGGCGATCCGACTTGCACTCAAGGCATTCCTTCCCTCTGTCAAAGGGAAGGTGGTGCAGGTGTTCACAGACAACACCACCGCCATGTGGTACTGCAACAAACAAGGCGGGGTGGGGTCTTGGACCCTTTGTCAGGAGGCTCTGCGCCTCTGGACATGGCTGGAACATCAGGGCATGTTCCTGATGGTTCAACACCTGGCAGGTTCCCTGAACGCCAGGGCGGACGAACTCAGCCGCAGGTGCATGATGGATCACGAATGGCGTCTTCACTCGGAAGTGGCGCAAGGACTCTTTCTACAGTGCGGAGAGCCTTGGTTAGATCTATTCGCCACCGAAGAGAACGCGCAATGTCATCAGTTCTGCGCGTTGGAATTTCCAAGGCAGCACTCGCTCGGCGACGCTTTTCGTCACGAGTGGAGTTGCGGTCTGTTGTACGCCTTTCCGCCTATACCACTTCTGCCCAGAGTGCTGAAGAAGATCAGGCGCAACCGGGCCCAAGTCATTCTTGTGGCTCCGGACTGGGCTCGAAGAGTATGGTATCCCGAGCTACTCAGTATGAGCGTCGATCCCCCGATCCGTCTGCCTCTTCGGGAGGATCTTCTGTCGCAGCAGCAGGGGACGGTCCTCCACCCGAACCTGTCCAGTCTCCACCTCCTTGCGTGGAGATTGAGCGGCGGCAGTTGATTCCTTCGACTTGCCTCCCGAAGTTTGTGATGTGATTCTGGCAGCCAGGCTTCCCTCCACTAAGGTGGTATACGCCTGCAGGTGGAACAAGTTTGTGGCATGGTGCACAGCAAAGGCTGTGAATCCCCTCTCTGCCCCTCTTTCTGAGGTTCTTCTGTTCCTTCTTTCTCTGGCCCAACAGGGTTCTGCCCTGGGTACCATCAAGGGCTATCTTTGTGCAATCTCGGCCTTCCTCAGGCTCCCTGATCAGCCCTCTCTTTTTAAGTCCCCTGTTGTTAACAGGTTCCTAAAAGGCATTACACACCTCTTCCCTCCTGTTCCGTTTGTCATGCCTCAGTGGGACTTAAACTTGGTTCTTACCTTTTTAATGTGCGCTCCCTTTGAGCCTCTACATAACTGTCCTCTTCGTCTTCTTACTTTGAAGACAGCCTTTCTGGTGGCCATCACCTCCGCTCGGCGGGTGAGTGAGCTCCAGGCTCTATCATGCAAACCTCCCTTTCTGTCTGTCCATCCAGACAAGGTTGTTCTTAGGACGCGTCCGTCCTTCTTGCCAAAGGTGGTTACTGCCTTCCACATTGGGCAGACCATTACTTTGCCCACCTTCTTTCCGCCTCCGCATCCTTCCAGACAGGAAGAGAGGCTCCACCGTCTGGAACCAAAACGTGCGCTTTCCTTTTATATCAACCGCACACAACACTTCCGGGTGGATGACCAGCTCTTTGTTGGCTACGTGGGCGCCAAAAAAGGTCGGGCGGTGCACAAGAGGACCATCTCCCGCTGGGTCACCTTGTGTATCAAAGCCTGCTATTCTTTGGCTAAGAAGGAGCCTCCTGTTGGGCTGCGTGCCCATTCCACCAGGGCAACGGCTGCTACCACGGCTTTAGGCCGCGGTGTTCCGCTGCAGGATATATGTCAGGCAGCTACGTGGGCCTCGCTGCACACGTTTACCAAGCATTACTGCCTTGACAGCCAGGTCCGGAGGGACGGCTTCTTTGGCCGTTCTGTTCTCTGGAACTTCTTTGTCTGATCTTTGTTCGCAGACCCACCACCGGCGTTGGTATTGATGGGGTATCTATTCTAAGGTAAGGAATCTGTCACTAACGTGTCTCTTTCAGATGCACAAGTTACTAACTTGTGTAACGATATATCTGTAAGAGACAGTAGTTAGTGACAGATTCCTTACCGCCCCACCCATCCTCCCCGTTCTGCAAACTGATTTCTAGGGTTAAGGACATCCCTTTCAGGGCTCTAGTATTTTTTCAGACACCAATGTCCGCTTCTTGCATGGCTCTGCGTTCCTGGCGCGAAAAGTCGTGTACAGAACGGACAGCGCGCAGGGGCGGCGTCAAAGTACTGGCCGCGACGTCATCCGGCGATCCCGATGCCGACGACGGACGCGGAGCCGCACGACGCCGCCTACCGACGCGCAAGGGTACTGCTACGCAAAACTTTCCGGATCCAGCCTGACGCCTGGGGATATTCTAAGGTAAGGAATCTGTCACTAACTACTGTCTCTTACAGATATATCGTTACACAAGTTAGTAACTTGTGCATCTGAAAGAGACACGTTAGTGATAGATTCCTTACCTTAGAATATCCCCAGGCGTCAGGCTGGATCCGGAAAGTTTTGCGTAGCAGTACCCTTGCGCGTCGGTAGGCGGCGTCGTGCGGCTCCGCGTCCGTCGTCGGCGTCGTGATCGCCGGGATGACGTCGCGGGCAGCACTTAGGCGCCGCCCCTGCGCGCTGACGTCAGTTCTTCTTTTTCCGCGCCAGCAAGCGCAGATCCGGGAAGAGCAGTGCCCTGGTCAATTTTTGACCATTATTTTTGGTGATTTTTTCACTGTTTTTTCCATCTTAAGGTGTCGTAGGGATGCCCGGCTTGAAGCGATGCGGCGCCTGTGCGCGGATGATGTCCGTCACCGACCCGCATTGGGAGTGTCTCTTCTGCCTCGGCCGAGGCCACGACACCGAGTCTTGTCCCGAATGCCAGGCCCTCAACCCGAAAGCTTTGCGAGAGCGGTCTCGAAAGCTCCTCGAGGCCCGGCATTCGGCTCCACGGAGGCCCCGGTCGCGTGAGAGGTCCAGGGGTCGCTCGCGGAGTGCACACCGGTCGTCGGCGTCGAAGTCTTCTTCGTCCGGTAAGTCTAAGCACAAGAAGTCCAAGAAGCATCGTCGCTCTCGGACTTCGCCTCGCCGGTCTCGCGACTCGGCTGAGGCCCCTCCCGGCACCGTCCCCGCCCCCGCGGCCCCGGACTTGCCTGTGGAGTCGCCCCCGTCATACCCGCCCTTCCCGGGTTCGGGGGCGGATCCGGCCAAGGTACAGGAGTTCCTGTCGGCCATGGCCCGCCTCTTCGGGCCTTCAGGCCCCTCCGGTGCGCCTTCGGGCCCCGCGGGCCCTGATGGGGTTGCTCCGGCGTCGCCGGCGGCTCCGGCGTCGCCCGGGCCTCCAGCCTCGATCCCGGCTCCGGCTTCGGCCCCGGCCTCGATTCCCGGCTCCACAACCCCCATCGACGCCGGTCGACCTCACGACACCTCCGCCGGCGCCGATGTCTCCGGTGCCGTTCTCGACGCCGCCCTGGGCTCCGGGCGGCGTCGTCCCCCAGTTCCTTCCGGCTCCGGACATGGACCCGGAGCGACGTCGCTCGACGCCGGCTCCGGTGCCGATGGGACCTTGGGTCCCAAATGTTCCTCCTCCTCCTTATTTTGAACCAGAGGAGGACCAGGAGGACTGGGAGGGGTCTGATGACCCTCTGACTCGCAACTGTCAGTATGATGAGGACTGGACAGAGAGTCTAGGGAGGCCAGTGGTCTGGATACTTCTCCTGACACTGGCATGCTGTCTCCTCCCGTGGCTACGGAGGAGGGGGCCAATTTTGGTACGGTGTTGCGTAGGGCTGCTGGGGCCTTACGTCTCCAGCTCCCTACTTTGACGGTCAAGCCTAACATCTTGACAGAGGTGCTTCAGCCGGCAGCCTCCTCTGCGGAGACTGTGCTGCCGTTTAACGACGCCCTCACAGACGTTCTTTTGGGCGCCTGGTCCAAGCCCAACACAGGGGCTCCTGTGGATCGGAACGTGTCACGACGCCATCGCCCCGCTCCGGGCGACCCCTGTTTCTTTCTGTCCACCCCACTCCTGAGAGCTTGGTTGTCCAAGCCTCCGCTTCCCAAACCGCCTTCCCTACCGCTCCTCCGGATAGGGAATCCAAACGCCTGGATCAGTTTGGGAAGAAAGGTTTTTCTTCCTCCAGTGCTGGCTTGCGGTCCGTTAACACCGCTTGTCTTTTGGGCCGATATACCCACTCTCTGTGGGATTCGGTGGCGGATGTTTTGCCCCAGTGCCCTGAGGAGGTCCAGGCACTGCTTTCCCGCGCCATTGCGGAAGGAAGGGATGCGGCCAAATACACTATCCGTTGTGGCCTTGACACCGCCGACTCGCTGGGCAGGTCCATTGCAACGACGGTGGCGCTCCGCCGCCACGCCTGGCTGAGAACCACTGGTTTTTCAGGGGATGTCCAGAATACTCTCATGGACATGCCCTTTGATGGAGTCGGTCTTTTTGGGTCCAAAGCAGACCATGCGTTGGAGCGCTTTAAGGACTCACGGGCTACTGCCAAGTCCCTGGGCCTTTCTGCTACACGCCCTCCGCTGCCTTCTGCTTTTCGCCCCTATCGTGGCCACGGTAGGGGCGCCCCTTCACGTCAGCAGCCCAGCCACCGGCCCGCGCAGCAGGCGTCTTCGCGTGGCCGAGGACGTGGATTCCGCCGTGGCGGATCGGGCAACCAGCGTGCGGGTCAGGCCACCACCTCCAACCCGTCCGCGGCCTCCAAGCCCTCCTAGTCCCTCCTTTCAGGTGCACGGCACGCCAGTAGGGGGCAGGGTCCGCCATCACCTTCCCCACTGGCGCACCATCACCTCGGACAGGTGGGTCTTGGACATTGTCCGAAGGGGCTACTCCCTCCCCTTCGAGACCACCCCCAGCCATGCCACCTCAATTCCACCGCATGTCAGGGGATCACTTGGTGCTTCTACAGAAGGAAGTCACGGCCCTCTTGACCAAGAGGGCCATCGAGCATGTTCCGACCCCAGAAGTAGGGCGTGGTTGCTACTCCCACTACTTTCTGGTGCCCAAAAGGACAAGGAGGACATGCGTCCTATCTTGGACCTCCGGAACGTCAATCGCTTCCTCCGGAAGGAGAAGTTCAAGATGCTCACCCTAGCTCAGGTCTTGACTGCCCTCGACCCAGGAGACTGGTTGGTAGCGTTGGACTTGCAGGACGCGTATTTCCACATCCCCGTCCTGCCGGCCCACCGGCGTTACCTTCGGTTCACGGTAGGCCCCGAGCATTTTCAGTTCACCGTGCTCCCCTTTGGCCTTACCAGTGCCCCTCGGGTGTTCACGAAAGTGATGGCGGTGGTCGCAGCTCATCTGCGCCGGGCAGGGGTTTCAGTCTTCCCCTACCTCAACGACTGGCTGCTGAAGGCGGGCTCGTCCCAGGCAGTCGTCTCCCACCTCCAGACTACGGCCGAACTCCTGCACTCGCTGGGGTTCTCCATCAATGTGCCGAAGTCGCATCTGATTCCTTCTCCACAGCTCCTTTTCATCGGAGCAGTTCTGGACACGACGCAGTTTCGGGCCTATCCTCCCGAACGGCGAGTCCGGGATATTCAGGCTATGATTCCGATCTTTCGGCCTTTATCCTGGGTTTCGGTAAGGATGACCCTGAGGCTGCTGGGCCTCATGGCCTCCTGCATCCTGCTGGTCAATCATGCCAGATGGCATATGCGGGCTCTGCAGTGGGACCTGAAGTTCCAGTGGGCGCAGCACCAGGGCGACCTGTCCGATCACGTCCAGATCTCGGAGGGGACTGCAAAACAGTTGCAGTGGTGGCTCTCGAACCGGCAATGGGTCATGGGCAGATCCCTCTCCCTTCCCCAGCCAGAGCATACAGTTGTGACGGACGCGTCCCTTCTGGGATGGGGCGGTCACATGGGAGAGGCGGAGATCAGAGGCCTCTGGTCTCCGGCGGAGTCCCGGCTCCATATCAACCTTCTGGAGCTCCGGGCGATCCGGCTTGCACTCAAGGCATTCCTTCCCTCTGTCAAAGGGAAGGTAGTGCAGGTGTTCACAGACAACACCACCGCCATGTGGTACTGCAACAAACAGGGCGGGGTGGGGTCTTGGACCCTTTGTCAGGAGGCTCTGCGCCTCTGGACATGGCTGGAACATCAGGGCATGTTCCTGATGGTTCAACACCTGGCAGGTTCTCTGAACGCCAGGGCGGACGAACCTCAGCCGCAGGTGCATGATGGATCACGAATGGCGTCTTCACTCGGAAGTGGCGCAAGGACTCTTTCTACAGTGGGGAGAGCCTTGGTTAGATCTATTCGCCACCGGAGAGAACGCGCAATGTCATCAGTTCTGCGCGTTGGAATTTCCAAGGCGGCACTCGCTCGGCGACGCTTTTCGTCGCGAGTGGAGTTGCGGTCTGTTGTACGCCTTTCCGCCTATACCACTTCTACCCAGAGTGTTGAAGAAGATTCGGCACGACCGGGCCCAAGTCATTCTTGTGGCTCCGGACTGGGCTCGAAGAGTTTGGTATCCCGAGCTACTCAATATGAGCATAGATCCCCCGATCCGTCTGCCTCTTCGGGAGGATCTTCTGTCGCAGCAGCAGGGGACGGTCCTCCACCCGAACCTGTCCAGTCTACACCTGCTTGCGTGGAGATTGAGCGGCGGCAGTTGATTCCTTTCGACTTGCCTCCCGGAGTTTGTGATGTGATTCTGGCAGCCAGGCGTCCCTCCACTAAGGTGGTATACGCCTGCAGGTGGAACAAATTTGTGGCATGGTGCACAGCAAAGGCTGTGGATCCCCTTTCTGCCCCTCTTTCTGAGGTCCTTCTGTTCCTTCTCTCTCTGGCCCAACAGGGTTCTGCCCTGGGTACCATCAAGGGTTATCTTTGTGCTATCTCGGCCTTCCTCAGGCTCCCTGATCAGCCCTCCCTGTTCAAGTCCCCTGTTGTTAACAGGTTCTTGAAAGGCATTACTCACCTCTTCCCTCCTGTTCCGTTTGTAATGCCTCAGTGGGACTTGAACTTGGTTCTTACCTTTTAATGTGCGCTCCCTTTGAGCCTCTGCATAACTGTCCTCTTCGTCTTCTGACTCTGAAGACAGCCTTTCTGGTGGCCATCACCTCCGCTCGGCGGGTGAGTGAGCTCCAGGCTCTATCTTGCAAACCTCCCTTTCTGTCTGTTCATCCAGACAAGGTTGTTCTTCGGACGCGTCCGTCCTTCTTGCCAAAGGTGGTTACTGCTTTCCACATTGGGCAAACCATCACTTTGCCCACCTTCTTTCCGCCTCCGCATCCTTCCAGAGAGGAAGAGAGGCTCCACCGTCTGGACCCAAAACGTGCGCTCTCTTTTTATATTAACCGCACCAAACTCTTCCGGGTGGATGACCAGCTCTTTGTTGGCTACGTGGGCGCCAAAAAAGGTCGGGCGGTGCACAAGAGGACCGTCTCCCGCTGGGTTACCTTGTGCATCAAGGCCTGCTATTCTTTGGCTAAAAAGGAACCTCCTGTTGGGCTGCGTGCCCATTCCACCAGGGCAACGGCTGCTACCACGGCCTTGGGCCGCGGTGTTCCGCTGCCGGTTATCTGTCAGGCGGCTACGTGGGCCTCGCTGCACACGTTTACTAAGCATTACTGCCTTGACAGTCAGGTCCGGAGGGACGGCTTCTTTGGCCGTTCTGTCCTCCAGGACTTCCTTGTCTGATCTTTGTTCGCAGACCCACCACCGGGGTTGGTATTGCTGGGGTATCTATTCTAAGGTAAGGAATCTATCACTAACGTGTCTCTTTCAGATGCACAAGTTACTAACTTGTGTAACGATATATCTGTAAGAGACAGTAGTTAGTGATAGATTCCTACCGCCCACCCATCCTCCCGTTCTGCGAACTGATTTCTAGGGTTAAGGACATCCCTTTCAGGGCCCTAGTATTTTTCAGACACCTGTGTCAGCTTCTTGCATGGCTCTGCGTTCCTGGCGCGGAAAGTCGTGTACAGAACTGACGTCAGCGCGCAGGGGCGGCGCCTAAGTGCTGCCCGCGACGTCATCCCGGCGATCACGACGCCGACGACGGACGCGGAGCCGCACGACGCCGCCTACCGACGCGCAAGGGTACTGCTACGCAAAACTTTCCGGATCCAGCCTGACGCCTGGGGATATTCTAAGGTAAGGAATCTATCACTAACTACTGTCTCTTACAGATATATCGTTACACAAGTTAGTAACTTGTGCATCAAAGCCTGTTACTCTTTGGCTAAAAAGAACCTCCGGTGGGGCTGCGTGCTCACTCCAGCAGAGCTACTGCAGCCACTACTGCATTGGGATGCGGTGTCCCCCTGCAAGACATCTGTCAGGCAGCCACGTGGGCCTCGCTGCACACGTTTACCAAGCATTATTGCCTGGACAACCAAGTCCGGAGAGACGGCTTCTTTGGCCGTTCTGTTCTCAGTGACTTTCTGGTGTGATCTTGGTTCGCAGACCCACCACCGGGGTTGGTATTGCTGGGGTATCTATTCTAAGGTAAGGAATCTATCACTATGTGTTTCTTTCAGATGAACAAGTTACTTACCTTCGGTAATGATATATCTGTAAGAAACATTAGTAGTGATAGATTCCTTACCGCCCCACCCATCCTCCCCTTTCTGCGAACTGATTTCTAGGGTTAAGGTCATCCCTTTCAGGCCCCTAGTTTCAATGCACCAGTGGTCAGTATCTTGCATGGCTCTGCGTTCCTGGCGCGGAAAGTCGTGTACAGAACTGAAGTCAGCGTGCGTGGGCGGCGTCTAAGTAGTGCCCGCGACGTCATCTCGGCGACCACGACGCCAACGACGGACGCAGAGCCACACGACGCCACCTACCGACGCGCAGGGGTACTGCTGACGCAAACTTTCCGGATCCAGTCTGACGCCTGGGGATATTCTAAGGTAAGGAATCTATCACTACTAATGTTTCTTACAGATATATCGTTACCGAAGGTAAGTAACTTGTTTTTCAGCCCCTGGGGTGGGGCAGATTGGGGGTAAACACCCCAAAGGGGTGGAAGGGGGTCAGAAAGACTTTGAGCTCAGGGGTTGGGGAACACAGGACCATGGCCAGTGGTGCTGCTCCCCCCCAACAGTAAATAAAAATACTCCCTGGCGGTCTAGTGAGCTTTCTACATCCCGGAGGTGGAGGGGATGGGGATATTAGGAGTAAACACCTCCCATCCGCCCCCAGGGTGGACTGAAAATGGTTAAACCAGAAATATTCCCAAGTGGCTTAGTGGGCTTTCTCCTCCCGCACCCTCAGCAGATTCGGTGTAAACAAACCTTATTGCCTCCAGTGGGGGTAGAAAGACTGTTTGGGGTGGGGGTGCGCATGCTTATTGCTGAAGTTGGAAACTCCAACTGCTTTATTTTTTAGCTATTCCCTGGTGTCTAGTGGGCTTTCTGCCCTCCCCTCCCAGCCAGATTGGGGGTACATACAACCCATATCCGCCCCCACAAGGGAGCACAGAAAGAATCTTGTGTCCAGGGGTAGGGGGAACACAGGCCTATGCCCAGGAAGACCATTCCCCCACACAGTAAACAAAAAATATTTCCTCGTGTTCTAGTGGCTGCAATGGGCCAGATTGAACCCATGTCTGCCCTCAAGCACAGCACGCTGGTATTACAGCATAACAAAAAAATAAACTGGGACACGAGGGAAGGACTTCCTTATGTGCCAGCAGGTGCTGCCATCAGACTCGGAAGACCTTGCACTGTCTCGGAAGTGATAACAGAGTGGCGTATATGCACTCACCATACGAGCTGACTTCAGCTCCTTTCTTTTTACTCCCTTTGATCCACAGGCATGCTTCCTACTTTGTCAAATTTTACCAATGCCAAAATCTCCTTTCTGCAGATTGTGCACCAAGGAATATGTCTCCTCCAAAACAGGCTTCAAACCGTGCCTCCACTAAAGGAAGCAGATGTCGATCAGTGATCCAAACAGTGTTTGCCTGTGGTGTCTGAAGGGTCTAGGCACCACTCGAATATGTGCAACAAATGCTCCCTGATGCTCCCAAAGATGATCAGGTAGTGACAGGCAAAACTATATGTCGCAGAGTACAAAATGTGAGGTAGTTCTTACTCCTAGTGTCGGACCCGGTCCCACTCCCAAGTCACTGGCCTGTTCCCACTTAAGTACACAGTCCTGCTCTAAGTCTTCAGGCAGCTTGAAGACAAAGTTTAAGGACCAGCCATGTCACAAGTGGAAGACATCACATCAGGACTCATCTCAGTCTCTTCCCTCCCATGCCAGGGGGCATGCTGCACAGTCAACGGTGTGACTCCCGTGCCGCTGTTCAATTCCGAGCCCGTTCGAGGATGGGTCTCTCCGCATCCCCGAGTCTCCCAGGCAATTGACCCCAAAGCTGCTAAAGGGCTTCAGGGAGTCAGTACAACAGATGTTCAGGACAATTCCCTCTAGAGTGCCTTTGGGCCACACATAGGTGCCGAGGCCCCCAGTTGGAATTCCATCAGTTGGTTTGGGCTTGGCATGAATGACTCTGTGGTTCTTTGCCTGGCTCCTTGCCGGCACCCACCCATGCCTCCACGCTGGCACCAGAGGCCTTGTTTGTACCTACTGCTCCTGTGCCTACCGCTTGGCTCAGATTCCAGCACCACCAACAATGAATCTGGTTCCCGATGCCCATCTTGGATCCGGAATAGAGTTTAGCCCAGGAAAGGTCTGTGTCTCATTATGACCTCACCAAGGCGCATCCCTAAGTCGGAATAATTCTCAGCCTCTCCTTTGATGCCAGTACTACAGGAGATGATGAAAAGGAAGATAACTTACTCCCCCCTCACTATACTGATGCTGGCCTTTACCATTTGGACTTTGCCTCCCATACGACCAAGCTAGACTCCTGACCAGGACTTGTCCACTCAGATGAGAACATTCTTTATGCTTGTAGTCTGTAGAGCAGCAGAGATGCTAGACTTACAACTATTAATAACCGAAACCAACATAAACTTTTTGACTGAGATATTGCAGCTGTGGTTTACGACCTCAGAACTTGCATCCCTTGAACAAGGCCCTGACAGAAACTAAGCTGTTTTCAGCCCCACCTGTAAGTCTTCCAGTAGTTAAACATCATAGGACAACACCTGGCCATCTCACCTTCCTGACCCAGCATCCGAATAGAGAGAGCATGGAATTTGAGGCATCTTCCAGTCAGGTGAATCCAAACACATTCTATACTGCGCCTCTGAACAGGGAAGCAAAATGCATTGCTTCTGGCTGCTTGGCCTTAGGGTTCCTTAATAATGTTTGCCTACTGGGACAATGCACACATTACCTCTGGTATATTGCCGGGAAAATCTTGCCAGCCATCACTGATGAATTTCAAAATGCCTATGCTGCTATGATTCAAAGCAGACAAGATGCAGCCAGATACGTCTTGAGAATTGGTCTAGACATGACGGATTGTGTTGGATACGCCATGGGGACCTGAGTGGTGATCTTGTGCAATGCATGGATGCACACCATAGGATTTTCTGGAGACTTGCAGTAATCTGTGATGGACATGAATTTCAATGGCTCCCAGTTTTTTGGAACGCTTCAAGAACAGGCATACTACGGCATGCTGCTTGGGTCCCATCTCTCCTGCTTGTTAGTTCCACCAGCAGAACTGCAGTTCATATGATACGTGCAGGGTCTTGCCTACCTTCAGAAACTGCCCTTGCAACATGTGGAAAACTCAGTGGTGCCTTTTTGCCACTCAAGAGGAGACAGTGGTGGCAGAAGTCATGGGAATACCACAGAGGACAGCAATCTTCTCGTTCCTCCTAAACCGCTACAACGGTGACAATGCTGATTTGATTCTTTATAAATTGTCATACTACGTCAGTAGGAGGAAGAATGTGTTTCTTCCTACCTGGCTTGTGCGTCACTACATTGAATCGGTGAGTGTTATTCGCAGAAGGTACATCCTACCATTCACATTCTCCCCCTAACATTCCTCCTACTTTTGCTCAGAGGCAGCCCTTCTGCGGATTGATGTTTGCTTTTGGCAAAAGGGGCCGTATAAAGGGTCCTGGAGGTACAGAAAGTAATATGATGTTGTTCTCCCTATTTCTTCATGCCCAAAAAAGATGGTGGGCTCAGGTTGATTCTGAACAACTTCCTGCGGAAGGACTAATTAAAGATGATGACTGTGTGTCCAAGTACTTTCCCCACTGGATTTGGGGAATGTCCTTGGAATTTCAGGATGCATTCTTTCTGGGTCTGTCCTGCAGTCCCACAAGCTATATCTTTGGTTAGTGGTAGTGTCGAAACACTTCCAATTTGCCATTCTACCCTGCAGTCTCACTTTTTCCCTTCTGGTGTTTACTAAAATGGGGGTTGCAGCCCATCTTAGCAGGTCAGGAATATATGTATACCCTTGATGACTGGTTCTTGAAGACACGCTTGCCACAGTCGGTAACAGACCACTTCCAGGCAACGGTAACCCTTCTGTTATTCTTGAGGTTTTCCATCAGTGAGCTGAAGTCCCACCTGATGCCCTTGCAGAGGATTCAAACTTGGGCATGGTGGCCTTTAGAAATATTTTCCCTCCTACTGCAAGTCTAGGTCATCCAGGGTTTGACTGTGATGGCTACTCTGAACCCCATATTCTACACTTTAGAATACTCCCCTGGCTCCAAACTGGGTCCAACCTTTCTTCAGAAATAGTCCCTTCAGCATGCCACTATGTAGCACCTTGCAGCTCCGAGTTGGCTCTATACTGTCCTAGAAGTAACAGAACAGAGTCCCATATAAGTACCAAACCATATAATCACCACCCCTGTGCGGGGTGACGTCAGTCCCCTTTCTTTCCATGCCTTCAGATGTGGATCAGGAGCTTTGCTCCCAATCTTCCTGATATTATGATGATTTCTAAAATGAATTCCAGTGTGCTAGAGAACGATGCCCTCTCAAAACAACAGGTTTCAAACCATTCCGCGACAGCAAAAATCTGATGTCATTCATGGAGCCACACATGGTGGGTCTGGGCTCAGGCCACAACTCAAAGTTGTGTAATAAATGTGTCCTGATGCATTTGAAGGCAATCCAGGACTGAAGGCGAAACTTTATGGACTCAATCCGGCTCCGGTACCATACCCACCAGCTGTAAACCTCATGCTCAAAGTCCTTTTGCAAGTCAAAATCTAAGTCCAAGCACAAATAAATAAATGAAGCAGTACTCAACCCCATCACTGCCTCTCTGAACTTAGAGAAGGCAGAAGGGCATCACTAAGGTCAGTCGTTCACCTTAGATGTCTGTCTTCAACTGATTCGGATACATCCCTGGTTGCCTGGGCCATTGGTGCTGCTTCACCAGATTAAAGCCTTCATGGGGTGCCAGGCTGCAGAATTTTGGTGGGCTTCCAGTTTGCTCTGGTGTGCCTTCCAGTCCCAAGGAAGCGAAGGGACACCCTTTAGGGTTACTGCCGACGGGTCCATCCTTAGGGACAGCTGACCTATTGGAACCGGGTACAGGCCCCATATCAATACCGGTACAGATTTCCTTCCACTCTGAGACCTGCGCTAGCCCCTTCCATATAGAATCCTCGTAGCAGCACCAGAAGAGGATCCATTACTAATACTGATGTCGGACACTAAACCAACTTCAGCTTGATCTCAACCGGAGTTACGCTACAAAAGCACAACCGGTTGTCACGCACCTTGAGTCTGACCCAGTACCTCCACTAGAGCATACATGCCAGTAGAGACTCAATTATCGTTTTGGCTCTAACTCAGTGCAGGGACCACCTCAGGATGTGGAGGAGGATGGGGACGACTTTCTCCCTCCTCCCTGTACAGATGATGCCTTCTAAATAGATTGGCAAGAGACCAGTGGGCTTGACTCCTCTCCTGAGGTAGGGCTTGAATTGTTACTTGGGCCCCGACTTGAGGTGTTACAGCCTATGCCAGTTACTTCTGAGCACTTGCCTTCATTTAATGAGCTCCTTACTAATACCTTAATGGCCACTTGGTCGAAGCCATGTTTCTGCCCATCTGTAAAGGGGCAGGTAGCCAGGCATAACAGACTGAGTCCTGGCGACTTGGATGTCCTTAACAAACATTCTACTCTAATGAGCCTTGTGGATCATGCCGCAACCAGTACAGTAAATCCGAACTCTTTCCCAACCACTCCTCCAGACAGAGAATCAAAGATAATTAGGTCTTTTAGTGAGTATATGTTTTTCTCCGTCAGTCTAGCATTGTAGTTGGTAAATGTTGCTTGCTTACTGGGTCGATATACACATGCCTTTAGACAGCCAGCAAGATCATGCCAGTAGCCCTTAAAGACTTTATGGCCTCTTTGTTTCAGACAATTCATGATGGACAAGAGACAGACAAATATGGTATCCATGCCGGAGTAAATACTACTAATTGCCTGAACTAGTGTTGCACTTTGCCAACATGCGGGGATGGATTCCACACGAGTTTCCAGAGCAGAGGGTTGTTACTCTCACCAAAAAATTGTTTCCTTCGGCTTCTGAATGCCTTCCTGCAAAATGACAAATTCAAAATGCTGACAATGCCCCAGAACTTGTCTGCCTTGGACCCTGGCGACTGGATGGTGTTCTTGGGCCTGCATTTTCATATATCCATCCTGCAGTCCCACATACTGTTTCTGTGGTTCAAAGTAGGCCAGGAGCATTTTCAGTTTGCAATGCTCTTCTTTTGTCTCACAAGTGCCCATGGGGGTTCATGAAAGTGATGGTGGTGGTTGCTGCCCACCTTCGAAGGTTTGGGGATACCAGTCTTTCCCTACTTGCGACTTGCTGTTGAAGGCCGGCTCGCCACAGTCAATCATAGACCACCTCCAGATGATGACAAATCTCCTGAGATCATTAGGGTTCACTATCAATGAGCCGGAGCTTCCATTCACTGGATCTAGCTTGGACACAGTGCAATCCCAGGCCTTTCTTCGCTGCAACAAGTACAGGACATTAGGGCTATGATCCTGATGTTTCAGCCTCGGTCCTTGATTACAGTGAGAGCTGCTCTGACGCTTCTTCGCCTCTTAGACACCTACATCCTCTTTTTAAGCTACACCAGGTGGCACGTGTTGGTTGTGCAGTGGAATCCAGTGGGCTAAACATCAAGGAAGTCAGACAGGTGTCATCTAGATCTCGTTGGAAAAGGCTCACAAACAGCAGTGGTGGCTGTTTGACTACAATTGGTCCACCGGAAGGCCCCTCATTTATGTCTACCCAGAGTTGATGGTGGTGAAAGATCCATTCGTGCTTGGCTTGGGAGGTCATCTGCAGAAAGTGGAGATCAGAGGACTCTGGTCTCCATCGGAAGCTGAACTCCACATTAGCCTGGTAGAGTTTCAGGCCATTCATCTGACTCTGATGTCTTTCCTGCGGGGCATGAAAGGAAGGCTAGTGCACTTTCCAACAGGCAACACCAACAAGATGGGTGAAGTGGGGTCCTGTGGCAGAAGGCTCTGCACCTCTGGGGTTGTTTTGAGCACCAAGGCATTTCCCTGGGATCGCAAACCACATGGCCGGGTCCCTGAATGTTGGAGGAGACAAGATGAGCAGGTGGGGTCTTGCTGATCACAAGTAGCATCTACATCCCAAGGTGGCACAGAACGTCTTCCAATAGTAGGAAGTTGATTTTCCACCCGAAGTGGTGGATGCCATCATTACCACAAGGCATCCTATGAAATCTATTTATGCTTGACACTGGGACAAATTTGTGGCCTGGTGTGGCGCTCATAAGTCTGACCCTCAACATGTAGTGGTTACTATTAGAAGTTATTTGTCAGCTCTTTTGGCCTTTTTACGTTTGCTGAACCGACCGTCCTTTTTCACATCACCTGTTGTGATGAGGTTTATAGACTGCTTTACAAATGTTTCCTCCTAAACTGTTTGTGATGCAACAGTTGGACCTTATTGTGGTCTTAACATTTCTAATATACACGCACTTCAAGCCTGTGCCTAGCTGTTTGCTGCATCTCTTTGCTTTGAAGACTATCTTCCTCATACCTACTATTTCAGCTTGTTGCGTGAGTGAGCTTTATGCACGGTCGATACATCAGCCCTACACCACCTTTTTTCCAAACAAGCTGGTTTTGAGAACTTTGGGAGGCCTACTTGCCTAAAGTTGCAACTTACTTCCATGTTGGGCAATCTATCACCCTTCCTTTGTTTTTTTTAGGCCTGGGCGTAAAACTCTGCTCTGCTCGCGAAGTTTGCAGAATTTGTCAACTCTGTGTGTTCCGTGGAGAATGCAGAGTTACAGATAAACTCTGCAACGGAGCAGAGTTTTTTTGGGGTAGTGTGCTCGAAATGTCATTTTGCGCGCGTGGGAGCGACTTCCCAGGCGCTCGCGAGCGCCCACGAGATTTTCTAGCCAATCGCGAGCGCCAGGAGATTTCCAAGCCACCCTCAACCTCCTGCGAGATTTTGCGGCCGCTAACGAGGCTTTAGGCCGCGCCAGCGACTTCCGGCGCTTGTTTTGTGACGTACACAAGCGAGCGTGATTGACTGCAGCTGCAACCTGAGGCACATTCTCTCCTCAAGAAGCATTTAAATCTTCCCGAAATTACAATTTGGAGTAAAAAACCTTCTCAAATGGACCGTTCACATTGGTTTTTAGTGCGAGGAGTTTTTTTTTTAAACTTTTTTTTCCCAACTGGAAGGAAGTGCCCCAGAGTCTCCAACTTACTGTTCCTGTCTAGCAGGCTCCTCCCAGTGCTTTGTCCATCTCCTGGTCACTTTTTATTTGGATTTAGAGCTGGAAGGGTCACTATTTGTGTCTGTTGCATATACCATTGGATTTAAGGGCTTTGTATTTGAGATTTCACGAGTAAGTTAAAAAACTGTTGTATAAGGGTTTTGTTTGTTTGATACAGGGCATGCACCAGGATTTATTTCTATTTGTATGTGTTTTTTTTAATTTATTGTGGTGGGGGTGGCCTGCAGTTTCAGAAAATCCAAGTTATTTTTTGCATGTAATTTTTCTTATTTTGTAAAGGAAAAATGTTGCACAGTTTAGTACAGTTTCTCAATTTTTTAAATAAATGTGCAATATTGTTTTAATTCACTATGTAGCCCAGCCTGCCAATGGGCCTTCTAGCCAGTAGGCCCAGTACTAGTCATGGGTCCATGAAGCAACTGTTTATGTGGTGTCTGTTGAATTGAAACCTCATTTAGGCCTTGGATGGCATTGGATTAAAATACAAAATGTGTGGGGTTTTTTGTTGTGGTATTTCAAGTTTTTTTTACCTGCAAACAGTGTATACGTGGGCTAATGCCTTTAGAGGATGTGTGTTGTTAACATATTTAGCCCTGGTAATTTTCATTTTTGACATTTCTGAATTAATGCTGTATTCTCTGTGTTACCATGTCTCCTTTGTCTGGCCAGTGTGTGTGTGTGTTTGGCATAAGCCACCATTTGTCTTTGTTCACCATTTCTTGCGGCCAGGGGCCATTTTGTATAGTCAGTGTCCATAGGCCTACATGTTTTCCTTGTTTTCCAGGCCTCCTGCTTGTTGTTGTGACCATGTGGCTGGCGGCCATTTTTGTAGCCAGCCAGTGTGCTTTTGCCATAGGCCTGAATGTGTTCTTTGTTGTGGCCATGCCTCCTTGCTTGCTGTTTGACCATGTGGTCGGTGGCCATTTTGTGAAGGCAGCCAGTGTGCTTTTGCCATAGGCCTGAATGTGTTCTTTGTTGTGGCCATGCCTCCTTACTGGTTGTTTTTGTTGTTCACTGTGTGGCTGGCGTCCATGTTTTGTAGCCAGCCAGTATGCTTTTGCCATAGACCTTCATGTCTTTTCTTTGTTCCGAATGCCTTCTTGCTCACTGCTATTGTTGACCATGTGGCACTGGCTGGCAGCAATTTTATGCGTCCAGCCAGTGTGCCCATTTGCCATAGGCTTGCATGGATGGTTGAGATGGCAGTTTAATAAATTATATGCTTGAGGATAATTTCTCTTATTTACAAAAAATGTATTTTAATTTTTGTAATGCAATTTAATTTTTATTTTATTTTTATTTTTTAATTTAAAATGTTTTTAATACTAATTATTTTCTAATTTATTTCTCCCATTTTCCTAACATCTGGCATCATCCCCACGTCTGCTGTAGGCGCACAGCAGCATTCATTGTCTAAGGATTATTCCATTGTCACCTGCACCTCCCTGAGTGCCACATCCCAACTTGATGCACATAAAGCCAGCAGTTACATCTGTATGTTGTTGCTCTTTCTTATCCTTCCTGAGTGTAAGCTATGGAAGTTGGTTGGTGTGGTTTTACGAATGGATACACTGTATTGTTAATTATTTATAATAACTCAAGTATCCACACTAAATGATATTGTTTGTATTACTAATTGAACTACAACAATGCCAATTTTGACTGATCTCAGGAATGTGGCACAGATACCACCACTACCACCAGCTGCCATATTTGCAATGCCCTGGCAATGACCAACATCCACAACCACCTCCGTAGAAGTAGGCACTGCAGAGAGGCAAATGTCAAAAAGCCACCTACCGCCAGTTCATCCGACATTGGCAGTGGCACCAGAAAGTGGACCTCCCCTGTTTGGGACTTCTTTACAGTAAGCAAGAGGGAGACGAACATTGCCATATGCTCAAGTGGAGCAAGTGTAAGTTGGGGTAAGCTTGTTACAAACTATGGTATTGGAGGCCAATCAACCCATTTGAGAAAACACCACGCAATCCAGTAGGAAGAGCACCTTAGTGACCAAAAAACTGCACATGGTGTTGGTGAAACGCTGAGCAGGGAATCTGATCCGATCAAGGTGAAAGATGAAAAGAGGAAGACTTTTTCGTTACACAAATCAGTCCTGTCCCCAGCAGTGCAGTAGTATCGCCCACATCAGCAACATCACAATGGCACGAGACTCAGGTCGAGACACCAAGGCGAGACCATACAGTGACTGCCCCGCTGAAACTCACATTGAGCCTACCACCGTCTGTTCTCAAGAAGTCACCTGTATCAGTGGTACCAGAAAAGAAAAAAATCCAGGCTACTATTCCTGGCATGTTTAGGCAGGAGGGGCAGTACGAACGCAATCTCCCAACGGCACGTTTGTTCAACGCGAAGCTGGCTAAAATGTAAGCGCTGGACCTCCTCCCTTTTTCTTTTATGAAAGGGGTGGATTTTCTAGAATTTGTGGCAGCCATCTGCATGAAATGGAAGGTCCCCAGCCGGTCATATTTTGCCAGAGTTGCTGTTCCAGCGCTACATTGCTTGTACAAGCTTTGCAGCAGAGTGCTGTTGACACTTTCCACCTGATGACAGACGTGGACTAGTTGCCAAGCCACTGATTACTCATAGAAACCAACATTTGGTGATGACTTTAATAGGCCTATTCCACTCTGTGGAGTCGTGGTGAGAGAGGTGCGTTGATTTTACTTGATTTGGGAAATGCAATGTTGCTGAGTGTGTGTGCTGGCTGCCTCAAATTTGAAACTTTGTGGTTGTTGGAGGTAACCGGAGACAGACATGGTGATCACATTATGCACTTGCTAGGCTACATATTATTATGATGATGATGATGATCATGACAGTTGTGAGTTTGATCAGCCTCATAGAATATGCGGCCACTTGTCTGCGATTGTTGGTTGTTGTAATTGCTCTCACTTAATTGATCGCGCATCAGTCATAAAATGAATGATTGCAAAAAGTACTATTCTTCTCTCCTGCACTGCCTCTGAGTCTTCCTGGTGCACTCCTTATTAAGTTTAGCTTTTTTCCTTCTTCTTGATTCTACAGTATCATTTTTGTTTTACAATCCGCAGGCCTTCTCTTCTCCTGCACAAAAAGGCAAAAGCACCATAACACTCACGCTCAGCTTACCGGACCGCATCAGCTGGGCACCCAAGATTGATGGACAATCCAAGAACAATGCAGATGCACCTCCCAATTTGGCAATACAGTATCATTTTTCTTTTTATAATCATTTTTTAGAACTGTGTGTTGTTCGCCTCACTCCTACATAATTTGTATTTACTATTTTTCAAACCTAGGTGACAGAACCTTTAGATATATAATAATATAACTTGGGTCTCTCCAGGCCTGACGGGCTGTTTGGTTGCATTGCATTTAAGTTAACTGTGTCATAATCATTCCTTCATTTCCTTTTCCTCCCACAACAGATCGATGATGGATGACTACTCATTGCCCAGATGAATATTGTCTTTGTGTAGTGTTTCTTTGTCACACCTGTCCCTAAACCCCCTTTCCCATCCCTTCATCAAACCCCTATCCCTCTTCCCCCAGGCTGTGTGATTTATTGAGGTGTGACTTTATAATTTACACCATTAATTGATCACACACTTGGTGATGCGGATGTGGTGAAAGCAACTCCAACTCAGTGCAGGATCTTCAGTTCTACTTCTATTACCAAAACAATAGCCCACACTGGCCCCATTTACCCACCCACGCATAAAAGTGATCGATATTTTAGATATAGAACAACATAATTCGTTAACAATATCTGGCAAGGAGGGACTAGGGCTAGTTAAAGGTCCAGCACACACACCCTGAAGATGAACCAAGAAATGAGGAGTGTGCAGTTCCTGAATAGGGGTCTAGGTCTCCTGGTAAGACAATGGTAGTCCAGGGGAGTTCTCCTTTTAGGAGCAAGGAACCTCACACACCCCAGGGGGTATCATGCTTCGTCTGGGGTCAACATGTTTCATGCCTTTTACTGTTTGCTAGGATCACGGCATTTCATCAGGACCAATTAAACTTCATCTACTCAAACAGGGATACTCTGTGAAATATGTATAAAGCATGCCCTGTATACATTAATATGTAGTGTTGACCCCAGACGTACACTAACTAGAGCCTAAATAGACCATTATATCTATCTTTAGCTCTCTAATCATGTTTTTAATCATGATAAAGAGACCCGATAATTAAAACTGGTTTTTGGTCCGTCTTTAATCATTTTTAATACACATACCCTTCCCTCATTCTACTCACACCCATGTACCACACATGCACTTCACTCTTCACGTCAGCTAAAAAGAAAAGAATTCTGGCAAAGAGCCCCCTCGAGGGGCCTGTTGAGCATTGCAGCACCGGCCCAACGAGGAACTGCCCGATGATGAAGCATGACACCCCCTGGGGTGTGTGAGGGCCCTTGTTCCTAAAAGGAGCACTCCCCTGGTCTTACCAGGAGACTTAGACCCCTAAACAGGAATTGCACACTCCTCATTTCTTGGTTCATAATTTGTTAGCATCATTATTCAAGCATTGTGTTGCGTAAACCCTTAACCTTGTCCCTTTCACGATTCGAGGATTTACTACTTTAGTTTTAATTAAAATACTAGCTCAACATTGCTCTGAATAATTTAGTACTGCATGTTATATTTTCGCTATCAGGTATTCTTTGTTGCGTTGTAGTCTGGCCTTAATTGTTTGTAAAGCTATGATAATATATATAACCCACTAACTCATTTTCTATTTAAATTTAGCTGCCTGTGATGAATAATCCTTCTGATTAATCCTACAGTTGGAGTTCACCTAGGTGGGAGTGGAACCTCGCTTCTCCTTCACTGTTAGTGCACTAGCCACTACCACCACCATGGCACCTTGGGAAACCATGCAGCCCTCGCTTTATCTATTCAGGTAAGAGAACTATGGAGGGTTGTTGTTGTAGGCAATATTGGCAGTGGAAAGTTGGAACCCCCTCAACCTCCCCTAATTGGTCAATCTGAAAAAGACACGTTAGTGACAGATTCCTTACCTTAGAATATCCCCAGGCGTCAGGCTGGATCCGGAAAGTTTTTTGCGTAGCAGTACCCTTGCGCGTCGGTAGGCGGCGTCGTGCGGCTCCGCGTCCGTCGTCGGCGTCGGGACTGCCGGGATGACGTCGTGGGCAGTACTTAGACGCCGCCCCTGCGCGCTGACGTCAGTTCTTCTTTTTTCCACGCCAGTAAGCGCAGATCCGGGAAGAGCAGTGCCCTAGTCATTTTTTGACTAACTTTTTGGTGATTTTTCACTGTTTTCTTCGAGTCATCTCGGCTCCACGGTGTCGGTAGGGATGCCCGGCTTCAAGCCATGCGACGCCTGTGGTCGAATGATGTCGATCACAGACCCGCACTTAGAGTGTCTCTACTGTCTCGGCCGCGACCACGACACGAAGTCGTGTTCCGACTGCCGGGCCTTGCACCCGAAGGCTTTGCGAGAGCGGTCTCGAAAGCTCCTCGAGGTCCGGCAGTCGGCTCCGCGCCGCACCAAGCCCCGGTCACGGGAGAGGTCGAGGGGCCGGTCGCGGAGTCCTCGCCCGTCATCGGAGTCCAAGTCTTCGCACTCCTCGGGTAAGTCGAAGCACAAGAAGTCTAAGAAGCACCATCGCTCTAAGACTTTGCCTCGCCGGTCTCGCGACTCGGCTGAGGCCCCTGTCGGCACCGTCCCCGCGGCTCCGGATGTGCCTGTGGCGCCGCCCCCGCATTACCCGTCCTTCCCGGGTTCGGGGGCGACTCCGGCCGAGATACAGGAATTCCTGTCGGCCATGGCCCGCCTCTTTGGGCCTCAAGGCCCCTCCGGTGCGCCTTCAGGCCCCGCGGGCCCTAATGGGTTTGCCCCGGCGCCGCCGATGACTCCGGTCCCGGCGCCGCCTGTCCCACCAGCCTCGCTCCCGGCCCCGGCCTCGATCCCGGCCCCGGCTTCGGCCCCGGCCTCGATCCCGGCTCCGGTGGTACCGCAACCCCCATCCACGCCGGTTGACCTAACAACGCCGACGCCGATGTCCCCGGTGCCATTTCTGACGCCGCCCGGGGCTCCGGGCGGCATTGTTCCCCAGTTATCTCCGGATCTGGACGCGGCGTCGGACCGACGTCGGCCGGCTCCGGCGCCGATGAGACCTTGGGTCCCGGACGTCCCTCCTCCTCCTTATTTTCAACCTGAGGAGGCCCAGGAGAGCTGGGAGGGGTCGGATGACCCTCTCACACAGCAGTGTGACTATGATCAGGACTGGGCAGAGGAACTTGGGGATGCCAGTGGTCTGGACACTTCCCCTGACACTGGCATGCTGTCTCCTCCTTCCGTGGCTACGGAGGAGGGAGCAAATTTCGCAACGGTGTTGCGTAGAGCAGCTGGCGCCTCACACCTCCAATTGCCTACAGTGGCTGTCAGGACTAACCTCCTGACGGAAGTGCTTCAGCCGGCAGCTACCTCCTCGGAGCCATTGCTGCTGTTTAATGATGCCCTTTCTGACGTTCTTTTGGGCACGTGGTCCAAGCCCGCCACAGGGGCTCCTGTGGATAGGAACGTGGCCCGACGCCATCGCCCTGCTCCGGGCGACCCCATGTTTCTCTCTCAACATCCCACCCCCGAGAGCTTGGTTGTCCAAGCCTCTGCCTCCCAAACCGCCTTCCCTACCGCCCCTCCGGATAGGGAATCCAAACGCCTGGATCAATTTGGGAAGAAGGCCTTTTCTTCCTCCAGTGCTGGCTTGCGATTCGTCAACACCGCTTGCCTTTTGGGCCGATACTCCCACTCTCTGTGGGATTCGGTGGCGCTCGTTTTGCCCCAGTGTCCTGAGGAGGTCCAGACACTGCTTTCCCGCGCCATTGCGGAAGGAAGGGATGCGGCAAAGTACACCATCCGTTGTGGCCTTGATACCGCCGACTCGCTGGGCAGATCGCTTGCAACGACAGTGGCGCTGCGTCGCCACGCCTGGCTGAGGGCAACTGGTTTCTCGGGAGATGTCCAAAACACACTCATGGACATGCCCTTTGATGGAGTCGGTCTTTTTGGTACCAAAGCAGACCATGCGCTGGAGCGTTTTAAGGGCTCACGGGCTACTGCCAAGTCCCTGGGCCTTTCTGCTGTGCGCCCTCCGCTAACCTCTGCTTTTCGCCCCTTTCGTGGCCACAGAAGGGGCGACAAGTCACGTCCGCTGCCCGGCCACCGGCACGCGCAGCAAGCGTCTTCGCGTGGCCGAGGACGTGGCTCCCGCCGTGGCGGGTCAGGCAACCAGCGTGCGGGTCAGGCCACCAGCCCCGCCCCGTCCGCAGCCTCCAAGCCCTCCTAGTCCTTCCTTTCAGGTGCACAGCACGCCAGTAGGGGGCAGGGTCCGCCATCACCTTCACCACTGGCGTGCCATCACCTCGGACAGGTGGGTCTTGGACATTGTCCGAAGGGGCTACTCCCTCCCCTTCGAGACCACCCCCAGCCATGCCACCTCAATTCCACCGCATGTCAGGGGATCACTTGGTGCTTCTGCAGAAGGAAGTCAAGGCCCTCTTGGCCAAGAGGGCCATCGAGCATGTTCCGACCCCAGAAGTAGGACGTGGTTGCTACTCCCACTACTTTCTGGTGCCCAAGAAGGACAAGGAGGACATGCGTCCTATCTTGGACCTCCGGAACGTCAATCACTTCCTCCGGAAGGAGAAGTTCAAGATGCTCACCCTAGCTCAGGTCTTTACTGCCCTCGACCCTGGAGACTGGTTGGTAGCGTTGGACTTACAGGACGCTTATTTCCACATCCCCGTCCTACCGGCCCATCGGCGTTACCTGCGGTTCACGGTAGGCCTCGAGCATTTTCAGTTCACCGTGCTCCCCTTTGGCCTTACAAGTGCCCCTCGGGTGTTCACGAAAGTGATGGCGGTGGTCGCAGCTCATCTGCGCCGGGCAGGGGTTCCAGTCTTCCCCTACCTCGACGACTGGCTGCTGAAGGCGGGCTCGTCCCAGGCAGTCGTCTCCCACCTCCAGACTACGGCCGAACTCCTGCACTCGCTGGGGTTCTCCATCAATGTGCCGAAGTCGCACCTGATTCCTTCTCCACAGCTCCTTTTCATCGGAGCGGTTCTGGACACGACGCAGTTTCGGGCCTATCCTCCCGAACGGCGAGTCCGGGATATTCAGGCTATGATTCCGATCTTTCAGCCTCTATCCTGGGTTTCGGTACGGATGACCCTGAGGCTGCTCGGCCTCATGGCCTCCTGCATCCTGCTGGTCGATCATGCCAGATGGCATATGCGGGCTCTGCAGTGGGACCTGAAGTTCCAGTGGGCGCAGCACCAGGGCAACCTGTCCGATCACGTCCAGATCTCGGAGGGGACTGCAAAACAGTTGCAGTGGTGGCTCTCGAACCGGCAATGGGTCATGGGCAGATCCTCTCCCTTCCCCAGCCAGAGCACACAGTCGTGACGGACGCGTCCCTTCTGGGATGGGGCGGTCACATGGGAGAGGCGGAGATCAGAGGCCTCTGGTCTCCGGCGGAGTCCCGGCTCCATATCAACCTTCTGGAGCCTCGGGCGATCCGACTTGCACTCAAGGCATTCCTTCCCTCTGTCAAAGGGAAGGTAGTGCAGGTGTTCACAGACAACACCACCGCCATGTGGTACTGCAACAAACAAGGCGGGGTGGGGTCGTGGACCCTATGTCAGGAGGCTCTGCGCCTCTGGACATGGCTGGAACATCAGGGCATATTCCTGATGGTTCAACACCATGCCCTGAACGCCAGGGCGGATGAACTCAGCCGCAGGTGCATGATGGATCACGAATGGCGTCTTCACTCGGAAGTGGCGCAAGGACTCTTTCTACAGTGGGGAGAGCCTTGGTTAGATCTATTCGCCACTGAAGAGAACGCGCAATGTCATCAGTTCTGCGCGTTGGAATTTCCAAGGCAGCACTCGCTCGGCGACGCTTTTCGTCGCGAGTGGAGTTGCGGTCTGTTGTACGCTTTTCCGCTTATACCACTTCTACCCAAAGTGTTGAAGAAGATTCGGCGCGACCGGGCCCAAGTCATCCTTGTGGCTCTGGACTGGGCTCGAAGAGTTTGGTATCCCGAGCTACTCAGTATGAGCGTCGATCCCCCGATCCGTCTGCCTCTTCGGGAGGATCTTCTGTCGCAGCAGCAGGGGACGGTCCCCCACCCGAACCTGTCCAGTCTCCACCTGCTTGCGTGGAGATTGAGCGGCGGCAGTTGATTCCTTTCGACTTGCCTCCCGAAGTTTGTGATGTGATTCTGGCAGCCAGGCGTCCCTCCACTAAGGTGGTATACGCCTGCAGGTGGAACAAGTTTGTGGCATGGTGCACAGCAAAGGCTGTGAATCCCCTCTCTGCCCCTCTTTCTGAGGTTCTTCTGTTCCTTCTTTCTCTGGCACAACAGGGTTCTGCCCTGGGTACCATCAAGGGCTATCTTTGTGCTATCTCGGCCTTCCTCAGGCTCCCTGATCAGCCCTCCCTTTTCAAGTCCCCTGTTGTTAACAGGTTCTTAAAAGGCGTTACACACCTCTTCCCTCCTGTTCCGTTTGTGATGCCTCAGTGGGACTTGAACTTGGTTCTTACCTTTTTAATGTGCGCTCCCTTTGAGCCTCTACATAACTGTCCTCTTCGTCTTCTTACTTTGAAGACAGCCTTTCTGGTGGCCATCACCTCCGCTCGGCGGGTGAGTGAGCTCCAGGCTCTATCATGCAAACCTCCCTTTCTGTCTGTCCATCCAGACAAGGTTGTTCTTAGGACGCGTCCGTCCTTCTTGCCAAAGGTGGTTACTGCCTTCCACATTGGGCAGACCATCACTTTGCCCACCTTCTTTCCGCCTCCGCATCCTTCCAGACAGGAAGAGAGGTTCCACCGTCTGGACCCAAAACGTGCGCTTTCCTTTTATATCGACCGCACACAACACTTCCGGGTGGATGACCAGCTCTTTGTTGGTTACGTGGGCGCCAAAAAAGGTCGGGCGGTGCACAAGAGGACCATCTCCCGCTGGGTCACCTTGTGTATCAAAGCCTGCTATTCTTTGGCTAAGAAGGAGCCTCCTGTTGGGCTGCGTGCCCATTACACCAGGGCAACGGCTGCTACCACGGCTTTAGGCCGCGGTGTTCCGCTGCAGGATATATGTCAGGCAGCTATGTGGGCCTCGCTGCACACGTTTACCAAGCATTACTGCCTTGACAGCCAGGTCCGGAGGGACGGCTTCTTTGGCCGTTCTGTTCTCCGGGACTTCCTTGTCTGATCTTTGTTCGCAGACCCACCACCGGGGTTGGTATTGCTGGGGTATCTATTCTAAGGTAAGAAATCTGTCACTAACGTATCTCTTTCAGATGCACAAGTTACTAACTTGTGTAACGATATATCTGTAAGAGACAGTAGTTAGTGACAGATTCCTTACCGCTCCACCCATCCTCCCCGTTCTGGGAACTGATTTCTAGGGTTAAGGACATCCCTTTCAGGGCCCTAGTATTTTTCAGACACCTATGTCAACTTCTTGCATGGCTCTGCGTTCCTGGCGCGGAAAGTCGTGTACAGAACTGACGTCAGCGCGCAGGGGCGGCGTCTAAGTACTGCCCGCGACGTCATCCCGGCGGTCCCGACGCCGACGACAGATGCGGAGCCGCACGATGCCGCCTACCGACGCCCAAGTGTACTGCTACGCAAAAAACTTTCCGGATCCAGCCTGACGCCTGGGGATATTCTAAGGTAAGGAATCTGTCACTAACTACTGTCTCTTACAGATATATCGTTACACAAGTTAGTAACTTGTGCATATAGTTGCAGACTGCAGAGACTAGGAGAGTAGTAGTAGGAAAAGGGTACCACATAACTAATTGTTAGGCAACAGTGCAAAGTGCAAAGTAAAACACCCGAAAAAAAGATTTGAAGCATAAATAACTATTTATTACCCTAAGTACAACAAAAATATTATATAAACCCACCCCATAACCCTAAACTGGCCCACCCCTTTCCCCAAACAATTCTCCCCGTCCCCAAACAATGTCCAAAATGTCCGAAAAAAGTAAAACTAAAGTCCAAACTGTCCCGGTCCCGACTCCCATCCCACCCACAACAAATCCCACCGACCAAAACAAAGGTTGAAAAAGGGTCAGAAGAGCGCACTAACTGCCAGCCAGGTGCTTTTTAAGGTGCCCCTCCATCTTGATTTTCCTGTCTTCCATGCAGTCCAGCCTGAGCATAATGCGGCGGAAGTTGCTGTCAGAAATTGAAGGGGTCAGCAGTGATGGAACGCCAGCAGGAGCCTGCCAGCAGACTGCGGTGCCAGTGTTGAGAGGCTGGAGGCGCTGGTGGCTGGCTGGGGCCCTGGGCAGCAGCCTCCTCTTTCTAGGCCACCAACCGTTGGTACGCATCACGTATTGCCTCCAGCTTCTGATGCCGCAGCCTGGCTGCTACATCCTGCCGATTTGGATGACCACTTACAGCAGGAGTAGCTAGCTGAGAAAAAAGAGAAATATAAAACAATGCTCTGTGCAAAACACTTGTTTAGAATTGTGTAGTGGGTGGCACTGTAGTAGTACATTGCTGGTCCACCATTTGAGCTTTACAGACATTCTCTCATCCAGTCTTTCACCATTAAAAACTATCCTCCCACATATATCTATCCATCCAAACATTGCTGTCAATGCACCTTTCATGCAACATCTATTTGCCCACCCACGCATCCTTTTACCTATTCACCCATCCTGCTTTAATCTACCCAAGCATTCCTTTCACCCACACAGGCTGGCATCCTTTCACGGCGTATATCCTTTCATCCATCCTTCACCCACCCATGTATCGTATCACCCACCTATATGCATCCTTCCATGTATTCACCCACACATCCTTTCACTCATATTACATTCCACCCATGCTTTCTCCTTCCATCCTTTTTTCCCTTTTCTATCAACCTATTGTTAAAATTCATTATCAACCTATGTCTGCTGAGTTCCAGATAGAAGAGGCCATTAACTACTTAACTCCCACTGTATCTGCTAAAGCGGGGTGTTCATGAGTCTACATCCTTGCAGTGAGTATATATTACTAATTTTCAATCAGCAAGCGATGTGACTTACCATCGCCCGTCCCTGCTCTGGCACTGGTGTTCTCTGCGGCTAAATAAAACATTACAGATTTGATTTTAGAAGCCAGATACACCTCCCCCAGTATTATTTGTTCTAGCAAAATGCAACCTCAATTAATCACTACAGTTTCGTTACAGTATCTTCTATCAAAATATCACATTGGGCATTTTGTTGATTGGCAATCTTTGAAAAGCTGGGTAGTCAAGCCAACCAAAACCTTTTGGAATGGAGGAGCAGAACTATGATGAATACGAGTCAATGAAGCACAATGAAAGGGTGGAATAATTGATCAACAAGGCCATATGGTCTTAGTTGGCAAATGAAATGGGTCTGTCCTCATACTTCGAGCCATGCTGCACTGTCAGCTGCTGGTATACTATGATAATATATACTCAACATTGGGGGTCCATGTGCCTCTCTCAACAGCTGCAGTGATGGCTTGAAGGGGGAACATAACGGCGGATAAGTCTCCCAGCCGTGAGCTCCGTACTCTCCGTCCGGCATCGGCCTCGTGGGCTCTCAATGCCGGGCTCACTTACCTGAATCGGCGTCCCGTCCCCGGTGGTCTCCCGGCTTATCTTTTGTAGACAGGTGCGTTGGTTTCTTTGCCTTGGCTCCATTTCAGCACGCCTGCCTTTCCGGCAGATGCCAGCTGGGATGCACTGCTCAGCGATTTCTCCCTCTGGCAGAGGGCGGCTGCTCCACGCAGCGGCTGAAGTGCGTAGGGAGAGGCACGCCACTTTGCAGGTCTCCTTCCGGGGCACGCCTGGGAAGATCGGCTCCTGACGGGTGCCCCTGCCTCTGCCTTGGACTGAGAAGCCCTCCGAAAGCAATTGTGGAAAACGGCTCCCCCCGGGCCGCAGTGGTGATCTTGCTACCTTTTTCTCGCACATGAGCCCAAGACGGGCTAGACGTGGGGGCAAGGCATCTGGGCCCTCATTTGCATTCTTGGAGGCCAGTAAAGGAGGAGAGAAGGAAAAGAAGAAGAACCTCATCTGCTCAAGTAAGTCTGGGGGGTTCAGCTGCACTTCTGGGTGTACATGCAGCTGGTAGTTGTATGAGACAGCCAAAAAGATCCGGCTTAAGAAACAATAGTATCTGTACAGCAGATGTTGCCCAACTCTCCCAAGGCCCGTTCTATGAGAAAATTGAGTGTAAGCAATGGGGTAGGAAAACTAAGACCCAGAAATCAGCAAATGCTCGTTTAGAGCCTACCCAAGCCCCAGTCAGTGTTATAGCACAGCCCCCTTCCGCCCCAGCCTTGCAGAAAAAAAAGAAGGGAACGAGTAAAATGACCCCCTCTTTGAGATCTTTCTTTAAGGTACAGGCCAAGTCGCAGATTAAAGGGCCCGACAATACTCCTCTCTTGATTCCCCTCACAAATACATTGAATGGTTCTGTGGAAGACAAAGCAAAGAGCTCAGCTAATAAGGAGCCAGAACTACAAAGCATAGAGGGATTATGCATGTGTATTACTACTGCTAATAGATTCCAGATATTAGGTGATATTGGGACAAACCCCTTGAAGGAGGTGGGACAAGATTTGATCTCTATAAGAGCAGCAACTATGCCCAGACCAATGGAAGACACCCAGATGCAGCAGGGTCTGGTCAGGATGCTAGATGCTTTATCTACAGAGATTAGAAGCAAGTTTGCCATTACAGAGAGAAACCAAAGTAAGATTCAAGAGACCTGCGAGACTTTGGAGGCTAGAATGTTGGCCATCACAGAGAGAATTTGCCCTATGGAAGCCTCCTTGGAGACCCTCAATAGGGAGGTAGAGCTTAATCAGGCTGAAATTCAAACTCTAAAGAGAGGGGGCTATTAAATAAAATGGAATCTTTGGAGAATAACACCAGGCGTAACAATATTAGAATTCTGAATATTCCAGAGGGCCTCCAGGGTGATAATATTAAAGGCTTTGTCATTAGCCTATTCAAGGAATTCATCCCTTTTGTAGACTCTAGAGTTGGAAGCGTATATCCAGAGGATCCACTAAGACCCTTTCTCCAAGAACCCTTATAACAAAAATATGAGGAAAATCCTGGTCAACTTTAAAACTTACACTCTTAAAGACCGTATTCTCTCAGAGGCCTTGAAAGCCGGCAGCTTCACCAAAGGGGAATGGTCATTTTGTGTCCGGTCAGACATCTCTAAGACAACACTTGACCGACAGTGGGAGCTGGGAAAATTCATACCAGAGTTCTGGGCGCTACAGCCCAACTGAGATTCCCGGCCCTGTTAAAAGTCATGTGGGATAATAAAATGCATAGCTGTAGGGATCCAAAAGAGGCTGGTAATTTTTGTGAGCAAATAAAAGCTCTGCAGAAGCATAAAGAATAAATGGCCTTATGCCGGAGGGAGTGGAGAGTTCCAAAGAGTTTCAAAACAGCTATACCTTTTTTTTGGGTGGGGGGAGAGGGTTTCCTGGGGTGGGTTAGGGTCACCTGATGAGATAGTTATATCTGAAAGAAACACGTTAGTGATAGATTCCTTACCTTAGAATTACCCCCAGGCGTCAGACTGGATCCGGAAAGTTTTCGTCAGCAGTACCCCTGCGTGTTGGAAGGTGGCGTCGTGAGGCTCCGTGTCCGTCGTTGGCGTCGTGGTCGCTGAGATGACGTCGCGGCAGCTACTTAGACGCCGCCCTCGCGCACTGACGTCAGTTCTTTCTTTTTCCGCGCCAGCAAGCGCAGATCCGGAGAGAGCGGTACCCCCAGTAATTTTTTGACTGAGTTTTTCGAGGCTTTTTTGTCTCTATTTTCCGAGTCGATCGACTCCTGGTGCAGTAGGGATGCCCGGTTTCAAGTCCTGCGAGGACTGTCATCGCATGATGTCGGTGACGGACCCGCACCGCATGTGTCTTTACTGCCTGGGGCGCGACCACGACCCCAAGTCGTGCCCCGACTGCCGGGCCAAGGCGCGCCGAAGACTTTGCGGGAGTGGTCCCGAAAGTTGCTTGAAGTTCGGCAGTCGGCTCCGTGCCACTCAAGGTCCCGGTCCCGTGTGAGGTCGAGGGACCAGTCGTGGAGCCACCACCATCGTTCATCATGATCGAAGTCTTCGCACTCTGGGTCAGGTAAGACGAAGCGTTCCAAGAAGTCGAAGAAGCGCCATCGCTCTCCGACTTCCCCTCGCGCGACGCGGCTGAGGGTATGGGTGGTGCCTCCCCCGCGGCTCCTGCGGAGCCTATGCAGTCGCCGCCGGCCTACCCGCCCTTCCCGGGTCAGTCGGCGACTCACGCCCAGCTGCAGGAATTTGTCAGCCATGGCTCACCTCTTTGGGCCTTCGGGCCTCGCGGGTCCGTCTGGGGGTCCTTGCCCTTTACTGCCAGCGGCTCCGGCATAGCTGTCGGCTCCCTCCCCGGCGCCACTTTCGACGTCGCCCGTCCCACCGGACAACGTCGCCCCCGGTTTCAGCCCCGAAGTGGACACGGCCGATTCCTCCCTCTCAAGCAAATGACATCATGCAGATCTTCTATAAGCATTTAATAGCAGTAGCGGTCGGGGGTGGGAGTGCCGATTCCGACGCCGATGGGACCTTTCTATCCCTATGTCCATCCTCCTTATTTTTGGCCTGTTCATCAGCCTTCGGAGGAAGGGGAGGACTGGGAGGGGTCTGAGGACCCTCTCACAGCACAATGTGAGTTTGATCCGGACTGGGCAGAGGAGCTGGGGGATGCCAGTGGTCTTGATACCTCTTCTGACCTTGGCATGCTCACTCCTCCTACTGTGGCTTACGGAGGAGGGTGCAAGTTACGCAGTGGTGTTGAGTAGGGCGGCCGAGGCCCTCCACCTCGAGCTCCCTACAGTGGCCGTCAGGACTAACCTCCTGACAGAAGTGCTTCAGCCGGCGGCTACCTCTGCAGAGCCACTGCTGCCTTTTAATGATGCACTTTCAGACGTTCTTTTGGGCACCTGGTCCAGGCCCACCACAGGGGCTCCTGTGTATAGGAACGTGGCCCGACGCCATCGCCCGGCCCCGGGCAACCCCCTTTTCCTCTCCCAACACCCCACCCCTGAGAGCTTGGTTGTCCAAGCCTCTGCGTCCCCGAGCGCATTCTCTACCGCACCTCCGGACAGGGAATCCAAGAAACTGGAGCAATTTGGTAAGAAGATTTTTTTCTTCCGCCAGTTCAGGGCTGCGGTCTGTGAACACTGCATGCCTCTTGGGCCGTTATTCCCACTCTGTGTGGGATACGGTGGCGCAAGTGCTGCCTCAGTGTCCGGAGGAGGCCCGGACAGTGCTCTCTCAGGCTATTGCTGAAGGGAGAGATGCAGCAAAGTTCACGATTCGATGTGGCCTTGACACCGCCGACTCGCTGGGCAGGGCGATTTCCACGACAGTGACGCTCTGTCGCCACGCCTGGCGGAGGACTACTGGTTTCTCTGGGGACATCCAGAACACCCTGATGGACATGCCCTTTGATGGCATTCGCCTTTTTGGCAACAAAGCAGATAGTGCGTTGGAGTGCTTTAAGGACTCACGGGCGACGGCCAAGTCCCTGGGCCTTTCCGCCACGCGCCCTCCTCCGCCTTCTGCTTTTCGCTCCTTTCGTGGCCACGGAAGGGGTGCCCCGACACGTTCGCTTCAGAGCCACAGTCTCAGCGCGGCCGGGGACGTGGGACCCGCCGAGGCGGGTCAGGGGGCCAGCGGGCGGGTCAGTCCACTTCCACCCCGGCCACCACTGCCTCCAAACCTTCCTTGTCCGGTTTTTCAGGCCCATCAAACGCCAGTGGGTGGCAGGATTCACCATCACATCCCCCACTGGCGCACCATCACTTTGGACAGGTGGGTTTTACAAATAGTCCGAAGGGGCTACTCCCTCCCCTTCGAGACTACCCCTCCAGCCATGCCACCCCAGTACCACCGCATGTTTGGGGATCACTTGGCACTTCTTCAACAGGAAGTCGCCGCCCTCTTGGCCAAGGGGGCCATCGAGCGCGTTCCTGCGCCAGAAGTAGGACGTGGTTGTTATTCCCACTACTTTCTGGTGCCCAAGAAGGACAAGGGCCTGCGTCCTATCTTGGACCTCAGGGACGTCAATCGCTTCCTCCGGAAGGAGAAGTTCAAGATGTTAACTCTGGCTCAGGTCTTGTCTGCCCTGGAGACTGGATGGTAGCATTGGACCTGCAGGACGCATATTTCCACATTCCCGGCCCACCGCCGTTACCTGCGGTTTACGGTAGGCCACGAGCACTTTCAGTTTACCGTGCTCCCCTTTGGCCTTACCAGCGCCCCTCGGGTGTTCACGAAAGTGATGGCGGTGGTCGCAGCTCATCTGTGCAGATCAGGGGTTCCAGTCTTCCCCTATCTCGACGACTGGCTGTTGAAGGCGGGCTCGCCCCGGACAGTCGTCTCCCACCTCCAGACTACGGCCGACCTCCTGCATTTGCTGGGGTTCTCCATCAATGTGCCGAAGTCGCACCTGATTCCCTCTCAGAAGCTCCTCTTCATCGGAGCGGTTCTGGATACTGACGCACTTTTGGGTCTATCCTCCCGAGCAGGCGAGTCCAGGATATTCAGGCTCTGATTCCGATCTTTCAGCCTTTATCCTGGGTTTCGGTCAGGATGACCCTGAGGCTGCTGGGCCTCATGGCCTCCTGCATCCTGCTGGTCACTCATGCCAGATGGCATATGCGGGCTCTGCAGTGGGACCTGAAGTTCCAGTGAGCGCAGCATCAGGGGAACCTGTCCGATTACGTCCAGATCTCAGAGGGCACTGCACAACAGCTTCAGTGGTGGCGCACAAACCGGCATTGGGTCAATGGCAGATCCCTCTCCCTTCCCCAACCGGAGCACACAGTGGTGACGGATGCGTCCCTCCTGGGATGGGGCGGCCACATGGGAGAGGCGGAGATCAGAGGCTTCTGTTCTCTGGCGGAGTCCAGGCTCCATATCAACCTTCTGGAGCTTCAGGCGATCCGACTTGCATTCCTTCCCTCTGTCAAGGGGAGAGTAGTGCAGGTGTTCACAGACAACACCAACGCCATGTGGTACTGCAACAAACAGGGCGGGTGGGGTCGTGGACCCTATGTCAGGAGGCTCTGCGCCTCTGGACATGGCTGGAACATCAGGGCATTTCCCTGGTGGTTCAACACCTGGCAGGTTCACTGAACGCCAGGGCGGACGAACTCAGCCACAGGTGCATGATAGATCACGAATGGCGTCTTAACTCTGACGTGGCGCAAGGTCTCTTTCAACAGTGGGGAGAGCCTTGGTTAGATCTATTCGCCACCGAAGAGAACGCGCAATGTCAGCAGTTCTGCGCGTTGGAATTTCCAAGGCGGCACTCGCTCGGCGACGCTTTTCGTCGCGAGTGGAGTTGCGGTCTGTTGTACGCCTTTCCGCCTATACCACTTCTGCCCAGAGTGCTGAAGAAGATCCAGGCGCGACCGGGCCCAAGTCATTCTTGTGGCTCCGGACTGGGCTCGAAGAGTTTGGTATCCCGAGCTACTCAGTATGACCATCGATCCCCTGATCCGACTGCCTCTTCGGGAGGATCTTCTGTCGCAGCAGCAGGGGACGGTCCTCCACCCGAACCTGTCCAGTCTCCACCTCTTTGCGTGGAGATTGAGCGGCGGCAGTTGATTCCTTTCGACTTGCCTCCTGAAGTCTGTGATGTCATTCTGGCAGCCAGGCGTCCCTCCACTAAGTTGGTATACGCCTGGAGGTGGAACAAGTTTGTGGCATGGTGCACAGCAAAGGCTGTAGATCCCCTTTCTGCCCCTCTTTCTGAGGTCCTACTGTTCCTTCTGCGGTATCTAAGTAGCTGCCGCGACGTCATCTCGGCGACCACGACGCCAGCGATGTACGCGGAGCCGCACGACGCCACCTTCCGACGCGCAGGGGTACTGTTGACGAAAACTTTCCGGATCTAGTCTGATGCCTGGGGGTAATTCTAAGGTAAGGAATTTATCACTAACTAATGTTTCTTACAGATATATCGTTACCGAAGGTAAGTAACTTGTGCGTTAGGACTTCACCGGGTGGGGTGCAGCAGGGGAAAAAAAAGAAATTCAGTCCTCATTTATAAGATTCCAGGCTTAGAGCTCAGAGGTACAAGGGACATGAGTCAAACCAGCGGTGAACTTATAAAAGATTTAGGTCAAGATGCCCAATTCTAGAGATCATACCCCTTTAAACATTCTAAAGTGGACTGTTAATGGGCTCAGTCTCGCCAGGAGAAGGATTCTGCAATACTTGAAACAGACTGACTCTGATGTAATGATTTTGCAAGAGACCCGTCTTTCACTTGAGGAATGGAAGGTCTCCGTGTCCGAATAGAAGTGGATTGCAGAGTCAGTCCACACTAATCAAACTTTTTGCACTAAGGGAGTGGCCATAATTCATAAAAAATATGCCAAAGCCCTTTAGGGGGAGTGTAATGTAAATAATGGGGGGGCGGTGGGTCCTAGCCAATGTTGAATTACAGAATTTATGGTATGCGCTAGCAGGGTTCTATGGCCCAAATATTGATGATGATACGCCCCTGAAATCCTTATATTATCAACTACTAGAAGTTAAATCTCCAATTATTCTGGGCGGTGATTTTAATATTCTATTGAACCCCAAACTCGATAAATCAACGAGAGGTTCTCCAAAAGTGAGACGGTTTATCGAAATAATGATGAGATCTAGGCCTAATTGATATATGGAGGGTTAAATCTAGGGGGGTTAGCGGCAGTCAAAACTATACCTTCCACAATAAAAAGCATGGGCATGCCTCTAGGATAGATTTCTTCCTGGTGGATTCCAGGCTGGTGAATAGAGTGAAAGGGTGGAGCATGTCCCTGAGCACCTATCAGATCACTCAGAAGTAGCCTTAGACCTGCAGCTAGAAAGGGGTTCCGCCAATAATAGGTGGACTCCTGATAGATCTCTTCTATGGGATCCAACAGTTATTACTCAGCTGAAGAGTGATTCCCAGGATTTTTTTGCAGTCAGCGATTTCTCAGCACCAATCCCGGTGATATGGGATACTTATAAGGCTTTCATCAGGGGCAAAATAATCAGCATGGCAGAATTTTCTTTAGAGAGTCTAGATATAGGATAAAAGTCCTGTAAAATAATAATTCAAAGGTTGTGGGTGAGAGAGGCTTGCAATTAGGGGAGCAGGACCAGGTTGAGAAAGACAACGAAGTAAAGATGGCAAAACAAGCTTTAGCAGATCATTTAGATGATATCTTAAGGAAAAAATGGGAGACAAGTAAATTAGCCCACTATGGGTACAGGGAAGGGTGCAGGAAGCTTCTTGCCTGGAAATCTCGCTCCGAATTTACGAGGAATTTAATAAAAGAAATCATACCTAATGATTGGGGAGGGTGTGCACTACCAGTGCTGAGATTGAACAAGCTTTTGCAGCTTTCTTTCAAGACTTGTATGCTGATGACTTTACAGCCTCGGAGGTTCAGCTGAAGGACTATATTGATGTTGTAGTGCTTCCTTCGCTCAGCGCAAACTCAGTCCGGCTGCTTAACCAGAGAATCACCTTAGAAGAGGTTCAGGTAGCAGTTAAAAATTTAAAAAGAGTTAGTGCTGCCGGGCTGGATGGTATACCTAATGAGTTTTATATTTCCCTTCATGAGGTAATCGTCCCTGTCTTGGCTAGATTGATTGATAGTATTTTCTCAGAGATGTCAAGCCCACAATCGTGGGAAGAAGCAGCTGTTAGCTTAATCCTGAAACCAAACAAGGACCCTAAGAAGTGCAAGTCCTATAGACCAATCTCTTTGCTGAACTGCGATTATAATATCTACGCGCAGGATCTCGCTAAGTAGTTGGAGTCAGTGATTGGCCTTGTGGTTCAGCCCGACCAGAAGGGTTTTATTAAGGGCTGTCAAATCCACGACTTAACGCATGAATTGATAGGCGCAATTGACATAGCCTCAGCAAACACCATGCCCTTTTCGGTTTTCACTTTTGACGCTGCAAAAGCCTTTAATAGAGATAGTTGGCTTTTTCACCACCACACAATCCATCGATTTGGTTTGGGTGAGAGGTTTGTCAATGCTATTAGCACCATCTATAAGACACCCTCTGCTAAAATCTTGGTTAATGGGCCCCTTACTTAATCAATTATCATAGAGCCTGGGACTAGACAGGGGTGTCCCCTCTCCTCTATATCTTTTTGATCCATACATGTAAAATCAGGGCTGATCAAAATATTTTGCCATTTGAATGGAATGGATGGGTGAAAAAAGTGGCACTTTATTGCCGAAGATCTGATGGTTTTTACAAGGGATTGTTCTCACTCTACTCCGGTCCTAGAACTTCTGTTGTCCGACTTTGGCAAAGTCTCAGGTTATCAAATGAATGCACTGAAAATCCAGATCATGTCCTGGAACACTCAAACAAATAATCCCTTAATAATGCAAGAGATCAGATATCTCGGGATACAGATAACTCAAGACCTTACAAGGCTGGCCCAGGTAAACCTTGATTAAAAAAAATGAAGGAGGCTAAGGCTATGCTGAGGCTGTGGGGGGGTCTACCACTCTCAATTATAGGACGCTCCAACTTGGTGAAGATGTTGATCCTCCCAAAATTTACGTTTATCTTCAATGCGATCCCGCTGATGTTTAACCGCACAGTTTTAAAATCTTTGCAAGGGGATATATCTGAAAAATATTAGATCTCTTTTTGGCAACTCAGCTTATTTCTCCTCATTCCATCTAGCCATGATGAAAAATCTACCCTTCAGCGGTGATTGTTTCCCCTTTAAATTCGGCCACCCAAAACTTTTTAAGAAAGTCAAATTAAAGACCCTGAGAGTGGCTGGTGAGCTTTGGTACCAGATTAGAAGAATCCTGAAGATCCCTTATTACAGTTCTGTAGCCCCGATCTGGAATTCCCCAGGGACCCCTAACTGCCTACAGGACAAACTGGCTATTCCTCTGCTGGAAGCAGGAATAAATAAATGGGGACAGTTATCGCCGGACAACAAATTAGTCGCCTGGGAGCTCCTGGACATTATCACGAACCATAAAGTTTCTAGGTTCAAGTTTTATCAACTATCAAGCTGGGTAAGTGGCCTAGGTACAGATGGGGAAGGCAATGAAGAATGCAAAAATAAACATCTGATAGAGACTACTAGCCGCAGATTCCTTAACGTAGAATTATCCCCAGGCGTGAGACTGGATCCGGAATTTTTTTTGCCACAGCATCCCTGCGCGCCGGCCGGGGGGGGCACCACACGACTCCGCCCTGACGCTGTCCGCGGTCGTGACATCAGCGAGGTCACATAAGTCCCACCCCGGCGCGCCGACGACAGTTTCCTTCTTTTCCGCGTGCAAGGCGGATCCGGAGTGAGTTCCCTTGACCTGTTTTCAGGCCTCTTTTAACGCCCTTGCGTTGGGAACAGTGTGCAATGCCTTCGGGTTTCAAGACGTGTGCTTCTTGTTCGCGTCAGATGTCGGCGACGGACCCTCACCCTATTTGTATGTGGTGTTTGGGCGAGCACCATGATTCTACGGACTGCGACGCTTGTCAGCATCTTAAGCCGAAGTCCCGGCGGGAGCGCCGGATGAAGTTGCTTTCGGCCCGCTTGTCCAGATCGGTCTCGTCACCGTGTCCGTCCCCTGCCTCGGAAGGGTCCAGGCGCCGCCGATTCTGGTTGCGGCATCGTCCTTCACCGAGGCCCCACGGGCGTCGCTCGCCCGCCGGTAAGTCTTGCAGCTTGTCACCGAGGCCCTGTTCTCGTTCTGCTGAGGGCGCAGGTTCCTCTCGGGACGTGCGCCCTCGCCCGTCGCCACCCTATCCGCCGTTTCCTGGCGTTGGGGTGACAAGGGCCCAAATGAAGGCCTACGCTACGGCTCTGCGTGCTTCTTTGGGCCCCCCCTCCTCTTCCTGAGACGTCCGTGGATCCCTCACCATGCGCGGGGCCTTCCGCGGACTCGCTGGCGGATTCGTCCCAGGCGCCGACGCGTTCGGCTTCAGGTTTTGGAGGTGTGGTGTCGTCGAGGTGCGGCCCTACGGGGTTCCTCTCTTCGGCCCACAGCGTCCCTGCCTCGCCGCAAAACCCCGTGGGGTTCCCTGTGGTGTCGCAGGAGGTCGCCGGGACTCACGGCTCGTCCCCGAGTCCCCCTCGGTCCTCTGGGCAGGCGGCTGTCTTACCGGAGGCCGAGCTGATGCCCTTCCGGCGTCGACGGCTTTCCTCCCCGGCCCTGGCGGTGCCACGGGTGGAGGCCGGGGCCCGGGGCACCTCTCTGAGTCCCTCTCGGTCCTCTGCACAGGCGGCTGCCTCGTCGGAGGTCGAGCCGGCACCTTTTCGGCGCCGTTCATTGGCCGCTTCGGCTCCGTCCCTGCCCATTTCTCCTAGGAGGCATGTGGTGGTGGAGGTCGACTCGGCACCCCTGGTGGACGCTTCGGCGCCGATCGAGGACACACCGGTGCCCATGGCGGACTCTCCGGCGCCGTCCCGGCGTCGGAGCGTCGACTCTTCCTCTCCGGAGGGTTGTCATCTCCTTGTCTCCTCTTCACCGGAGACTGAACGCCGCATCGTTGCCTTTTCCCCGGCGGCTTCCTGGGCGGGTTCTATGCCGTCTCCGCGTCTACAGCCCCCGGACCTGCCCTCCCGCACCTTGCAGATGGTTGCCCCGCGGGTTTCTCCGCCTTCTCCGGAGAGCCCTCCGGCACCTCACTCGTCCGTGGGTCCTCCATCGTACAGGGGCTGGCCGTTTCTTCCTCCGGCAGGGCACGGGGATGGGCGGCTTAGTTTGCAGCCTTCGCCCACGGAAGAGTTGCTCTCTCCCCCACGTCGCCCTACAGAGGCGAGTGTAGCTTTTGTCCAGGCCATCTCCACGCCACCGGCATTTTGCAACTGGGCAACCCGGTCGCTCTGCTCCCAACGGATCACTTGTTGGGGGTTCTCCACCAGGGCTCTGGTGGAGGGGATCCGCTTCTTCCATTTAAAGCTTCGCTCCACAACTCTCTTCTGGGGGCGTCCTGCTACGGGGGATCCGGTGCCTCAGCCACTCCTCCACCGCCACCATCCTGCCCCGCACGATCCAGTCTGCCTTTTTTCCCACCCATCTGCCCAGGGCCCTGTCCTGCAGACTGCTTTCCCTTCCTTGCCTTCAGTGTTGCTCCCTCCGTCACAGGAGGCCCGGTGGTTGGACTCCTGGGGGCGTAACATTTTCACTTCCACTAGTGCTGCTCTGCGCGCGCTCAACACGCTTTGTGTGTTGGCTAGGGCTACCTCTGACCTATGGGATTCCGCGGAGTCCCTTCTGTCTCGCGCCTCCCACGACAGTGTCTGCGCTGATCTGGGGCACCATGTGCTGGATGGTCGGGAGTTAGCTGCCTTTATTCTCCGTTCGGCCTTGGATGTCTCTGATTCTCTCGCCCGCGCTATGGCGAGTTCTGTGGCCCTCTGCCGCCATGCTTGGTTGCGGGATAGCGTCTTTCCCGAGAATATTCGGGAGCGTCTTGTTGACCTGCCCTTTGATGGGATTCTTTTGTTTAACACCCACGCGGACTCCGCTATTCAGCGACTCCTTGCGGGGCTCCGTCCTCCTCCCCCTCCGTAAGCTTCGGCTTGTCGGTCCTCAGGTGTCTTATGGGAGGCGTTTATCCCACCTTTCTCTTTGGGCCTAGTGTTTCGGTTGGCCCCGCTGTGTGTGGCTGGGAATGCCTTCAGGGTCCTTCAGTTGGCCCCTCTGTACTTTTGGCTGCGGGTACAGCCCTTTAGCTTTTGTGGTGTGTGTTTTTTGGCTGTTAGTAAAGCCGTATGGGTCCTCAGGTTGGACCATCTGTGTATTCCTTTTTGGCTGATTGGTAAGCCGTCTGTGGTGATACCCACAGGTCTTTCTGTTCTTGGCCTCTGCTGAGGGTTTTTCCCTAAGAGGTGTTCCCCCTGTTATGTTTTGGGCGTGTCATACCCTAGGTGGGGTACTTGTTGGCTATTGTATAGCTATGTCCTCAGCTGGGCGGGCGTGGATCCCTTCTCGGGTTCCTCGCGCTTCCTGGCGTCACTGTATTCGGCTTGGTGCGGTTCTTTTTCTTCAGCCTTCGCGCAGCTTCCGTTGCTCCAGGTTCTGTCCTGCTCAGTATCCGATAGTGTTTCGACCCTTTTTCTCCAGGGCTTACCTGTCGTACTTTTTGCCCTTTGTTCCTGCGGGATATCTGCCTCTGTGCGTTTTGCCTTCCTTCTTCAGCCTCTGGATCGCCAGGCCGACTTGTCATGCCGTCTACGGCGTCGTGTCTTGGTGTTTCCACCTTATTGTCCGACGTTCGGCCTGGTCCTCTACCTTGTGCTCCAGGGGGGCCAGGATATTCCTGGTGTTCTCCTGTGTTCGGCTTGACTGCTTTAGGTCTGTGCTACATCTTATTTCTCTTTTTCTTTTGGCCGGTCCCACTTCTCTTCGTGGGCCGGGTTGTGGCACTGGGACGGTCCTTCTCTGGGGCTTGTTCTGGGGTTCCCTTGCCTCGTTCCTGGTCTTGCGCTCGGCTTGTTCTGGGCGCACTACGTCATAGTCTGTACCGGCTGCCTGCTGCGCACGCATGGACGTGATGGTCCACCCCTGTGGGCCTCGGCGTGTACCCGTGTGCTCCTGTCCGTCGCTCTGCTGGGGCTTTGCGCGACTGTGTCTTCCTTCTCACGTCTGCGCTTCTCGGCTGTGGGGCCGTTCCTGCTCCTGAAGCGGGCCTTGCCTCCGTTTCCACCTCTTCTCCTTGGATTGCGGGTGGTTCTTTTCTTCTTTTGGTACTCCCTTGGTGCCGTCTGTCCCTTCGGGTTCTCTGGCGGACGCCCTTGGCCCCTCGGGTAGGCTTGTGGTATCCTGGCCTTCCCTTCTCCTTGTTCTTCTTAATTCTGCTTGGTGGGGGCTGGGCCGTCCTTCCTGTCCCCATGCCACATCACCTGTTGGGGCCCTGTGTTCTTCCAAGCTGGTGAGGTTCTCTCGCAGACCCCTCCTCCCCTCTGGGTATGGCTAGGGTATCTATTCTACGTTAAGGAATCTGCGGCTAGTAGTCTCTATCAGATGTACAAGTTACTTACCTTCGGTAACGATGTATCTGGTAGAGACGATTCTAGACGCAGATTCCTTCACGGCCCGACCTTCCTCCCCGTTCTGCGAGGACCTTCAGTTTGGTCTTCTGCACTCGCCTCCCTCCGGGTGGCTTGTCTTCTGCTTCGTTCTGTTTCTTGGTTCCACCCCGTCCTTTCTGGCGCTTGGACGGTGGGTTTACGTGTGCTTCTGCACCCCTCCACCCTGGTTGTTCCAGTGTGGGGCCTACTCATACTCTTCTTCCTTTCTCCTTGCTTGGGGTTTCTGACTCCTCTGCAGTCCTCTGGGTTGGGGCCTCTTGGCTGTGCCTCAGCCCTTGGCTCTTTACAGGGGATACGACACTCCTTGATGGTGTTGTCTTGGGGTCATTTATCGATTACTCATCTGTTCCGGCTTGTCGCCCTTCCCTGTTCTAGATTGTGGTTGCAGACTTTCTGTCGTCTGTTATGGCATTTTTCACATGCTTGTCTACCTCCAGGGTGGATTTCGCCTTCGCTTGCAGGGTTGCTTCTCAGACGCGGTGGTCTGCTCTTCCCTTCCATGACTTTCGGTGACACAGTACCTGGCACTGTCCCTCATGGTGCTGTCCTTCACCATTCGCTTCTTCCCTTTCTGTTCCACTGATTTTTTTCGCACACTGTTCCCGTACTTTCCCAGTTTTGTTTGTGATGGCTCTGCGTTGTGGCGCGGAAAAGTTCTCCGAGGAAAACTGCCGTCGGCGCGCCGGGGTGCGACTTATGTGACCTCGCTGACGTCACGACCGCGGACAGCGTCAGGGCGGAGTCATGTGGTGCCGCCCCTCCCCCCCCCCCCCGGCGCGCAGGGATGCTGTGGCAAAAAAAAATCCCGATCCAGTCTCACGCCTGGGGATAATTCTACGTTAAGGAATCTGCGGCTAGAATCGTCTCTACCAGATACATCGTTACCGAAGGTAAGTAACTTGTACTACTGGGGCCTCACCAGCGTAAGGAGGTTGCTCAGTGGTATTGAACTCTGGTAAAGGGGGCTACACCATCATCGTCTTTTGAGGAGTCCTAAAGGAGTGACCTACCATCAACTGATATTCTACACTTACGGCAAGTATCAATGCTCATTTTATGGCCAGTTCTCAAAGCTGCTTTTTAAAGAAGAAATCATCTGTTTACAGTCCACAGAGCATACTGGACTCCAAAAAGGCTGTCAAAACTGAGAGGCAAAGGAACCAAATTCTACCTAAGGTGTGCTGCGGTTAACGCAGATGACATACATATGTACATATGTTTTGGCAGTGTCCTCAGATCCAGGTCATCTGGGATGATGTCGGTAAGGCTATTTCTGAAATTTTGGGAAGAGAGATCAAGCTAAACCTCGCTTTAGTCATTTTTGGGATCCAGCCTGGGGGTCGGGGGCACGAGTTATATTGACAAAACAACCAGTACAATTATTTGTTCTAATTTTAATGGCAAGAAGAGAGACCTGTTTGAAATGGGTCTCCCCCTTGCCCCCAGTACTCCTGGACTGGGTTAACTCTGTTAAGAGTCAACAGGCTAGATCGTAGATGTCTTTCAGAAAAAAGAGCTAGATTTTGGGAGGAATGGGCCGAAGAAACCATTTAGTTATAAACCCTACGGTCCAATGATTATGAAATAAGTAATACCTCGACTGGTAGGAGGAGGTAATCCCAGGCTGCTGCTCTCTCCTCTGCCCATCTGGTCGTCTTGAGGCTGGCTCTAGGGGGACCATCGAAAGGGCAGGCAAATATTATCCTGATGAGTCCCTCTCCCGTCGGATCTGCTTCTGAGCCCTTACCTCGTAAAGACAAAATTACTTATTGGTGAATGAGGACTGGGAAAAAAACTAAAACATTGGTGGTCCACCGTGACCATGCCCTCTCTCTTTTTACTGCATGAGCAAGAAAAAGACAGCCTTCTCAACGAACATGCATACAATACCTTACTTGGGAATACTTTATTTACCATAGAGTAGTAGTACCTGACCTAAAATGGGTTCCCTGAGTCATACAGTACCACCAGTCCAAAAGATATATAAGGCAAGAGGGAAAGCTTACTGACAAAGCAGAGGAAAGGAAGCTACAGAACAGACTAGTACAGTTTGATATCAAGTACAGTAACTTGAAATATAGGAAATAAGTAAAAAGGATAATGCAGAGATCAGAAGAATTTAGGAAACAAATAGAACGAAGAGGAGTTGAAAAAAGTTAGGAGACAGGCACAGCAAAAAGGAAAACTAATTCTAAATTTGGAGCGGTAAAAGTTAGGGAAATAATAATATTAACAGGAGGACTTACTGGGGCCAGCAGAGCCATCTGCTGAGGCACTTGTGGCACTTGTGGAGCAGTGGCACCTCCAGCTCCATCGCCCGCCTCGCTGGATCGTCCAGGCCATCCCCCTTCTCGACCCTGGATGCTAATATGAGAAATAAAGAAAATAAGATTAGTGGTACAGTTAATCTCCACAAAAATATTTTGACAGGGAAAGGCAAACACAATAACATTGAAATTGTCTAAATCAGATTTCCTATCGTACTACTAGTATCGTGGAACTATTCCTAATTTCCTAAACCTAACCCTATTCCAAATTTCTTAAACTACATTTCGGAACTACTGATAAATTGCTACGAATGATCTTTGCTTCTCATCTCATCCTCAATCTCTCAGTCTCAACCTCCTTTGACGGGCCAACTCAGTCTGCATTTTATTTTTTTCAATGCATGCATACTACACATCACGGGGAAATTGCTTGGGGTTGGGACTGTACAAGCTACAAAAAAATAAAGGCACAGAGAAGTGAGAGAATGTGCTACCTCACTAATAACTACCACTATCTTAGTGACAGGACAGGGGAGTCTCTGCATGACATCTTAAATAAACAGCCCAGGAGTTGCAATAGGACCTCGAGCAGTTCACCAAAGATGCCCACAGTGCAGAGGATTCAGTGAGGAAACTGTTCTTGGCAGGAAGAGATTCTGGAGGCTGCAGCTTTCTGTAGCCCAAAGATATCTGTAATGCAGAGCCAACAAGCCTTGGCAACGGTAAGTCGATGCGGTGCACAGGGTATCTGAAAGAGAAAGTTAGTTATAGAATCCTTACCTTAGAATTCCCCCCAGGCGTCAGACTGGATCCGGAGAATTTTTTCTCAGCATTATCCCTGCGCGTCGGTAGGTGGCGTCGGTCAACTCTGCGTCCGTGGTTGGCATCGTGGTCACTGGGATGACATTGCGGTGCCTACTTAGACGCCACCCCTGTGCGTTGATGTCAGTTTTTTCCACGCCAGCCTAGCGCAGATCCGGAGAGAGCTACCCCTTTAGTCACTTTTTGACTACACTCTTTTCGACATTTTGTCGACTTCTTTTCGAGTCTTCGACTCCTGGTGCACGAGGCATGTCCCACCGCCGAACTGGCTTCAAACCCTGCGAGGCCTGTCACAAACTGATGTCTATGACGGACCTGCATCTCGTGTGCCTTTTGGTGTCTTGAGCGCGACCACGACACGAAGTCTTGCTCCGACTGCCGGGCCATGAATCCAAAGTTTTTGCTGGAGCGGTCCCGAAAGCTTTTCGAGGCCCCGCAGTCGGCTCCGCATCGCTCCGGGTCTCGCTCGAGACCGGGAGCGGAGCCACCACACCACCTCCCACTGAAAGTCTTCGAAGTCCTCGGTTAAGTCGAAGCACAAGAAGAAGGCGAAGAAGCACCAGCGCTCTTCGTCTTCTCCCCATCAGTCGGCTGATGCGACGCAGGTTCCGGAGCTGCGTCGCTCTAAGTCTCCGCCTTCGGTGCCTCGTTTAGGGACGACTCCGCGCCTCCCTCTGTTTCCGGGAGCCGGGGAGTCCCCTGCCCAACTTCATTCATTTTACGAAGCCCTCCACAGTATCTTTGGGCAGCCCAACTTTGGGCCCCAGGGAGCCGGTTGGGGGTCCTGGGCCTTTGATGCTGGTGGCTCCACCCCCGGCACCGGAGGGCCCCCGCGGATCCAGGCCTGGATCCGGATCGATGCCGGTCGACCTGTCCCATCGCCGATCCCGGGTCTACGCCGATGTGACCCCGGCCGACGCCACCCCCATCCTCACCCCCTAGATGGACCGGATCGAATCCGAAGCCGGAGGGTACTTTTATTCCCCTGTTCATCCCTGGTGTTCCCTATCGCCCACAAGTGAACAACGCAAACCAACAGGCTAGAACAAGAGAATGTAGGAGATCTCACCCTAGGACAACATTAAAACATCCGTGAGCTCCTCCTTTACCCTAGCAAGGAGTTGTAGCTCCTTGGCTGCACCAGGTTGCAGCCAAGAGGAGATCCCAAATGATGAAGCATGCCACCTCGGTGGGTGATGGGATTCCGTCCTCTTAATGAGGACTTTTTTCTCTTGTTCTAGCCTGTTGGTTTGCGTTCTTCACTTGTCTGTGTATACTCATTTAGTCAGAGACCCGCGGCTTTTTGTTGTTAATATATATGGTAGGAGACTTATCCGCGCAGGTCTATAAAATTCCCTTAGACCCTTTTGCTTTTCTGGTGATTTGTTGTTCTTTAATGGCTGTTGCCTTTTTGGCGGCAAGGCAGGCTCCGTGCTGGAGCACTTTAAGGATTCTCTTGCTACGGCCAGACCCTTGGGCCTCGCTGCGTCTTCTCGTCCACCCCAGTCTGCTTTTCGCCCCTTTCGTGGCTATGGAAGGGGCACTGCCACCAGGTCCGGCCCACTCTAGCCACCGGTCCATGCAAGCTGCACAGTCTCTGGGTGACGCGAACGTGGGACCCAGAGACCTCGCGTGTCTGGGAGACAGCGGGCGGGCCAGTCCACCCTTTTCCCCCCTGCAGCAGCCTCCAAGTCTTCCTAGTCTGACCTTTAAGGGCCACCAGTGGCCAGGTGGCAGCAGGATTCGCCATAACCTGCCCCACTGGCAAACCATCATGTCAGACAGGTGGGTTTTGCAAATAGTCCTAAGGGCTACTCCCTCCACTTCGAGACTACCCCTCCCTCCATGCCACAGTCTTTCGATCGCATGTCGGAGGATCTTTTGGCGCTTCTCCGCCAGGAAGTCTCAGCTCTCTTGGCCAAGGAAGCTATTGAGAGGGTTTCTTCGCCAGAAGTAGGTCGTGGTTGCTATTCTGGTGCCCAAGAAGGACAAAGGCTTGCGTCCTATTCTAGACCTCAGGGCCCTCTATCGCTTCCTCCGGAAGGAGTTAAAAATGCTCACGTTGGCTCAGGTCCTGTCTTCCCTTGACCCTGGAGACTGGATGGTGGCGCTGGACCTGCAGGATGCCTATTTCCACATCCGCATCCTGCCATCCCACAGACACTACCTACGGTTCACGGTAGGCCACGACCATTTTCAATTCACTGTGCTCCCCTTTGGCCTTACCAGTGCCCCCTGTTCACAAAAGTGATGGCTGTGGTCACGGCTGATCTGCGCAGATCAGGCGTTCCAGTCTTCCTCTATCTCGACTACTGGCTGTTGAAGGCAGGCTCGCCCCAGGCGGTCGTCTCCTACCTCCAGACTACAGCGGACCTCCTGCATTCGCTGGGGTTCACTATCAACGTGCCAAAGTCACACCTGACTCCCTCTCAGACGCTCCCTTTCATCGGGGCGGTTCTGGACACAGTGCAGTTTTGGGCCTATCCTCCTGAGCAGCGAGTCTGGGATATTTGGGCTATGATACCGATGTTTCAGCCTATATCCCGGATTTCAGTGAGAATGACCCTGAGGCTTCTAGGCCTCATGGCCTCATGCATCCTGCTGGTGGATCCTGCCAGATGGCATATGCGGACCCTGCAGTGGGACCTGAAGTTCCATTGGGCGCACTACGTCCAGATCTCGGAGGGAACTGCACAACAGCTGCAGTGGTGCTTAACGAAACAAGCTTGGATCAGAGGCAGATCCCTCTCCCTTCCCCAACCAGACCTTACTGTAGTGACAGATGCGTCACTCCTGGGATGGGGCGGCCATTTGGGAGAGGCGGAGATCAGAGGCGTCTGGTCTCCAGTGGAGTCCGGGCTCCATATCAACCTGCTGGAGCTCCAGGCAATCCACCTGGCACTGAAAGGATTTCTTCCCTCTCTCAAAGGGAAGGTGGTGCAGGTGTTCACGGACAACAACACTGCCATGTGATACTGCAACAAACAGGGCGGGGTGGGGTCGTGGACCCTTTGTCGGGAGGCTCTTCACCTCTGGACTTGGCTGGAACATCAGGGCATGACCCTGGTGGTTCAACACCTGGCAAGTTCTCTGTGCCAGGGCAGACTAACTCAGCCATGGACGCCTGGTAGATCACGAATGGCGTATTCAGTCGGAGGTGGTGCAAGGTCTCTTTCAGTGGTGGGGAGAGCCTTGGTTAGATCTGTTCGCCACCGAAGAGAACACGCAATGTCAGCAATTCTGGCAGGTTGGAGTTTCCAAGGCGGCACTTGCTCAGCGACGCCTTTCGTCGCGAGTGGAATTGCGGTCTTCTATACGCCTTTCCACCTGTGCCACTTTTGCCCAGAGTGCTGAAGAAGATCAAGCGTGACCGGGCCCAAGTCATTCTTGTGGCTCCGGACTGGGCATGAAGAGTCTGGTACCCAGATCTCCTGAGCATGGCCATCAATCCTCCACTCAGACTGCCCCTTCAGGAGGATCTTCTGTCGCAGCAGCAGGGGAGGGTTCTTCGTCCGAACCTGTCCAGCCTCCACCTCCTTGCGTGGAGATTGAGCGGCGACAGTTGACAGCTTTTGACCTTCCGCCCGAAGTTTGTAATGTCATCTTGGCAGCCAGGCGTCCTTCCACTAAATCGGTATACACCTGTAGTTGGAACATGTTTGTGGCATGGTGCACAGCAAAGGCTGTGGATCCCCTTTCTGCCCCTCTTTCAGAGGTCCTATTGTATATACTTTCTTTGGCCCAGCAGGGCTCTGCTCTGGGCACTCATAAAGGCTATCTTGCAGCTATCTCTGCTTTCCTTCGGCTTCCCAATCGGCCTTCCTTGTTCAAGTCCCCTATTGTAAATAGGATTTTTAAGGGCATTACTCATCTCTTTCCTCCATCTTCTTTCATAATGCCCCAGTGGGACTTGAATCTTGTTCTTGCTCATCTCATGTGTGATCCCTTCGAGCCCCTTCATAAGTGTCCTCTCAGACTCCTCACTTTGAAAACTGCCTTCCTTGTTGCCATCACTTCTGTTAGCTTGGTGGCAGACCCTGAAAGGCTGTTACCAGGAGTACTGGGGGCTTCTCGGAGGAGCCCCCAGTCCATTGAATCCTAACTCCAACACTGGTAACGTTGTTGGTGTATGATTCCAACATGTTTGATACGAAACATGCCTAGATTCAGCACAGCCACATTATAGTAAGCCATTGCGTAATGCTGGATGGCCACTGTATCTATCACAATGGCTGGCCGCACTTACAAAGCCTGGAGAATTGACTCTGGGGTTTGTAGGGGTGTTCTAATCATGCAGGGGCACCCTCACACTTATAACCCAGCACCTTGCCTTCAAGATTGAAACGCCTGCTGTAGGGTCAACCTGGCAGGCCTGTAGTCATAGTTTGAGTGGCCTCTCATGGGTGGTACAATACATGCTGCAGCCCATGGGAGACCCCTGGTGTACCTATGCCCTGGGTACCTTAGTACCATATACTTGGGACTTATAGGGGTACACCAGTAGCCAATATGGGAGGAAGCACAGTAAATGGGGTCGTGATTAGCAGGATCCCAGTCAGACTAGTCAAAAAAACATACTGACACCAGCAAAAAGTGGGGGTAACCATGAAAGCAGATCCTACCTTCCTACGCATGGTATATAATTGGTGTATTCTTGTCAGAACCTTTACAAACCAAATTGTCTGATATGTTGCTTTTTGTGGTATCTTTAGCACAGCAAGAACTTGATGAGGCCACTGTTAAAGGTTATTTGTCTGCTTTTTTTTTAATTTAGAAGATCAACCATTGTTCAAATCACCTGTTGTGATGTGTTTTCTGGAAGGATTAACCCACACATTTCCACACAAACCATTTGTGATGCCACAGTGGCGGTTTCAGAAGACATTAGGGTCTTGCTGGTTCAAACAATTCGGGATTGTGAGAAGTTGGCCTGGTATATGATGTCCACTAATTAAAGTGGGCACCTTGCACCAGTCCAAACAACCCTTATGGTGATTTAAGAGGTCAAAGATAACCTTAGAAAGCTATCCAAGTGGTAGCTGTGGAGAGCAGCCTTCTGGCTTAGTCTTGAAGGAATGTTAAGCAGCTTGTTTTTACCAGAATGCAATCTTATTGTATTGGTTAAATGAAAGGAGAACCACACAGTAGTTATAAAAATATGTATTTATTATTATAACACACCTTAAATACCTCACAGTATCTGCTACAGGTAGATAAACACAAAGCACACAATACTGTAGCACAGAAACAAACGTAAGTAGCACTAATTCACAGTGGGCTCCAGGGGGAGAACAAACCATATACTAAAATAGTGGTATAAGAACCATAACTCGAGTCCAGACAGTGTCTAGAGGGTGTAGAATCGCTGGGACCCCAAGGAACCACCCAAGGTGAGTAAGGAGGGACCCCACGGAGGACGGGTGCAGTGTGAGAACACAACCGCGTGCTACGTACAATTCAATGGGAGAGTCGCGGTTGCAGTTTGTTAAAGGACCCTTCCCAGTGGATTACGAGGAAACCCTTTGGAACATAGAAGGTTGGAGAGCCGAGCCACCCTTGGATACCGAAGTACCAGAGTTACCTATCCCAGGGAAGCCGGGTGCATAGGGCTGAAGTGGCGTCGGAAACCATTGTCGATCTCAATGGGAGTGTTCAAATAAATGCCACTGCTGGAAAGAAGAAAAGTGTCCGGTGGAACCCACAGGTGGATTCTTGAAGGAAGGAACCTAAAAGCAGAGGGGACAGAGTCTGGGTTACTCAGGAGTGACCAGGGGCTCGGTAGACGACTGCCCACTGATGTTGGGTGCTTCAGGTATGAAGATGGAGACCTTGACTCTGCAGCCACGGGGACCTGGAGATGTCGAGGACGACCAGGGGCCGGATACGTGCTGTCCCACGAAGGATGTCGAGTGCTGAGCAGTCGGTGTCCGGCGGGAGCACCAACAAGCCTTGGCAGCGGCAACCCACGAAGAAGGTAGAGGAAGGTCACGGTCTGGCCCAGCAAGGACCAGTAGACCCACCACAGCAAGGGGAGTCAGGGCAGGCCTGGAGCAACCAGGGGAGCCCAAGAAAAGCAGTGTTGTCCCTCAAATGGACCCACAGGCCGAAGGCACAGGAGTTGCGAAGGGACCTCTAGCAGTTTCACAAAACAGCAGCTTGCAGGGCACAGTGTGAGGAGGCCGAAGTCCTTTGTACGAAATGTACGCAGAGGTTGGGGCTATCGATCGCTCAATGCACTTAGTTGGGGATCACCAACAAGCATATGCACTTGCAAATGTACGCGGTGCACAGGGGTTCGGGTTATGCGGTCCTCACGAGGGATACTGGCCTCAAACTTGGTGAGAGGGCAGCTCGACCTCAAGGAACATAGGAACCCACCTCCTGTGTTACTGGAGCCTTCGGAGTCCGCAGGAGCTCAGGATCAGCAGACCGGTCAGTTCCCTTATGGTGCCTGCGAATGCAGGGGAGTGACTCCTTCACCCCAAGGGAGATACTTCAGTTGTCCTTGATACTCCACAGAGCCTGTATGGTGCACGGGCACAGACGATGCTTTGGACGGAGAGGGAGACGAAGTCCGGCTCATTCGAAGTCCAGCGAAGTCCCAAGTGTCCAGACGGTCGAAGGTCAGTGGTTTCTTGATCTAAATCATGTCCACGTCGAATCTAGGGTCCTACAGCCAGGTAAGCCCTTTTGTACCCACGGGAGAGGGTTGGACAGATTCAGGGGACCCTCCCAGGGGAGGGTCAGGACAGTGGGGAGGATACTCCCATGTCCTTTGTCTAGTTTCGCGCCAGAGCAGGAGCCAACGGCTCCCAGGACTGGTTTGAACTAGACTATGCACACAGACACAAAGTGTGCCCCAGATACAGACTGTCAGGCACTTTGGAAGTGCACCCACCCAGCCCCAATACACTAAATCCTGCCTGGGAGGTGGTCACAGCTCCCTGTGACAGGATGCCTATTGTCCTGCCTTCCCCTGCTCGAGCTTGGCTCAACAGCAGGAGGGCAGAAATGTGTCTCTGGTCGGCAGCAACCATTTTGTGCTGCCCAGGCCGAGAAGGCTGGTATTGGAAAGACCAGTAACCCCACGAAGCTTGCTTCCGAAGGGTGGAATCATACCTCCCACATCGATTACCGGTGTGGAGGTACGATTCCTAGGTGTTTGATACCAAGCACGACATGGTTTGTTGCAGCCGTTTTCGAGATAGCATTTTACGCGAGCATATAATGCACCTCTACCTATATGTCTGGCTGCGTCACCGACAACCCGGGAGAATAGTCTCCGAAGGCTGCAGAGGGGCTCTGCTCATGCAGGAGCACCCTCACGTAAAACCCAGCACCCTGCCTTCAGGATTGTCAAGGCCTGCTAGAGGGGTGACTGATAGGTTTTAAGTGTAGTGACCTATAGATATAGTAATTCTATATCTAAAGTAAGTGGTGCATGCATCATCTTACACATATTTGAATGCTTTTTTCTCAGCAAAATTTAAAAATACGTTTCTGAGGTTACGAATGGGATTAAATCCAACAAAGGAGGGCACAAATTCGTGGATTAAGCAGTGGCCGGACCCTGATTGTAGACTTTGTGGACGGTCACAGGAAACTTTGGTCCATATAGTGTGTGTATGCCCAAAGTTGATTAATATTCGACGAACATTCTTAAGACCATGTTTCTTGAAGAGCGGGGTGAGATCTGCTCGTCAGGCTTTAATTATGTCATTATCTGGTGAATCGATTCCTCTATTGTGTCATTTGGTAAAATTTTTATTGGCAGCTGAAAAATGTTTTGATATAATAAGGTAGACCTCCAGTATTTCTATGGTTGTGTTACCTAATAGTATTATTTGGCTTGTAACTCTTATTAATTGATAATCATGTTGCGAAGGTGACAATTAGATATGTCAAAATAGATTTGACACTATTACCATAAACTAATGCACTTTATCTGTTTTAATACGAAGATTGTTGCAATAATCGCATATTAGCACTTTATAGTAATGCACTTTATTATTGCTCTGATATGATGGTCGCCGTATTAATCGCTCATTATCGATGCTATGTGAATAGACCTGATTTTATTGATACGTTTTATATTTGTATATACAGGTCAGTTTTTTATTCTATGTGTTGGGAACATGTTTTGCTTTCAATGGATTTTTTTAATGATCGATTATGTTTTAAAGTATGTGATGTGAATTTGTAGTGATTGCAATGATTTTAAGTAATCAAGCAATAAAGATTATTATTATTATTAAAAAAAAAAAAAAAAAAAATCTTACACAGGCTGCAATGGCAGGCCTGTAGTTCCATTTTGCATGGCCTCTCATGGTTGGCATAATACATGCTTCAGCCCATGGGAGGCCTCTGGGGTACCTATGCCCTGGGTACATGTGTACCATATACTAGGGACTGACAAGGGTACCCCAGTATCCAATCTGGAGTGTACCTAAGTACATGCATAACATTTTTAAGGAGAAAGCAGATAGACTGGGGTCCTGATTAGCGGGATCCCAGTCAGACTAGTCAAAACAGTAAAACATCAAGCAAAAAGTGGGGGTAACCATAAGTAGCAGATCCAACTTTCCTACACAACCCCCACCCCAAAACGTAAGGAGATGAGACTAACCTTGCCCAGTTGAGTCTTCATGTCCTAAGTGGAAATATCTGGAGAGTCCATCTGCATTGGCATGGTTACTCCCAGGTCTATGTTCCACTGTATAGTCCATCCCCTGTAGGGAAATGGACCACCTCAGAAGTTTGGGGTTTTCACCCTTCATCTGTTTTAGCCATAAGAGGGGCTTATGGTCTGTCTGAACAATGAAGTGAGTGCCAAACAAGTATGGCCTCAGCTTCTTCAGAGCCCAAACCACAGCAAAGGCTTCCCTCTCAATGGCTGACCAACGTTTCTCTCTGGGGGTCAACCTTCTGCTAATAAAAGCTAGTAGTTGATCCTGACCCTCTGCATTAAGTTATGACAACACAGCCCCTACCCCCAACTCAGATGCATCTGTTTGGACAATGAATTGTTTGGAATAGTCAGGACTTTGCAGAATGGGAGCAGTGCACATGGCCTGCTTGAGATCATCAAATGCCTTCTGACAGCTAACTGTCCACTGAACTTTCTTGGGCATTATTTTTGAAGTAAGATCATTCAAGGGAGTCACTATAGACCCATATCCCTTCACAAATCTTCTGTAGTACCCAGTCAGGCCCAAGAAAGCTCTGACCTGAGTCTGGGTAGTGGGAGCAACCCAGTCCATGATGGTCTGGATTTTGCTCTGCAATGGTTGAACCTGGCCTCCACCCACAAGGTGGCCCAGGTACACAACCTTACTCTGCCCTATCTGGCACTTGGTGGCCTTGATAGTGAGACCTGCTTTCTGCAGAGCCTCCAAAACATTCTTCAGGTGGACCAGGTGATCCTCCCAGGTGGAGCTAAAGACAGCTATATCATCAAGATATGCTGCACTATAGGCTTCCAGGCCTGTAAGGACTTTATTCACCAGCCTGTGGAATCTGGCAGGTGCATTTTTCAAACCAAAGGGCATTACAATAAATTGATAATGCCCACTAGGGGTTGAAAATGCTGTTTTGGGTTTGGCATCCTCAGCTAGTCTGATTTGCCAATATCCAGCAGTGAGGTCAAATGTGCTCAAGAACTTTGGCTGAGGCCAAAGTGTCAATGAGTTCATCTGCCCTAGGAGTAGGGTGAGCATCAGTGCTAGTGACTGCATTGAGCCCCCTGTAGTCAACACAAAACCTCATTTCTCTCTTACCACCCTGGGTATGAGGTTTGGGTACCAGGACCACTGGACTAGCCCAAGGGCTATCTGAGGGTTCAATCACTCCCAATTCCAGCATCTTCTGGACCTCAGTCTTGATGCAATCTCTGACATGGTCAGGCTGCCTGTAAATCTTATTTTTAACTGGTAGAATTTCATCTGTGTCCACTTTATGGGTACACCAGGTGGTCTGACTAGGAGTCAAAGAAAACGTATGCCTGTATTTATTGAGGACCTTCCTGCAATCAATCTGCTGTTGCTCAGTGAGGCTGCCTGCCAAAGCTACACCATCAACTGAGCCATCATCAGGGTTCTGTGAGAGGAGGTCAGGGAGTGGGTCACTCTCTTCCTCCTGTCCCTCATCAGTAGCCATGAGCAAGCCCATGTCTGCCCTGTCCACATAGGGTTTGAGCCCGTTTACATGGAGCACCCTATGGGGGCTCCTGGGAGTTCCAAGGTCCACCAAGTAGGTGACCTCTCCCTTCTGCTCAAGAATAGTATGGGGTCCACTCGTCTTGGAGGCCTGCTGGGGCCACAGGCTCCAACACCCATACTGTCTGTCCTGGCTGATAAACAGTCGGTACAGCCTTTTGGTCATGCCAAGCGTTTTGCAATTCTTGACTTGCCTCAAGGTTTTTGCTGGCCTTCTTCATGTACTCAGCCATCCTGGAGCGGAGACCAAGTACATAGTCCACAATGTTTTGCTTAGGTGGTTTGAGAGGTAACTCCCATCCCTCCTTCACTAGACACAGAGGACCCCTAACTGGATGCCCAAACAGAAGTTCAAAAGGGCTGTAACCAACCCTCTTCTGTGGGACCACTCTGTAGGTAAAGAGAAGGCAGGGCAACAGTACATCCCATTTTCACCTAAGCTTTTCTGGGAGGCCCATGATAATGCCCTTGAGGGTTTTGTTGGATCTCTCAACTAACACTTTGCATGGTGGGTGATAGGGTGTGGTGAATTTGTAGTTCACTCCACACTCCTTCCACATAGCAGTAATGTAACTTGACTTGAAGTTGGTACCTCTGTCAGTTAAGACCTCCTTAGGGAAACCTACTCTGGAAAAAAGTCCCAGGAGGGCCCTGGCCACCACAGGAGCTATGGTGGTTCGAAGGGGTATTGCCTCTGGATACCTAGTGGCATGGTCCACCACCACTAGTATGTAACTGTGCCCAGATGCATTAGGAGGGTTCATGGGACCAATTATGTCAATCCCAACCCTCTCAAAGGGAACCCCCACCACAGGTAATGGTATGAGGGGGGCCTTTGTGGTACCACCTGACTTACCACTGGCTTGACAGGTGGTACAGGAGCGACAAAACTCCTTTGTGTTCTCTGACATGTGAGGCCAGTGAAAGTGAGGGACAAGCCTGTCCCAAGTCTTACTTTGGCCTAAGTGTCCTGCTAAGGGAATGTCATGTGCCAAGGTGAGTAGGAAGCCCCTAAACTTCAGAGGTATGACCAACCTCCTTGTGGCACCAGGCTTGGGGTCTCTACCCTCTGAGTAAAGGAGTCCCTCATCCCAATAGATCCTGTGGGATCCACTGACACTCCCAGCAGCCTCAGCAGCAGCTTGCTGTCTGAGGGGTTCAAGAGAGGGGCAGGTGTGCTGCCTCTGGCTCAGATCTGCCCTGGAAGGGCCCCATGTCCCTAAGAACTCAACCTGATCAGGTTCCAGTTCATCTGAGACAGTTCCTTCACAGGGACTGAGATCATCTCCCTCAAGAGACTGATCTTCTCTCCGAGCCTGGGGGGGAAGACCCAGCCTTACCCCTCCTGCTCCTTCTCTTGGAAGGCACCTGGTCCATTTTTTTCAGAATCCAGGGCCTGTTCAGTAGAAGTCAGTTTGGCCTGTGACCTGGTCACCGCAAACACATTTGCAGAGATTCCCAGCATTGCTGCACGAGTCCTAAGTTCCACCTCAGCCCAGGCTGAGGTCTCCAAATCATTGCCCAACAAGCATTCCACTGGAAGGTCTGAGCTAATCACAACTTTCTTAGGGCCAGTTACCCCTCCCCAGCTGAAATTAACAACTGCCCAGGAATGATCAGTCCTGATATTGTTAGCATTGGTCACTTGATACATCTCACCAAGTATGATCTGGTCAGGGCCCACAAGATCTTTTGTCACCATAGTGACACTTGCACCTGTGTCCCTGTATGCCATGGCCTCCTTACCATTAATCAAAGGCTGTTGTCTGTATTTGCCCTGGTTACTGGGACTGACAAATAAGGTGGCAATATCCATGCCACCATCACAGACCAGCACAGCCTGAGCTGGAGTTCTGACTAAGCCAGAACCCATCTCAGAGCCCAAAATTAACCCTGCTAATCCCTTGTTCCCTGTACCACCACTTGAAACTGTACTAGGGGTAGCAGTTGCCTTGGGGGCAGTGGTGGTTGGAGTTGGATCCTGTGGTGGTTGGAGTTGGATCCTTGGCCTTTGGACAATTGGCATCTTTTGTCCAATGGGTCTTTTCCTTACATAAGTAACACCAAGGTTTCTTTTTGCCTTTTCCCTTGTTGGACTGTGACTCCCCTCCAGATGCAGGTTTTTGGGGCCCTGATGAAGACGTTTGATCTCTACCCTTGTCCCCACCCTTATCTGAAGTTTTAGCATCTTGCTTCTTTTGGTCACCACCAGTGTTCTGATTTTTCTGCTTCACCCTGGTTCTGACCCACTTATCTGCCTTCTTTCCCGATTCTTGGGGAGAAGTCAGATCAGAGTCAACCAGGTATTGCTGCAACAACTGATTTTGGCAATTATTATGGATCTGCTCCCTCATAAGCAAACTGTACAATCCTGAAAAATCATTCACTTTGCTGCCAAGCAACAAGCCGTCCAGAGCCTTAATGGCACTGTCCACAAAGTCTACCCAGTCCTGATTCTGTGCTTTATGTGTGTCTCTGAACTTAATCCTATACTGTTCAGTGGTTAAGCCAAACCCATCAATGAGAGCACTCTTCAGAACTGAGTAATTGTCAGCATCCTCTTCTCTAACAGTGAGGAGCTTATCTGTACCTTTGTCAGCAAAGGAGAGCCACAAGATAGCTGTCCACTGCTCTTGAGGGACCCTTTGTACTTTACAGGCCCTCTTTTTTTTTTTTTTTTTATTATTGTTTATTCACCATCGGTAAAGTACATTTATACAAAAGCATTCATAAGTAAGTAAATACACAAAAAGGCATTCTTAATCAGAGCCAATATCAAAAAACAAACTGGAATACAATACAATACCATATGGATAGCATACAAAGTATTACAGTGCCATCAAAAAGAAAAAAATACACAATCAAAATGATACCCCAAATGGATTTAAATCATTGAGTCGTACCTAGAGTGAGTTCAGCTCTAGTTTTCCAATCTATTGTAGGGGCCCAGATCAGTTTTCCTAATTTCCTAGCCTTCCACCATTTCTTCTCATACAAACCCTTTTCCAAATTATACATAGCTAAGAGTTGTGTAAGCCATTGCTGAAATGTGGGGGGGGTTAGGGTCCACCCAAGCGGATGATATGCAGATTCTAACCACAGCCATGGCTAAAAATACAAATTCACGCTCAGCCAGCAGTGTTCCGTTTCGAGCCACGCCTAGTACCATCAGCTCGTCAGTAAGCTTTAGTTGGATCCTCAAAGTTTGCCCCAAAAATTCTTCTATGGCTCCCTTTAGAGGATCCAAAACCGGGCAGGAGGCAAACATATGAACTATATCTGCATCGTCACCCTGACAACGGGGACAAAGGATGCCATCCGTACCACCCCATTGAGCAACCTTAGCTGGGGTATAGTAAAGTGAAAAGATCGTTTTAAAATGTTGTGCTTGAAGGCTAGCTACTCTCAAAACAGTGTAACCGAGCCTGAGTGACACCATAAACTCATCCCCTTCGATATTCAGATCTGAAAGAGACACGTTAGTGATAGATTCCTTACCTTAGAATATCCCCAGGCGTCAGACTGGATCCGGAAAGTTTTTCGTTAGCAGTACCCCTGCGCGTCAGTCGGTGGCGTTGTGCGGCTCCGCGTCCGTCGCTGGCGTCGTAAGCGCCGAGATGACGTCACGGAGACTACTTAGGCGCCACCCATGCGCGCTGCCGTCAGTTCTTTCTTTTTTGGCGCCAGTAAGCGCAGATCCGGTTAGAGAACGTACCTTAGTCACTTTTTGACTACCCTTTTTGAGACTTTGTCTCCTGTAAGCTTTGGTTTCCTTGGTGCACGTAGGGATGCCTGGATTTAAGTCTTGTGGGGCCTGCCGTCGCAATATGTCGGTGGCGGACCCCCACGATGTCTGCCTCTACTGCCTGGAGACCACCCACGACTCCCGGTCCTGTCTGGACTGTCGGGCCATGGCCCGAAGGCCTTGAGGGTGCGGCACCGGAAGCTGCTGGAGGTCCGGCACTCGTCCCAGCGCCGTTCCAGGTCCAGGGGCCGTTCCAGGGAACGCTCGCGGGGCCACAGTCATCGCTCCTCGGGCTCCAAGTCTTCTCCCTCAGATTCGGGTAAGAGACGACACAAAAAGAAGTCGAAGAAGCGTGTTCGCTCTCCGATATCCCCCCGTCGGTCCCCGGATGTGGATGAGGGGGGGACAGGGGTTCTGCCCCTGCGGCTCCTTCGGAGCTCGAGAGTCCCGCGGCCTACCCACCTTACCCGGGTCCGTCGGCGACTCCCGCACAGGTGCAAGAATTTCTTGCTACCATGGACCGCCTTTTTAGGCCTTGGGCTCCCGCCGGCGCGCCCTCGGGCCCCGTGGTCCCGTGTCAGGATCCTGTTGGGCCATCGGCGGATCCAGCTTAGGCGCCACAGGATCCTGCGCCGTCGGCTCCGGCCATGGCGCCACAAGGATCATCGCTGCCGGCTCCGGCCCCAGCGCCACCCTCGGCTCCGCCTCCGGCGCTGCAGTGGGTGCCATTTGTCCCGCCCTTGCCCAGGTTCCAGGACCATTTTGCTCCTACCTGGGATCCGCGTTGGGACACGGCGCCGGTCCGGCCCCGGCCGGCGCCGGTCTCGGCACCGTTCCCGACGCCGTTTGTTCCTTCCCTGGCTCCTGCCCTACCGCCGCGGTCTGTGCCACATGCGGCGGAGGTGGAGGACGACTGGGAGGGGTCCGAGGACCCTCTTGCTCGTCAGTGTGACTCTGAGCAGGACTGGGCGGACCATTTGGAGGATGCCGGCGACCTCGACGTCTCCTCTGACCCGAGGTTTGCCTCTCCCCCGCCTACCATGGAGGAGGGCGCCTCCTACACGATGGTGCTCCGTCGGGCAGCTGAGGTTCTCAACCTTGATCTCCCTACGGTGTCCCTCAAAACTAACCTCCTCACTGAGGTGCTCCAGATGGCGTCCACTTCGTCGGAGCCCCTGCTGCCATTTAATGACACCCTCACGGACGTCTTGCTGGGCACTTGGTCGCAGCCAGCCACAGGGGCCCCTGTGGATAAGAACGTCGCCAGGCGTCATCGCCCAGTGACCCTGCCTTTCTGACCACTCACCCTAGATCATCCGCAGGGGTTACGCCCTTCCCTTTCAGTCTGCCCCTCCAGCCATGCCACCTCAGTTCCACCGCATGTTGGGGGACCACTTGGCACTTCTCCTGCAGGAAGTCACGGCCCTCTTGGCCAAGGGGGCCATCGAGCGTGTTCCTGGGCCAGACGTAGGGAGTGGTTGTTGTTCCCACTACTTTCTGGTCCCCAAGAAGGACAAGGGGGCTTGTGCCCCATCTTGGACCTCAGGAACGTCAATCGCTTCCTCCGGAAGGAGAAGTTCAAGATGTTGACTCTGGCTCAGGTCTTGGCTGCCCTCGACCCTGGAGACTGGATGGTAGCGTTGGACTTGCAGGACGCCTATTTTCACATCCCCGTCCTGCCGGCCCACCGGCGTTACCTGCGGTTAACGGTAGGCCAGGAGCATTTTCAGTTTGCCGTGCTCCCCTTCGGCCTTACCAGCGCCCCTCGGGTGTTCACGAAGGTGATGACGGTGGTCGCAGCTCATCTGCGCAGGTCAGGGGTGTCAGTCTTCCCCTACCTCGACGACTGGTTGTTGAAGGCGGGCTCGCCCCAGGCAGTCGTCACCCACCTTCAGACTACGGCCGACCTCCTGCATTTGCTGGGGTTCTCCATCAACGTGCCGAAGTCGCACCTGAGTCCCTCTCAGAAGCTCCCCTTCATCGGAGCGGTTCTGGATTCGACGCTGTTTCGGGTTTTTCCTCCCGAGCAGCGAGTCCGGGATATTCAGGCTATGATTCCGATCTTTCAGCCTCTATCCCGGGTTTCAGTCAGGATGACCCTCCGGCTCCTGGGCCTGATGGCCTCCTGCATCCTGCTGGTGCAACATGCCAGATGGCATATGCGGGCTCTGCAGTGGGACCTGAAGTTCCAGTGGGTACAGCATCAGGGCGACCTGTCCGATCATGTCCAGATCTCGGAGGGCACTGCACGACAATTGCAGTGGTGGCTCACGAATCGCGATTGGGTCAATGGCAGATCCCTCTCCCTTCCCCAACCGGAGCACACAGTGGTGACGGATGCGTCCCTCCTGGGATGGGGTGGCCACTTGGGAGAGGCGGAGATCAGAGGCCTCTGGTCTCCGGCGGAGTCCCAACTCCATATCAATCTTTTGGAGCTTCGGGCGATCCGGCTTGCACTGAAGGCATTCCTTCCCTCTGTCCGGGGAAGTGTAGTGCAGGTGTTCACGGACAACACCACCGCCATGTGGTATTGCAACAAGCAGGGCAGGGTGGGGTTGTGGACCCTATGTCAGGAGGCTCTGCGCCTCTGGACTTGGCTGGAACGTCAAGGCATTACCTTGGTGGTTCAGCACCTGGCAGGTTCTCTGAACGCCAGGGCGGACGAACTCAGCCGCCGGTGCTTGATGGATCACGAATGGCGTCTGAACTCGGACGTGGCGCAAGGTCTCTTTCTGCAGTGGGGAGAGCCTTCGTTAGATCTATTCGCCACTGAAGAGAACGCGCAATGTCATCAGTTCTGCGCGTTGGAATTTCCAAGGCGGCACTCGCTCGGCGACGCTTTTCGTCGCGAGTGGAGTTGCGGTCTGAGGTACGCCTTTCCACCTATACCACTTCTGCCCAGAGTGCTGAAGAAGATTCGGCGCGACCGGGCCCAAGTCATTCTTGTGGCTCCGGATTGGGCACGAAGATACTGGTATCCCGAGCTACTCAACATGGCGCTTGATCCCCTGATACGACTGCCTCTTCGGGAGGATCTTCTGTCGCAGCAGCAGGGGACGGTCCTCCACCTGAACCTGTCCAGCCTCCACCTCCATGCGTGGAGATTGAGCGGCGACAGTTCACAGCTTTCGATCTTCCTCCCGAAGTCTGTGATGTCATTATGGCAGCCAGGCTTCCCTCCACTAAATCGGTATACGCCTGCAGGTGGAACAAGTTTGTGGCATGGTGCACAGCTAAGGCTGTGGATCCCCTTTCTGCCCTGCTTTCCGAAGTCCTTCTGTTCCTTCTTTCTTTGGCCCAGCAGGGCTCTGCTCTGGGCACTATCAAAGGTTATCTTTCGGCCATCTCTGCCTTTCTCAGGCTTCCAGATCAGCCTTCCTTGTTTAAATCTCCGGTTGTTAACCGTTTCCTTAAAGGCATTACGCACACGTTTCCTCCCGTGCCGTTCATTATGCCTCAATGGGATTTAAATCTTGTCTTGACATATCTGATGTGCGCTCCCTTCGAGCCTCTTCATACCTGACCTTTGCGTCTTCTCACTCTCAAGACGGCTTTCCTGGTAGCTATCACCTCTGCCAGAAGAGTGAGTGAGCTCCAGGCTCTTTCTTCCAAACCTCCTTTCCTTTCTGTTCATCCAGACAAGGTGGTTTTAAGGACCCGTCCTTCTTTCTTGCCAAAGGTTGTCACGCCCTTCCACATCGGGCAGACCATCACTTTGCCCACCTTCTTTCCGCCTCCGCATCCTTCAAAAGAGGAAGAGAGGCTCCACCGTCTGGACCCAAAACGTGCGCTCTCGTTCTACCTGAAGCGCACTCGACAGTTCCGGGTGGAGGACCAGCTCTTTGTTGGCTACGAGGGCGCCAAAAAAGGTCGGGCTGTGCACAAACGGACCATCTCTCGGTGGGTCGTTCTCTGCATCAAAGCCTGTTACTCGTTGGCTAAGAAGGAGCCTCCTGTGGGGCTGCGTGCCCATTCTACCAGGGCGACAGCAGCCACTACTGCCTTGGGACGCGGCGTCCCCTTGCAGGATATTTGTCAGGCAGCTACGTGGGCCTCGCTGCACACGTTTACCAAGCATTACTGCCTTGACAGTCCGGTCCGGAGAGACGGCTTCTTTGGCCGTTCTGTTCTCCATGACTTTCTGGTGTAATCCATTCGCAGACCCTCCACCGGGGTTGGTATTGCTGGGGTATCTATTCTAAGGTAAGGAATCTATCACTAACGTGTCTCTCTCAGATGCACAAGGTACTACTTGTGTAACGATATATCTGTAAGAGACATTAGTTAGTGATAGATTCCTTACCGCCCCACCCATCCTCCCCGTTCTGCGAACTGATTTCTAGGGTTAAGGTCAACCCTTTCAGGGCCCTAGTTTCATGGCACCAATGGTCAGTTTCTAGCATGGCTCTGCGTTCCTGGCGCGGAAAGTTGTGTACAGAACTGACGTCAGCGTGCATGGGTGGCGCCTAAGTAGTCTCCGTGACGTCATCTCCGTGACGTCATCTCTGCGCTTACGACGCATGTGGAGCCGCACAACGCCACCTACTGACGCGCAGGGGTACTGCTAACGAAAAACTTTCCGGATCCAGTCTGACGCCTGGGGATATTCTAAGGTAAGGAATCTATCACTAACTAATGTCTCTTACAGATATATCGTTACACAAGTAGTAACTTGTGCTTTCTGCTGCCATTTCTCACAATGTTTATCTAAATCATCAGCCTGTAATTGCCTCAGCTCTCCATAAATCTGGGTGATAGTGCACCCAACTGGGTTTCAGGCTGCTTCCATAACTGGATCTCTAGAGAAAGCTTTCCCGCCACCCTTCTTCCTTGAGATGGAGGAGCGGATCTGGAGGTATTTAAAGAAATCCCTACGATTGAGGTTAAAAAGAGTTTGGACTTTCTCGAATGAAATTATACCATCCGAGTCAAAAAGATCCCCCATCTTCTTCACTCCCAGAGCATCCCAGCGCAGCATAACCTCATCATTGAAAATCTCAGGGAGCGATGGATTCCCAAATAAAGTGGTATAACAATTCATTCTTCCTAACCCCAGCTTATTTCTAACACACGTCCAAACCGCTACTGCTGCACCAAGGGTCTTGAATTTAACTTTTTTGCAATAGCTAGCTTTGCTGAATCTCAAAAGCCAGTTGGAGGCCTCTCTTCCTAGCAGCAGTTCGTATACATCCGGAGGAGCATCGTTCCTCCACTGTTCAGTGACCTTCCCGCCCAGTAACCCTCGGAGGTATTGGATTGCCGTGGCCCAGTAAAATATTTTTAGATCCGGGACCGCCCAACCCTCCCTTTTCCTGGATAGGGACATATACCGAAGCGCTCTTCTGGTCTTTCCTTGTGCCCAAATAAAACGATTAATCAACCTCTCCATTTCCTTAAACCAATGGTTCTCAAATTTCAAAGGTATTGTCCTGAATAAATACAGAATTTTTGGAAGGAATATCATCTAATAATATTGCATCGTCCCACAATCGAGAGATGCAAATTATTGAACCTATCGAAATCTTTCTTAGACTTTTGAATCACAGGGACAAGATTCTTTTCCACAACTTTACCTAATTCTGATGTTATAATAACCCCAAGATAGGTGGCCGACTCCGTTACCCATGGATCCGATATAGACAACCTACTGTTAACTACAATTTGCGTCTTTTCCGGGTTGAGCCGATACCCTGAGATCACCCCGAAGCGTTCCGCCTCATACTCTATTTCCGTTAAAGCCACTGATTGATTTGCAGCAGTTATTGCCAGGTCGTCTGCATATCTCAAAATCTTAGTCTCAAATCCATTTAATCGTATAGGAAGGATTCCCTTATTCACCTCAATTTTCCTAATCAAAGGATCAATATAGAAAGCGAATAGAAGAGGAGAGCATGGGCATCCCTGTCTTGTCCCTCGTGTAATAGAGATCGGGTCACTTTGCCCCCTCACATTAACCAGAGTCGAATTTTAGGACTTCTATAGAGTGTCTGTATGGCTTTAAAACACCCTTTCCCAACCCCCGCATTCTCAAGTACGGCCCAGAGATAGCCCCACGAGACCCTATCAAACGCCTTCTCTGCATCAAGCAGGATAAGCGCCATAGGGTCTCGCGTGGCAGAGGTACCATCAAACATAGTAATAACCCTACGAATATGTTCGGCTGTGCCTCTGCCTGGGATGAACCCATGTTGACGGGGCGAGATCACCTTCCCTATCATGGTGCTAAAGCGATTAGCTAGAATTTTTTTAAAGATTTTTGCATCGCTATTCATTAAGCTAATAGGTCTATAAGATCCGGGTTCATATGGGGGCTTCCCTTTCTTTAGGAAAATAATCATGCTAGCTTCTGCCCATGACTCTGGAGGTACCTCCCCTTTCTGTGCCTGGCGCATTACAAAACTTAAATCATCCCCCAGAATTGAAAAAAAAACTTTATAAAATTCTAGTGGAATTTGGTCAGGACCGACAGCCTTGCCAGATGGAAGTTCCCGGAGGGCTTTTTGAATTTCCTCATCTAAGAATGTGTCCTCCAAAGCCTTTGAATCTTCTTGTGAAAATGTTTCGGCGGTGAGCGATGCTAAATATTCTTTTATGTTCTTAGCCTCCTTGTGCCCATTTTCCCTGTATAAGTTCTCATAGTAACTTTGAAATACCATGCGTATTTCACTAGGTACTATGACTGTTTCCCCCTTTTGATTTTTAATCTCTAAGATGTCTCCCCCAGTGGTTTTCTGTCTAGTCCTAGTGGCAAGCATGTGCCCAACTTGCTCGCTATATTCATAGCAAGATTGTCTCCAGGCCAAAAATCTTTCTGCTGCTCTTGTTGCCATGATTTGCCTTTGCTAGTGCCAACTTCTGGAGGATCTCTTCTATAGGTAAGCCATTGGCAATAGCCCTGACCAGTTCTTCTTCTATATCTAACATTGTATTATGCATGGTCTTTACATCTTGCTTAGTTTTTTTGTTCCAGTTCAGCGAGTAGCTCAGGGTTTCCCCTCTTATCCCGGCCTTAAGAGCATCCCATACATCCCATATCTGGCACTCCCCGTTAGCCTCCAAGAATTCCCCAAGCCACTTGTTCATATGTTGGACATAATTCGGATCTTGTAATGGGGCACGCTCAAATGTCCAAATGCGTTCGGTACCCCCCAACAATGTTTTGAACCTCCAGAACCAAGGGGTTGTGGTCGGACATGACCCGGGGGAGTTTCTTGATAATGCAGGTGGGAAGGAGAGAAGATGAAACCAGAAAGTAGTCTAGTCGTGCTATGGCTCTATGCGGTGCTGAGTAGTATGTGCTACCCCCCTCCTGTGGTTTTAGTTGCACCCAGGTATCCGTGAGCTCATTATCTTCCATCATTCGAATAAGGGCCCTGTGGACTTTTTTATTTCCGACCTGTATAATTACTTGGGTCCCCCTTCCGTAAACCCCCCATGCCATTTATATTAAGATCGCCACAAACGATAATCGGAAGAGGCCACTTAGTCAATTCAGAATTGAGGTACTCAAATATTTCGGGGTCATCCCCCGTTGACCCATAAATTGAGCATAGTGTAAAATTAAATCCGTGCTCTTGACCTTCAACAATTGCCCATCGACCTAGCCTATCAGCTAAACAAGTTTTGAACACAATCCCACCCTTCCGAGCCAGTATCGCTGCCCCTCGTGTCCTAGTCCCCTGTGTGGTGTGTGCTATCAGTTGAAATCCCAGCTGCTATAAGAGGATTTTCCGTGTCCCTTCAATATGAGTTTCCTGTATACAGACTGTCAGCATGTAGCATCTTGAGCTGCTCCTTAACTATCCTTCGTTTTGTAGCGTCATTCAACCCACATATATTTATCATTGCTATCCGCATGTAAAATATATATCGCCACCCTGTTCCCACAATTCTTTTTTTTTTTTTTTTTTGCCACCCCCGGTAGCTTCCTCATACGATGGTGTTTTTAGCTCTCTCCCCCCATTCCCCAGGCAAGCCTCCGCCTACCACCTCCCTGCCCTCGTGACCTACCCCCTTACCCCGCCTACATTGTGAGACAAGCAGACCTAAGGTCTCTGTGATGGAGCCTGAGAGTCAGCCCCCCTTGCTGCCAGCCTGCCAGGCTTCGTTTTTTGTCTTTCCACCCCCTCTTTTTAAATGCTGTTTTTCCCATTTAAAGTGTTACCCTCCTGTGGTCTTCTCCCAAATAATTCTTGCATCCCGGTGTACTTCCACAAGGCCAGCCCACCAAAAAATAGCTAGATGAAGAAATAAGAAAAAGTGAAAAAGAAAGAAATAACCCCCTTCACTACTTTGCACTGATTGGCTAAAGAGGAATATCTGAAAGAGACACGTTAGTGATAGATTCCTTACCTTAGAATATCCCCAGGCGTCAGACTGGATCCGGAAAGTTTTGCTACCAGTACCCCTGTGCGACAGTAGGTGGCGTCGTGCGGCTCCGCGTCCGTCGCTGGTGTCGTAAGCGCCGAGATGACGTCACGGAGACTACTTAGGCGCCACCCATGCGCGCTGACGTCAGTTCTTTCTTTTTCCGCGCCAGAAAGCGCAGATCCAGTTAGAGCACGTACCCTAGTCACTTTTTGACTATCTCTTTTGAGACTTTTGTCTCCCTTTTTCCAGTTGGTTTCCTGGTGCACGTAGGGATGCCTGGATTTAAGTCTTGTGGGGCCTGCCGTCGCAACATGTCGGTGGCGGACCCCCACGATGTCCGCCTCTACTGCCTGGAGACCGACCACGACTCTCGGTCTTGTCCGGATTGTCGGGCCATGGCCCTGAAGGCCTTGCGGGAGCGGCGCCGGAAACTGCTGGAGGTCCGGCACTCGTCCCCGTGCCGTTCCCGGTCCAGAGGCTGTTCCAGGGAACGCTCGCGGGGCCACAGCCATCGCTCCTCGGGCTCCAGGTCTTCACCGTCGGATTCGGGTAAGAGACGACACAAAAAGAAGTCGAAGAAGCGTGTTCGCTCTCCGACGTCCCACCGCCGGTCCTCGGATGCGGATGTGGGGGACAGGGGCCTTGCCCCTGCGGCTCCTTGCCCCTGCGGCTCCTTTGGAGCTCGAGAGTCCCGTGGCCTACCCGCCTTACCCGGGTCCATCGGCGACTCCCGCACAGGTGCAAGAATTTCTTGCTACCATGGACCGCCTTTTTAGGCCTCAGGCTCCCACAGGCGCGCCCTCGGGCTCAGTGGTCCCATGTCTGGATCCTGTTGGACCGCCGGCGGATCCAGCTTCGGTGCCACAGGATCCTGCACCGCTGGCTCCGGCCACGGCGCCACAAGGTCCAACGCTGCCGGCTCCGGCCCCAGCGCCGCCCTCGGCTCCGCCTCCGGCGCCGCAGTGGGTGCCTTTCGTCCCGCCATTACCCAGGTTCCAGGACCATTTTGTTCCCACCTGGCATCCGCATTGGGGCACGACGCCGGTTCGGCCCCGACCTGCGCCGTTCCCGACGCCGTATGTTCCCTCTCCGGCTCCTTCCCCGCCGCCGCGGTCGGTACCACCAACGGCGGCGGAGGTGGAGGACGACTGGGAGGGGTCCGAGGACCCTCTTGCCCATCAGTGTGACTCCGAGCAGGACTGGGCGGACGACTTGGAGGACGACTGCGACCTCGACGTCTCTTCTGACCCGGGGTTTGCCTCTCCCCCGCCTACTATGGAGGAGGGTGCCTCCTACACGATGGTGCTCCGTCGGGCAGCTGAGGTCCTCACCCTTGATCTCCCTATGGTGGCCCTCAAAACTAACCTCCTTACTGAGGTGCTCCAGATGGCGACAACCTCGTCGGAGCCCCTGCTCCCGTTTAACGACGCCCTTACCGACGTCTTGCTGGGCACTTGGTCGCGGCCATCCACTGGGGCCCCTGTGGATAAGCATGTCGCCAGGCGTCATCGCCCGGCGCCGGGTGACCCCGCTTTTTTGACAACGCATCCTACACCTGAGAGTCTGGTCATCCAAGCTTCGACGTCGCAGAGTGCCTTTCCCACGGCTCCGCAGGATAAGGACTCTAAGAAGCTGGAACAGTATGGTAAACGTTTGTTCTCTTCGGCCAGCTTGGGGCTGCGGTCAGTGAATACCGCCTGCCTATTGGGCCGCTATTCCCACGCGGTGTGGGACACAGTTGCGCAGGTGTTACCTCAGTGTCCTGAGGAGACCCAAGCTGTATTGTCCCAAGCCATTGCAGAAGGTAAAGATGCGGCTAAGTTCGCCATTCGGTGTGGTTTAGACACCGCGGACTTCTTAGGTAGAGCGATTTCTACGACTGTGGCGCTTCGTCACCACGCCTGGCTCAGATCTACCGGGTTCTCGCCAGATGTCCAAAACTCACTCATGGACATGCCCTTTGATGGCACTCGCCTGTTTGGCGATAAGGCCGACAGTGCGCTGGAGCGTTTTAAGGACTCGCGGGCCACGGCCAAGTCCTTAGGTCTTTCTACGAAAAGCCCAGCCACTCCTGGGTTTCGTTCCTTTCGTGGCAACGGGAGGGGCGCCCGGGCAAGTTCTTTCAACAAGCCTGTGCAGAACCAGCCACAGCGCGGCCGTGGCTTCCGCAGGGGCGGATCTGGGATTCAGCGTGGGGGTCAGTCCACCTCTGCCGCTTCGGCCTCCAAACCTTCCTAATCCGAGCCTTGTGGGGCATTCCACGCCAGTGGGTGGCAGGGTCCGCCTTCATCTCTCCCACTGGCACGCTATCACTTCGGACAAGTGGGTGTTGCAGATCATCCGCAAGGGTTACGCCCTTCCCTTCCAGTCCACCCCTCCAGCCATGCCGCCTCAGTTCCACCGCCTGTCGGGGGAACACTTGGCACTTCTCCTCTTGGCCAAGGGGGCCATCGAACGTGTTCCTGGGCCAGAAGTAGGGAGTGGTTGTTATTCCCACTACTTTCTGGTCCCCAAGAAGGACAAGAGGGGCTTGCGCCCCATCCTGGACCTCAGGAACGTCAATCGCTTCCTTCGGAAGGAGAAGTTCAAGATGTTGACTCTAGCTCAGGTCCTGGCTGCCCTCGACCCTGGAGCCTGGAGCCTGGATGGTAGCGTTGGACTTGCAGGACGCATATTTTCACATCCCCGTCCTGCAGGGCCACCGGCGTTACCTGCGGTTCACGGTAGGCCAGGAGCATTTTCAGTTTGCAGTGCTCCCCTTCGGCCTTACCAGCGCCCCTCGGGTGTTCACGAAGGTGATGACGGTGGTCGCAGCTCATCTGCGCAGGTCAGGGGTGTCAGTCTTCCCCTACCTCGACGACTGGTTGTTGAAGGCGGGCTCGCCCCAGGCAGTCATCCATCATCTTCAGACTACGGCCGACCTCCTGCATTTGCTGGGGTTCTCCATCAACGTGCCGAAGTTGCACCTGTGTCCCTCTCAGCAGCTCCCCTTCATCGGAGCGGTTCTGGATTCAACGCTGTTTCGGGTTTCTCCTCCCGAGCAGCGAGTCCGGGATATTCAGGCTATGATTCCGATCTTTCAGCCTCTATTCTGGGTTTCAGTCAGGATGACCCTCCGGCTCCTGGGCCTGAAGGCCTCCTGCATCCTGCTGGTGCAACATGCCAGATGGCACATGCGGGCTCTGCAGTGGGACCTGAAGTTCCAGTGGGCACAGCATCAGGGCAACCTGTCCGATCATGTCCAGATCTCGGAGGGCACTGCACGACAATTGCAGTGGTGGCTCACGAATCGCGATTGGGTCGCCACCGAAGAGAACGCGCAATGTCATCAGTTCTGCGCGTTGGAATTTCCAAGGCGGCACTCGCTCGGCGACGCTTTCGTCGCGAGTGGAGTTGCGGTCTGTTGTACGCCTTTCCGCCTATACCACTTCTGCCCAGAGTGCTGAAGAAGATTCGGCGCGACCGAGCCCAAGTCATCCTTGTGGCTCCGGATTGGGCACGAAGATACTGGTATCCCGATCTACTCAACATGGCGATCGATCCCCCGATCCGACTGCCTCTTCGGGAGGATCTTCTGTTGCAGCAGCAGGGGACGGTCCTCCACCCGAACCTGTCCAGCCTCCACCTCCATGCGTGGAGATTGAGCGGCGGCAGTTGACGGCCTTCGATCTTCCTCCTGAAGTCTGTGATGTCATTCTGGCCGCCAGGCGTCCCTCCACTAAATCGGTATACGCCTGCCGGTGGAACAGATTTGTGGCATGGTGCACAGCTAAGTCTGTGGATCCCCTTTCTGCCCCTCTTTCTGAGGTCCTTCTGTTACTACTATCCTTGGCCCAGCAGGGCTCTGCTCTGGGCACTGTCAAAGGTTATCTTTCGGCCATCTCCGCCTTTCTCAGGCTTCTAGATCAGCCTTCTCTCTTTAAGTCCCCAGTTGTTAATCGTTTCCTGAAAGGCATTACACACACGTTTCCTCCTGTGCCTTTCATAATGCCTCAATGGGACTTAAATCTTGTCTTGACCTATCTGATGTGCGCTCCCTTTGAGCCCCTTCATAGCTGTCCTTTACGTCTTCTTACTCTAAAGACTGCTTTCCTGGTGGCTATCACCTCTGCCAGGAGGGTGAGTGAGCTCCAGGCTCTTTCTTCTAAACCTCCTTTCCTTTCTGTTCATCCAGACAAGGTGGTTTTAAGGACCCGTCCTTTTTTCTTGCCAAAGGTTGTCACGTCCTTCCACATCGGGCAGACCATCACTTTGCCCACTTTCTTTCCGCCTCCGCATCCTTCAAAAGAGGAAGAGAGGCTCCATCGTCTGGACCCAAAACGTGCGCTCTCGTTCTATCTAACGCGCACACAACAGTTCCGGGTGGATGACCAGCTCTTTGTTGGCTACGTGGGCGCCAAAAAAGGTCGGGCCGTGCACAAACGCACCATCTCTCGGTGGGTTGTTTTGTGCATCAAAGCGTGTTACTCCTTGGCTAAAAAGGAGCCTCCTGTGGGACTGCGTGCCCATTCTACCAGGGCAACAGCAGCCACTACTGCATTGGGACGCGGTGTCCCCCTGCAAGACATCTGTCAGGCAGCCACGTGGGCCTCGCTGCACACATTTACCAAGCATTACTGCCTTGACAGTCAAGTCCGGAGAGACGGCTTCTTTGGCCGTTCTGTTCTCCGTGACTTTCTGGTGTAATCTATTCGCAGACCCACCACCAGGGTTGGTATTGCTGGGGTATCTATTCTAAGGTAAGGAATCTATCACTAACGTGTCTCTTTCAGATGCACAAGTTACTACTTGTGTAACGATATATCTGTAAGAGACATTAGTTAGTGATAGATTCCTTACCGCCCCACCCATCCTCCCCGTTCTGCAAACTGATTTCTAGGGTTAAGGTCATCCCTTTTAGGGCCCTAGTTTCATGGCACCAGTGGTCAGTTTCTTGCATGGCTCTGCGTTCCTGGCGCGGAAAGTCGTGTACAGAACTGACGTCAGCGCTCATGGGTGGCGCCTAAGTAGTCTCCGTGACGTCATCTCGGCGCTTACGATGCCAGCGACGGACGCGGAGCCGCACGACGCCACCTACTGGCGCGCAGGGGTACTGCTAGCAAAACTTTCCGGATCCAGTCTGACCCCTGGGGATATTCTAAGGTAAGGAATCTATCACTAACTAATGTCTCTTACAGATATATCGCTACACAAGTAGTAACTTGTGCATCGGTCCCTGCTGTTAAGTTTTTAGTTTTTCAATGTAGTCTTTAGCTTGAATCTCTGAGGTGAAAACTCTTGTAGTATTCTTGTGTATAATCTTTAGTCGAGCTGGGTTCATCAAAAAAGCTTGTGCCCCTAAGGCTTGACAGGGCTGAATCAGTTCTCTTAACTTCCATCGTCGCTCTACGGTAACATGGCAAAAACCTGGTTTTGCAAAGAAGGTTTGATTCTCATAGGTCCGCCTGGCATTCGGGCGGGCCTTTGCGTACACTTCCTCCCGAAGCAAAAAGTTCCCGAAATAAATTAATATTGCTCATGGCATATCCGTACCTTCTCTGCCAGGTTGCATTGGTCTTTTCAGGGTCATAGGGAAGCGGTGAGCCTGCTGCATCTCTATCTCCCAATTCCAGTGCTGGAGTTCAGGAAAGGCTCCCTTCATTAGCCTCAGTACATAGGCCCGTATGTCATTCCCTTCTATTCCTTTCTTCTATGCCAAGTATCCGTAAATTATTCCGTCTTTGCCTGTTCTCGAAGTCTTCCATCTTCCATTGAAGATCTGTGAACTGTGTTGCATAGGCTTCAGTCTGAGCCTGAGATCTGATCAAGCCATCTTCTAGTGTGCTACTTCATTCTTCTACCAGCGACAATCTCGAGTTTATATCCATACAGGCTTTAGCCATTTTCCTCACAGCACCCTGGAGTTTCTTTGTTGCCAGACAATTTTTCTTTCCATCCATTCGAGTCTCTTCTTGCAGTTGTTAGATAGATTCGTAAATCATTTTCAAGGAGGGCTCTTCAGCTTGTGTCGTTCTCGAATTGGCAGCATCCCCCTCCTGTCCCGTAGGATCTGGGTAAACTCTCTGGGTAGCAGAGTAATCCCATTTTAAGGCAGGGTCTGCACTAAGCCTGGCGCTCTCTCCTGTTTCCCACTCCGATGGGTGAGAGTCTCTATGCTTCTTCAAAAGTCTCTTTTTCCTTACCACCGTGTCTTTTTGTTGGATACTGAGACTTGAGCTGGAGAGCTGCACATTGCTGCTATCTTCTACGTCAGGGGAGCTGATTTCAGAGCCATCGGTCACAGAGAAAAATGTATCCCGAAGGTCCAAAGTGTCTTCCAGCCCCTTGAGACCTGTTGCCTCCTCGACTAGCACACTGGTGTCTAGGAGGGCTGCAGTACCCGTGGCTTGCTCCTGTGCCAGGGAGGAATGGGTTACATTGGAAAGATTATCCGCAGGAGTTGAGACCGGCTGCCCAGATACAGATGGCATAGCGGGTCTATGACTGTTGGCACCCTCAAGACTTTCAATAGTGATCTTGCCCTGGGGATCATAGAAATCATCGGCTTGGGCTATTGCCTCATCAGCTAGCTGTCTGCTGCTTGAAACATCACCTGTGCATGGTGCAACCTCCTGCCCTCCGACAGAAGATAGCTGTCCACTGCTCTTGAGGGACCTTCTGTACCTTACAGGCCCTCTCTAAAGCAGTTATCCATTTATGGATGTCATCCCAACATGGTAGGGAGGGACAATCTTGCTCAGGTTCCTATTATCAAAGGAATGTTCCTTAACTCTAGTGACACTGTTGCTGCCACCATGGGACTCTAGTCCCAACTTTTTTCTAGCTCTCTGGACTTCTAGGGACTCTTTATCCAGGGCCAATTGCTCTTGCCTAAGCCTAGCTTTCTCAAAGTCAAGAAATTGGTATTCCCTATCAAAAGAGTGGTCCCGCTTGCTAGATACAGAGGTCCCTACAGACTGTCCTGAGTGACCTGACTCTGCAGAGGGAGATGTAGATCTCCTTGGTAAACTCTGCACTCTTCCAGGAGGGGTAAAGAGGGGGCCATCTTGGCCTTCTCCACTGACTCCTGGGAGATCTGAGCTATACAGGTGGGACCCATCTTTGTCCTCCTGGCCAGGGTTAGAGTCTAGGTCATAAAAGGTGTCACCTCCTGACCTGTCTTCATTCTCTGTCCCACCCACTCTGTCCTGTTCATCTGACCCAGGGGTCTTCCTAAGGTCATCTAACAGTAACATCTCAATGAGACGTTGAGTGTTGGCACTTCTCCCTGTCTTCAGCTTTCTAGAGGCACACAGCGCTTTCAATTCTTGGAATGAAAGCTCACTGTATCTAGAAGGCAGAGAGCCACTGGCATCTCCTTTAGTATACATACTAAGTGTGGTGTGGTGTGTGCACCTACCTAACCTAGTGGGAAACTAAACTCTTAGGTTGGAGAAAGGGTGTGCTAAACCCTTGACTTACCCAACCCCAAGTTTAGTCGAACTTACTTATCCAAGCTAATATTATATGTACCTAGTACTTAGTGGTTTTCCATTAATCAATACAAAGATTTATCTGGTAAAACAATAAAGGCTTGAATCCCAACCGCTGCACACCAATGTGAGAAGTTGGCCTGGTATATGATGTCCACTAATTAAAGTGGGCACCTTGCTCTAGTCCAAACAACCCTTATGGTGATTTAAGAGGTCAAAGATAACCTTAGAAAGCTATCCAAGTGGTAGCTGTGGGGAGCAGCCTTCAGGCTTAGTCTTGAAGGAATGTTAAGCAGCTTGTTTTACCAGAATGCAATCTTATTGTATTGGTTAAATGAAAGGAGAACCACACAGTAGTTATAAAAATATGTATTTATTATTATAACACACCTTAAATACCTCACAGTATCTGCTACACGCAGATAAACACAAAGCACACAATACTGTAGCACAGAAACAATCGTAAGTAGCACTAATACACAGTGGGCTCCAGGGGGAGACCAAACCATATACTAAAATAGTTGTATAAGAACCACAACTCGAGTCCAGACAGTGTCTAGAGGGGGTACCATCGCTGGGACCCCAAGGAACCACCCAAAGTGAGTAAGGAGGGACCCCACGGAGGACGAGTGTAGTGTGAGAACACGACCGCGTGCTACGTACAATTCAATGGGAGAGTCGCAGTTGCAGTTTTAGTGTTTAAGGACCCTTCCCAGTGGATTATGAGGAAACCCTTTGGAACATAGAAGGTTGGAGAGCCATCCCACCCGTGGATACCGAAGTACCAGAGTTACCTATCCCAGGTGCATAGGGCTGAAGTGGCGTCGGAAACCGTTCTCTATCTCAATGGGAGTCTTCAAAGAAATGCCACTGCTGGAAAGAAGAAAAGTGTCCGGTGGAACCCACAGGTGGATTCTTGAAGGAAGGAACCTGAAAGCAGAGGGGACAGAGTCTGGGTCACTCAGGAGTGACCAGGGGCTCGGTAGACGACTGCCCACCGATGTCGGGTGCTTCTGGTGTGAAGATGGAGACCTTGACTCTGCAGCCACGGGGACCAGGAGACGTTGAGGATGACCAGGAGTGGGATACGAGCTGTTCCACGAAGGATGTCGAGTGCTGAGGGGTCGGTGTCCGGGGGGCGCACCAACAAGCCTTGGCAGCAGCAACCCATGAAGAAGGTCGAGGAAGGTCACGGCCTGGCCCAGCAAGGACCAGGAGACTCACCACAGCAAGGAGAGTCAGGGCAGGCCTCGAGCAACCAGCGGAGCTCAAGAAAAGCAGTGTTGTCCCTCAAATGGACCCACTGCCCGAAGGCACAGGATTCGCGATGGGACCTCTAGCAGTTTCACAAAACAACAGCTTGCAGGGCACAGAGTGCGAGAAGGCTGAAGTCCTTTGTACGAAATGTGCACAGAGGTTGGGGCTATCGATAGCCCAATGCACTTAGTTGGAGATCGCAAACAAGCATATGCACTTGCAAATGTACGCGGTGCACAGGGTTTCAGTTATGCGGTCCCCACGAGTGATACTGGCCTCAAACTCGGTGAGAGGGCAGCTCGACCTCAAGGAACATAGGAACCCACCTCCTGTGTTGCTGGAGCCTTCGGAGTCCGCAGGAGCTCAGGATCAGCAGACCGGTCAGTTCCCTTATGGTGCCTGCGAATGCAGGGGAGTGACTCCTTCACCCCAAGGGAGATACTTCAGTTGTCCTTGATGCTCCACAGGTCCTGCACGGAGCCTGTATGGTGCACGGGCACAGACGATGCTTTGGACGGAGAGGGAGACTAAGTCGTGCCCAGTTGAAGTCCAGCGAAGTTCAGAGTTTCCAGACGGTCGAAGGTCAGTGGTTTCTTGATCCGAATCTTGTCCATGTCGAATCTAGGGTCCTACAGCTGGGTAAGCCCTTTTGCCCTTTTATACCCACGGGAGAGGGTTGGACAGATTCAGGGGACCCTCCCAGGGGAGGGTCAGGACAGTGGGGAGGATACTCCCATGTCCTTTATCCAGTTTTGCGCCAGAGCAGGAGCCAACGGCTCCCAGGACTGGTTTGAACTGGACTATGCACAGGGACACCAAGTGTGCCCCAGATGCAGACTTTCAGGCACTTTGGAAGTGCACCCACCCAGCCCCAATACACTAAATCTTGTCTGGGAGGTGGTCACAGCTCCCTGTGACAGGATGCCTATTGTCCTGCTTTCCCCCTGCTCGAGCTTGGCTTAGCAGCAGGAGGGCAGAAATGTGTCTCTGGTCGGCAGCAACCATTTTGTGCTGCCTGGGTCGAGAAGGCTGGTACCGGAAAGACCAGTGACCCCACAAAGCTTGCTTTAGAAGGGTGGAACTGGTGTGGAGGTATGATTCCAAGGTGTTTGATACCAAACACGACATGTTTTGTTGCAGCCGTTTTCGAGATAGCATTTTACGTGAGCATATAATGCACCTCTACCTATATGTCTGGCTGTGTCACCGACAACCCGGGACAATGCGCTCTGAAGGCTGCAGAGGGGCTCTGCCCATGCAGGGGCACCCTCTCACGTAAAACTCAGCACCCTGCCTTCAGGATTGTCAAAGCCTGCTAGAGGGATGAATGATAGGTTTTAAGTGTAGTGACCTATAGATATAGTAAACCTATATCTAAAGTAAATGGTGCATGCACCTTCTTACACAGGCTGCAATGGCAGGCCTGTAGTTCCATTTTGCATGGCCTCTCATGGGTGGCATAATACATGCTTCAGCCCATGGGAGGCCTCTGGGGTACCTATGCCCTGGGTACATGTGTACACTATACTAGGGACTGACAAGGGTACCCCAGTATCCAATCTGGAGTATACCTAAGTACATGCATAATATTTTTAAGGAGAAAGCAGATAGGCTGGGGTCCTGATTAGCAGCATCCCAGTCAGACTAGTCAAAACAGTGTAACATCAAGCAAAAAGTGGGGGTAACCATAAGAAGCAGATCCTACTTTCCTACAGGGATGGTCAAGATGCCACCAACTACATGATTTGTGCTGGCTCTTGTACTGCTTTGATGCTACGCTACTGATTGTCTGGGATGGGTGGTTGACACCAGTGGGGTGCCATGCACGACACAGGATTTTCTGTAGACATACAGGCCTCTCTGTATGGATTTACCGTTCAATGGTTTGCCCCTGTTCGGCGAGAAATCTGATTCTGCCTTGGAACGTTTCAAAGAAAGCAGGGCCAATGCATGCTCCCTAGGTGTTTTGTCTCCTGCCACACAGTTTCCTCACCGTTTAGGAAATTCTGAGGATACTCTGTGGCTGGCATATAGGCAACGTCTGTCTCCCCCAAGAACTTGTGCAATCACCCCAGTCTTTTGAGGTACGGGATGTTGATCTGGTGCGTAACATGCAGGCCACCAATCCCACTAGTCCTCTTGTTATGTATTTGAATAACGCACAGCTCACCTGGAAGGATATCCTGGCACTGCAGCAACAGCCACTTTAGCTGCCATTTGTGGTGCACAACCAACTCTTTCTTACAGGGTGGTGATCCATCACATCTGACAGATATGTCCTTCAAATCGTATAGCAGGGCTATGCCCTCCTCTTTCTGTCTGCTCTGCCAAATCTTCCTCATTTCAAATAGAATCTCAGAGAAACACTGGTTTGTTCTGTTGCATTCTCTTTTCAAAGCAGCTATCGAGAAAGTTATGAACTTGGAAATGGGAGAGGGTTGTCAATCTTGCCATTTCCTTGGGCAGATGGAGGATGGGCACCTTAGGCCCATTTTAGCTCTTTGACCTCTGAATATTTTCCTGCAGAAGGACAAATTCAAAATGTTCACACTGTCCCAGATCTTGTCTGCCTAGAACCCAGCGACTGAATTGTCTTTGGGCCTGCAGGATGCATAGTTTCATTCACTCATCATGTAGTCCCACAGGTGTTACCTGCAATTCAAGGTAGGCCAGGGGCATTTTCAGTTTGCTGTGTTCCACTTTTACCTCACCAGTACCCCTCAGGTGTTCAGTAAAGTGATGGCAGTAGGCAGAGGTTGGGGTTATGGGTTTACCCTTACCGCAACAACTAGAACTTGAAAGAGGGCTTGCCACAGTCAGTCGCAGACCACCTCCAGATGACTGGGAACCTCCTACCATCACTAGGGTTCACAATTATCAAGCCAAAGTTTGCACCTGGCTTCGCTGATGCTTCCTTTCATTCGAGCTTTTCTGGATACGGAACAGTTAAAGGCCTTCCCTCCATTGTAACAAATCCGGGACCTTAAAGCTATGAGTGCAATATGTCTGGATCTCGGTGAGAGTAGCTCTGAAGCGCTAGGCTTTTTTAGCCTCTTGTATCCTCCTTGTAGATTACCCCTAGTGACATATGCGGGCTCTGCAATGAATCTGAAGTTCTAGTGGCCCAGCACTAAGGAAACCATTTGGATACCTTGAAGGATACCGTATACATTCTGAAGTGGTGGCAATTCGACTGTGATTGGACCTACGGCAGCACCCTTGCCCTTCCTCAGCCAGCACTGACTGTGGTGACGGATGTGTCACTGGTGGGTTGCAGAGGGGGAGGTAGAGATCAGAGGACTCTGAGGTCAGGTGGAAGCCCGACTCCATATCCACATGCTGGAGTTTTGAGCATTTTTTGTTTGGCCTTGAAAGCCTTCCTCCATATGTCAAAGGACGTCTGGTGCAGGTTCTCGCAAACAACACCACCATGTCTTATTGCAGCAAACAGCACAGAGAGGGGTCCTGGGTCCCATGCCAGGAGGCTCTGTGCCTCTGTAAGTCAAATTCGTTGCAGCATCAGAGAACCTTGTGGATCATGAACCACCTGGCAGGAACCTTGAATGCCAGAGCTGATGAGCTCCGCAAACTGCATCTGGCAGACTCTGAATGTCTATTACATCCCAAAGCAGTACAGGACATCTGGCAGTGGGGAGAACAGTGGCTAGATCTTATTACCTCTTTCGAACGTGCAGTGTCAAAAGCTGTTTGTTGGGGGTTTCCACAAGAACACTCACTATGAGACTCTTTCTGGCTGGAATGTAACTCTGGATTCCTGAGCGCCTTACCTCCTCTGCCTTTTCTGTCCTGAGTTCTGAAAAAGATCAGGAATGACTGTGCCCAAGTTATTTTAGTGGTCCTGAATTGGGCCAGGAGAATGTGTACCTGGAGCTGCAGGGCACGAGCACCTGTTCTCCGATCAGGCTGCCGCCCTGCGAGGACTTTTTGTTTCATCAGCAGGGTAAGGTCCGCCATCTGATCTATGCACTCTCCACCTCCCTGCTTAAAGATTGAGTGGCAACAGTAGACTGCATTTGATCTGCCGCCAGAAGTAGTGGATGTCACGCTCGCCACAAAATCCATTTATGCAGGGGAACAAATTTGTACCTTGGTGAGGTCACCACAAAATTGACTTTTTACAATCCAAGCTGTCAGATGTTATTTTGTTTGTTTTGTCTTTGGTCCACTAAGGCCAGTCGGTGAGCACTAATATTAAAGGTTATTTGTCTGTCCTTTTGGTCTTTTTGCATTTGCTGGACAAACCGTCCTTGTTTAAATCACCTGCTAGGATGATTGTAAAAAGCTTGATATATGCTTCCTCCTAGACCATTTGGGATGCAACAGTGAAAACTTAATTTGTCTTAACATTTCACACGTTTGTCCTTCAAGCTGATGCACAGTTGCTCACTGCGTCTATTGCAGAAGTTTTTAAACCTTTTTACTCTGAGCCCCCAACCAAAATGTTTTAAAGTCTGGGTCGCCTCCTAAACTTTATGGAAGGACTTGGGGAAGCGGGGGGGAGGGGGTGGGGGGGGGGCAGGGCTGAATGCAGGGACAGGGCATATGACATCATTTCAGGGGTACTTTGTCAGTATCTCATAAGGCACACAAAATGTGAGACTTATAAATAGGAAAATACATTAAAATGAAACTGAAATGGACACAAAACACTACGCCCATTATTTGGGGACTTGTGAACCACTCACACTCTTGGGCCCCAAAGCAACTGCACCTTCACTAATGATAGCTGTTGCCCTGAGCAGCAGGCAACCCTTCGGTATCTCATCCCTTCCCAACCAAGCCGTGCCATCACTCCGATCTTGAAACAGACTCTTCCCTTTTCAGTAAAATTTAGCTGTCATGTGTTAACTGAATCTTTGCAGCAAGGGTGCTCCCAGCCCTAATGCTATCCACCATGCTTCGATTGTAAAGTAATACACTCATAATTCACATTTCTGGGCCCCAGTGCCACTGCACCTGCCTCACTAATGAGAGCTAATGCCTCGTGAAGCAGGCAGTCTCCACTGCCCCTTGTTAAACTGCCCCCATCTTCCTTTATGCCATCTCAGAGGCTTACGATAAGGTGTCTCCTCTGCTTCATTGTTCTCCTCCCTTGGGCCATTGGTTCAATGCCCAAAGCAACACTAGCACAGCAAAGATGCTCTGAGCCCTGATTACAAGCAAGGAATGATGGTAAAACAGTCATAATAGGGGTTTGGTTGGGCCCTCGCACCCCTGGGTCCAGGTGGCACTGCACCTGCACCACCAATAATACCTACATGTTCCCTGTGCTGCACAGGGGACTTGGGCCGCAATGTTAACAAGGAAAATGTCTCTCCACCCCCTTTTGCTAGTAACATTTCCTTAATTGGGGTGCAGTGATCCCTCACTGTTTCCCCAGTTCCAAAGCACCTGCTGTGCTAATGATATGGATGGCACTTAAAACAATTTTAAAAACATAAAAAGAAGTCTACATTGTTCAACACCTTAAGTGGGGAAACTCTGTCCATTTGTAAGCGAAAAGATTAGACCCCACATAGTGCCCCCTTCTCTAGGCCATCATTTTGACGCCATACATAGATTTTGCTCTGTTCTGCTTTCTCCTGGGCCATTACTCACAGGACTCCGGGGTCAGGGTGATCAAGGTTCTGAATGTGACCATTTTGTCCTCTTCCCTGCCACCTCCTCGACTCACCTGAGAGGACATTTCCATGTAAACAGAGGTTGAAGTTGGCTAGGTGTATGGGGACCAAGATTTTTTAAATATTTTTAAAAAACAGTTCCCATTCATTTTGTTAAAAACGACCATTTCTGAATTGTTCATAGAAGCCAGTAGTACTTGGAGGGTGCTGACAGGGAGGGCGTCTCTAAAGTGCTTTAATTTAAGGAGTCACTTGAAGTATCATGATGACAAATATTTATTATTTTTGAGAGACAATATAAGGAGTTTTGGAAAGTGTCCTTTTAATGGACTTACGAGAATATCTGCACAAGGTACAGTCTAGTTATCTATTACTAATGTGGATTCTTGGAAAACGCTTCTTTTATCAAATACACTAAATCATTGTGTGGCAGCCGATCTTATATTATTTGTAATACATTTTAAAATCATGGCTTAAATATTCACAGTGCTTTCTGTAGCTTGCTGGGACCTCATAGCACTATAAATACACAAGTCCCTATTCTGAACTACGCCAAATAGGATTCAATTCTGTGGCTCTGTGCTCTCACAGACAGACATCTGCAGTGATCATATTAAAGAGTGATGTTTCATAATGTAAAAGAGTGCATTTCCCACCAAATAGTTTATTTTGCATTTATTTTTCATTTAAGGTGTGTGCATTGTTTCATATACAGCTGCCGTGAAGGTGAAACAACAAAAAAATACTTATAGAAAATGTTGTTGTTTTTAGTCATGTCTAAGACGCTATTTATTCCTGTTGTCAGTACATACTTTTAAACAGAAAATGTTAGTACAAAACACTTTTAAATGCTTTCTACAGCTCCCCTAATGACCCCTGACTAATAATTAAAGTAAACAAAGAAAGAAAAGCCATGTTAAGAATGAATTCCAATGAGTTCATATAAAATGCTACTTACCCATGTCTGGACCTTTGCAGAATCATATCAAATGTAAACAGATGGCTGGCATTTTTCTCTTTGAAAGATGGCAACCCTAACTTCAATCGCTTTCTGCAAAGGAAGGCGGCCCGGAGATGCAAAAAATAAACAAAATCGTTCTTCCAGGCCATCTTCATTTACAAGTGCGTACTGAGGCTTATGCGCCCTCCCGGGAATGCCTCAATGGACGCCGGGGGGGGACGACACGGGGTGGGGGGCACACCCACAGTATGGAGACATCAAGTCTATTGACTTTGAAGACTATCCTCCTAATTGCAATTACTTCAGCTTGTCGTATGAGTCCACTTGAGGCATTGTCGCTATCCGCCCTACATCACCTTTTTACATCACCTTTTTTTTCCAGACAAACTGATTTTGAGAACTGAGGCAGCTTTCTTGCCTAAAGTTGTGATTCCTTTCCACATTGGGCACTAAATCACCAGCCTATGTTCTTTGCCTCTTTTCACCCCTCAAACGAGGAGAAACTTCATTGGCTGGACCCCTAAAGCACTTTAAGCTTTTATATTGTTCGTAGCAATGCACACATTGTGGACAGTCAACTTTTTGTGGGGTTGTGTGGGGCGAAGAAAGGGAAGGCTGTGCAGAACAGGACCCTGTCGGGATGGATAGTCCTCTACATTGTCTGCTACACAGTGGCCAAGAAGCAGCCACCATAAGGTCTGAGAGCTAATTCCAACAGAGCTTATGCTGCGAATACTACAGTGGCATGCAGAGTGCCAGCCCTTGACATCTTCCAGGCTGCAATATGGCAATCCATGCATATGTTTACAAAGCACTGTTGCCTTGACAGCCAGGTCAAGCAGGAAGGACATTTCCCCTGCGAGGTCCTAAAAGACTTTTTGGTAAGTCCACTCTACAGACCCTCCCCCTGGGGTGGTGGTACTTTGGTATCTATTCTAAGGTGAATAATCTGTGGTTAGAAGTATCTATCAGAAGTCCTTACTGTTAGTCCACTGTGGTCCACTGTTAGTCCACTGTAGTGGATCTAATCAACTAAACTCTGTCCATCATGCGGCATGCCTCATACTTTTATATACATTTTCATACAATGCCACTTATCGGACAGACGATTTACTGTCTGAGTATATACTCTCTTAGGTTTTTAACACCAGATAAATGGCTATAGCAACTAGCTTGTTCCAATTTGTTCCAAACTGCTCATACGTTTAAACGAGCAGTCAGTTTATCTCTAGCAGAGACTTTTATCTCAATATGATTATTGTGTTCATGCCTTAGAGCATAAGTTGGTCTCTTGCGTTCAGCTTATCCTAATCTGGTTTTCCATGGGAGGGGAGCTCTCTTCCCCTGTCACCAAGCCAGTTCACTACTTTGGGGGTTGGGAGGGAGGGATTGGGGTATGGGAGGGAGGGGGAAGGGTTTCAGATCTTGTTTTCCCTTATGTACTTGTTTTGTTTTTCTTTGCCTACTGTTATTATTATTTTTATTATCATTATTGTTTTCACTATTCAGATGTCAGGAATTGCAGTGAAACCTTTGTTCATACAGGTGGTCCCACAACGAGAGGAGTGCCCTATATGTTCACGATCCTACTCAAGGTAGCCTCAGAGCGCATATTGATTCTATTGTTCATACAAAAAGGGGGTCCACTCCTTTCACATACAGTGAGAAAACGATCCAAAAGGATTCCCCTAGGTAGAGAAACGCACACTATGACCATATCACACCTATCGTGTCTCAGTTCTTACCGATAGCTATGGCCCAACACAACATAAAGATAGTGTCGCTGAATGTTAAAGGCATAAACCACCCAATCAAAAGAAGGAAGATACTTGACTATCTCCACAAACCGAGGGGTGACATCATCTTGCTTCAAGAAACTAAAATCGACTCCAAACAATTCAACTCACTTAGAAATAAGTTTTACAGCGACGTTGCAGGTTCAGATGCAATAGGTAAAAAAAACGGTGTCCTGACTTTGGTAGCCAAAAAAGCCAACATAGACCTAGTTTCTAGCTCAACTGACACACAGGGTAGGTGGGTCACAACGAAATTGGTAAAACATAACACAGAATTCTACATCACAAACATTTATGCCCCCAACAAGGACGACACAGCCTTCTGGGAAGATCTCAGTAAACAAATTAAAACAATTCCAGACACCGCCATGCACATACTTGCGGGAGACTTTAATCTTCCCTTGGACCCAGCCTTAGATAGGGACACCCGCTGTCCTTTTCGTGTCAACAAGTCACACAAAGCTCTTAACAATTTATGTAAACGTTTTAATATGACTGACACTTGGAGGTTACAGAATCCCACAGGTAGGGAATACACTTTTTATTCACCTCCCCATAATTCTTATTCATGCATTGATTACCTGCTTATCTCCGACAATGCTGTAAACAGAATAGATCAAACTTCCATTGAGCCAAGAGTGATCTCAGATCACTCCTGTATCAGTTTATCCATCACAGACCCGAAACCTTTTAAAAAACAATCCCTATGGAGATTCAATAATGAGGTACTAGATATAGACTCAAACAGACCAAGCATTGAATGTGCGATCCATAACTACCTCATGGTAAATAAAATTGGAGACACCTCGGATCTCACAAGATGGGAAGCACTAAAAAGCACTCTTAGGGGGGAGATCATCAAAATTAGGTCCGCTATGAACAGGGACACCAACAGCAATCTTCAAAAACTAGGAAAGGAGATATCTATACTGGAAGGGAAACACATTGCATCTAGAGAAACCTCTGTCTTGAATGAATTGGTGAGAAAGAAATATGAGTATAATAAAATAATAAGTAACGGGGCAGGGGTGTGGATTAATAAACAGAAGAGCGTTAGGCCCTGCGAATCCAACAAGGCGGGGAAGGGCTTAGCTTCCTACCTAAAATTCAAATTACAGAAAAATACGATTAAGACCTTACTGGACCAGAAGGGAGACGCTCACTCTGACCCTGACAAAATAGCAGAAATATTTAAGAATTTTTACAGTACATTGTATAGCAAAAACCACGACCTGAGCACCGCTAAAGCCAGAAACTACTTAAGCAAATGCGATCTATCTGCTCTCTCAGAACAAGACTAGGATGAAATCAATGGCCCAATATCCGCCAACGAAATTGGAGACACGATAAAATCCCTTAAAGTAGGGAAGGCGCCTGGACCTGACGCGTTCAGTGCAAAATTCTACAAGTCATTTGCATCCGTTCTGATTCCCCTCTTCTAAACTTGTTCAACGAATTTAATAAATCCGGCCAGATTAATGGGACACCTGCAGAGGCTATCATAGCGGTGATACCCAAGGAAGGGAAAGGCCCATCACAACCTAAAAATTACAGGCCTATATCCCTGATTAACATAGATTGCAAAATTTATGCCAAGATCCTTGCTAAACGTCTCCAAAAATATTTATCCAAACTTATTCACCCTTCACAAGTGGGATTTCTAAAGAACAGACTTTCTAGTGATAATACACGAACTTTGTCACGCCTTGGAGAAAGCCAAACTAACAGACTCCCCCACAGTAGCAATCACGTTGGATGCCGAAAAGGCTTTTGACAAAATAGATTGGTCCTACCTTAAAGCGACACTCGAAAAATTCAATTTGGGAGACAATTTTATTAGAATGGTAATGGCGCTGTATTTTAACCCATCCGCCAAAGTTAGAGCAGGTGGGAGCTTCTCCTCATCTTTTAAGCTAGAGCAGGGAACTAGGCAAGGATGCCCACTCTCACTCTCCTTATTCCTATTAGCAATAGAGCCGTTCCTTTACCAGCTACGGAACAACAAACAGATCACAGGAATACGCTTCAACAACAACATGGTCAAAATAACAGCTTACGCAGATGATGTGTTAGTCATCTCCGAGAATGCGGAGTCTGCCATCACTGCCCTAATGTCCTCAATAGAAGACTTCTCCGCAGTATCTGGTTATAAGCTCAATAAAGATAAGACCGAGGTAAAACTACTCAACAATCTTGGCGACAAAGAAATAATTGGCAGCTCGGGCCTTACATGGCAACCAAATAGTATCAAATACCTAGGCTTAGACTTCACAAGAGACCTAATCACTACTCTGCAGGCTAATGAGAATGCCCTCACCAAGAAAATTTCCACGTTACTAGACGGTTGGTCACCAAAATATTTATCCTGGTGGGGTAGAGCAGAGACATTAAAAATGATGATCACCCCATTAGTAAACTACATGGCCAGTATGTTACCTATGACACTCTCTAATGAGTTCTTGACCAAGATTTACAAGACTTTCAACACGTTCCTCTGGCAAGAAAAGAGACCCAGAATTTCCATGAAGAAACTTCAACTACCCAAAGAAAAAGGGGGTTTGGGCCTTCCAAACTTTAGGAACTATCAAACCGCATATCTTTGCAAACAAGGATCTAACTGGCTATTGACCGACCCCGACTACACTCCAGTATGGGTGGACATAGAAATGTCAATCATCAATGACATCCCTTTACCTGCTCTCCTAACCATGGATATCTCTTCCATCCCTCATTCTAAATATATCATTCAAAATACTAAAAGAGCCCTACTACGCCTGGACCAAATGTCAGCGGTAAAAATCAACAAATCCAACTTAGCCTCTCTATGGCGCAACCCTTACCTGAAAATAGATGGAGAAATGTTATTCTGGGAAAAATGGTCAAAAAACGGCATAAACCTAGTCAAAGACCTCTTTACAGGGAAACTCCCTTCCCCTTTCTCCGAAATACAAACACGGTTTGGTTTAGACTCCTTAGATTTTTATAAATTTCTGAAACTAAAGGCACAGCTCACGCTACGTTCAATAATACCCACTGACCCGTCGATCCTCCCGAGGATACTCCAGCTACTAAAGTCAGGACACACTGTATCTAAAATCTACAAACTTTTATCCCCAAAACCACGCAAATCGCACTTGAAAAGTGAGATAAAATGGGAATCTGAATCTAACACTAGAAACATCCCCTTCGACTGGGACAAGATACATAAAACTCCCTTCTCAAATAAAATCTCTCCAGTACTATCCCAAACGAAACTTATGCTAATAAACAGAACATATTGGACCCCTGAAAGGATCTTTAAACTTAACCTCAGCCAGAGCCCTATATGCTGGAATTGTAATGCACATGTTGGTGATCTCGCTCACATGCCCTTCCAATGCCCCATCCTGCAAACATATTGGGACAAAATATACAAGTGTATAAACAAAGCAATCAATATCGACCCCCCCCCAGGGAATTCTCCTATATCCTTCTGGGATTTTTAGACCCAAGGCTACCGGATGAGAATGACCACCATCTGTTGGATCTAATGCTTACACTTGCCTGCAAAATAGTACTTAATAAATGGAAGAACTCCAAAGAAGTCTCCTTCAGAATGTAGCAAGAATGGTTGTTCTTTCTTAGAGGGGCTGATAATATCTCCCTACACTCTTCCCCCTGGCGCCCCCCACATAGGAAGTTATGGAGGTCCCTTGATGCCTTTTCCTTTAAATATGACCCTCCGTGAAACTCATAAGTCCCAACAAACTAACACATACACTCTACTGAACCTCTCTATGGCTACCATTGCGCTAACACCCCCCTATGGATCTCGATCACGTATATGAGTCCTCTCGCCGGTCCTTCCACACAAGGATTGTTCCACATAGGAATTGCCTCACGCTGCCCCATTACGTCTTTATAGTACACAGTCGGATTCGATTTGGGCAGACGTGTGAGTTTCTTGTTAATTGATGTTTCGATACTAGTTTTGCACTTAGGATTTGGTATGTGATTACTATACTACTGTATTTGATGTTCTAACATGATATCCTTTTAATGCTTCGTATACAAACTTTTATGTCCTCAATTCTACACCTGCATCGTAACCTTATCATAGACCGACTGAAGAATGTGATTTATATAGACCACCTGTATCTCTAACATAACTGCAATTCCAACTGCCACTTAAGTGGTATCCTCTTTTCTTCTTCTTTTGTAGTTCTTCCTTGCTTTCTATTTTATTATAATTGTCAGTATTATTATTATTATTGTTATCATTTATATTGTTCTTTTCCTTGAAAACCCAATAAAAATAATTTTGAAAAAAAAAGAAGTATCTATTAGAAGAAAATTACAAACCTTTGGTAACACTCTTTCTGGTGGAATCTCTGTCTACGCGCAATTTCCTCACTGACCTCCCATATCTCAGTTCTGTGGAGTGGCCTCTTTTTAACATCTAAAAGGGTCGTAGGAATCTCCATACTGGTACTACCAATTGTTCACGCTTCCGCGTCTGAGGGTGTGAAAAGAGAAACTGACGTTAGCACGTCACTTTTGGGAGATACAGTATCAATGCCGAACCGCACAGTGTCACTTAGCGGTGCATGGGAAATTTTCTAGAGAAAAGTTTTCCTGCTCCTATCTGGCACCTGGTAAGCATTCTAAGGTGAGGAATCTGTGGTTAGGTAGCGTATCCACGCAAAAAAAGCATTATTGAGGTAGGTAACTTGTTTAACTGACTGTATAAACACTGAGTCTTCCTTTAGTGGTCATTTGCATTTAGAGTTCTTTGTTAACAGCTACATCTGGACTACTGCTTGAAATAAATGGTCAAGTCGACAATGTGCATTGACATGATATTTACAGGTTTTGAAGAACAACATGGGACTAAGTGTAAAATCTGTATTTCCTTGTTGATATGGAGACAATGTCGGGGAAACAACCAAGAATATATTGTCTACTAGCTGTAATGGCACCCAAATCTTTTGTAAGTATCCTTTATTTCCGGACATATCGGGGATAAACCTCTTATGAGAAGAAGCGTGAGTCTCAAAGGGAGAGAGCATGGGGTAGAACCAGGGAGGAAAGGGACCAACGCTCCCCGAGAATCACTAGGAACAAAGGGAGATTCCAAAACAACCATTGATAGTGAATTAGTCTTCATACGCTCCCTCTGGTCCGTGCTATATATTTTTTAGAAACCATTAAAACATCTATCCATAATAAAATCATAGGGTTTTGCCAGTTTTTCAGCGTTTCTGCACCTAGGAGCAGCTCAGAATCTTTTGCTATTGAAAAGGCTGTTCTGTAAGAACTGAGAAAACTTGAGAATAATTCCAGGGAGCACTTTTCAAAATATGTCTAAAGAGGAAGATTTAGCGATAGCGTTACTAAGCCAGCTAATAATGGTAGGCCACGGTACCGATGAACAGGGATGCGTATAGTGTGAAAGTGCTAGGTTTGTTTGTTGATGCAGGCAACTGTAGAATACTTGACAGTGATCCAGCCAACAATATGATGATTGAGATTAATACTCTGGTTGATTAAGCTATTTTATCAGCAAACAAAAAGGGTAGTTTCTTATTGCCAAGCAGCCTGGAGTGGCCTTATTTTAGATTCTCCCCAAGACGCACAATAGTAGTCTCCCACCTCCCAGGAGCCCTATCGTGTCTGATGTGGGCTCTACACTGGAACAACTGTCCAAGTATGTGGACTTCTTTCTGCAGCCGTTAGTACATGATACTTTGACTTGCCTTAAGAACACTACATCTATGCCTATGTTTAATTCATTCACATATGTTAAATTTGACCCAGAGAACCAACTATTTGTGGGTCTAGACATCGAGGCTCTTTCTACAAGTATACCTCTAATCGAACAATAGCCGTAATTGAGGATATGCTGTGCCGGAGTGAATGTAAATGTAAATCCAGTACTTGTATAGCGCACGAATCACCCCCAAAGGGGTATCTCGGCGCTGGGGGCCGTTGGGAAGATTAAGCGAGCTATTGCCCAGAGTCGCATGGTGCTGGGCAGACCCCTGCCACCGGAGCCAGGGATCGAACCGTGATCCCCAGCGTCCAGCGTCAGTCGCCCTGGCCGCGGCGCCACACCATCTCTGGCCATACCAGATAACTATTTCGTCTGTTATTAACTACTTGCAACTGGTTCTTCTGAAGAACTTCTTTCATTTTTAAAATACATTATATTTACAAACGGTGAGACTTCTATGGGGTTGACTTGTACCCTGACTTTGGCTGTACTACACATCCATGATTTTGAACAAAAGAATTTCTTTCAAAACAGAATCCATTCTGTGAAAAAATGTAATTTAGAAATGTTTTTTTGAAGACGTGGTCGTCATTTGATCTGGGACAGAGCAAACTTTGATCTTTTTTTCAGTGGCTTAATAAAAGGAATGTCCACTTGAAATTCGGAGACACAGCAGATACAACTTGCATTAGTTGATCAGGATATAAGATCTGAAGCTGGAGGACAATCAATGAAGGTGCATTATAAAAAATAAAAAGAAAGAAGAAAGCTTTTTACACTTTTTTTTTTTTATCGCCATGAACTTCAGGGAACTTTCCCTTTCGGGCAGTTTCTATTAGGGAGAGGGAACTGTTTGAAAATTGAGGACTATATCTCCCAATTATGGTTTTAAGTGGAAAAACTACTTATCTGATAAGAGACATCTAGCCACAGATTCCTTACCTTAGAATTTCCCAGGCGTCAGGCTGGATCCAGAAGACTTTTGCTCGAGCAATACCCTTGCGTGCCGGTAGGTGGCATCGGTTGGCTCTGTGTGACGTCGTCCACTCCGGAAGTGACATGCACGTTATCTATATAGGCGCCACCTTGGCGCACTGATGTGAGTTCTTTGCTTTCCGCGCCAGCTAGCGCACATACGTGAAGAGAGCTGCCCTCTGTCACCTTTTGATAGGCTTTTTTTACATTTTGTCGACTATTTTTGGTGTGTAGGTTTTCAACATGTCAAAGAAGACTTCTGATTTCATACCGTGCGGCGCATGCTATTGCGCCATGTCGGTGACTGGTCCGCATCCAATTTGTCTCTGGTGCCTGGAGCGCACCCACGACTCGAAGTCATGCTCCGACTACTGGGCTAAGGCTCTGAATGCTTTGAGGGAGCAGTCCCTAAAGCTGCTTGCAGTCCGGCGCTTGGCTACTCGCTGTTTGCCACAGAGGTCTCAGTCGAGAGGAAGGTCACGGCGTCACTCCGAGAGTCCTAAGCCCTCGCCCTCTCACTGGAAGTCGTCAGGTAAGAGGCATAAGAAACTCAAGAAGTCGAAGAATGCCGACATGACGGAGGAGTCTCTGTGCTCTAGGCCTCATTCTGCGGAACCTGCGCATGGGTCGGCTCTGCGCTTCCCTGCCTTTCCAGTAGCTGGAGAGACCCTCCCAGCTTAAAGAATTTCATCATACCATGTGTCTCATATTTGGGTGACCTGACCCACCTGTCATGCCTTTGGACCCGGAGGCTCAGAGAGGGGGCTCCTTCGGATTCCATGCCGGCAGCTCTGGCCCGGTACCAATGCCCCCCCAATGGATCCGGTACAGATCCGGACTGACGCCGGTCGTGCCACTGCAACTTTCCCCGGCCCGCCAACTCCCGATGCTGCTGGCGCCTCCTGCCGGTGCCAGCCCCATTCTTATCCCTAATGGCCCGGATCGGCACCTACTGATGCCGATCCCGGTGCTGATAGCACCCTTGGGTCCTAGGTCGGTTTCTCAGCCCTATTTTGAAGGGCTAGGAATTGAAGATTGGCAGGGGTCGCTGGACCCTGTACAAGACGTGCCTGAGCACGAAATGGACCGGTATGAGGAATTGGGTGAGGCCAGTGGACTAGATACCTCTACAGATTCTGGCCTGTTTTCTTCCTCTACCTTGGCTACAGAGGAGGGAGCTTCATATGCTATGGTGATGAGAAGGGCAGCTGAGGTCATGGACCTTCAGCTACCTTTGGTGGAAGTCAAGACAAACATCTTGACAGGGGTTCTACAGCTGGTTGTCTCCTCCTCTGAACCCCTCCTGCCTTTCAACCAGGCCTTGACTGATGTCCTTCTGGGAACCTGGTCCAAGCCCAGTTCAGGGGCTCCTGTGAATAGGACAGTAGCCCGCCGCCATCGCCCTGCATCGGGTGACCCAAAATTCCTCATCAACCACCCTACCCCCAAGAGCTTGGTGGTCCAAGACTCTACTTCACAAGGCGCGTTCCCCTCTGCAACCCCGGACAGGTAATTCAAGAGGCTGGATAGTTGGGGCAAGAAGATTTTTTCTTCCGCCAGCCTTGCATTGCAGTCGGTGAACACAGCATGCCTATTGGGCTGTAACTCCCACTCCTTGTGGGAAACAGTTGCGCTGCCACAGTTCCCGAAGGAGGCCCGGGCCATTCTCTCCCAAGCAATATCAGAGATGAGCAAAATGGGCTTGACACAACTGACTCGCTGGGCAGAGCGATGCCATCTACGGTGGCTGTTCGACGCCATTCCTGGCTGAGGACTTCTGGCTTTTCTGGGGATGTCCAGGCTTCCCTTATGGACATGCCTTTTGATGGCAACCGTCTCGTCGGACACCAGGCATACATGGCCCTAGAGCACTTTAAGGACTCTCAGGCTATGGCCAAGTCCTTGGGCCTCTGTGACCACCCATCCCTTACTGCTTTTCACCCCTTTTGTAAGGGGTTTCAGCCGTGCCAGCCATATCCCAGCCACAAGACCGCACAAGTTCAACAACCTCTGCACGGCCGTGGCTCCTTTTGACACTGTGGGTCAGAGGTTGAGTCAGTCCACTCCTCCCCATGCAGCCTCCAAACCTTCCTAGTCCAACTCTTCAAGATCATGGGCAGCCAGTTGGTAGCAGGATCGACCATCACCTCCACCACTAGCAAAACATCACATCAGACAGGTGGGTCCTTCAGATAGTCCAAAGGGGCTACTCCCTCCCCTTGAGACCACCCCTCCTCGATGCTTCCGACACCTGAACTTGCTTCAAGAGGAAGTCAAGACTCTCTTGGCCAAGGGAGCCTTACAGAGGGTACCAGCACCAGAAATAGGCTGTGGTTGCTATTCCCACTACTTTCTGGTCCTGAAAAAGGACACGGGCCTTCGTCCTAACCTAGATCTTTGAGCCTTCAACTACTGTCTTAAAAAGGAAAAGTTCAAAATGCTCACTCTGGCTCAGGTCTTGTCTGCCCTAGACCCTGGAGACTGGATGGTGGCGTTGGACTTGCAGGACACCTTTTTTACATTCCTGTCCTGCCTGCCCATCGGGTTTACCTGCAGTTCACGGTAGGCCACAAGCACTTTCAGTTCACGGTAATCAGGGGTGCCAGTCTTCCCCTATTTTGATGACTGCCTGATGAAGGCAAGCTCGCCTCAGACTGTCCTCTCTCACCTCCAGCCTACAGCAAACCTCCTGCTATCGCGGGGGTTCACTGTCAACATGCTGTAGTCACACCTGACTCCCTCTCAGACTCTCCCTTTCATCAGAGCTGATCTGGACACAGTGCAGTTTCGGTTAGTCCAGAATATTCAGGCTATGATACTGATTTTTCAGCCTCTAACCTGGATTTCAGTGAGTCTGACTCTGAGGCTGCTGGGCCTCATGGATTTCTGCATCCTACTAGTAACACATGCCAAATGGCATATGCAGGCTTTGCAGTGGAACCTGAAGTTACAGTGGGCGCAGCATCAGGGGAATCTCTCCGACATGGTCTAGATCTAGGAGGGAACTGCACAGGACCTGCAGTGGTGGCTGACCAACTGCAATTGGGTCAGAAGCAGACCCCTCTTCCTTCCCCAACCAGATCTCACAGTAGTGATAGATGAGTCACTCCTGGAATGGGGCGGCCATCTGAGAGAGGTGGAGATCAGAGGACTCTGGTCTCCGGCGGAATTCAGACTCCACATTAACTTGCTGGAGTTCTGAGCGATTCGCTTGGCATTAAAAGATTTTTCTTCCTTCCATCAAAGGAAAGCTGGTTCAGGTGTTCACAGACAACGCCACCGCCATGTGGTCCTGCAAAAAACAGGGTGAGCTTGTGTACCCGTTGTCAAGAATCCCTGCATCTCTGGACATGGCTGTAACATCAGGGTATATACCTGGTGGTTCAACACCTGGCAGGTTTCCTGAACGTCAGGGTGGACAAACTCAGCTGTCAATGCCTAGTGAATCACGAATGGCGTTTCCATCCGAAGGTGGCGCAAGGTCTCTTGGAGAAGTGGGGAGAGCCTTAGTTAGATCTGTTCACATCCACTGAGAACACACAATGTCAGCAGTTTTGCGCACTGGAGTTTCCAAGGCAGCACTCACTCAGCAACGATTTTCATCTCGAGTGGAGATCAGGCCTGTACGCCTTACCACCAATATCAATCCTGTCCAGAATGCCCAAGAAGATCAGGAGCGACCAGGCCCTAGTCATTTTTGTGACTCCGGACTGGGCACGGAGAGTCTGGTTTCCCAAGCGTCTCCAACTGAACATCAATCCTCCGATCAGGCTACCCCTTCGGGAGGATCTTCTGTCACAGCAGCAGGTCCTTCACCCAAACCGGTCAACTCTACGCTTTCTTGCGTGGAGATTGAGCAGCGACAGTTGACACCATGAGGTTTAAGTATAACACCACCACAGAATATACAATAGACTTCTTTATGAATTGCAACACCACATTTACTGTTTACATAGTGGGATGTGCTTGTCATAAAATCTACGTTGGCAGCAGTATTCAATGCTTAAAACGTCGAATACAGGAACATGTTAGGGCAATCAGACACAAAGATGAAAAGTATTCAGTAGCAGCACATATGCATCTGGCACATACTACTGATACACAAATCTGGTTCCATGCCATTGAACAAATAACCCCCAATGAAAGAGGCGGAGATAGGGATTGGCCTTCAGGCAAGCAGAGGCCAGGTGGATCTGCCGCTTAAGGTGAGTGTCAGATGGCTTGAATACAAATAATGAATTTCATTATTTTCTGTGATGTTGCACAATTATCACCTGGTTTGATGGGCTGTCCATAGCTTTGGATATAGACTTTCTGCACAGACATGTGTGAGATTTATGTTCAGTGAGTTCAGTCATTCGGGTCCAAAAATGCTGGGTGTAATAACTTTTACTGTAATGATGATGGCCAGCCAATGGACACAAACATATACTCATTTTTGGGATGTGAGATAACATATGTAGTTGTATTTGTAATCTCTCATGATATGAGGAGATTAGTAAGAACGTTAGGTGGACAATCCGTATACTTGCGTGTTTGTTATAGATACTGAATAGGAGGAAGTTCAAGATGGCGACTGTAGGGATCTGACCATTTGATCAGCCCGCACAAGATCTATTGCGCATGCACACGCTATATGCGGTCTTGACATTAAGATTATTGCTAAATTGCCACCAAACGTACTCAAATTCATGATTAATTGTACCGATAGATTGTCAAGCACAATGAAGAGGTATTGCAATTTTGTAGATATATGTTCATATTTGAGATGTGGGAAGAATTGCAAGATGGCGGTTGTTGTGCCGTTCATCTGTACATGTTAAACTTGGTCCCCCGCTTTACTCACTTATAAATGTTGAGTTGGGCTCCAATGCCCATGCGCACAATTTTCTCCTGATTATGACTTAAAAAAATGTCTCACAAGGGTGAGCTTTGGGGATTAGGACAAAGGTTACCCAAGGTCTAGGTGGGCACTCAAGTTGCACCACCAGTGGCACTGGGGTGGCCGGGTGTGGAGTGCTGGGGCCAGAGCCCGCTTTAGGGCAGTGCGACTAGTGCGGTCGCACTGGGCGCTGACCTGGAGGGGGGCGCTGTGTTTAGTAATAACTTATGATTTTAAAGCAGCTGATGCAGAGTTCCTTGTGCGTCCAGATTTCAAGCAGCAATTAAAATGTCAAGATAACTCTTGTGACTAATGTTCCTGCTAGAGAGAGAGGTCAGAGTTTTGTCTAGTGGCAGTTTTGACTCGCCATAAAGTAGTGCAGAGGGTTAATATGCCTGCTGCAAAGAACAGATCTGTATTTAAAGTGGATAGCTGAGTGGATTAGTTAATCCAGCCTTTACCAACGCTTTAAAACAAATGAAATTGTGGAGAGAGAGGTGCTATGGAGAGATGAGGGGCCCTTTGCCAGGCCGTAGTGAGCAAATCTGAGGAGGAGGTCATGGGGGCCGGGGGAGCGCTAAAAAAGATTGTTGCACCGGGCGCCACCAGAGCTATAGCCAGCCCTGGCTGGGGCCCAATGTTAGCCAATTGGTCCTAGGGGGCCTTCGGTTAGGGACTGCTGACAAGCAGGCCACTCGGTTGTGGGAGCCAATCTCCTGGGGTTAAGGTCAGCACTGCAGGGGCCGTCGACCAGCATAGGAGCTGCACCACCAGCGGCACCCTGGCAGCCGGGTGCATGGTGCAAAACGGATGTCAGTGACCCTGTGCTTTCCAATGGAGACCTTTGGTTTCGGAAAGATGCTGCAGGCTCGGGCAGGGAGACTTCCTGAAGGCAACCACCGGCAGGAGAGGTAAGTTGGAATCTTGGGGGATGCCTGGACACCATCGGTTGGGCCACCCAAGGTCGTGGGGCATCGGTTGCAGGGGTGTCTTCTGGCATCGGGTTTTCTTACCAGCTCTGGTCGTGGTCAGGGGGACCATTCAGGTTGAGGTTGCAGGCATCGTTGGGAGTCTTGAGGGAGGTTGGGGATCACCAGATACCAGATCAAGATCGCTGGGGTGACCTCCTTGGGGTGTTGGGCCACTCAAACTCAGGCCGTGGGCGTCTGGTGCAGAATCGCGGAGTCACTGGAATTCGGATTCTGGGGGCGAGTCTTGGTTTGAGCAAATCCTGGGCTCGTGGGAGATAGTCTGTGGGAAGGTCGCAGGGCAGGTCCTCCAGGCTCTGGGGGGGCGCTGGCTGCTGGACTCGCCGGGGTTCTTGCTGTAGGCAGGTCGTAGACTGGACAGGCTGGTAGGGCTGGGGCCATGCTAGTTGGTGTCCTCTTCTTCATGGGTCAGCACGGCGCTTTGGTCCTTCTTTTTTCTTCCTCAAATCTAAGGAGGCAATGTTCAGGGTCGCCCCTAAATACCTAAATCTGATAGAGACATCTAGCCGCAGATTCCTTAACTTGGAATATCTCCCCAGGCGTCAGACTGGATCCGGAAAATCTTTTTTCCCCAGCAATACCTCTGCACGCCGGGAGTTGGCGTCGCCCGGCTCCGTCCTGACGTCGTCCACGGAAGTGACGTCAATGGAGCCATATAAGACCCTCCCGGCGTACTGACGTCAGTTTTCTTCTTTTTCGCGTCCTAACGCGGATCCGGGAAAGTGATACCACTGGCCTGTTTTTGTTATTTTCAGGCCTTCTCGACGCCTTTTTTGTGTCAGGAACAGTGTTTTTTCGATGCCTGCGGGCTTCAAAGCGCGCCGGTCCTGCTCGCGACAGATGTCAGCGACGGACCCTCACAAAATATGTATGTGGTGCTTGGGCGAGCCCCACGACTCCGTGGAGTGCGATGCCTGCCGACAGCTGCTGCCGAAATCCCTGCGGGAACGCCGCATGAAGTTGCTGTCTGCCCGGATGTCCCGAACAGACCCCTCGCGACGCCGGACTCCTTCTCCAGCGGAGAGGTCCACCCGGCGCCAGTCTTCCCAGGAGTACGTTCCTGTTCGGGGCAGGTCCCGGGATCGTGACCGTCGTTCGACATCAGGTAAGCACCGGAGGAAGTCGCGGAAGTCATCGGCTTCGCGTCGACATGACGTCGGGGCCCGCTGCTCCCGGTCTTTGCCGGACTCCGGCCCCCAGGAGTCGGACTCCGCATATCCCCCATTTCTGGGTGCTGGGGCGACTTGAGCACAGATGGAGCACTACTGCAGGGCCCTGCAGTCCTTTCTGGCTTTTCCCCCCCCTTCCTGGCGCGCCTTTGGGCCCCACAGGGGGGGTAGGGACTCAGGTCAGGACTCAGCCGGCGGGTTTACCCTCGGCACCGACCGAGTGTCCTGACTCCGCCTCTGGAGTCGCTGCGACGTCGGGATATGGCCCGGAGGGGCATCCCGGAACGTCTAGCCCTTCCTCGGCGCCGTCGCACAGCCTTCTGGGGCTCCCTGCGTCGTCGCTGGAGGTTGCTGCGGCGCGGTGCACGACACCAAGTCGGCGCACTCTCTCCCCACAGGGTTCCACCTCGGGTGATGTTGGGTCGACGCCGGTCCGACACTGGACAGTCGAGGCCTCTTCGGAGGTCGCCGACGTGACGTCGCCTCGACGCCGTTGGACGCCGCCTCGACGCCGGTACTATCACCGGCTTTATTGCTGGAGGATGTGGTCCCCGTGAATTCACCACCCCCAGAATCATTTCCTCGCTCTCCGGAGCGTGCGCCAGTGGGGCATTGTCCGGCTCATCCTTTTGCTGTGCCCCTGTTGGGTGGCCGGATTAGCTTGCGTCCGTCACCTACAGATGACTTGCTGTCACCGCCTCGCGGGGCCACGGAGGCTAGTGGGACGTTTGTCAGGGCTGTTCGCAGGGCTGCGGATATTTTAAGAATGCAGCCGCCCTCAGTCTCTAGGCCTTCGGATCCGTTGCTGGATCTTCTCCACCAGGGCGCGGGGGACATGGAGCTCTTGTTGCCATTTGCGGAGTCATTATATGACATCCTTCTCGGGACGTGGGCGAGGCCCTCTTCGGGGGACCCCGTGGATCGTGCTGTGGCTCATCGCCATCGCCCGGCTCCCGATGACCCTGCCTGTTTAACCCTCCATCCTGGGGCTCAAGGACTTGTGCTTCAGGCAGCTCTCTCTTCCACTCCTGTTCCGCTGCATCCTCCCACTCAGGAGTCTCGGTGGTTGGAGTCATGTGGCTGCGATGTGTTTGCGTCCACCAGCTCGGGACTCAGGGCCCTCAACACGTTGTGCGTGTTTGCTAGGGCTACTTTTGCCCTTTGGGACTCTGTCGAGCAGCTCCTCCCCTCCTTGCCGGAGAGCTCTTGTGCCGATCTGGACCGGCTAATACGTGATGGCCATGATATGGCGCAATTTTCGATTCGGTCCGCCATGGACACCACTGACTCCGTGGGTCGGGCTATGGCCAGGTCGGTTGTCATGCGCCGCCATGCGTGGTTGCGCGATGGCGTTTTCCCAGAACATGTTCAGGAGCGGCTTAGAGATCTTCCATTTGATGGGATCACTCTTTTTGACGCCCATGCTGATTCGGCGGTCCGGCGCCTCCTGTCTATGTTTCAATGACTTCCCAGGTTTTAATCCTCGTGGAGGAATTTTGGTTTCGTGACGGTGCCGTCACTGTTTTTTCGGTTGGCTGCCTGGGTTACAGACGTTCTGGGTTGTTTGGCTGTTCAGCCGCATTCTTTCCTTTATTCTACGGTACAGCTGGTTCAGCTGGGTTTTTTTGCCTTTCTTTTGAGCCTCTGCCTACGAGCTCGTCTCAAGAGAGAGTTTTTGTAGGGTTGTGCCTTACCCTATGTGGGGTAATTGTTGGCTGTTATATAGCTACTATTCCTTACCCAGGAAGTTTTGTGCACGTTAACTCTTCCTACTATTGTAGGACGTCTCCTCTGGTGAGATCCATGGGGTTGGTTTCTCTCCGGGGGTTCACATTGGTGTCTACGGTCGGTCCGTAGTTCCTTCTTGTCTCAGTAGGGGCGCCTTCCCTGCTGTTTCGTTGGGGTTTTCTCACGCCGATTTTTCCTGGCGTGTTCTTGCAGCTTCGCTGTGCCCGTCTTACCTGTCTAAAGGTGAGCATGCGCCCCTGAGGGGGCAGGTCGCTCTGTTCCACTCCGGAACGGTCTCTTCTGTATTCTGTGTATACTCGCCGTTTTGGTGCACACAGGTTATGCTCTACGTCTTTTTCTTGTGGCTCAAGCCCTGTCGGGGCTCTTGACTAGGGCAAGGGGAGTTTCTGCCAGCTCTGTCTCGGCTGTAGGTTGCCTCCTACCCCGCTTCCCCAGCAGGGTCTCCGGTCCCTTGCTTCTTGCCGGGCAGGGGGTCAGGTTTTTTTTTCCGCTCCTGGCCCTGTGCGTATTTCATAGCTCTTCAAGGCGTGGCTCATGTCTGTGACTGTCTTCCACTGGTGTTGTGCTCCCCCCCCCCCCAGCTGTTTCTCTGGGTGTGAGTTCTTACTCCCATTTCTGGCACAGTTGCTTCTTTGATGTGGCATTACAGTGCATGTATTCTTCTCGACATTCTCCTTGTTGGTAGACGGTGTCGGTGTATGGGGGTGTATGCCTTTTACGACAGGCTTCTGTCTGTGTCTCTCTCTCTCCTTACTGGGAGTGTTGTGGTCTATGTTCACGCCTGCCTCGTGGGAGACCAGGTTTCTTCCCCGTCGGGGAAAAGTTGTTGCTTCTACGTTCTGTTACTCTTATGACCGCCCACCGGTGCCGTGGTACCGATTGAGCGACTTCCCTTCTTTAGGGTTATGTCACTTCAGGTATATATGCCTACATTCCTGTCTTTGTGTATGTGTCGTGGGTTCTACACGCCACGGGGGTGCTCGCATGCTAGGTTCTTCTTGCCGTAGTATCAGGACTTCTGGCTCACTCTCCCCTTTGGGAGCGAGTCCTCTGTGTTCCTGGTTTTGCCGGTTATCCCCTCACAGTGGTACCTTTAGGTACGTTTGGCTGCATGCCTACCTACTGAGCTTTTTGCTCGATGGTAAGTCTTCTGTCTCTGGTGGCACTAGACGATGGGTTCGGCCCTGCCACTGTTGTCAAATGTTCTCAGGGGGTACACTTTACATGTGTGTTTTTTCTTTAACCACACGAGCCTCCTGTTGCGGCTCCTGTTCTTGGCTGGACAGTCTTACGACTGTCCCCCATTTCATTTTGGCATCCTCTGTGGTGTATGTTCAGACGGTATGCTCTGCTGTTGTCATGTTGTTTTGCCCCTTGGGGCTTCGTTCCTCATGGATCGTGGGCTCCGGTGCTGGGCTCCTTCGAAGGAGTTCCTGCATTTTCTTGCGTTTGGCACTGGCCTTTCTAGTTCTAGTGAGAGGTCTCACACCGTCCCTTGCCGGGTTGTGGTGTTTTTGCCGCCCCTTGGTCATGTTCCCTTACGGAGTTTCCTGGGTCTGATGTCAGTTGCCCTGGCATTGCGGTTCCCACCGTGTTTCGTCAGCCTTTGACGAATAGGTTCTCCTGGAACTTGGTGGGTTATTTCGCAGACCCTCCTCCTATGGGGTATGGCTTTGGTATCTATTCAAAGTTAAGGAATCTGCGGCTAGATGTCTCTATCAGATGGACGAGTTACTTACCTTCGGTAACGATGTATCTGGTAGAGAAACTGTCTAGCTGCAGATTCCTTAACGCCCGCCCATCCTCCCCGCTCTGCGAAGACCTTTTCAGATGGTGTTCTTACACCTAGCCTCCTTCCGGTGGCCTTGGTCTTCCGGAGGGTGCTCTCGTGCCTCCCTCTGGGGCAGGGTGTGTTGTTCGACGTGGGGCCCTTAGGCCTTCCCTTCGTCCTAGTGTTTGGATGATGGCGTGTTCTCGTACCTTCCTTTGGGGCAGGGGGTGTTGTTCGGCTTTCGAGCCCTTTGGCCCTCCACTCCGTCCTTGTTTTTTGGGTGGTTAAGGTCTATGCTTTTCAATGCTTTCCAATGTTGCTCCACCTGTGTTCCTCAAGCGTGGAGTTCTTCTGTTTTCCTCCCTCCCCCCACGCCTGTGCCCCCTTCTTTCTATGGCAGTCGGTTGGGTTCGGTTCTCTTTGGTACTACAGTCCTTCAAACACTGGAGGGTGTGTGTGTGTGTGTGTGTGTGGTGAACATTCTTGTGATCGCTCACTTCTAGTCACTTGTCTTGCAACATGTTGCTTCACTCTTGTGGTTCTTTTATCCTCCATCCTGTGGTGACAGGCTGTGCCTTGCTTGTCATATCTTTCATTCCGCTGCCGTTACCTCCTCCAGGTGGGGCATGGTTTGTCGATTTGCTGGGCCCTTGCTGAAAGCAAGTGCTCTGTGAGCTCCTGATGGAGCAGAGAAAATAAAAAAATTTTAACCCCTAACAAATTTTATAAATAATTAATAAAATGTTCGTTTAAATGTATTAATCAACACTGTATGTGTGGGAAGGGTAATACGCAAGTGTATGTGCTGAATAATCTATTAACGAATGTCTGTGTGTCTAATTATAACATAAAAATAATTGCGTACTAATTTATAATAAATACATGATTTGTGCTTCATAGAAAATAAATGTGTTGTTGCAAAAACAATAGTGATGGTAAGTAAGGAACAGCTTAAATGTTGCTTTCTGCTAGGTAATAACTAATTGGGGTACGTAGATGACGGGAGGGAAACGAAAAGGCTATTTTTCTCTATTTTAATTATGTTCTGTTTATTTCAAAATAGTGCTTCTAAAGTATAACCGAGTGGCGATATAAAATGGCTGCCAGTTAATGAAGTGCGCAAGTGCGGGGAAACACGTGACAAGGGAGAAAAGTTGGAGAAAAGCTAACCTCGTGATGTTGCTGAGAGGCTAGGATGCGAGAATGGTCAAGGTTGATGTGACCTAATTGAACTGATAGTGTGCCGTGGTGATCAGCAAAGAACCGTGGGAAACCATTTTAAGAGAAAGGACAATGCCTGCAGAGTTCTCGAATGTATCGAAAGAAGTTACAAATGTACTGATCGAAGCGGATGGAAACATGTCTTGAACTGTGAGAAAGGAAATGATCCAAGGACCGTTGGATCCAAGAGAACTTGATTAAAAGAATGAATAAGATGACATGCATGGACCAATGAAAGAAAAGCGTGTTCTTAATGTTGCAACAATTAGTTAGCAAAGTTAGAATTAGGGTATAAGAGGGCCTACTCTTAGTGGGAGGGGGTCACAGTCAGGAGCGGAGTTGGAGAGTCGTGTTGGTGTTGGTGGCTTCCAGTGCTGGGTGGTCCTGATCGATCCATAACTGAGCGGGAGATGCTGAAAGACTGTTAGATGAGACGAGTTGCAGGTAGCTGATGCTGACGAGCTGAAGTTTCTGTTGCTGTCTTAATTTTCCAGTTGAGTATGAGAATCAGGTTATTTCTAATTCTTAAACTTAGGTTAGAAATCATTAGGCTAAATTAGGAAGGTAGGCAGGTAATTAGGGTTTTGCTTCATGACAAATTTCCTTTCTGCAATAAATTGATTATGCTTAATAAATATTTGAATTAATAATGAATGAATAATTGAATAAAAGTTTAAATTCTTTCTCATGCTTTTAAAATTACATAAAATTTAAGATTCTTTAAATCAAATGACTCAGTGGTTATTTTCCTAAATGATTGTGACATCAGTAATTGGTTATTGTGATTTAGCTGGTCTTAATCACTATGAACTAATTTTTTACATGAATGATTCATCGACAAAACAATGAGCAGGAATATCTTAAGAAATGACTAAAAGAAAGCGATAAGTTAAGGTAATAAGATATCCCGGCTCCTTCCAGTGGTACATAAATGGTGTTTTCCATTTGGTTCTCATGCTTCTCCTAGGAATACAGAATTTCGTAAAGGTGTAAAGGAAATCCAGGTGTGTGCGTGTGTGATAGGCAATGTTTATGGGCCCCATCATCATGTGGATGTGAGAAAATATAGTTTGCCCCTGGATGACCGATAAGTGACCTAGGAGGAGAATAGTTTTTATTGTACGCGCTGCATCAGATTTCTTGGTAGCAGAGTTATGGTTTTCTATAGATTAGTTTAGTGATTATTGTTTATTTGATTATTGATTATTTTTAGATGACTAACACTATATGTTGAGTCGCGTTATGTTATATGTGAGTTTTCACGCTTCTGGGATGTAGGAAGTGGAACACGTGTGGCAAGAGAAGTCACATGGAATTTGGTACATGGTCTGAATTCATTTTGGTAATAACACAGATTGTGTTATGTTAGGGATTTTCTGTACGAAAAGTGTATAACTGAGATAGCAAATCACGTTTTCTTGTGAAACTTTGGCCTTAATTCTCAGGAGCCTAGTCTCCACATGTGTCTTATCCCCAGAGAAACGAGTAAATTGTTTGCTTGAAAGAAGGGTAAGGTAGAGGGAAGTGCTACTTTATCGGCGAGAGTAAATAATTCTGTGGTAGGGTAGAGGTAAGCGCTGCCTACTGGAAATACAGGATTCTTGTGTACAAGGACAAAGCTGTCACTTTTGTTTAGCGAATCAAACTATGGAATTGTTTTCATTGTTGTAACTAACGGAGAAAACAGTAAAAAGAAAAATTGCCGATAAATTTTGTAAAGGAGGGGTAAAAGAGCAGGAGTGACGTGGAACAGTGCCGCGCTAGGATTGGATAGTGCGCTAGTCACGTGAACACAGAGTCAGGAGTGACGTAGAAAAGTGCTGCGCTAGGATTGGTTGGTTCGCGGACGAAGGGAATTGTTCTGATTGGTACGTTAGTGTGAGTCGCGCTGTAATTGGTTGAAGTTCCGTACACAGAACAGCGCTAGTGTAAAGAGAAAAACAAATAGAAAACATGCCGTATTACGAGTATGAAAGGGAGAGGACGTCATGGACGAGAAAAATAAAGAATTTCTTTAAGAAAGACAAAAATGGTTGTGACTAGAGAGGGACAAGTAATTCCTCCGCCGAAATCAGCAGCTTCTCATATGATGCTGAAATATGGATATCATACATGCATATGGCTGGAAAATTGGGCAAAGTATACGAAGAATGATGGTGCTTTAGCTTTCCCTGAGAATGGTTCGTTTAGTGTAGCGGTTTTGCGAAATTTGCGAGAAAAGATGACAAATCTAGAACCTAGACCTAGACCGACACAGTTTGAAGCGTTGACGGAATGGGAGGATGAGATGTATGAGCGAGAGAGATTCAGAGGTTTAAGAGATCATGAGTTTATGCCTGGAAGAATGTGGGGAATAAATCATGAAGATAGAATAAAGCGATGGAGATGTGCTAACATGACAGGAGGTTTGTTTCCAGCTTTTACAGTTGAGGAAGGGACTAAGAAAAAGGGACTGAGAAAAAGAAACATATGGAGAGGGAGAAATATATGCATGAGAGCGAAACTCATGATGAATTGCTGGAAGATATTTTAAATAGAAATCCACCTCCGTATCAGCAGAGTTCTACAGTGGTGACACCAAATGCGCCGCTAATCGAGACTATGCGAAATAAAAGTCCAGAAAAAAGAATTGAAATAAATAGGTCACAAGATCAAATGAGAACTTCACAAAATGAAGGAATAGAAAGCGACAATGCAAGCGAATTAGCAAGGACAACAAAAAAACTAACTGAGAAGATTAGAGAATTAACGAAAAATATGGAAGCAGTTACTGTGCCTGTAACAATAGGTCCAGTAATACCAGTTTTTGAGAATCAGAAAATTGATGAACGATCTTTGGTGATTCCCATGAGTTCACAATTTCAGAGAGAAAAAGAAAGGATGGAACAAAGTGCAAGTACAAGTAATTTGGCTAGTACTTACAGACCAAGTCCACCTACAAATTTGACTGTGAATGAGTGCAATGGTAGGAAAATGCATATGGTAACAGAATCTGCAACAGAGACTCCTGAAAAGAGTGGTAATTGGGTAGAACTAAATAATACACCCATAGGTCCGACTCCTGATGAGTTAAATGAGTGGATGAAGGCATTTAAAATAAAAGAACCAGAAGAAAAACCATTAGATGTAATTAGGTTAAAAATTGACATGGAAGAATTAATTCTAGGAACGATTGGTACAGAAAAGATAAAAAATTACCAGGATGATGAAATAATGTTTCTGTGCAAAAGTATTACATGGAGAGCAAAGAATTTACATGACAAACTAGACGAAGTAGCCAGTGAAATTGGAATAGACTTTGCGAAAGTAAAAACATTGCAGAAACCATATAGAGTAGATTTTTGTGAAAAAGATATTGAAAATTTGAACACGGCAGGAAGGCTGACACAGATAAGAGTTAATTGTGTTGTTGAGAAAATGGGGTGATGTGGACAGATGGAAGGTTAGATGGACAAAGAAGAATGAGAAAACTACAGACAAAGCTTCTTTGGCTTTTATGATAACTGAAAAGGAACCTGTTGCCAGAGAATACCCTATGAGAGAAACTCCAGGTGGTAGTTATGTGCATGTTCCCTGGACTAGGCAGGACATACTGTCATTTACCAATGACTTTCCGAAGTTAAGAGAGAAACCAGTTGAATGGTACCGACAAGTAGAGAGATTTGTAAAGGTTTCAAAAGTGTTGTGGATAGATTTAGATGGATTATTTGACATAGTGGTACCAACTGATTTGTGGTCAGAATGTAAGATTACAGTTGACTGGCCAACTACAGAATATCCAAGAGATCCTAAGACAGGAGCTCCAGGTCCTGATGTGATGAAGTATGATAAGGTGATTACCTTTTTGAAGAATAAGATTCCTCCTAAAGAGACAGATTGGGTAAAAATCGATAGAACTACACAAGAAAGTAAGGAGTCTGTACACGCCTATTATGAGAGGTTGTTGTTGGTTTTCAAGCAGTATAGTGGATATGAGGAATTAAGTGAAAAAGATATGAGTCATTTTGTGTACAGATTTGTGTTTGGATTGAAACCAGAGATTAGTGAAATGATTAAACAGCATATGATTAATTGGCAGAATGGCACAGTCGATGATATGCTGAGATATGCTAAGTATTGCAGTGATGATATTGAGAGTAGACAGCGTAAATTGAAAGAGAAGGCAATGTGGGCACAGGTGAAGGTGGCAGAAAAACAAGAAGCTCAATTGGACAATAATAATGGGAATGAAACAGGACAGAATAAAATGCGACCTAACATAGGTAAAGGGAAAGGTCAAGTGAGTCTAGAGGAGGCAAAGAAGAAATGGCCCTGTCATAATTAGTGGAAAATTAGGGCATTGGAGAAACGAGTGTAAGTTCCCACCTAAACCTAATCCGGAAAATCAATCATTAACTCCACAGGTGCAGAATGAGGTAGTTGTTCAACAAAGTCAGGTGCCGCAACCACCACTTCCCAACACTGTTAACCAGCAAAGATACAGTACAGAAACAGGATTCTACGGAGGAGAGCAGGTAACACAGTTGCCGCGAGCAGCTAACATTTCTCAGTATTGGTTGCGTCAGAGTGAGGATGAGCCGGATGAAAGTTTCTGACGGTGCCCAAGAGAGGGGAAAGAGTGCGTACTTGGCGCAACTCTAGAGGTAGATCAGTCTGGTCCCTTTGTGGATGGAGAAGTGAATGGTGCAAATGTAACATTCCTTGTCGATACTGGAGCTACCCGTTCTACTGTTAGATCAGTGGAAATTCCAAACCTTCCTCTCTCAGGTGAATGCATCCAAGTGGTAGGAGTAGCCAATCAGCAGATTAAAACACCACTTACTGAATTAGTGGAAGTAAAAATTGGTTCTTTTAGCAAAATGCATAAATTTGTAGTGTGCGATTGTAGTCCTGTAAATCTTTTAGGTTGTGACCTCTTGTGCAAGATTAATTGCACAATTTATTGTACACCAGATGGAATTGGATTTCAGACCTCAGATGAAGATGTCTTGTATAAAGTAACTTTGATGAATCAGGAACCTGAAATGAATGGTTTGTTTCCTGCATTTGATGCAGAAAAACTTCCAGAAGAACTAAAAATTGCAGTGAAAGAAAGTGTGTGGGATTTTACAGGAGAAGATATTGGATTAATGAAAGAAGTTGATCCCGTAAAAGTAACAGTAAAAGAAGGAACAACTTACCCGAATACGCCACAGTACAAATTAACTCCAGAAATAATTGAAGGAGTCACTCCTGTAATAAATAAAATGATTGAACAGGGAATTCTAAAAGAAATAATGAGCAGTCCATGTAATTCACCTATTATGGGACTGAAAAAGCCAAACGGAACATATAGAATAGTACAGGATTTGAGAAAGATCAACAAAATAGTTGTGCCCTGTTGTCCAATAGTGCCAAACCCTGCAGTAATTCTATATCAAATTCCACACGAAGCTGAGTGGTACACAGTGATAGATTTGTGTCATGCATTTTTCTCTATTCCTTTGCATCCAGATAGCCAGCCATTATTTGCGTTCCGGTTCGGAGAGCGTATTTTGGCATGGTGCCGAATTCCTCAGGGGTATACAGAAAGCCCCTCAATCTTTAATCAGATTCTAAAGAAATCTCTGGAAGATTTGAAAATGCCAGAAAAGTCAGTGATGGTGCAGTATATCGATGACCTATTGGTGGCATCGAAAACAAAAGAAGCATGTGTAAATGATACAATTGCTTTACTGAACCATCTAGAGAAAAGAGGACATAAAGTGTCCCCTTCAAAATTGCAATTTTGCTAAAAAGAAGTTCAATATTTATGGCATAAAATTGAGAAAGGAGTGCGAAAGATAGCGACAGAAAGAGTAAGAATGATTCAAGGAATGAGAGCACCAATGACGCAAAGAGAGGTAAGAATGTTTCTGGGAATGGTTGGATATTGCCGACAATGGATAAGTGGTTTCTCTTTGATTGCAAAACCATTACAAAAGTTGACCAAGAAAGATGTAAGAGACCCTTTTGAGTTAAACAATGAAGAAATGAAATCTTTCAAAGAATTGAAAAAGAAATTGTGTGAGGCCCCTGCATTAGGCATGCCTGATTATGAGAAGGATTTTGAGTTGTACTGCAGTGAAAGAGATGGATGTGCGTTTTCAGTACTGGTACAAAAACATGGAACAATGAAAAGACCAATTGCTTATTTTTCAGCTGTTTTAGATCCTATAGCAAAAGCATTGCCCGGATGTCTGAAAGCAGTTGCTGCTACTTGTGTAAGTCTGGAACAAAGTGAAGGTATAGTGATGGGGTATCCACTCAGAGTATATGTTCCCCATTCAGTAGAAATTCTTTTGACAAGAACAAAAACACAGTACATGACACATAGTCGGCTGACTAAGTACGAAAAAGTCATCTTGAGTGCTGAAAATGTGACCATAGATAGATGCATGAATGTGAATCCTTCAACATCATTGCCAGATGAAGAGAGTATAATTGAACAAGACGAAGTAGATCATGATTGTCTGAATGTGCTGGAATATTGCACAAAACCAAGAGCTGACATAAAAGATGAACAGTTAAAGGAATCAGATTATGTCATGTTTGTAGATGGCTCATGTTTGAGAACGAAAGAAGGAGTTTTAAGCGCAGCTTACGCAGTGTGCACGGTGGCAACTGTAATGGAAGCGTCTTGTCTGAAAGGAATAAGGTCTGCACAAGTTGCGGAACTGATTGCTTTGATTCAAGCATGTAAGTTAGGAAGAAATGTACGAGTCACGATTGTGACCGATAGCCAATATGGTTTCGGTATCGTACATGACTTCGGTCAGATTTGGTCACAAAGAGGTTTCTTGTCGTCTGCAGGAACACCTATCAGAAATGGAGATTTTGTTAAAAAGCTGCTTGAGGCGATACAGTTGCCTAAACAAATAGCTGTAGTGAAGTGCAAGGCCCATAAGAAAAACGAAGATTACATAGCTGTTGGCAATAATTATGCTGACGAGATAGCCAAATATTGTGCAGAGAACATGGTGTCCATGAATAAAAATAGAGAAAGGGAGCATATCTCTTCTCCTTTGCTTTTTACTAACACTGTCGAGACATGGGATGAAGTAAGACAGTTACAAGAAGCTGCAAATGATGAGGAAAAAGATTACTGGATAAAAGCAGGATGTAGAAGACAGGAAAATAATGGTGTGTGGGTATACAGAGACGAAAGACCAGTTATGCCTGATAGCATGATTGCAGACATGGCACGGATGTACCATGGACAAGCTCATATTGGGAGAGATGCAATGATCAGACTTTTTCTGACAAACCCAAAATTCAGAGCCATAGCTGAAAGTCTTTGTCAAAGATGTCTTATTTGTCAGCAGTTTAATCCAGGAAGAAAGACGGTAGTGAGTCTAGGAACAATAGGACGAGAAGGAGGTCCATTCACTAGAATGCAGTTAGACTTTATCGAAATGCCCCCTAGTAACAGACTAAAATATGTTCTAGTGGTCGTCTGTTTGTTTTCTCGTTGGGTGGAGGCATACCCCACTAGAAGGAATGATGGAACAACGGTGGCAAAACTTATGCTGCGAGAGTTCATTCCAAGGTATGGTTTTCCAGTCACGGTTGAGACAGATAGAGGAACACATTTTCAAAATGAGTTGATCCAATTGATTTGCGAAGCATTGAGTATCAAACAAAAACTACATTGTGCTTACAGACCAGAGGCTTCTGGGGTAGTAGAGCAAATTAATGGAACAATTAAGAACAGATTAGGAAAAATGTGTCAAGCTACAGGACTCAAATGGCCAGATGCACTGCCTCTTGTTCTGATGACCATCAGAAGCATCCCTGAAAAGAAAACTGGACTTAGTCCTCATGAGATGATCATGGGACGAGCAATGAGACAAGCACAAGTACCTGTCAACAAGTTATTGACTATAACTGATGATCTAGTACTGGATTATTGCAAGGGACTGGCTGATGTGGTGCGTTCTGTGTTTCATCAGGTTGGACCGGATGCGACCACTATTGAAAGAAAACCAGCCCACGACTTGAATCCAGGAGACTGGGTCCGTATAAAAATCCACAGGAGAAGAAACTGTCTAGTTCCTCGCTGGGACGAACCACGACAGGTAATCCTAGTGACAACGACTGCAGTCAAGTGTGCAGGAGTGAAGAACTGGGTCCATGCCAGCCACACAATCAGAGTTCAAGAACCTACTGATCGACATGTGAGTCGACGTCTGGAAGTGTGGGATAAAAGTTTAACGGCTGGGACAACAAGGATAAGAGAAAGGGTGCCAGAACTTGAAGATCGACCTGAAAGTCGACATCTGGAAACCCCAACTGCAAACACCTCTAGAGAAGAAGAGGAAGAAGAAGAAGAAGAAAGAAATTCAGAAGTTCCAGAACCTGAAGATCGACCTGTAAGTCGACATCTGGAAACATCTGACACAAGTTCAGGATCTGATGATTCAGTTGCAAACTGTGAAGAATTCGAAGGAGAACTTGGGGTTATAAACCAATTAGAGAAGAAAATGAGCAAGAAAATGATCTAGATGAGCAACCAAGTACAAGTTATGGTGGAAATCCTTCAGAAATAATATTAATAGATGAAGTAGGGAAAAAAGTACACAAAAGTTAGAGAATCGAGAAGAACCCCGAGGAGCAATAGGGACAGATAGAGAAACAGAAGAACAGGGAAATTTAGAAGTAGAAAGGGAGGAAAACACCAAATCGGAAGAACACCGAGGAGGGACAGTAATAAGGGAACACAAGAAGGAGAAGACAGATCCACCAGTAGGAGATGACGAGATCATAAGCTTCAAAATAAGAGACAATAGTGAAACAGTTGAAACAGAAACTGAAGAGAGTGGAGAAGAGGAGAAAGCAAAAACTGAATCAAGAAAAAGAAATTGGAAATCAGAAAGAGAAGAAAAAGAAGGTGAAGCCAAAAGGCCAAGAAAAGGAGATAATTGGCCCAGCAACTATATAAGAAAATTGAGATATAGAATAATAAGAGCTGGAGAAGAAAGTGCTGAACAAGTGAATGAGATAACAAGTCAAAAGGGACAAGAAAAACCCAGTGGAAAACGATTGCAAAAATCCAAAAGAACGAAGAAAGTGAATGCAAAGTATAAGTCACCTGAGTGGCTGTATATCGCACTAACGGATTACAAAGAAGAAGAAAACACTCATGAGAACCAGAGACTAAGAAGTCGAATGGGAAAAGGTGAGATGCAACAAACCTGAAGTGAAGACTTATAGTGCTTCTGCCGGACATGACAATTTTACTGGATGTGACAAATCACCGGATGTGACAACGAAAGAATTCTGGAAAGAATTAAAAGAAAGTACCAAGCAAAGACTTTTTGAAAGCAGAGTGGCATCTAAGTCATTTCTGAGGTGTAGTGACACAATTTTCTGAAATTTAACAAATAAAAGCAAAATGGAAAATACTAGGGATAGAAGAGATAAATGTGAGTTTGTAAAAAGATGGTGTAAAATGTGCTGCTTTTGTACAGGATTATTAATGACCATATGGATAGTTTTAGCAATCACAATTCCTATTAGTTTAGCTGTAATAGAAGCGAAGAATGACACTAAACCAGAAAAAGAAACTAATATTAAAGAACCAGTTATTTTAAGAAGTAATGCAGAATTACATAAGGATAAGTCAGTAACAGACTTTTCTAAAAATGTTTTTACAAAATTGTTGTACGAATATGTAGAGACAATGGATGTGAAAGATTGTTATGTTTGTATGCAGTTGCCTGCACCAGTGTCAGAAGGTGTGACTTATCATCACCTACCTCTAACTTATGGAATAACCTGTAGTGTAATAGCAAGTTTATTTTATAAAACAGGAAGATTAGAATCTTATTATACTGATATAGATAAGATTTTTGCAAACATTCCAGTAGTACCAGAACTTAACAAAGTAAAACCAGCAAAGGTTTTAGGAGAATTCTTTCTAGAACATAGAAAATTAACCTTAGAAGAAATAGTTAGTAACAACCTTACCTGTGAGTTAAAGAAAGAAGAAAAAGTATTTTTAGAAATGGTTGAAGAAAGAAGAATGAAATTTCAAAAAGAAGCAATAAAAGAGGAAGGAACAAATCTATGGATGTTTGAGGAAGGAAACCATGAAGGGAAAAAGATAAATGCAGCAATGACATTAGATTGGCCGCAAACAGGAAAGTTGTGTATTAGGAGAAATAAGACAGTCTATGACAATTACTTTGTAGGTTCCAGTATCTGCCATGACAATTATCAAATTCTGGGAGGTTGGGGATTCAAAGGTGGAAAAGATCCAATATTTCCAGGTATCTATTATATTTGTGGGAATAGAGCTTATTACAGGTTACCGGACCATTGGTATGGAACTTGCTATGTAGGCCTGGTCTTTCCAAAAATCTTTCATATGGACAGAGAAGAAAAAGGAACATACAAGATGATTAATAGCTTTACACATAGAAAGAGGGAAAGTTTTTCAGAAATTGTAGGTGATATTTTTGGAGCATTAATACCAGCAGTGGGAATATCTTTGAATGCATTTAAAATTCGGAAGTTATCCACAGTAGTAGATAGTTTGTCTACAGATACTGCGGGAGGGTTCTTAATGGTAAATACCAAAATGGTTGCCATGAGAGCTATGGTGATGCAAAATCGGCTTGCCCTTGATATTCTTTTGGCAAAAGAGGGTGGAGTCTGTGGAATGTTGAAAGTCCAACATTGTTGCACTTACATTCCTGATAAAAGTGAAAATATACAGAAGTATATTACGAATATTACAAATTTGCACAAAGAACTAGTTCCACTGGAGGTTGAAAGTGTCTTGGGAAAACTTGGTAGAGGGTTTTCTTCAGTAGCAAATTGGTTGACCAGAATGAGTAGACTAATGATAGGGAAAGTTATAATAATAGCAACTGTAGTAATATTGTTAGCCATGGTGTTGAAAATAGTAATAACGTGTATAAAAAGAAAAGTAAGACAAAATAAGATAAAAAGAAATAACAGAATAATGAAAGAGAGAGAGAGAGAAATGGGTGAAATTGAGTTAGAGAAAATGAAAGAAAGCATGTATAAGGAGACAAGAAGACAAGATGAAAGAGAAACAGATGTGTAACTAACAAAAAGCAAAGGATGAAAGACATATACTGCCTGAAAAAGAAGTATAATTTGGGTTTTATGTGGTGATTTAAAAATCACCAAAGGGGGAGTTGATGGAGCAGAGAAAATAAAAAAATTTAACCCCTAACAAATTTTATAAATAATTAATAAAATGTTCATTTAAATGTATTAATCAACACTGTATGTGTGGGAAGGGTAATACGCAAGTGTATGTGCTGAATAATCTATTAACAAATGTCTGTGTGTCTAATTATAACATAAAAATAATTGCGTACTAATTTATAATAAATACATGATTTGTGCTTCATAGAAAATAAATGTGTCGTTGCAAAAACAATAGTGATGGTAAGTAAGGAACAGCTTAAATGTTGCTTTCTGCTAGGTAATAACTAATTGGGGTACGTAGATGACGGGAGGGAAACGAAAAGGCTATTTTTCTCTATTTTAATTATGTTTTGTTTATTTCAAAATAGTGCTTCTAAAGTATAACCGAGTGGCGATATAAAATGGCTGCCAGTTAATGAAGTGCGCTAGTGCGGGAAACACGTGACAAGGGAGAAAAGTTGGAGAAAAGCTAACCTCGTGATGTTGCTGAGAGGCTAGGATGCGAGAATGGTCAAGGCTGATGTGACCTAATTGAACTGATAGTGTGCCGTGGTGATCAGCAAAGAACCGTGGGAAACCATTTTAAGAGAAAGGACAATGCCTGCAGAGTTCTCGAATGTATCGAAAGAAGTTACAAATGTACTGATCGAAGCGGATGGAAACATGTCTTGAACTGTGAGAAAGGAAATGATCCAAGGACCGTTGGATCCAAGAGAACTTGATTAAAAGAATGAATAAGATGACATGCATGGACCAATGAAAGAAAAGCGTGTTCTTAATGTTGCAACAATTAGTTAGCAAAGTTAGAATTAGGGTATAAGAGGGCCTACTCTTAGTGGGAGGGGGTCACAGTCAGGAGCGGAGTTGGAGAGTCGTGTTGGTGTTGGTGGCTTCCAGTGCTGGGTGGTCCTGATCGATCCATAACTGAGCGGGAGATGCTGAAAGACTGTTAGATGAGACGGGTTGCAGGTAGCTGATGCTGACGAGCTGAAGTTTCTGTTGCTGTCTTAATTTTCCAGTTGAGTATGAGAATCAGGTTATTTCTAATTCTTAAACTTAGGTTAGAAATCATTAGGCTAAATTAGGAAGGTAGGCAGGTAATTAGGGTTTTGCTTCATGACGAAAATTTCCTTTCTGCAATAAATTGATTATGCTTAATAAATATTTGAATTAATAATGAATGAATAATTGAATAAAAGTTTAAATTCTTTCTCATGCTTTTAAAATTACATAAAATTTAAGATTCTTTAAATCAAATGACTCAGTGGTTATTTTCCTAAATGATTGTGACATCAGTAATTGGTTATTGTGATTTAGCTGGTCTTAATCACTATGAACTAATTTTTTACATGAATGATTCATCGACAAAACAATGAGCAGGAATATCTTAAGAAATAACTAAAAGAAAGCGATAAGTTAAGGTAATAAGATATCCCGGCTCCTTCCAGCGGTACATAAATGGTGTTTTCCATTTGGTTCTCATGCTTCTCCTAGGAATACAGAATTTCGTAAAGGTGTAAAGGAAATCCAGGTGTGTGCGTGTGTGATAGGCGATGTTTATGGGCCCCATCGTCATGTGGATGTGAGAAAATATAGTTTGCCCCTGGATGACCGATAAGTGACCTAGGAGGAGAATAGTTTTTATTGTACGCGCTGCATCACTCCCTTCAGTCCCTTCTGGTACTGGGTGCTTTTTCAACTTGGTATTGTTTCTCATTCTAATGTTTTGGCTCTCATTATCATGTTTCTTCTCATTGTTTCAACAATTTTGCTTCTTTTTAACACACTGTTCCTATGCTATCGTAGTTTTTGTCATGGTTCCGCGTTGTGGCGCGGAAAAGTTTTACTGTAGAAAACTGACGTCAGCACGCCGGGAGGGTCTTATATGGCTCCATTGACGTCACTTCCGTGGACGACGTCAGGACGGAGCCGGGCGACGCCACCTCCCGGCGTGCAGAGGTATTGCTGGGGAAAAAAGATTTTCCGGATCCAGTCTGACGCCTGGGGAGATATTCTAAGTTAAGGAATCTGCGGCTAGACAGTGTCTCTACCAGATACATCGTTACCGAAGGTAAGGAACTCGTCCTTTGGGGGTGTTGAAGGGGTTTGCAGGTCGGGACCAATGGGTCCCTTCCCCGGAATAGGTACATCCCCTATTATGGCACCCTCCAGTGGGAGGGGGCATGAGCCTCTTCCTAATTGGCTGAGTCACCTCATCTTCAAGATGGAGGGGACTGAGATGTATGCTTCACCTCGCCTCCCCCACCTGAGTGGTGGGCTTGGTAAAGGTGGGCGCACCTCTCTTCCTAGCTTAGATTTCCTGCTGATTCTCCTGCCCAAAGTGGGGGCCAGAATCAGGAGGAGCCAGTTGCTGGGGGTAGCAAAAGGCAGGGACAGCATTTAAAGGCGGCAGGCCTTTGAAGCTTCCCCTTTCGTGGACCCAGCCCATCCTGGGGGAGGAGGCATGACACCTCTGCCCACGATGAGCTTTGTTTCTGGACCCAGAGAGAGGAGGCTCTCTGCGCAGGGGTCCAGACACCTGTCTGGTGGTGGCAAATGGCAGGCAGCCATTCAGAAACCACACCAGGGCTGGTCGAATTTCAGGGGGCATCTCTAAGATGCCCTCTGAATGCATTTGGCATTAAATCCCACACTGGCATCAGTGTGGGTTTAATGTGCTGAGATGTTTGATACCAAACGTCCCAGTTTTTAGTAAAGCCATTATGGAGCTGTGGAGTTCGTAATGGCCATCTCCCAGATCATATACTCTTTATGGCTTTACTACACTTACAATGTCTAAGAATGGACTTAGACTCTGTAGGGGTACAGGGCTCATGCCTCTGTACCCTCACCTTGGGGCTAGTGCACCCTGCTAGAGGGGTAACTTAGCTAGGCCTTAGGCAGTGGATTGCAGGCATGGCACACAGGGATGTGTGCTATGTCGACTCTTCACTTTTCTCTGCACCAAAACGAACAGTGGCAGTGTGTGTATCTGAAAGAGACACGTTAGTGACAGATTCCTTACCTTAGAATATCCCCAGGCGTCAGGCTGGATCCGGAAAGTTTTTTGCGTAGCAGTACCCTTGCGCGTCGGTAGGCGGCGTCGTGCGGCTCCGCGTCCGTCGTCGGCGTCGTGGTCGCCGGGATGACGTCGCGGGCAGTACTTAGACGCCGCCCCTGCGCGCTGACGTCAGTTCTTCTTTTTCCGCGCCAGTAAGCGCAGATCCGGGAAGAGCAGTGCCCTAGTCACTTTTTGACTATCCTTTTTTGTGAATTTTTCACTGTTTCTTCATCGAGTCTTCACGACTCCTAAGGTGTCGTAGGGATGCCCGGCTTTAAGCCATGCGAGGCCTGTGGTCGCATGATGTCGATCACGGACCCGCATCTCGAGTGTCTCTTCTGTCTCGGCCGAGACCACGACACGAAGTCGTGCCCTGACTGCCGGAAACTTCATCCGAAGGCTTTGCGAGAGCGGTCTCGAAAGCTACTCGAGGTCCGGCAGTCGGCTCCATGCCGCACCAAGCCCCGGTCCCGGGAGAGGTCGGTGGGCCGGTCGCGGAGTCCCCGCCGTTCGTCGGAATCCAAGTCTTCGCGCTCCTCCGGTAAGTCGAAGCACAAGAAGTCTAAGAGGCGTCATCGCTCTAAGACTTCGCCTCGCCGGTCTCGCGACTCGGCTGAGGCCCCAGTCGGCACCGTCCCCGCCCCCACGGCCCCGGACATGCCTGTAGAGCTGCCCCCGAATTACCCGTTCTTTCCGGGTTCGGGGGCGACTCCGGCCGAAATACAGGAATTCCTGTCGGCCATGGCCCGCCTCTTCGGGCCTTCAGGTCCCTCCAGTGCGCCTTCGGGCCCCGCGGGCCCTGATGGGGTTGCCCCGGCACCGCCGTCGACTCCGGTCCCGGCGCCGCCTGTCCCACCAGCCTTCATCCCTGCCTCGGCTCCGGCCCCGGCCTCGATCCCGGCTCCGGTGGTACCGCAACCCCCATCGACACCGGTTGACCTAACCACGCCTCCGCCGACGCAGTTGTCCCCGGTGCCGTTCCTGACGCCGTCCGGGGCTCCGGACGGCGTCGGTCCCCGGCTCTCTCCGGCTCCGGACATGGAGCCGGACCGACGTCGCTCGACGCCGGCTCCGGCGCCGATGAGACCTTGGGTCCCAAATGTCCCTCCTCCTCCATATTTTGAACAAGAGGAGGACCAGGAGAGCTGGGAGGGGTCTGAGGACCCTCTCACACAACAGTGTGAGTTTGATCCGGACTGGGCTGAGGAACTTGGGGATGCCAGTGGTCTAGACACTTCCCCTGACACTGGCATGCTGTCTCCTCCCGTGGCTACGGAGGAGGGAGCTAATTTTGCAACGGTGTTGCGTAGAGCAGCTGGAGCCTTACATCTCCAGTTGCCTACTGTGGCCGTCAGGACTAACCTCCTGACAGAAGTGCTTCAGCCGGCGGCTTCCTCTTCGGAGACTGTGCTGCCGTTTAATGATGCACTCACTGACGTTCTTTGGGTGCCTGGTCCAAACCCACCACAGGGGCTCCTGTGGATAGGAACATGGCCCGACGCTATCGCCCTGCTCCGGGCGACCCCTTGTTTCTCTCCCAACACCCCACCCCTGAGAGCTTGGTTGTCCAAGCCTCTGCCTCCCAAACCGCCTTCCCTACCGCCCTCCGGATAGGGAATCCAAACGCCTGGACCAATTTGGGAAGAAGGCTTTTTCTTCCTCCAGTGCTGGCTTGCGGTCCGTCAACACCGCTTGCCTTTTGGGCCGATATACCCACTCCCTGTGGGATTCGGTGGCAGCTGTTTTGCCGCAGTGTTCTGAGGAGGTCCAGACACTGCTTACCCGCGCCATTGCGGAAGGGCGAGATGCGGCTAAATACACCATCCGTTGTGGCCTTGATACTGCCGACTCGCTAGGCAGATCGCTTGCGACGACGGTGGCGCTACGTCGCCACGCCTGGCTGAGAAGAACTGGTTTCTCGGGTGATGTCCAGAATACACTCATGGACATGCCCTTTGATGGAGTCGGTCTTTTTGGTTCAAAGGCAGACCATGCGCTGGAGCGGTTTAAGGACTCACGGGCTACGGCCAAGTCCCTGGGCCTTTCTGTTGTACGCCCTCCGCTCACCTCTGCTTTTCACCCCTTTCGTGGCCACGGAAGGGGCGCCCAGTCACGTCAGCTGCCCAGCCACCGGCCCGCGCAGCAAGCGTCTACGCGTGGCCGAGGACGTGGATACCGCCGTGGCGGTTCGAGCAACCAGCGTGCGGGTCAGGCCACCACCTCCAACCCGTCCGCGGCCTCCAAGCCCTCCTAGTCCCTCCTTTCCGGTGCACAGCACGCCTGTAGGGGGCAGGGTCCGCCATCACCTTCACCACTGGCGTGCCATCACCTCGGACAGGTGGGTCTTGGACATTGTCCGAAGGGGCTACTCCCTCCCCTTCGAGACCACCCCCCCAGCCATGCCACCTCAATTCCACCGCATGTCAGGGGATCACTTGGTACTTCTGCAGAAGGAAGTCACGGCCCTCTTGGCCAAGAGGGCCATCGAGCATGTTCCGACCCCAGAAGTAGGGCGTGGTTGCTACTCCCACTACTTCCTGGTGCCCAAAAAGGACAAGGAGGACATGCGTCCTATCTTGGACCTCCGGAACGCCAATCGCTTCCTCCGGAAGGAGAAGTTCAAGATGCTCACCCTAGCTCAGGTCTTGACTGCCCTCGACCCTGGAGACTGGTTGGTAGCGTTGGACTTGCAGGACGCTTATTTTCACATCCCCGTCCTGCCGGCCCACCGGCGTTACCTGCGGTTCACGGTAGGCCTCGAGCATTTTCAGTTCACCGTGCTCCCCTTTGGCCTTACAAGTGCCCCTCGGGTGTTCACGAAAGTGATGGCGGTGGTCGCAGCTCATCTGCGCCGGGCAGGGGTTCCGGTCTTCCCCTACCTCGACGACTGGTTGCTGAAAATGGGCTCGTCCCAGGCAGTCGTCTCCCACCTCCAGACTACGGCCGAACTCCTGCACTCGCTGGGGTTCTCCATCAATGTGCCGAAGTCGCATCTGATTCCTTCTCCACAGCTCCATTTCATCGGAGCAGTTCTGGACACGACGCAGTTTCGGGCCTATCCTCCCGAACGGCGAGTCCGGGATATTCGGGCTATGATTCCGATCTTTCAGCCTTTATCCTGGGTTTCGGTACGGCTGACCCTGAGGCTGCTGGGCCTCATGGCCTCCTGCATCCTGCTGGTCAATCATGCCAGATGGCATATGCGGGCTCTGCAGTGGGACCTGAAGTTCCAGTGGGCGCAGCACCAGGGCAACCTGTCCGATCACGTCCAGATCTCGGAGGGGACTGCACTACAGTTGCAGTGGTGGCTCTCGAAACGGCAATGGGTCATGGGCAGATCCTCTCCCTTCCCCAGCCAGAGCACACAGTTGTGACGGACGCGTCCCTTCTGGGATGGGGCGGTCACATGGGAGAGGCGGAGATCAGAGGCCTCTGGTCTCCGGCGGAGTCCCGGCTCCATATCAACCTTCTGGAGCTCCGGGCGATCTGACTTGCACTCAAGGCATTCCTTCCCTCTGTCAAAGGGAAGGTAGTGCAGGTGTTCACAGACAACACCACCGCCATGTGGTATTGCAACAAACAAGGCGGGGTGGGGTCGTCGACCCTTTGTCAGGAGGCTCTACGCCTCTGGACATGGCTGGAACATCAGGGCATGTTCCTGATGGTTCAACACCTGGCAGGTTCCCTGAACGCCAGGGCGGACGAACTCAGCCGCAGGTGCATGATGGATCACGAATGGCGTCTTCACTCGGAAGTGGCGCAAGGACTCTTTCTACAGTGGGGAGAGCCTTGGTTAGATCTATTCGCCACCGAAGAGAACGCGCAATGTCATCAGTTCTGCGCGTTGGAATTTCCAAGGCGGCACTCGCTCGGCGACGCTTTTCGTCGCGAGTGGAGTTGCGGTCTGTTGTACGCCTTTCCGCCTATACCACTTCTACCCAGAGTGTTGAAGAAGATTCGGCATGACCGGGCCCAAGTCATTCTTGTGGCTCCGGACTGGGCTCGAAGAGTTTGGTATCCCGAGCTACTCAGTATGAGCGTAGATCCCCCGATCCGTCTGCCTCTTCGGGAGGATCTTCTGTCGCAGCAGCAGGGGACGGTCCTCCACCCGAACCTGTCCAGCCTCCACCTGCTTGCGCGGAGATTGAGCGGTGGCAGTTGATTCCTTTCGACTTGCCTCCCGAAGTTTGTGATGTGATTCTGGCAGCCAGGCGTCCCTCCACTAAGGTGGTATACGCCTGCAGGTGGAACAAGTTTGTGGCATGGTGCACAGCAAAGGCTGTGAATCCCCTTTCTGCCCCTCTCTCTGAGGTTCTCCTGTTCCTTCTTTCCCTGGCCCAACAGGGTTCTGCCCTGGGTACCATCAAGGGCTATCTTTGTGCCATCTCGGCCTTCCTCAGGCTTCCTGATCAGCCCTCCTTTTCAAGTCCCCTGTTGTTAACAGGTTTCTAAAAGGCATTACACACCTCTTCCCTCCTGTTCCGTTTGTGATGCCTCAGTGGGACTTAAACTTGGTTCTTACCTTTCTTATGTGCGCTCCCTTTGAGCCTCTACATAACTGTCCTCTTCGTCTTCTGACTCTGAAGACTGCCTTTCTGGTGGCCATCACCTCCGCTCGGCGGGTGAGTGAGCTCCAGGCTCTATCATGTAAACCTCCCTTTCTGTCTGTCCATCCAGACAAGGTTGTTCTTCGGACGCGTCCGTTCTTCTTGCCAAAGGTGGTTACTGCCTTCCACATTGGGCAGACCATCACTTTGCCCACCTTCTTTCCGCCTCCGCATCCTTCCAGAGAGGAAGAGAGGCTCCACCGTCTGGACCCAAAACGTGCGCTTTCCTTTTACATCGACCGCACACGCCATTTCCGGGTGGATGACCAGCTCTTTGTTGGCTACGTGGGCGCCAAAAAAGGTCAGGCGGTGCACAAGAGAACCATCTCCCGCTGGGTAACCTTGTGTATCAAAGCCTGCTATTCTTTGGCTAAGAAGGAGCGTCCTGTTGGGCTGCGTGCCCATTCCACCAGGGCAACGGCTGCTACCACGGCTTTGGGCCGCGGTGTTCCGCTGCAGGATATCTGTCAGGCAGCTACGTGGGCCTCGCTGCACACGTTTACAAAGCATTACTGCCTTGACAGTCCGGTCCGGAGGGACGGCTTCTTTGGCCGTTCTGTCCTCCGGGACTTCCTTGTCTGATCTTTGTTCGCAGACCCACCACCGGGGTTGGTATTGCTGGGGTATCTATTCTAAGGTAAGGAATCTGTCACTAACGTGTCTCTTTCAGATGCACAAGTTACTAACTTGTGTAACGATATATCTGTAAGAGACAGTAGTTAGTGACAGATTCCTTACCGCCCCACCCATCCTCCCCGTTCTGCAAACTGATTTCTAGGGTTAAGGACACCCCTTTCAGGGCCCTAGTATTTTTCAGGCACCTATGTCAGCTTCTTGCATGGCTCTGTGTTCCTGGCGCGGAAAGTCGTGTACAGAACCGATGTCAGCGCGCAGGGGCGGCGTCTAAGTACTGCCCGCGATGTCATCCCGGCGACCACGAAGCCGACGACGGACGCGGAGCCGCACGACGCCGCCTACCGACGCGCAAGGGTACTGCTACGCAAAAAACTTTCCGGATCCAGCCTGACGCCTGGGGATATTCTAAGGTAAGGAATCTGTCACTAACTACTGTCTCTTACAGATATATCGTTACACAAGTTAGTAACTTGTGCGTTAAGGTACAGGGCCTCGAAGGGTGGCACAATAGGTGATGCAGCCCTTAGAGGTCTTCCCTGGTAAATTTCCTTGGTACCCATGGTACCTTTTACAAGGGCTTACCCGTGGCCAAGGATGTGCCAATTGTGGATACAAAGGAACAGTCTTGGGAAAGAACACAAGCCCTGGGAAACCTGATTGGCAGGGACCCAGGGCACTTCAAGTCAGGTTGCATCAGATGCCAGGCAAAAAGTGGGGGTAACCATTCAAAAAGGGGCACTTTCCTACAGTGCATATAAGTTTCTTCTGTTTAGGTTTTCAGAACATTTTTTTTTAGAGAGATGGCAATAATACTTTGCTTACAAGCCATAATGGGTCAACATATAGTGGCATTTATTTGTTGCACTATATACAATTTGCTGGGTTTATACTGCAGTACCTGCTATTAGTACGTAGAAAATTTCTGTCTGCAAGCCCAGCAAAAATGTAGTAACGATTTGTTATATGGTGCCACTTTTTTCTCTGCACTATGTGATTTAGCTGGGTTTTATATCAAGATTTTTCTTATTAGGACCTAGAAAAATTATATTGGCAAGCCCAGAAAATTTCAATCAACCGAGTCACTCACAAAAGCTGGAAATTACTCAGCACAAAGATTTGTTGCATGGATTGAAATGCTCAGGTCGAGCTTTAGAGGTAGGATGTTTTTGAGTTTTGATGGGGATGGTAGAAACATTTGATATCGGAAGTGCTCTTTTTTTTAAACAAAATTTGGTTTTAATATCTTTCTAGGATTACATTAAATAGTGACCTCTAAGAATATGGATGTATCATTAAATTAAAGACAACATCATATTATTGTACTAATAAGGATCAATACATACTGGTGTGGGTACATCAGGTTGTGTGGCAAATATATATACAATTGTCTCAACAGACTGAATATTCAGTTATGCAGAAGATAGTTATGAATATTTAGATATAACCTATGTTCACAGAAGGTGAATTTTTATAAAAGTTATCATAAATGGTGACACTGAGAAATGGCCTCCATTCACAAAATGAAAAGAATCTACATATTTGAGATATAGTAGTCCATTGTGGCACATTGTTATTCACAGTGTTAGTCTTGTAATTATGAAGGGAATGTCACAGAAATGTATCATACAAGTGGTGATGACTAAATGTCTGCTCTGAAAATTTGGGTTTTTAAATATGTACGTAATAATCCAAACAGAAAAAATGGTGCAGATTTGTCACTTTTTCTTTTTCCACAAAATGTATATTTAAAATTGTTTGTATACATTTTAAAATACATTTTTGTTTGTATATCTGTTTTTGTAGCCCTGAAGAAGTCCGTAGTGACGAAACACTTTGGCTACATTTGAAGTAAAGAAAAAAGACACTTTTTTAAAAAGAATATTAAAAAAAAAGAATTGGTATAAAGAAGCGTCTTTCAAACAAAGCCAATAGAGTTTGTGAATTATATACGTGTGTGCTGAGAGACATAACTTCTGTGCAGATTTGCCATAAACAAAGTTGAATATATATTATTTGAATTGTGGTGCTGAGCCTTTCAAAATTGTTAATGTTAAGGGTGTATTTCCTTATTGGAAGTTGAAAGGGATTGACTTTCCGGCCTCGTGCACCACTCAAGCTATTTTTTTTACCTTTCCCACAGAGGTGTTGGGTGCGATAATATATTCCCTCAGCCCCTTCCGTGTAGAATTGTCCTCTCTCTTGGGCATATCAGCACTATCACCAGGGATTGTAAAAACGAAATATGAATTTTGATGATAATTGGGAGACCATGTTAGGTGATTTATTTAATAAAGGAAGCATGGCTTCGGACATTCCCAACCACCACCATGCAAGAATGAGGGCTTAAAGGACAAATTTATTAAATTAAAAAAACTTAAACAACAAGAACTAGCCAAATGGTGGAATGCTGCTACATTAGGGAGGCAGCTGATTGTATTTGTCCTTCCTCCCGAAGTCTGTGATGTTATTTTGGCAGCCAAGTGTTCCTCTATCAAGACAAGACCGTGTACGCCTGCCGGTGGCAATTTAAAAAAAATATATTGTACAGATAATTCTATTGATCCTCTTTCTGCTCCTCTCTCTCAAGTCCTTCTCTTTATTTTGACCCTTACCCAGCAGGGCTCTGCTCTGAGCACTCTTAAGGGGTATCTTTCTGCCTTGTCTGCCTTCTTGAGTCTGCCAGACCAACCCTCTTTATTTAAATCAATAAAGTAGTATATATAGAGCGCAACTTGTCACCCATGAGGGCATCCAGGTGCTTGCTGCAGGTCTCATTCTAAGAGCCAGGTCTTGAGCCCCTTCCTGAAGTCTGTGAGTGAGGTCGAGGTACAGGGGGAGGGTGTTCGAGGCTTTGGTGGCGAGATGGGAGAAGGAGCGTCCTCTAGTGCGGCAGTGGCGTATGCAAGGGATCTGCGCAAGGGCGAGGTGTGTGGAGCAGAGTTTCCTGGGGGGACAGTGGAAGTGTAGTGAGTGATTCAAGTATGCAGGTCCTTGATCATGGAGGGCTTTGTAGGCATGGGTCAGGAGGTTGAAATGGCATCTCTTCTGGACCGGGAGCCAGTGGAGGTCTTTCAGGTGCTGGGTGACTTGGGTTCTCTGGGGCAGGTTGAGGATCAGTCTGGGGGCTGCGTTCTGGATCATCTGGAGTCTTTGCATGAGTTTGGTGGTGTTTCCTGCATAGAGTGCATTGCCGTAGTCCAGTCGACTGGTGATGAGGGCATGTGTTACTGTCTTCCTGTTGCTGATGGGGAGCCACTTTAAAATCTTGCGGAGCGTGTGGAAGCAGGCTGAAGAGACTTCGTTGGCCTGATGTTTCATAGAGAGTTTTCTGCCTAGGATGATGCCGAGGATGTAGGTGTGGCCGTAGGTCAGAGTTCTACGGCCACCAGGAGTCGTTCCATAGGGCTGTGTGTTTTCCGAAGATGAGAACTTCCGTCTTGTCCGTGTTAAGTTTTAGGCAGTTATCCTTCATCCATGCTGAGACATCCTTTATGCAGTTGTGGGCGTTGGTCTTCATTGTGGAGGGGTCAGCAGAGAACAATAGGACAAGCTGTGTATCGTCGGCATAGGAGATAATGTTGATGTTATGCGATCTGACAGTGTGTGCCAGTGGAGTCATGTAGACGTTGAAGAGTGTTGAGCTGAGGGATAAGCTTTGGGAATGCCACAGATGTTGTGCTTGGCTTGCGATGTGAAGGGAGGGAGGCAGACTTTCTGGGTGTGTCCTGTGAGAAAGGATGCCATCCATATGAGTGCATCGTCTGTTATACCAGTCTGGTGTAGGCGATCGATGAGTGTGTGGTGGGAGACAGCGTCAAAGGCAGCGGAGAGGTGAAGCAGGATCAGGGCGGCGGATTCTCCTTTGTCGAGTAGGGTGTGGATGTCTTCTGTTGTAGCGATTTGAGCTGTCTCGGTGCTCTTATTGGTTCTGAATCCTGATTGGGAGGGGTCTAGTAAGTTTTCTTTCCAGGTGTTTGGTGAGTTGTAGGTTGATGACCTTCTCCAGTACTTTTGCAGGGAACGGGAGTAGTGAGATGGTACAGTAGTTATGGAGTTCGTTGGGGTCTGCCGTGGGTTTCTTGAGGAGGGGTCTGATCTCTGCATGTTTCCAGAGATCGGGAAAGGTGGCCGTGGTTAGCGAGGTGATGATGATGGTGGTGAGTTGTCGGCTGATCTGGTCTCTTCCGAGGTTGAAAAGTCGGTGCGGGCAGGGGTTGGTTGAGGCTCCTGAGTGGATGGAGTTCATAAGGGTGGTTGTGTTCGGTGTGCTGAGTCGTTTCCATGGGTTGAGTGGATGGTCAGCTGTGGTGGCCGATCGGAGGCTGCGGAGGTTGGAGGGTTCGGGATCAAAGTTCTCGTATATGGTTGCTATCTTGTTGTGGAAATGTAGCAGGTCCAATCTTTATTGTTGATAGGTTCAAATTCAGCACTAACTGTATTATCTGAAAGAGACACGTTAGTGATAGATTCCTTACCTTAGAATATCCCCAGGCGTCAGGCTGGATCCGGAAAGTTTTGCGTAGCAGTACCCTTGCGCGTCGGTAGGCGGCGTCGTGCGGCTCCGCGTCCGTCGTCGGCGTCGTGATCGCCGGGATGACGTCGCGGGCAGTACTTAGGCGCCGCCCCTGCGCGCTGACGCCAGTTCTTCTTTTTCCGCGCCAGTAAGCGCAGATCCGGGAAGAGCAGTGCCCTGGTCAATTTTTGACCATACTTTTGGTGATTTTTTCACTGTCTTTTTCCACCATTCAGGTGTCGTAGGGATGCCCGGCTTCAAGCGATGCGGCGCCTGTGCGCGGATGATGTCCGTCACCGACCCGCATTGGGAGTGTCTCTTCTGCCTCGGCCGAGGCCACGACACCGAGTCTTGTCCCGAATGCCAGGCCCTCAACCCGAAGGCTTTGCGAGAGCGGTCTCGAAAGCTCCTCGAGGCCCGGCATTCGGCTCCGCGGAAGCCCCGGTCGCGTGAGAGGTCCAGGGGTCGCTCGCGGAGTGCACACCGGTCGCCGGCGTCGAAGTCTTCTTCGTCCGGTAAGTCTCGACACAAGAAGTCCAAGAAGCATCGCCGCTCTCGGACTTCGCCCGCCGGTCTCGCGACTCGGCTGAGGCCCCTCCCGGCACCGTCCCCGCCCCGCGGCCCCGGACTTGCCTGTGGAGTCGCCCCCGTCATACCCGCCCTTCCCGGGTTCGGGGGCGGATCCGGCCAAGGTACAGGAGTTCCTGTCGGCCATGGCCCGCCTCTTCGGGCCTTCAGGCCCCTCCGGTGCGCCTCGGGCCCCGCGGGCCCTGATGGGGTTGATCCGGCGCCACCGGCGGCTCCGGCCCCGGCGCCGCCCGAGCCTCCAGCCTCGATCCCGGCTCCGGCCCCGGCCTCGATCCCGGCTCCACAACTCCCATCGACGCCGGTCGACCTCACGACACCTCCGCCGGCGCCGATGTCTCCGGTGCCGTCTCGACGCCGCCCTGGGCTCCGGGCGGCGTCGTCCCCAGTTCCTTCCGGCTCCGGACATGGTCCCGGAGCGACGTCGCTCGACGCCGGCTCCGGCGCCGATGGGACCTTGGGTCCCAAATGTCCCTCCTCCTCCTTATTTTGAACCAGAGGAGGACCAGGAGGACTGGGAGGGGTCTGATGACCCTCTAACACGCAACTGTCAGTATGATGAGGACTGGACAGAGAGTCTAGGGGAGGCCAGTGGTCTGGATACTTCTCCTGACACTGGCATGCTGTCTCCTCCCGTGGCTACGGAGGAGGGGGCCAATTTTGGTACGGTGTTGCGTAGGGCTGCTGGGGCCTTACGTCTCCAGCTCCCTACTTTGACGGTCAAGACTAACATCTTGACAGAGGTGCTTCAGCCGGCAGCCTCCTCTGCGGAGACTGTGCTGCCGTTTAACGACGCCCTCACGGACGTTCTTTTGGGCGCCTGGTCCAAGCCCAACACAGGGGCTCCTGTGGATCGGAACGTGTCACGACGCCATCGCCCCGCTCCGGGCGACCCCTGTTTCTTTCTGTCCACCCCACTCCTGAGAGCTTGGTTGTCCAAGCCTCCGCTTCCCAAACCGCCTTCCCTACCGCTCCTCCGGATAGGGAATCCAAACGCCTGGATCAGTTTGGGAAGAAAGGTTTTTCTTCCTCCAGTGCTGGCTTGCGGTCCGTTAACACCGCTTGTCTTTTGGGCCGATATACCCACTCCCTGTGGGATTCGGTGGCGGATGTTTTGCCCCAGTGCCCTGAGGAGGTCCAGGCACTGCTTTCCCGCGCCATTGCGGAAGGAAGGGATGCGGCCAAATACACTATCCGTTGTGGCCTTGACACCGCCGACTCGCTGGGCAGGTCCATTGCAACGACGGTGGCGCTCCGGCGCCACGCCTGGCTGAGAACCACTGGTTTTTCAGGGGATGTCCAGAATACTCTCATGGACATGCCCTTTGATGGAGTCGGTCTTTTGGGTCCAAAGCAGACCATGCGTTGGAGCGCTTTAAGGACTCACGGGCTACTGCAAAGTCCCTGGGCCTTTCTGCTACACGCCCTCCGCTGCCTTCTGCTTTTCGCCCCTATCGTGGTCACGGTAGGGGCGCCCTTCACGTCAGCAGCCCAGCCACCGGCCCGCGCAGCAGGCGTCTTCGCGTGGCCGAGGACGTGGATTCCGCCGTGGCGGATCGGGCAACCAGCGTGCGGGTCAGGCCACCACCTCCAACCCGTCCGCGGCCTCCAAGCCCTCCTAGTCCCTCCTTTCAGGTGCACGGCACGCCAGTAGGGGGCAGGGTCCGCCATCACCTTCCCCACTGGCGCACCATCACCTCGGACAGGTGGGTCTTGGACATTGTCCGAAGGGGCTACTCCCTCCCTTCGAGACCACCCCCCAGCCATGCCACCTCAATTCCACCGCATGTCAGGGGATCACTTGGTGCTTCTACGGAAGGAAGTCACGGCCCTCTTGGCCAAGAGGGCCATCGAGCATGTTCCGACCCCAGAAGTAGGGCGTGGTTGCTACTCCCACTACTTTCTGGTGCCCAAAAGGACAAGGAGGACATGCGTCCTATCTTGGACCTCCGGAACGTCAATCGCTTCCTCCGGAAGGAGAAGTTCAAGATGCTCACCCTAGCTCAGGTCTTGACTGCCCTCGACCCTGGAGACTGGTTGGTGGCGTTGGACTTGCAGGACGCGTATTTCCACATCCCCGTCCTGCCGGCCCACCGGCGTTACCTTCGGTTCACGGTAGGCCCCGAGCATTTTCAGTTCACCGTGCTCCCTTTGGCCTTACAAGTGCCCCTCGGGTGTTCACGAAAGTGATGGCGGTGGTCGCAGCTCATCTGCGCCGGGCAGGGGTTTCAGTCTTCCCCTACCTCGACGACTGGCTGCTGAAGGCGGGCTCGTCCCAGGCAGTCGTCTCCCACCTCCAGACTACGGCCGAACTCCTGCACTCGCTGGGGTTCTCCATCAATGTGCCGAAGTCGCATCTAATTCCTTCTCCACAGCTCCTTTTCATCGGAGCAGTTCTGGACACGACGCAGTTTCGGGCCTATCCTCCCGAACGGCGAGTCCGGGGATATTCAGGCTATGATTCCGATCTTTCGGCCTTTATCCTGGGTTTCGGCACGGATGACCCTGAGGCTGCTGGGCCTCATGGCCTCCTGCATCCTGCTGGTCAATCATGCCAGATGGCATATGCGGGCTCTGCAGTGGGACCTGAAGTTCCAGTGGGCGCAGCACCAGGGCAACCTGTCCGATCACGTCCAGATCTCGGAGGGGACTGCAAAACAGTTGCAGTGGTGGCTCTCGAACCGGCAATGGGTCATGGGCAGATCCCTCTCCCTTCCCCAGCCAGAGCATACAGTTGTGACGGACGCGTCCCTTCTGGGATGGGGCGGTCACATGGGAGAGGCGGAGATCAGAGGCCTCTGGTCTCCGGCGGAGTCCCGGCTCCATATCAACATTCTGGAGCTCCGGGCGATCCGACTTGCACTCAAGGCATTCCTTCCTCTGTCAAAGGGAAGGTAGTGCAGGTGTTCACAGACAACACCACCGCCATGTGGTACTGCAACAAACAAGGCGGGGTGGGGTCGTGGACCCTTTGTCAGGAGGCTCTGCGCCTCTGGACATGGCTGGAACATCAGGGCATGTTCCTGGTGGTTCAACACCTGGCAGGTTCCCTGAACGCCAGGGCGGACGAACCTCAGCCGCAGGTGCATGATGGATCACGAATGGCGTCTTCACTCGGAAGTGGCGCAAGGACTCTTTCTACAGTGGGGAGAGCCTTGGTTAGATCTATTCGCCACCGAAGAGAACGCGCAATGTCATCAGTTCTGCGCGTTGGAATTTCCAAGGCGGCACTCGCTCGGCGACGCTTTTCGTCACGAGTGGAGTTGCGGTCTATTGTACGCCTTTCCGCCTATACCACTTCTACCCAGAGTGTTGAAGAAGATTCGGCACGACCGGGCCCAAGTCATTCTTGTGGCTCCGGACTGGGCTCGAAGAGTTTGGTATCCCGAGCTACTCAATATGAGCATAGATCCCCCGATCCGTCTGCCTCTTCGGGAGGATCTTCTGTCGCAGCAGCAGGGGACGGTCCTCCACCCGAACCTGTCCAGTCTACACCTGCTTGCGTGGAGATTGAGCGGCGGCAGTTGATTCCTTTCGACTTGCCTCCCGAAGTTTGTGATGTGATTCTGGCAGCCAGGCGTCCCTCCACTAAGGTGGTATACGCCTGCAGGTGGAACAAATTTGTGGCATGGTGCACAGCAAAGGCTGTGAATCCCCTTTCTGCCCCTCTTTCTGAGGTCCTTCTGTTCCTTCTCTCTTTGGCCCAACAGGGTTCTGCCCTGGGTACCATCAAGGGTTATCTTTGTGCTATCTCGGCCTTCCTCAGGCTCCCTGATCAGCCCTCCCTTTTCAAGTCCCCTGTTGTTAACAGGTTCTTAAAAGGCATTACTCACCTCTTCCCTCCTGTTCCGTTTGTGATGCCTCAGTGGGACTTGAACTTGGTTCTTACCTTTTAATGTGCGCTCCCTTTGAGCCTCTACATAACTGTCCTCTTCGTCTTCTGACTCTGAAGACAGCCTTTCTGGTGGCCATCACCTCCGCTCGGCGGGTGAGTGAGCTCCAGGCTCTATCTTGCAAACCTCCCTTTCTGTCTGTTCATCCAGACAAGGTTGTTCTTCGGACGCGTCCGTCCTTCTTGCCAAAGGTGGTTACTGCTTTCCACATTGGGCAGACCATCACTTTGCCCACCTTCTTTCCGCCTCCGCATCCTTCCAGAGAGGAAGAGAGGCTCCACCGTCTGGACCCAAAACGTGCGCTCTCTTTTTATATTGACCGCACAAAACACTTCCGGGTGGATGACCAGCTCTTTGTTGGCTACGTGGGCGCCAAAAAAGGTCGGGCGGTGCACAAGAGGACCATCTCCCGCTGGGTTACCTTGTGCATCAAGGCCTGCTATTCTTTGGCTAAAAAGGAACCTCCTGTTGGGCTGCGTGCCCATTCCACCAGGGCAACGGCTGCTACCACGGCCTTGGGCCGCGGTGTTCCGCTGCCGGTTATCTGTCAGGCGGCTACGTGGGCCTCGCTGCACACGTTTACTAAGCATTACTGCCTTGACAGTCAGGTCCGGAGGGACGGCTTCTTTGGCCGTTCTGTCCTCCAGGACTTCCTTGTCTGATCTTTGTTCGCAGACCCACCACCGGGGTTGGTATTGCTGGGGTATCTATTCTAAGGTAAGGAATCTATCACTAACGTGTCTCTTTCAGATGCACAAGTTACTAACTTGTGTAACGATATATCTGTAAGAGACAGTAGTTAGTGATAGATTCCTTACCGCCCCACCCATCCTCCCCGTTCTGCGAACTGATTTCTAGGGTTAAGGACATCCCCTTCAGGGCCCTAGTATTTTTCAGACACCTGTGTCAGCTTCTTGCATGGCTCTGCGTTCCTGGCGCGGAAAGTCGTGTACAGAACTGACGTCAGCGCGCAGGGGCGGCGCCTAAGTACTGCCCGCGACGTCATCCCGGCGATCACGACGCCGACGACGGACGCGGAGCCGCACGACGCCGCCTACCGACGCGCAAGGGTACTGCTACGCAAAACTTTTCCGGATCCAGCCTGACGCCTGGGGATATTCTAAGGTAAGGAATCTATCACTAACTACTGTCTCTTACAGATATATCGTTACACAAGTTAGTAACTTGTGCAATCGTACATAAGCAGATAGCTAGAGCTAGAGAGCAGTGATTTGTCTAGTTCTCCTTCCCCATTCTTAAATCTTTTATCCAGTCTCCTCTTAGTCTACTTTGATTTTAAATTCTTAAGTTTTTCTTGCACAAACTTGGGTGATTACTTCAGTTCATCTTGGTTCTTACTACAATCTGGTAAGGATAGTCATGGGTTTCTTTCCTTTTTCCTCCTTTTTTACCTTTGGCTACACTAATCTTTCATTGGTGTTTTGATTAGTGACCTGCCAATTTGGGCACAGTACTTGTCGCACTAATATCTCAATCAAATTTGAAAAAATGTATTGATTTTTTTGTATGTTTGAACTTACAGCCTTGAAAAAGTCTGTGACGAAACACCCATCAGCTGTCTGCTTATGTACGAATATTACAGTTAGTGCTGGATTTGAACCTATCAACAATAAAGATTGGACCTGCTACAGTGGCAGACCACCAAAAAAGACTTTGGAGTACTTTTTCAGGTATGCTCTACACTAGTTATGTGCAAAAACAACAGTTGATGGACACAATGCAGAACAATGTCATACATTCACCCCAGTACAGAGATCTGGGCCTAAATCCATCGTTTTTTTGCTCACCATGCCATTCCAGTTTGAACCCAGCCATATGCAAATCAGTCTTGACCCTGTGCCTCATGGGAACAGTCCAGCCCGAACTGCCAAGCCAGGTCCTCCCTGGACTGGAAACAAGCATTCTAGGACCGGTTTCGGGGTTTCATCCCTCTTCAGCCAGGATAGCTTGATTCCAGTGGCATGGAGAGCACGGGACCCACGTCTGGGCATACCCGCCCCACTCGGGGTGACAAATGCAAAAACAACAGTTGATGGACAGAATGCAGAACAATGTCATACATTCACCCCAGTACAGAGATCTGGGCCTAAATCCATCGTTTTTTTGCTCACCATGCCATTCCAGTTTGAACCCAGCCATATGCAAATCAGTCTTGACCCTGTGCCTCATGGGAACAGTCCAGCCCGAACTGCCAAGCCAGGGTCCTCCCTCGACTGGAAACAAGCATCCTAGGACCGGTTTCGGGGTTTCACCCCTCTTCAGCCAGGATAGCTTGATTCCAGTGGCATGGAGAGCACGGGACCCACGTCTGGGCAGGGAGGACCTGGCCTGGCAGTTCGGTCTGGACTGTTCCCATTGGGCACAGGGTCAAGACTGATTTGCATATGGCTGGGTCCAAACTGGGGTGGCGTAGTGGGCAAAAGAACGATGGATTTAACCCAGATCTTTTGACTGGGGGAGAATGTTTGCATTGTCAGCATTCCGTCCATCATTTGTTTGCTGTAACACTACACTAGTTATGTGGCATAGTGTTTCTGGCCCATTTCTGACCACACGTTACTTTGTACAGTATTGATATACCCGGCAATCTTGGATGTGCAAAAGTTTGTATACCACTGCCACCACCTTTTGTTTGTACACTTGTTGTAGAAATGGTCAGCGTGGGCGTCGCAGAGTTCTTGTGAGGGGGGAAAGAGAGTTTTCGGTGACTGATGGGCAGGTGAACTGTCTGACGATAGTAAGAGTTCCTTGGTTTGGTTGAAGTTGGTGTTGATTCGGTGGGTCAGGGCCTCTTTTTTCTTTGCCACTTTGATCTGTCGATGGTAGTCATTGAGGGCTAATGTAAATAGATTTCTGAAGGGGCTTGTACATTGGTTCCCACTTGCCCCGTTCATCATGCCCCAGCTGGACCTTAATTTGGTTCTCACCTTCCTGATGTGTGCTCTGTTCGAACCTCTTCACAACTGCCCCCTCCGGCTGCTTACCTTTTTAATGGCAATAATTTCTGCCAGGAGGGTGAGCGAATTGCAAGCTCTGTCATCCAGGCCTCCTTACCTGACCATCTTCCCTGATAAGTTGGTGCTTCGCACTAGGGCCTCTTTATTACCAAAAGTGGTAATACCATTCCATGTGGCACAATATGTTACCTTGCCCACTTTCTACGCTCCTCCACACACCTATAAAGAAGAGGACCGACTCCACCGCCTGGACCCAAAAAGAGAATATTCGTACTACATTAACAGCACTAAAGAGTTACCGGTGGACGACCAACTCTTTGTGTGCTACCTTGGATCAAAGAAAGATCGTGCGGTGCAGAAGAGGGCCATCCTCTGCATCAAAGTTTGCTACGCTCTGGCCAAAAAACAGCCTACTGAAGACTTAAGCGCTCATTCCAGCAGAGCTAAGGCTGCTACCACAGCATTGCAATGTGGAGTTCCAGCAACGTGGGCATCGCTGCACACGTTCACCAAGCACTACTGCCTGGACAGTCAAGTCTGCAGGGATTGCCTTTTTTGCTGCTCTGTCCTGCAGGTCTTTCCGGTCTAAACCTGTCCTCCGTCCCTCCTCTAGTGATGGTATTGCTTGGGTATCTATTCTAAGGTAAGGAATCTGTGGCTAGATGTCTCTATCAGATAGACAAGTTACTTACCTTCGGTAACACCTTATCTGATAGAGACATGATCTTGCAGCAGATTCCTTACCGACCCACCCATCCTCTCCACACAGCGGACAGGTTTTTGGGGCCAGGGCTGTTCCCTTTTAGGGCCCTAGTTGTTCAAAACACACTCTCAGTGCACTTCATGGCTCTGCGTTCCTGGTGTGGAAAGTTGTGAAAAATAACTGACAGCGCGCCGAGGTGGGGCCTATATAGGTGACGTGGACATCACTGCCAGTGCGTACGACGCAATGATGTCACACGGAGCCGACCGCCACCACCTACGGCGTGCAAGGATATTGCTCGAGCAAAAGTCTTCCTGATCCAGCCGGATGTCTGGGAAATTCTAAGGTAAGGAATCTGCGGCGAGGGGGGCGTGGCCTAGCGGTTCAACCTGGTGGACGCGCTGTAAAGGAGCTCCCGTAGCCGTCCTGTAATCCAATAATTATCCTGCTGTATCAGTACCAGAAACGCCGCTACAATTGCTGGTGGGTAGTGCCCCTGCCCTGTCGGACCCCTGAAATCTTGCTCAATCGGCCCCCTCCGGGCCTGTGACGAGATCCTGGGTGCGAGAAGAGCTGAGGCCTGAGAATCAGCGACCTGGATTTGGTGACGATGCCAGAATACGCAGCCCGCGACTGCATCGACTGGCAGCAACGTGGAGGCTGCCACCCCGAGATCCACGGGCAGTGCGGCGGTGAGTGACTGGTGCTTGGGGGGCCCCGAACGATATTGCCTGGAACCCGGCGGCTTTATCAGGCCACGGCGCGATCACCCTTGGCGGCTGGGACCTGGAGGGGTCGGCAAAGCGGTCTGAGCAAGTGTACATATTGGGAGCCCCCCACCGCTCGATCGGCATAGTCCGTCATCGTTCCCAGCGGAGGGCTTCCTGATTGGTGGTGCGACTGCCCCCGCTGTGGACACTACTGGGCGGTCGGCGGCCGAGCCAGGCCGTGGGGGGGTGCAGGGCGTCGGAGATCCGCCATACCTCTTGGCCGTGGCGCTGCTATGTGAACGCCGGGCAGTGCCAGGGCCCCCTGCTGGTTCGACGCTGAGGAGTGGTGTAGCTCTGTCGCCAAATTTGAAGTTCCAAGCACTGGCTGCTAATTTCTTCCTACATTGCACTGCACAAGGGGCAATACCTGCACTGCAGAACAGCCCTTGACCTCGATTTCTTAAGGGGCAGATCTCGGATGCTGGGCCATCGGGGGCCTTAGAGCTGCAGCGCCTATGCTGTGATGCTGGGTATGCAGGGGAGACCAAGCTGCTGATCTGGCCATCGTCGTCTCTTGGGGCCCCATATAAAGCGCCTGCGGTGGCCTGGAGGTACAAACCATACAGCAGTGATGCTCCATTCATCCGCTGACATTGACCCCCTTAGAGCTCAGAAGCTGTCTTATTCAGTGCTTGTTTCTGCCGCCATCTTGACCCGGCTGCTCTGTTTGCTGTGTGACAGATACGAACATTGAGGCTGCACATCGGTGCTATCGCAATCCCACCATTACTAAGGATATGCGCGGGGGCGCGCCAGAGTACCATGGACAAATACACCTGCGCTGCAGCCCAGGCCCCTGGTTTGGGCGATCCGGTGACACCTGTCCCGGATAATGCTGCCATTCTCGCTGCAATAATGCAGTCTAGGGACGCGCTGGAGGCCAACATCAGAGCGGTCGGCTCCGATGTCATGCTCCTACGACAAGATCTTCGTAATGTGGTCCAACGCATTACTGATGCAGAATCTAGAATATCTACAGTAGAAGACACGGTATCCACCCTCCAAAAGAAAGTATCCTCCTTGGAGACCACCATGAGGGGTCTAGTATCGCGAGCCGAAGATGCAGAGGGGCGTGCTCGCAGAAATAACCTTCGCTTCGTGGGGTTTTCTGAGGGCTGCTAGGATAATGATGTGGAGGGCCTCCTGGTTAAGTGGTTGATGGACTGGCTTCCCCCCCGGGGTCCTGTCTCCTTGCTTTATTGTTGAGCGAGCACACTGGGCTTACTGCAGAAACCACCACCAGGCGCCCGTCCCAGGCCCATCATCGCCAGGTTTCTGAACTATAAAGATGTTATTTTACAGCAGGCCCGGCTTAAAGACACTCTCCAATATAATTCACATTCGATCCTGATATTTCCGGACTATATGAGGCTAGTCCAACAGCATCGACAACCCTTTACCGAGGCTAAAGCCAGACTGCGGTCCCTTAAAATTCAATATTCCCTGCTGTTTCCGGCAAGACTGCGGGTGTCCTACAAGTCGCGGACGCACTTCTTTGAATCACCTGAAGAAGTTTTCAACCTGACAGACGAAGTTGTCAAGCTCAGGCCCCACACGCCGCCCAGGGTGGACTCTGACTCATCGTCAGGCGGCCCAAGCAGAAGATCGCCCTGGCCAACGACAAACAGCGTCGCAGATCACGCTCTAAGAGATGCTCTAAGACCCGCAGCAAATCCCGCATCCGCTCTACAGAGGACACTATATGATGGAGGGCGGCCTTGGCACATCCACCATGTAAACTTTCATTGCCATGCCGACGGCGCAACATCCTGGGCTACTTTTAGTAGTAGCGATTTCCTTTGACTTTGAAGACACGTGTATGTACAAGGGACGTTCTTTGGGTATCCATTGGCAGAAGGTAGTTCCTGGCCCATCGTTGGGATCGGGACGCCTGTCTGACCGCGATAGATGCTTCAACGTTCCTGAGGTATTGGGGTGGGGGGATGGAGGTTTGGGAAAGTTGATGTTTGTTATTGATAGTGTCCTGCTCGAATATATATGTCACACATGCCCTAGCTTCACCCACATGCATTATTATTTACCACTGCGCCAAATATGTCTAGGTCGTATGACCGGCGTCTTCGTATAATCAGTTGGAATGTTCGAGGCCTGCTGGACAAGGTTAAGCGGGGAGCCGTGCTGCGCCTGGCTAAACGATATGAAACCAATGTTTTGCTTTTGCAGGAAACACATTTATTAGGTACTAAGACTCCGTGTCTGTCACGATTTGGCTATGTACAGACATTCCACTCTGGATTCACCAGGGGCTCTCGTGGGGAAGCCATTTTAATTCATCGCCGAATTCCCTTCCTTCACGAAAAAACGTGGCTCGATCCCCAAGGTAGATTCATCGTTATTACAGGCACACTATACAGTGAGCCATTCACTCTGGGTAGTGTTTATGCTCCTCTGCCATTAGCCTGGAATTTAACAGAGCGCCTGACTAGACTTTGGGCTGAGATTCCTCCATTTCTGACCATAGTTGGGGTGACTGGAATGATATTATATGTCCTCATACTGACAGATGGCGCAGTGCAGACAGACCGGTTGAATCATGCGAATCAAATTTGAAGCTTCTGGCGCGGGGAATGGACTGGGCAGATACCTGGCGATAACTACACCCAACTGACACGGAATACACATATTTCTCTAGTACACACGGGTCCTTCTCCTGTTTACACTGTTTTTATCTCCATGGCTTATATACTTAGACTTGACGCAGCTCAAATATTACCCAGGGGTCTGTCTGACCACTCCCCTGTACAGCTAGATCTGCGTTTGCGCTCTGCACGTCCCCCCTCCGCTGGCGCCTATCTTAATGGCATCTTCATGATGAACAATACAGAACCCATATACACACGGCCATCACGGTTTATTTCTCACAAAATACAGGGACGGTAGAGTCCTCTGTAACACCATGGGAGGTTAAGAAGCCGACGCTCCGGGGAGTAGATATCGCGTACTGTAATTGATACAGTTGGAGGCCCAACGAATAGATTTAGAGCTCCGGAGTAGGACAGGTGAGGGACGCGCGGCGCGCCGACAATTAATATATACACAGCAGGTATACGCCAGTGAAGTGATGGACGAGGCAAAAATGGCGTGACTTGCTATCTGTAGTAGAATTTACCAGTGGGGCGATAAGTCCAGCGCACTGCTGCATCACCTCTGTCAGAGGACACTCAATCCCGTGACTGTTCCTAGTGTTTATGGCCCCACCGGGGAGGTGCTCACAGACCCCCTACATATCGCCACTAGTTTTGCAGGCTATTATGAGGATCTGTATACTCCTAAAGAAGTTCTCTTGCCTCATGCGATTCATAAATTCATAGATGATTTGCCTCCACGTGCCTTGGCAGACGCAGTAAGGGAGGACTTGGACACTCCAATAACTGCAGAGGAACTCCAGAAGGCTCTATCTGACATGCGCTCGGGCAAAGCGCCTGGCCCAAACGGCTTCCCATGCGAATTCTATAAAAAATATCAATCCCTCTTGACGGCCCCATATCTCGCAGCACTTACAGCGGCTTTGGACAAAGGGAGTCTGCCAAGGACTGGCGCCATGCAGAAATAGTGTTATTTTTAAAACCAGGTAGACCCCCTGAACAGCACGCCTCATACCGCCCTATATCACTTCTCAATGTGGAGGCCAAGCTCCTTGCTAAAGTCATAGCCAACCGTATCGTACCGCACATTACAGATTTAGTCCATTCCGACCAGGCGGGGTTTATGCCTGGACGGGCCACACACCACAACATCCACCGTGAACACAACGTCATTGCATTCGCCAACCGCCTTGGTGAGCCGGCTGCGCTTTTTTTGGCCGACATTGATAGGGCATTTGATTCCCTTAGTTGGACATATTTATTTGCATTATTAAATCGGTTAAACTTTGGCCCCCGCCTCCTTAAATACATTCAGCTTCTATATACTGATATCACCGCCTCGGTTCGCATTGCGGACTCCACATCACAGCCCTTCCCAATTGGGCGGGGCACTCGTCAGGGGTGTCCCCTCTCCCCATATCTTTTCGCATTGGCCATGGAGCCTCTCGCGGCATGGATACAAATCGATGCGCAAATCTGTGAGTTTGAATGGTCCAGGGAGGTCTCCGATCATAAAGCTTTATATGCGGACGATGTCATATTCTTTATTACGCGTCCTGATTGTTCGGGACCCAGACTGCTTAGGGTTATGCAGATCTTTGGCGAGACATCCGGGCTCTATATGAATTCCCGGAAATCATATCTGTGGCCTCTGCGGGACGGAATGCAATTGGGTGAATGGGCTGGCGAGGTGACCACGGTGCAAAACGGATTTAAATACCTTGGTGTCTTCTTGTCGTCCTCCCAGCCCGTGTCATGGGAGCGTAATTTGGCCCCGCTGTGGATGCAGATTAAGGAACAGACCCGCTCGTGGTCACATCTACCACTATCCTTGTTCAGTAGATCCGCCATTTTCAAGATGGTTTCTTTGCCCCGTCTATTATACCAGCTCCAAAATCACCTGTACCTGATACCGCCAGCCTGGTTTCGGCAATTGAATTCAATTCTCCAGCACTTTCTCTAGGGTGGCGTCTCCTCCCAAGTGGCATTGAAAACATGCTTTCAGTCTACGTACTGTGGAGGCATAGCTACACCAGACGTTCAAGCATATTATGAACCTTCTCATATCCTTATCCTCAACGACTGGTGGTATGGTGACAGGAGTGATCCCGCATACGCGGTTGAATGCTTGTTGATGGGCAATATGTCACTCTACACGATCCTGTATGCGGGCCCGACCCTGAAAACGCTGCCACCAGCAACTGCCACGATATTTAGGGTCTGGAAACGCTCACTGCAACACATGGGATGGTGGGGTAGATTAACAAAAGAAACTCCCCTTTGGCACAACAGCCTTCTACCCCCCCCCCGGCAGAGTTGTCTGTTTTTTCTGGTTGGGAGGCTATAGGAATAACCATAGTGGGGTATGTGCTCAACGGCCGGACCCTGAAGTCCTTTCAGGAACTGCAACACAAATATTCGATGCCTAGAACACAATTCTATAAATACCTTCAGTTTCGCCATGCCTTTTCCCTCTGTCTTACACGCCAGGAGACCGTACCAGATTTTAATTCTATTGAGGCCAAAGTATTTATGGGAGAGTTGGGAGAACATTAAATTACCAAGATATACCATACATTGATAAAAAAATAGTCCCAATACACTGGGTGGTACGCGAGAGGCTTGGCAGAAGGATCTGGGCCCTCTAGATGACAAAGACTGTGCTGAGGCACTGGAGTCCCCACATAGTGCTGCTATTGCGGCACGACTACGCTATATACAATTCAAATATCTTCACAGGGTCTATTACACACGATATAAATTGTGGCGAGCTGGATTGATTGAATCTCCGCTGTGCCTGCGCTGCCATATTGCTGATGTTACTCTTATGCAAACTGTTTGGCAATGTGTGACACTTTCTAGATTTTGGCGGGGTGTCATCCCTTGCCTGTCAGAGGTTCTGGGCTGGGATGTCCCCTGCTCCTCACGTTTGGCCTTGCTCCACATCACATATGGCATTGGGGGTAACATATATAAGCGCCATCTCCTACTGCTAGGCCTCACACTGGCCAAGCGTGATATTGCATGAGCATGGAAATATGCCTCTCCACCTCTGGTTGGTGTTTGGAAGAAAGGTCTTGATTTCTGTATGGGGTTAGAGATACCAATATTTAAAGCGCGAGGATGTCCCCAGAAACACCCCAAGATTTGGAAGAGGTGGGTGGAGTATCGGGGATTGTACCTAGAACCCATTCCAACTGTTTCCATAGACTAGCACTGGAGAAGATGGAGGTGTCGGGGGATGAACATGGTTGTAAATATGCAATTAATCGATTGGTGTGGCTAAACCGGACATGTACTATAATGTGCATCAGATGTATGACCCTACAGTTTTATGTTGTTCTATTTAGTTGTCTCGTTTTGTTTTTCAATTGTTTAAATGGCACCAAAAAGTCAACATTTTATTTGATAATATGTATATTGTTTTGCTGGAGCACCTGGCATCGCCAGGCCAGCTGTGGCTGTTGACAATAAAAACTTGTTGTGAAAAAAAAGGAATCTGCGGCGAGATCATGTCTCTACCAGATAAGGCCTTACCGAAGGTAAGTAACTTGTCCCTCTGGAGGTGTCCTAGAAGAGTAGTCAAAACCACACCAAGAATAATCACTGGGAAGCTTTGGTTACCCCTAGAGCAAAGGAGACAGAGGAAAGATCAGCGGTTGTTCTTACTTTTAATGCATTGTCAAATGGAATAAAAAAAAACAGTTATGACACATTGGTGCTTCTTGGAAATTGGCGATCAACTCCCATTACTTTGCTTCTCTTTTAAGAGATGTTTTAAACTAAGAAACAGATTGGTACATTCTAGAAAAATGCCTCTTTTGGACATGGTTAACCCCTACTTCTTGCCTGGAAAATGATGTCCCTTCGACTGGAAGTGCGCAGGGTAACTGCAAACTATGTCCCCTGTTGCAGAGCTCCTTCCCTAAACTGTACCTATTGTTTCCACAATTGGCACCACTTTAGCTCACATATGAGTCCCTAGTAAGAGTTACCCCTGGTACCAAGGGCCTTGTAGTTAAAGAGGGTCCTTAATGGCTGCAGCACAAATTGGACCACCTTAAGGGACCCCTCACCAAGCACATGCACACTGCCACTGCAGCCTGCGTGTCTTGGTGCAGACAAAACTGAAGATTCGACTTGGCACTCATCCCTGTGTAGATACTTCCAAAGCAGGAACGAGATTACGCTCCACTACTAGGCGCACTGCTGAATCCGTGATTCTTTCTCAAAAATACATTGCACTTGTCTTTGCTTGCCATTTTTTATTTCATGTACTCCAAATGTTTTCACATTTTTACGTTTACTTTCTCCATTCACATGTGAGATGATACGTAATCCCAATGTTTCCAATTCGACAGATATGCCTATCCGGGCCTTTCTCTGTAGCACGAGGGAATAAGTAATCCATCCATAGCAGTGTATATAATATTACCCAATGCATTTCGGGCTTTCCTAGCCCTTCTTCAGGGGTTCACTATAACATTAAAAGATTGCCATTAGATTACCATACAAGCCTCTATACATCAAAATTCATTCTGTCGTCTTTAACAAAACGTGAATGCTTCTATCCTGTTTTACCGTGTTTCCATAAACAGTATTGTCCCTCTAAAAAGAGTGTTTACATGCCTCCAGTGTGTATCCCACAAAGCGTTCTCCCAAACAAGGTATTCTCCCAAACACATTAACTCTGTTAAATTCGTTTGAAATGCTCAAAAACTCCGTCACACCCTAAACTTTCCCAAATAACTGATACTCCCAACAAACTCAAATTAACCCGGGCCCACTAAAAAAACAGGCTTAACATTCACATCTACATGCATCCTCCGTTTTAATACCATCGAATCCAACACATTTCTGCTTCTTCCGTGTCAAAAGAGTTCCACCCACTCCTACCCCGTGACTCTACCTTTAACCACTCATACCACTTTTCACCACCCTAATTATAGACCAATCACTTCAAAACCACCAATTCAAACCAAAAAATACGAATCCCATAAACCACCTCATTAAACACCTTATGGACCCACCCAATTCTTCAATCATACCGCTAACCCGTGATACCCCCGATACCACACCCAGCGAGCCTGCAACCCAAACCACAAATAACTGTACTTAAAACATTGATTGTCCGAACATGACATTAATTATATCCACCATTTTACAATTTCAAAAGTTTAAATGATCATGCACTAGATGTCTGTCGTGCACAATCCACAATGAAAAATGACAAGGTCTGCTGTGACGATCTATTAGATGTTAGTTCCTGGCTTGAATTTCCACTTTATGGATGTGATGTAATTCTTTCACGTCTCACATGTGTCTCTAAATACGTTTATTTGCTTTAAACCAGTAATCCTGGGTGCAAACTGCCATCAGGGCAGTCATAATATATGTCAAAAAAGATTGGGGCGACAGAATGCACACCATGGTGTGCATTTTGTCGCCCTATCTTTTTTGACTCATCCCTGTGTGCCATGCCCACAGCCACTGCATGAGATCTAGGATAGTTAAGACACCCCTCCAGCAGGCCTTAGCCCTAAGGCAGGGTGCACTACATCTCCTGTGAGGGCATATCTGCATGAGCAGAAATTCCCCTGCAATATCCTTGTCGATTCCTGTATATTGTAAGTGACCAGGGAAGCCATAGTAAGTACATGGGCTGGACACTCGTCATTGAGCTCCCCCAGCTCCATGATGGCTTCACTGAGGTATGGGACTTTTGGTGCCAAACATCTCGTCATAATAAACCTGCCATGATTCCAGCGTCAGATTTAAAAAAAAATATCACACAGAGGACGCCTTAGAGGCATCCACTGAAACCTAACAACCTTTAGTGTGGTCACCTACTAGCCCAAGCCAGCCTCCTACCACCAGACAGTGCTCTGACCTCATGAGGTGAGTGCCTGCTCATTCAGAGGTTGAGAACAATGCCTTTCCTGGGCGGAGGCATTCACACCTCCCCATAGTCAGGAAGAGCCATCTGTGGCGGGGAGCTTCAAAGGCCTTGCCACCTTTGTAATGCGACTCCCAGCTTCTCACCCCCTTTTGGCGGGAGAACAGGTGGGAAAACTCAGCAAGAGTAGGAGGTGTGCCCCCCTTTTGCCAACTCCTCCCCTCGTGCTAGAGGCGAGGTGCCCATTATCTTGAGGATGGTGGGACTCATCCAATCAATGCTAGGCCTCTGTCCCCCTCCCACAGGAGGTGGTCATACTAGAGGGTGTGGACAACCAAGGTAAGGGGCCCATTGGCCACTACCAGTCACTCCCTTCTAACACCCCGAAATCTAGTATTTAGGTGGCATCCCCAGACCCCGAACTTCAATTCCTGATGGCCTAAGAAGAGCAGGACACCACAGAGTCGTACCAGCAGAGAAGACTGCAGAGAACCACTGACTTGGCCCAAGCCCTACCGGCCTGTCTGCAGCTCTCAACGATCCTGCACCAAAAGACGACTCGTCCTCCAGCCCAGCAACCTCCAAAACCTTGGGAGGACTGCCTGCCTTCTACAAAGATCAAGCTCTCCTGAGAACAGCAGATCTGTTCACCAGCAACAAACTTGAAGCAAGTCCTCTGTGAATTGAAGAACTGTGAAACCCTGCTCTGGGTTCCCCCTCTGCACCGGATGCCTCTGGCTTGAGTCTAAGTGGCCCAACAGTCCCTGTGAGGTTCCCCAGCGCTCCAGAGCCCGAGTCCATCATGGGTTGACCCCTCCTGCACTCCTCGATACAGCCTCTGCACGGAGACCCCCTCAACCGCGACCTGCTCTGGTAAGCCGGTTCCAACATCAAGACACCCCTGCCCCCTCTGGCCCTGGGCCTTGGTGAAGTGGACCAATGGTGTCTCTACTTCACCGAGCATTGCAACTTAGCTCTCCAGCTGTTGGTTTCCTACGACCGGCCTCCTGGCCTGAGCCTGAAGCCCTTTTCCAATTATGCCTTTCTCCTTTGATTTACTGTTAGAAATAGGGGTCTCTAGTTGGCAGAGGTAGGTACCTTTGTCCAAATAGGGACCCTTGCTTCTAGTCAGGGTAAGGGGGATACACACTCTAGATAACCCCTGCTCACCCCCTTGGTAGCTTGGCACGAGCAGACAGGCTTATCCCAAAGGCAATGTGTAAAGTATTTGTACCAACACTCATAGTAACACAGTGATAACACCACAAATGGACACCACACTGATTTAGAAAAATAAAGTATCTTTATCTAAACTTAACAAGACCAAAACGACAAAAATCCAACATACAAGTATTCAGAAAAATGACTTTCAAAAGGTTTTAGCAACTGAGTCCATAGAAAACTATGGCTTCTTGCAAAGTACCTGTTGTTGCGACAAAATTCATTAAGCCAAACAGCCGCAGCGATGAGAGGCGTCGAAAAACAGAGATGCGTCGATTCCTGAGACTTTCGTGGATGCGATGCGACAGTTCCGCTGGACACAGGGGAGCGGTGTGTCGGGTCCGGTCTGTAGGGGGAAGCGATGCGTGGATTCTGAGACGACTCCGATCCGCGGGTGATGCGTTGGGAAAAACTTGCCGCAAAGGGACAATGTGTGGAAATCCGGGCTGCGTCGGCGAACGGCGCTGCTTCGATTTCTTCAGCCGCGATCCCTCAATGCGCCGATTCTTACAGCGGCAACAGGCGCTGCATCAGTTTCAGCAGCGGTGCGGGGAGATTCTTCTCGCACCACGGCGTTGCGTCGGAAAAACTGTCGCAAGAAGAGCAATGCGTCGATTTTCTTGTTGCGTTGCTTTCCAGCTCCCAGTAGCAGAAACAACCTCCAGAGGCCACACACAGCCACAGCCACTCCTGGCAGGTCAGAACTCCCAGCAAGGAAGTTCAGGGGAGCTGGGGGTGAAGTCTTTATGTTCCTGAGACTTCAAAACAGGAGGCAAGCTCTACTCAAGCCCTTGGAGATTTTCCTCAAGCAGGGGACACAGCATACAGCAAAGTCCGTCTCCTTTCCTTGGCAGAAACAGCAACTGCAGGCCAACCCCAGACACACAGCAAGGGCAGTACTTCTCCTCAGTTTCTCCAGCTCTTCTCCTTGGCAAAGGTTCCTCTTGATTCCAGAAGTAGTCTAAAGTTCAGGGGTTTCAGGTCTAATACTTATACCCCAAAATGTCTTTGTTCTCTTTGTGCAAGGGGCTCTGAGCCCAGTTCAAACCAGTTCTGGGGGGCACTCTGCAAGTGCACAACAACATCCATTGTCAGTGTGAGCCTTGGCTCCAGACACACCACAGGGGGGCGGAGCCAGCGTTGTGGAAGTCAGGCACAGCCCTATTCAGGTACAGGTGCTACTCCTCCCACCACTCCAAATGCAGTCAGCCCTATTCAACCTAGTGCTGACTCATTCAGGAAAGGCAGGACACACATCAACCTCCTGGTGGCTGTCTGAGAGAATGCACCTCCCCAGCCCCTGTCACTCCAAAACTAGACAGTCAATACACAAACAGGCAGAGGCACACAGAATGGTTAAACAAGAAAATGCCTACTTTCTAAAAGTGGCATTTTCAAACACACAATTTAAAAACCATCTTTAGTAAAAGATGTGTTATTAAATTCGGAGTTCAGAGAGCCTAAACTTTATTTTTCGATCTTATCCCTATGGGAAGATATGCTTGTAAAATGTTACAAAGCATTCCCCATTCTGTCCTATGGGGCAAGATAGCCTTTTCAATAGTGAAAAACGAAATTGGCTGTTTTTCACTATCAGGACATGTCACACACACCAGTACATGTCCTACCTTTCACATACACTGCACCCTGCCCACAGGGGTACCTTGGGCCTACCTTAGGGGTGACTGACATGTAAGAAAAGGGAAGGTTAGGGCCTGGCAAGTGGATGCACTTGCCAAGTCGACATGGCAGTTAACAACTGCGCACAGACACTGCAGTGGCAGGTCTGAGTTACTGTTTCAGAACTACTCATGTGGGTGGCACAATCCGTGCTGCAGGCCCACTAGTAGTATTTGATTTACCAGCCCCAGCGCACTCAGTGCACTTTACTAAGGACTGACCAGTAAATCAAATATGCCAATCAGGGAGAACCAATCATAATAACAATTTACACAGAGAGCATATGCACTTTAGCACTGATCAGCAGTGGTAAAGTGCCCAGAGTCCTAAAACCAACAACAACAGGTCAGGAAAAAATAGGAGGAAGAAGCAAAAAGTTTGGGGATTACCCTGCAAAAAGGGCCAAGTCCAACATTTACATTATGCACCCGACGCTGTGTTGGCACCCTGCACCCGACTGCCCCTGCACTGATGGTGGTGTAGTGTTGGTGCTGCCTTGGACCCTGCCCAGCGCTTGCTTCAACCCCTGAGGCTGCCACCCCAGGCCGCTGCTACTTACCTGTAAGCAGCCCCTGCCCGATTGTCCCCTTTTGCAATGAGTTGTATTGGGTGCCTGACACCATTTGTGCACCATGCACCCGGCCGCTCCTGTGCTGCTGGTGGTGTACTGTTGATGCTGAACTGAACCTTGCCCAATACTGACCGTAGCTCCCGAAGACTAGTGTTGTAAGTCAATGTTACCTATCTCTATGCTAAATGTCTTCTTCCTTCCATAGGTTAACATTGTAAAGCCTGAAAATTGCACGGTCTACTTTTGATATTGAAAAGTATTTCTACTGCAAAACGTTTATTTACCTAAGACGAAGTTCTGTGGTTCTATAAAATAAATATACCCAAGTATTATTTTGGTAAATTGGTCTCTGATTTTTTCATTGTGTGTCTCATTTATTGCCACTGTGTGTACAACAAATGCTTAACACTGCCATCTTATAAGCCTAACTGCTTGCCCACACTACCACAAAAGAGAGCATTAGTATTATCTACTTTAGCCTCTGTAAAGCCTCTCGGGATCCACTGGAGACTCTGTAAACTATACCTCTTTTTGGTATAGTATATAGAGCGCCATCTTCCTACATACATGCTAAAATTAGAAAAATACTTCGAAAGATGACACCAAACAGCGTCCATGGAATTTGCCTCCAGTCCAGGGGCGCTGCCCATGCAGTCGCTGTAATATTTGTCCTCGGACGACTTCAAAAGTTTTGTATTTAAGACTGCGTACCCCCTGGATTCAGAAAGTGTTTAGTAATTGCACTAGCCTTTACTCAATGACTTGCATGTGCAATAAAAGGTTTGTGGCTAAAACCACAAAGCAGATCAAAATACAAATTGAACAACAGAAGAGCTCCATCAGGAGAGGAGTATTGACTACAAAATTGGTTTCACATTGTAAAGAACAGCTTGACAGTCTGGACAATTTGAAATGGACAGTGTTACAAAAAGGTCAGAGGCTTTCAGTTGAAGCTCTGTTCAGTCTGGAGCAGCAATGGGCATAACCATCTCTGTACTGATGAACAGAGTAAATGATACTCTCACGTGGTAAGATAATGTCCTTATCTGAAAGAAACATGTTAGTTATAGATTCCTTACCTTAGAATTACCCCCAGGCGTCAGACTTGATCCGGAAAGATTTTTCGTCATCAGTACCTCTGCGCGTCGGAAGGTGGCGTCGGTCGGCTCCGTGTATGTCGGCTCCGCGTCCGTTGTTGGCGTCGTGGTCACCGGGATGACGTCACAGTAGCTACTTAGACGCTGCCCTCGCGCGCTGACGTCAGTTCTTTCGTTTTCCGCGCCAGCCAGCGCTGATCCGGAGAGAGCGGTACCTCCAGTCATTTTTTGACTGAACTTTTTGAGCAACTTTTGTCGACGTCTTTTTTTGAGTCTACGACTCCTGGTGCACGGAGGGATGCCCGGCTTCAAGGCCTGCAGTTCCTGTACCCGACTGATGTCAGTTACGGATCCGCACCCCGTGTGCCTCTTTTGCCTGGAGCGGGTCCACGATCCCTTTGTGGGAGCGGTCCCAAAAGCTTCTTGAGCGCCGGCAGTCTGCTCCGCGCCGTTCGAGGTCCCGGTCGCGAGGGGCGGTGCCCCTCCTGCGGCTCCTGAAGAGTTGACTCCGCGTTTCCCTCCCTTCCCGGGACCCGGAGCGACTCCTGCCCAGCTTTGTACATTTTTCGAGGAGATGCACGCCATCTTTGGGCAGCCCGACTCCGCCGGCGTGCCTTCGGGCCCTGCAGACTCGGTTGGGGGGCCTAGGCCTTCTCCGCCAGCAGCTCCTGCCCCGGCGCCGCAGGCCCCCCTTGGAGCAGGCCTGGATCCGATCGGCGCTGGTTGACCTTATTACGCCTCCACCGGCGCCGCTTCCTCCGGCACCGATTGCGCTGCCGACGCCGGACATGCCCCCGGCCCGCGTCGACCCCGTCCTCCACCCTGATGTGGACCCGGAGCCGGACCGGCGTTGCCCGATGCCAGATCCGGCGCCGATAGGGTATTTTTGCCCCTGTTCACTCCTGGGGTCCCTTTTCGGCCAGATTGGCACCCAGAAGAGGAGGAGGAGGACTGGGAGGGGTCAGGTGACCCTTTAACTGACCAGCTCGACTCTGAGCAGGACTGCAGAGAGGAACTGGGGGATGCCAGTGGTCTAGACACCTCCCCTGACCTTGGCATGTTGTCTCCTCCTACCGTGGCTACAGAGGAGGGAGCGTCATACGCAGTGGTGTTGCGTAGGGCGGCCGAGGCTCTCAACCTCGAGCTCCCTAAGGTGGCGGTCAGGACTAACCTCCTGACAGAGGTGCTTCAGCCGGCAGCGAGCTCTTCGGAGCCCCTGCCATTTAATGAGGCCCTTACCGACGTCCTTTTGGGCACCTGGTCCAAGCCCAACAGGGGGGCTCCAGTGGATAGGATGATTGTCCGACGCCACAGCCCGGCTCCGGGAAACCCCACTTTCCTCTCCCAACACCCCACCCCTGAGAGCTTGGTGGTCCAAGCCTCCGCTTCCAAGAGCGCATTCCCTACCGCTCCACCGGAAAGGCAATCCAAAAAGCTGGACCATCTAGGGACGAAGATTTTTTCTTCCGCCAGCTTGGAACTGCGGTCGGTAAACACTGCATGTCTATTGGGCCGTTATTCCCACTCTGTGTGGGACACGGTTGCGCAGGTGCTGCCTCAGTGTCCAGAGGAGGCCCGGACGGTGCTCTCCCAGGCTGTTGCCGCCGGGAGGGATGCGGCGAAGTTTACCATCCGTTGTGGGCTGGATACCTCAGACTCTCTAGGCAGGACGATTTCCACGTCGGTAGCCCTTCGACGCTACGCGTGGATGAGGTCGACTGGCTTTTCTGGGGATGTCCAGAACACCCTCCTGGACATGCCTTATGATGGCCGTCGCCTTTTTGGCGACAAAGCGGACAACGCTCTAGAGCATTTCAAGGACTCACGGGCTTCGGCCAAGTCCTTGGGCCTCTCCAGCCACCCAGTGCAGTCTGCTTTTTGCCCCTTCGTGGCTATGGAACGGGTGCCCCACTACGTCCCACCCAGAGCCACAGGCAGCAGCAAGTTTCCCAATCTTCGCGCGGCCGAGGACGTGGGAACCACCGCCGTGGTTCAGGGGGCCAGTGGGCGGGCAAGTCCACCAACCCCCCCTCTGCTGCAGCCTCCAAGCCTTCCTAGTCTGACTTTTCAGGCCCATCAAACACCAGTGGGCGGCAGGATCCGCCATCACCTCCCCCACTGGTGCACCATCACGTCGGACAGGTGGGTTTTGCAGATAGTCCGAAGGGGCTACTCCCTCCCTTTCGAGGCTACCCCTCCTGCCATGCCACCTCAGTACCACCGTATGTCAGAGGATCATCTGGGCCTTCTCCAACAGGAAGTTACGGCTCTCTTGGCCAAGAGAGCCATTGAGCGCATTCCTGCCCCAGAAGTAGGTCGTGGTCGTTACTCCTACTACTTTCTGGTGCCCAAGAAGGACAAGGGCCTGCGTCCTATCTTGGATCTCAGGAACGTCAACCGCTTCCTCCGGAAGGAGAAGTTCAAGATGTTGACGCTCGCTCAGGTCTTGTCTGCCCTCAACCCGGGAGACTGGTTGGTAGCGTTGGACTTGCAGGACGCTTATTTCCACATTTCCGTCCTGCCGGCTCACCGGTGTTACCTGCAGTTCACGGTAGGCCACGAGCATTTTCAGTTTACCTTGCTCCCATTTGGCCTTACCAGCGCCCCTCGGGTGTTCACGAAAGTGATAGCGGTGGTCGCAGCTCATCTGCGCAGATCAGGGATTCCATTCTTCCCCTATCTCGATGACTGGCTGTTGAAGGCGGGCTCGCCCCAGACTGTCGTCTCCCACCTCCAGACTACGGCCGACCTCCTGCATTCGCTGGGGTTCGCCATCAATGTGCTGAAGTCACACCTGATTCCCCTCTCAGAAGCTCCTCTTCATCGGAGCGGTTCTGGACACAACACAGTTTTGGGTTTATCCTCCCGAACAGCGAGTCTGGGATATTCGGGCTATGATTCTGATCTTTCAGCCCTTATCCCGGGTTTCGGTCAGAATGACCCTGAGGCTGCTGGGCCTCATGGCCTCCTGCATCCTGCTGGTCGATTATGCCAGGTGGCATATGCGGGCTCTGCAGTGGGACCTGAAGTTCCAGTGGGCGCAGCATCAAGGGAATCTGTCTGATTGCGTCCAGATCTCGGAGGGCACTGCTCGACAGTTGCAGTGGTGGCTTACGAACCAGGATCGGGTCAACGGCAGATCCCTCTCCCTTCCCCAACCAGATCACATGGTGGTGACGGACGCATCCCTTCCGGGATGGGGCGGCCACATGGGAGAGGTGGAGATCAGAGGACTCTGGTCTCCGGCGGAGTCTGGGCTCCATATCAACCTTCTGGAGCTCCGGGCGATTCGTCTTGCACTCAAAGCATTCCTTCCCTCTGTCCGGGGAAGAGTAGTGTATGTGTTCACGGACAACACCACCGCCATGTGGTACTGCAGCAAACAGGGCGGGGTGGGGTCTTGGACCCTATGTCAAGAGGCCCTCCGTCTCTGGACATGGCTGATACATCAGGGCATATCCCTGGTGGTTCAACACGGGGCAGGTTCGCTGAACGCCAGGGCGGACGAACTCAGCCGCAGGTGCATGATGGATCACGAATGGCGTCTCCACTCGGAGGTGGTGCATGGTCTCTTTCAGAAGTGGGGAGAGCCTTGGTTAGATCTATTCGCCACCGAAGAGAACGCGCAATGTCAGCAATTCTGCACATTGGAATTTCCAAGGCGGCACTCGCTCGGCGACGCTTTTCGTCGCGAGTGGAGTTACGGTCTGTTGTACGCCTTTCCACCTATACCACTTCTGCCAAGAGTGCTGAAGGTCAGGCGCAACCGGGCCCAAGTCATTCTGATGGCTCCGGATTGGGCACGAAGAGTCTGGTATCCTGAGCTGCTCAACATGGCCTTCGATCCTCCGATCCGACTGCCTCTCCGGGAGGATCTTCTGTCGCAGCAGCAGAGGACGGTCCTCCACCCGAACCTGTCCAGCCTCCACCTCCTTGCGTGGAGATTGAGCGGCGGCAGTTGATGTCTTTTGACTTGCCTCCCGAAGTTTGCGATGTAATCTTGGCAGCCAGGCGTCCCTCCACTAAGACGGTATACGCCTGCCGGTGGAACAAATTTGTGGCATGGTGCACAGCAAAGGCTGTGGATCCCCTTTCTGCCCCTCTTTCTGAGGTTCTTTTGTTTCTCCTCTCTTTGGCCCAGCAGGGCTCTGCTCTGGGCACTATCAAGGGCTATCTTTCGGTCATCTCTGCCTTCCTTCGGCTTCCTGATCAGCCTTCTCTCTTCAAGTCCCCGGTTGTAAATCGTTTCTTAAAAGGCATAACTCATCTCTTTCCTCCTATTCCTTTCGTTATGCCTCAGTGGGACTTGAATCTAGTTTTAACCTATTTAATGTGCGCTGCCTTTGAGCTGCTTCACAACTGTCCTTTGAGGCTTTTAACTCTTAAGACTGCATTCCTGGTGGCCATCACATCTGCCAGAAGAGTGAGTTAGCTCCAGGCTCTGTCAATCAAGCCTCCTTTTCTGTCTGTACATCCGGACAAGGTGGTTCTCAGGACTCGTCCATCCTTTCTTCCCAAAGTTGTCACTGCCTTTCACATTGGGCAGACCATCACTTTGCCCACCTTCTTTCCGCCTCCGCATCCTTCGAAAGAGGAAGAGAGGCTCCACCGTCTGGACCCAAAACGTGCGCTTTCCTTTTATCTGGACCGCACAAAACAGTTCCGGATGGATGACCAGCTCTTTGAGGGCTACGTGGGTGCCAAAAAAGGTCGGGCCGTACACAAGCGGACTATCTCCAGATGGGTCGTCTTGTGTATCAAAGCCTGTTATTTTCTGGTGAAGAAGGAGCCTCCAGTGGGGCTGCGCGCCCACTCCACCAGGGCGATGGCAGCCACTACTGCTTTGGGACGAGGGGTCCCTCTGAATGACATCTGTCAGGCAGCTATGTGGGCATCGTTGCACACATTTACGAAACACTACTGCCTCGACAGCCAAGTCCGGAGAGACGGCTTCTTTGGCCGTTCTGTTCTCCAGGATTTTCTGGTGTGATCTTGGTTCGCAGACCCACCAACGGGGTTGGTATTGCTGGGGTATCTATTCTAAGGTAGGGAATCTATAACTAACCTGTTTCTTTCAGATGAACAAGTTACTTACCTTCGGTAACGATAGATCTGTAAGAAACATAGGTTATTATAGATTCCTTACTGCCCCACCCATCCTCCCCGTTCTGCAAACTTATTTCTAGGGTTAAGGACATCCTTTCAGGGCCCTAGTTTTGTGCACCAGTGGTCAGTGTCTTGCATGGCTCTGCGTTTCTGGCGCGGAAAGTCGTGTGCAGAACTGACGTCCGCGAGGGTGGCGTCTAAGTAGCTACCGCGACGTCATCCTGGCGACCACGACGCCAACGACGGACGCGGAGCCGATTGACACCACCTTCCGACGTGCAGAGGTACTGCTGACGAAAAAAACTTTCCGGATCCAGTCTGACGCCTGGGGGTAATTCTAAGGTAAGGAATCTATAACTAACCTATGTTTCTTACAGATATATCTTTACCGAAGGTAAGTAACTTGTTCTTCGATCTGTAAAGAGTAGAGGTGTCATACTATATCTTGAATGAAGGGTTTTAGTACCATTTATAAGAAAAACAAGGAGTGCATTGTGTTTTTGGAAAGGAGCCTATTCAGAGCTTTAAGCGACTTCATCTAGGGAAAGCTTTTAGGTCAAAGCCTGGTTTGGTAACATCATCTTGGGGACATTCGGAAAGCTTCCTGGGAATGCATTGCACCTTTTACCATTTACTCTGTGGTTTGTAACTCATGTGTTTGCTTTCTATTTGCTGGGCTCTATTTATTTTAGGATGTCCAGCTCGAGTTCGTCCCATCCCCTGCCCAAACCCCATTTACTGTATTCGTCCACCAGTGCTCGATTTATGTAAACAGGCCTTTAAATCTTGTTCTTGTCACATTTGCTGTGCATTCAAAGTCAGAGGTCAAATTTCAGCCTCTGTCTTCCAGGGAGCTTGGTGTTCATTTTTCTTTCTCTGGCTTCAAGGTGAGAGGATTTATGTGACAATCATGCTGACTAAGGCGGGAGTGTTTGAGGAAGGCTGTACAATGTTATTTTTTTCTTGTACACAACATTTAAATGTCTTTAAATGAACTGTGCATATATTTCAGAATTAGAAAAACTCCAGGAAAGCACATTTTTTGGTTATTCCTAAGTGTGGTGGAAACAAATATTTTAAAACGATCATAACAAATCAGGTGATCACATTGCCACACATTATCGTTTTATGCGCTGTACACTTTTATCAGTAAAATTGTATGTCTGTGCAATTATAATGGTGATTTCAATTGAAGAAGTGTTGTCTGTAATGAAAGTGTGCTACCACATCATGCATATTCCTCTCTACACCACTCCCCACTTCGCCACTCTATCCTGTGCCACTCCACACTGTCACTGAACTCTACTCCGCACCACTCCACTATGCTCTACACAAATCTACTCTGTGCCAATGCACTCTACCCCACACAAATAGCATCACTGCACTCTTCGCCACTGCACTCCACACTCTGTGCCACTCCGCATTGCTGCACCCTATGCCACTGCACTCTGACAGTGTGCTCTACTCTGTACCACTCCACGTCACTGCACTCTATGCCAGTCCACTCTACGCCACTCTAATCTACTCCGCACTCTACGCCACTAAACTCTAACTAGGACCTCTCCACTTTGAAGCAATCTACTCCACACCACTCCGCTCTGCGCCACTCTGCTATGCGCCACTGCACTCTACTCTGCACCACTGCACTCTACACCACTGCACTCTACTCTGCACCACTGCACTCTACTCTGCACCACTGCACTCTACTCTGCACCACTGCACTCTACTCTGCACCACTGCACTCTATGCCAATTACTCTGCACCAAGGCACTCTGCCACTATACTCTGCAAAACTTTACGCCACTGCACTCTATGCCATTATAGCCTAGGCCACTCTATTCTACTCTGCACCATTGTACTCTACGCCACTGCTCTCTATGCCACTGCACGCCTTACAAATACATTCAACGCCACTCTACTATACACCACTGCACCCTATGACAGTCTACTCTGCAACACTGCACACTCTGCCACTGAACTCTACGCCACTGCACTCTACTCTGCATCACTCTACTCTAAGGCACTCTATGCCAATGCACTCTATACCACTACACTCTACCCTGCACCACTCTGTGCCACTGCCCTCAACTCTGCACCACTGTATACCACTATACTTTGCAAACTTTACACCACCGCACTCTATGCCTATGTACTCTAAGCGACTGTTCTACTCTGCACCACTGTACTCTATGCCACTGCTCTCTATGCCACTCTACTCTGCACCACTCTGCCACTGCACTCCACACTGTCAAATTGTGCTTTGTGAATAACACGAGGATAGCTTCCTCCAGATTTCACTCAAGTCTCTCTTATTTATAGATGGCAACAGATGACGTAAGAATATGCAGATTAGATATAAAATAACAGTACACTTCTTTACAGCATCTTCTTTTCTTCTTCTCACAGGGCCTTTGGAACTCCCGTCTGTCGGTGCCCTTGACAAAATTAAACATAAACCAGGTAAGCGACTAATTTTCCATCTTTCTTCTTTGTGCGAGTTAGTTTAGTGCTCTCTTTCCTCTTCTCTCTTTCTATGTTTGTGTGTGCTGTTAGTAAGAAGGTGAGGGTGGCAATAGACTGAAGGTTTTGAGGTAATGAAAAGCTTTGAAGATTCATGAACCCTTGCATTCAGGGACTTTTCATTTACACCTCCAACTCCTGTCATCTCTCCCCAGCCCGTATCCTTGTAGGTTTTCCCTTTCTTCCCTCCCACCTACTAGCCTTGCGAAGGAACCGCTCACGCACCTGAGTAAGCCACGTCCCACCTAGGACGTGGCCAAGAGCATGAGACCACCGGCTGACAGGGTATGTTCCTTTTTCAGGCGACCCTGAACTGTGCTTCGTTTTCGGTTCCTCCTGCTTTGTGTCTTCTATACTCCCAGATCTGTCTCCTAGGGCGCTGGCCGGAGGTGTGCACTTCTCTGAGTTTTCGCATTCTGGAGCCCAAACGCACACCGGATTCTTGGTTTCAGTTCTAGCTCTCTCCGACGATGCGGCCGCCACCACTTTGCGTCCGTTTTCTTCCGTAATTGCCGCTTCCCCGCCTCCCGACGGGCTGACGTACGATGGAAGTTCCTGTTTTCTCCAGGCCGCCTGACTTCCGGTTTCGTCGGGGTGAGCCTGTAAAACAAGAAGACTGTAGTCGGGCCCTGTCTCCCTGTTCGTGACACACATCAATACGCTCTTCCCCCCTCTACTATACACCACTGCACTCTGACAGTATACTCAGCAACATTGCACTTGCTGCCACTCTACGCCACTACAGTCTATGCTACTGCACTCTATCCTAAACCACTCCACTCTGTACCACTTCACTCTACGCTGCAACATTGCACTCTCCACTAGTGAACTCTATGCCACTCTCATCTGCACCACTGCACTCTATGCTACTGAACTCTACTCTGCACCACTCAATGCCACTTTACTGCACTGCACTCTATGCAAGTCTATTCCGCACCACTCCACTAAATGCCACTCCTCGGAAACAGTCTACTCTATGCCACTCTATTCCACTCTGCAATCTACCCTGCGCCACTCCACTGCGCTCTATTCTACTCCACTGCGCTCTATGCCACTGCACTCCATGCCAATGCATTCAATACCTCTTTACTCCAAACCAATTCACTCTATGCCACTGCACTCTACGCTAATCTACTTGGCACCACTGCACTATACACCACTATACTCTACACCACTCAATGCCACTCTACTGCACTGCACTCTATGCAAGTCTATTCCGCACCCCTGCACTAAATGCCACTCCTCGGAAACAGTCTACTCTATGCCACTCTATTCCACTCTGCAATCCACCCTGCGCCACTCCACGCCAACTCTATTCTACTCCACTCCGCTCTACGCCACTGCACTCCATGCCAATGCATTCAATACCTCTTTACTCGGAACCAATTCACTCTATGCCACTGCACTCTATGCTAATCTACTTGGCACCACTGCACTATACACCACTATACTCTACTCTGCAACACTCTACTCCATACCACTGCTCTCTACACCACTCTACTCTACACCATTGCACTCTACAACATTCCTCTGCAACACTGCACTCTCCACAACTGAATTCTGCCCCACTCTACTCTGCACCACTCCACTGTACACCAGTACACGCTGTGCCAATGGACTCTATGCCACTGCACTCTATGCCAACTACTATACACCACTATACTCTACTCTGCAACACTCTACACTACTGCGCACTACACCCCTGCACTCTACATTCCACCACTCTATGCCTCTCTACTCTAACCCACTGCACTGTATACCACTCTACTCTAAACCACTGCACTCTATGCCAATGACACTGCACCACTGCACTCTGTGCAACTATACTCTACGCCACTACAAACTATGCCCCTGTACTCTGCGCCTCTACACTTCACACCACTCTACACCATTGCACTCTGTCACTGCATTATGCCACTCTTTTCTACTCTGTGCCACTCCACTCTGTGGCAATCTACTATGTGCCACTCTACTCTACCACAGTGCAAGAGTGCACTCTCCGCCACTGTACGCTACACCACTGTACGCTAGTCTGCACCACTCAAATCTAGGCCATTCTACTACGCTCTATGTCAATGCACTTTATGCCAATACACTCTACGTCACTCCCCACCATTCTGATCTATTCTGTACCACCACACTCCACACCACCGCACTCTACGCACTGCACTCTACGCACTGCACTCTATACCACTCCACTCTACTCTTCACGATTCCACTCTACCCCACTTCACTCTGCTCTGAAACAATTTTCTGGACGCTACTGCACACTAAGCCACTGCAATCAACTCTGCCCCACTCTTCTATATGCCACTGCACTCTGTCACTCTACTCTATCACGGCACTCTACGCCAATGCACTTTGCACCACTTTACTCAAAACCAATGCACTCTACACCATGGCACACTATGCCATTCTACTCTGCACCACTGTACTTTACGCCATGTCACTCTAAGGCACTTTACTCCACTCTATGCCACTCTACAACACTCTACGCCACTCTACAACTCTACAACTCTACAACACTCTACGACACTCTAAGCAACTCCCTCTATTTCACTCCATGCTACTTTACTCCACTCAATTTTGACACACTACTCCACTCTATTCCACTTCACTCTTTGCCACTCCACTCTGTCAATCTACTCTGACACTCTACTCTGCCATTCCACTCTCCTACACTATTCCACTCTATTATAATCTACTCCGCTCTATGCCACTCTACTCTACAACACTCCACTCAAAGCATCACCCTCTATTCCACTCCACTCCTCTCTGCTCTACGCCACTCCATGACATTCTGTGCCACTTCACTCTGACACTCTACACCCTTCCACTCTACGACACCCTGCTCCCTTCACAAAACTCTACACCGCTCCACACCACTACAGTTCACTCCACTCAAGTCTACTCTGACACTCCTCACCACTCCACTCCACACCACTCCACTCCACTCCACACCACTCCACACCACTCTCCTTTACCCCACTAACTTTTAGGCATGCTGGAAAGTAGCCATGCTGGTGCACAACATGGCTAAGACATGTTGGCCAAGCCAATAGCTTTTGCATAGGCAAGACCTATTGCCTTTGCCAATGCTTGTTTTAGTGGGGATAACCAGGTGTTCGCTTAGCTCCCCTTGTAGCAGCTGTGCAAGTCTATATGTTTTCTTTAGAGGGCGGGAGTTGCCAGCGGTCTTGAGGCTTTGCCGACTGGATCTTGGTATTAATTAAGTCTCTAATGCTACAGGCTGATCTTGACATGATGCGTTACAGATACTTCCACGTCAGCCACCTGATATGTAATGATGCCATTGTGTCATTTGACATCGGCACCAGTCGGCTTTATGTTTAAAGTGGGATTATTATTTTTTTTCCATGATACATGCAGAAAACGTTTGACCTTTTGATCAATGCTGCGTAATCCATGGTAACATTATTTTACAAGCAGCATCTGATGTAGTTTCTTTTAACCCTAGAAATTGCGAGTGGATTTGGTACCAACTCTCATTATCTGAGAATTCTTTGGGCAAGTAATGAGTTTCTCCAAACAGATTCCTGACCTAGGAGGGGACTTAGGTGTCCATTTAGGGACACTCATGTACCCATATTAGAGATATCTGAATATAAAGGGTGATTGCATTTTTGATGTGGACACCCTGAAGATATGGGTCTGTGTGGTTGATATATACTGTTTGAAGATATCTGAATGTGGCTTTAATACAGACATTAATGTGTAGAGGGGTGAATAACCCTATATGCATTCCTTTAATACATCCATATTCATGAATACACTAAGTGAGAGAGATATAGAAAATTGTCTCAGCTGACTCAAAGTACTGTTGGGGTCTCCATCTTGTCCAAATCAGTGATATTATTTGAGTACCTCTACCTCTCCTGTGCTACACCTCCATTGTAATGCCTCTTTGTGTTTTGTGTTTCAGAGGACATTTACGATGAAAATGACAAGTTTGCTCTGATGAATGCGCAAGATTTGGTAGGCTAACTTAGCACCGAAACTAGTCAACTATCCACAGATGGTGTTTGTCAAGTAGGACACAAAGTATGTAAGATGACCCTGTTTTCATTTTTTTTGTGCCATTACACACAGGGTAATAAACTGTGAATGTTCTGTAGTGTATGACAATTTTAAAATATCGTTTTCCAGTCTAATATATTTTTCTGTGTCTCTTTTTAACACAATAATGGGGTTTTCTGGATAGGGAATCCCAAGATCAGTAGCATAACATCACAGCATTTGGTCAACACATTCTACCATCATCAGTAAGTCTGTAGGAGTTAGATAATATTTGTCCTTTACATACCTTTCTTTAATTCGCTGTCTGGGGAGATATGACCTTTGGCCAATAAGCCTCAATGATGAAATCTACGGGTGAAATCACTTGGGGGTTTCAAAACTAGCACCCACACAAGGAGTTCTGAGAGGCACATTATCAGTGCTCAGGTAAATATCTTTGAGACTCACTTCTGTTTTTCAAGAGCGGTTTATCCCTGATGGGGCTGGAAAAAGAGATTCTTCCAAACGATTGTTGTGCCATGCAGCTAGTTGACATAATGCATTCTAGGTTGTTTACCACCACTGTCTATCTGTTAACAGCGAAATAACAGTTTTACGCGTAGTCCTTTCAAACGTTCTGTTCGGATGGCAGATGTTGAGTTGGAATAAGTATTTCTTGCAGTTTTTAATGATGGCATTGTTTGGGGTGCACAGGACTGGGAATAGATGCTGCAGAGGGGCTAAATGTAGCGTGTTGACCAGTAAGGAAAAATAATATTGTCACCCCAGTGCATAAAATTTGAGTTGTAATTAATCTCAACCACCCATAAAGATGGTACCCAGTTCTTCGAGGTGCTAGATTAATGACATAAAAATGAAGCACCATTTTGTGCTTAACTCACTCCATGTGTCCATCTCTCTGCAAGTGGATATGCAAAGTACAGACTGGCATTCATATCCAGGGATGTACACAATTGCCTCCAGAGGTAGTACTTAAAGTGGGGATCCCTGACAGATACTAGAAACAGTTGGACGGAATGGAATCACAGGAAATGTTGTACAAATGCTTCTGCCAGCGGTAGTTGTGGCCCCTTTTTTAGAGCCTTAGTGTCCATTGAGTGACAATCCACTACTTCCAATATGGTTGCATATCCGTGGAAAGAATTCTACCACTAGTTCCATGGTTGTACTGTTCCATGATCACAGCTGCTGTAGCTTTTTGTACGCATGTCTGTATGGACCTGCCTACATCTTCTTGTAGGAAGCTGGCTTTCTGTGTAGTGCACCAAAATGAGGTACACTATGCAGAAAGTTCAGACGAGCCTTGTTGGTGTACGTGGCTTACATTAATAATCCCAAATGTTCTCTTTGTGGTAGTGTGAGCGAGCAGTTTAGGCTTATCAGAAGGTAGTGTTAAGCATTGGTTGTACACACAGAGTCAATAAATGAGACACATAATCAAGAAGAAACTCGAGACCAATTTGGAAAAAATAACAGAGATTGTTATATAATTTTAGACACCAAGATTATCGGAATCAGATAAGTACTTTAGACGTTCTAGATTTTTAGAGGTAAAACTGTAGAAAATCACAGCTGTCAGATTTGAGGCATGAGCCTCAAAGTCAGTAATGTTATCCTATGGGAGAAACAGTCACTGAAGAGGTGCCCTTAGAAATGATTCTCAGGGTTACTCTCCTGGACTCAAGGTGCTTAGGGGCCAAGGTCCAAAGAACCACCAGAAAGTCTGGTTTACCTTCCCTGGTGTGTCTGGGTGCAAAGGTGCTGGTCACGATGGCAGCCTCAAACGCTACTCATTAAAGTTTATGGAGAAAACCTGTAACAGAAAAAGGCTGCAAGTGGGGACATAGGGACATGTCCGGCCGAACCCAAAGAGGGGCTCAGCCCTTGAGTCTCTGGAGCAAAGGGGCACCATTCGTTGCCTCGGACTCGAGCTGTGGGGTTCGGCTGCAGAGGTATTTTGTCCAGCGGGTCGCTTGTGTTGGAGGCTCTCACTTCTTGGGGCCGACCTGGTGATGGGCGGTAAACAGGACAGCAGCGCCACGCTTGGTGCTGGCCTCTGTAGTGCTGACATCATTCATTGGTAGGTCTGTCTTGGCAGGGTTGGTGTCTGGACTGGACACTTAACAAGCCTTGGCTGCTGCAAGGGATTTCGATCCCAGGTTATTGGTGTTGGGGGGGGGGGGGGCTCCTAGCGGGGATTAGCAGCTCGAAACTCGCTGGGGAGACAGGGGTGACCTCTGGCAACCACAAAGTGCTTCTCCTGGAGTGCTGCTTCCTCGGTGGGTGCAGTGGTCAGCAGAACAGTGTACCGAGTCAGATGCGGTTGGTGCCTGCAGACTGCAGCGATCTGATTCCTCCACTTCAAGGGAGATGGTGATTGGTTGGGAAAGTGCTGGCAGCCCTCCAAGGCTTTAGGAGGATGCACAGCTGCTGGCCAATTTGGATCTTTGCACTGGTCAAGAGAGCAGCAGACAGGCAGGGTTTTGAACTAAATCCAGGGCTAGTCCACAGTTCTTGTTTTTCCGGTTTCTAGAGGCCTACTTAATACTGAATTTAGGGGTGTTAAGGGAAATGTAAGGTAGTAGGCAATGGGCTATCTACCCCTGGGCTGTCTACACCCCCTATATGACCACTTCCGGGGGAGAGTGGGCATAAGCCTGACCCAGAGTTCCTACTTCCACTCAAAACAAGATGGTGGAAGCCTTCTTTCATTGTTCACTTCAGGTAGCCCACCTTACGGGTGTGACTAGTCTGAGAGTGAAAGGTTTACTACTATGTTGTTCACTGGGGTACCCTCCCCCTGCTACATGTTATCCTGGGGGAGTAGACCTGCCATGGCTGATCCTGTCACCCCCTGCCCCTCGTTCTCTGGCCTCCTCCCCGGTTTCCCCATTGGTTTTGGCCTAAAAAAGACCTCAACAATGTACCCAGGTCCTCGTTCTGTTTAATCTGAGGGCCAAATTTAACCCTTGGATTACTTGAGGTTGACGGTTGTTTGCCTGTGTCCTCCTCCTCACTACTGGTCTTCCTACCCTGACGGCGACCCCCTCTTTGATGAAAATATTGCTCTCCCTGTCCTACACTGGGTATGTTCCAACCCCGAAACTTGATGCTTTTAAGCTCAGAACTGAGTTTTTCTAAATGATGCGGAAGATACGCTTGCATAAGTTCTCTGAGGAGAAAACAGCGGATCCACCTTCGGTGTCCTCTACCAACTTACATCGTCCATCGGTATTTTGCTCCCCCAATTTCTCAATGGGACCAGAAGTTACAGTATTTGAGCAAAAGGTCTTAAAGGAAATTACGGTTTTGGAACAATCACAGGGCCACCGAGTTTTTCAGAACATGAGCAAGACTGATTGGGAAGCTATTAAGTCACTTCAGACTAATGAAAAAATAATAATAAAGCCTGCTGACAAAGGAGGTGCAGTTGTGGTTCTCAATTCAAAAGATTATGAAACTGAGGTATTGAGACTATTGGGGGAACGTACTAATTATATACCCCTCATGAGAGATCCCACTGCTGAACTACAGAACACAATCAGGGAGATGGTTGCTGAAGCCAAAGAGAAGAAATTGATATCTCATAAGGAAGCAGATTTTTTAATCAATCCTACAACGCGAGTTCCAGCTTTTTATATTCTGCCAAAAATTCATAAGGTTCAAAGTCCTCCCCCTGGATGCCCCATAGTGTCTGGAATCTAATCACTACTTGAACCATTGTCGCAATTCGCTGACTTCTTTCTGAGGAAAACTGTTATCAACCAATTATTCTTTGTACAGGATACCACTGATATTCTTACCACTTTGAAATCATTGGAGTATGACCCTTCGAACCAATTTTTGGTCACAATGATATTGAAACACTCTATACCAGCATTCCCCAGGATGCCATGCTGGTGGCAGCAGGGCGTGCGCTTGGGGAACATGAGTGGTTCTATGACACTTCATCGTCATTTGTTCTCAAATGCATTGAATTAGCTTTGCCAAGAAACTTTTTGTGCTATCGAGAGCAAATGTACCTACAGGTTTCTGGTACTTGGATGGGGGCAACTTTTGCCCCCAGTTTGGCCTGTATCTATGTTGGACAGTTTGAGAAAAATTTTGTGCATCACGTCTCTAATCCGTTCTTACAGCATCTATATCTCTGGAAGAGATATTTAGATGACGTGTTATGCATTTGGTCAGGATTTAACGATCAACTTCATGGTTTTCTTCACTGACTAATTAAAGCCAACAGGTGTCTACATTTTACCTGGACAATTGACAGATATACAGCTGTCTATCTTGATTTAGATATAACAGCCAGGGATCGTAGACTCTACACTACAGTACATCAGAATCCGACGGTCAGGAATTCTTTGTTGCACTATCGGTCTTTCCATCCAAGAGCACTACAGGATAATCTCCCGGTGGGCCAGTTTTTCCGATATTGCAGGAATTGCACTGATACTGGGACGTTTGTTGAACAATCTAACACTCTTGTCAAACGTCTTGCTGAAAGAGCTTGTCCCCCTAGGATGATCAAGACGGCATGTAAGAGAGCCATTAACACACCCGGGAGGCCTTGTTGGAAAAGAATATGAGAACTAAGAACAAGTGTCTACCAGTGAAGACTACGTTTGACCCCTTGTCCACAAAGATCAGGCAAATTATTAGGAAACACTGACACTTATTGTATGCTGAACCCAACAAAATGCCCCAGCCAAGATTTTCCTTCGAAAGGGCTACCAATCTAAAGGACCGATTGGTCTATACTCGATAGAACAGCCTGCAGAAGCGGGAAACTGGGGTACCATCAGGACATTTCCCCTGTGGAAATTGCACAGTGTGTAGCTTGACTCGGGCCTCCAAGAGTATTACTCTTGTGGATGGAAGAACTTGGTTTCAGACGAAGTTTAGCAACTGCAACACCACCAATGTATTCTATCAATTAACGTGCAGTTGTAGACTACATTACATCGGTCTTACTTCCAGAAAAATTAAGATTAGGGTACAGGAACACATAAGCACCCTTAAAAGCAGGCAAACTTACCACACAACTTGTCCGTCATTTCCAGGAGATGGGTCACAATTGTAGTGACCTAAGATGGACTGTCCTGGAGAAAGTGACAGGGGCAGCACACGCCATCGAGAACCTGCTTACTTACAAAGAGACTCGCTGGATTTTTTCCGAAAAGGCAGACCAGGAGGGCTTGAATGATTCCATTGAGTGGCATAAGGTGGTTAAATAACACCAGTTACTCTATTATGGCTGTGACCCCGCAGGTACTGTTGAACATTACAACGCGAGCACCCGGCCCTGCTGTGAGTTAGTATAATGTCCAAGGACATCAGAATGCGCTTTGTGTGTGTTTTTAATTATGGGGTTTAAGTACTGTTTGACCAAAAAGTATGGAAATTGGTGCAGTGAGTTCTCAACTTTTTATCGAGGGTACCAGTAAGGGGCAGGCCAAGGATCATCTGTACGTTAAAGGCAGTGTTGGGTGCACACGTATGAATCTGGAAGGTACAACAATCATAGAAAGAACTAGGAGAGTATATGGGAATGTTCTCTCCTTTTCCTTATGGTACTGTGCATGTATCTATTCGCAGGTGTGTGTTCTTGGCGGCATTGAGTTGTGGGGAGGTAGTCACCCTCTGGCTCCCCTCTCGGTGAGTTGCTGGTAGTCCACCTGGCAACCACTCGGTAACTATGTTACATATATTAAAGAGTTGAAATGAGCATGAGGTTTGTCAAAATTCAAAGCTGTTGACTGTTTTAAAGTTCTTTTAAATGTGCTTTTCCTTTTGTCTCTGGAACTATCTTTCCTTCTCTTTTTCATCAACCATTGCAGGTCGATTGCATTCTTGAGGTGGAGATGTGTCCCCAAGCCCAGATGAAATTGCTGTAAAGAAAATTTATGGCAATGAAACATGTCAGCCGTTTAGGTTAAAATGGTCTAAACATGCCTTCTTTTTACTTGAGTGTGAACACTAGTAAAAACATAAAAATATGTGTGATAGATGTTCATAACTCTATTTGAACTTATGGAGAGTTCAGTTTACTCTTTTTTCACATTACGGGGCGTAGATGGTAGATAGATGTCACCTTTACTTATACACCTCACTCTTTCATTTCTTAATTTTTTATATTACTTTAAGAATTAGGTCACATTCTTTTTTCTGTCAAGAAAGTGCAGATGATGACATACTGAGCAAACTGGTGAGTACCAACCAGTAGCTCCATGGATGGTGCTTACGTGAGGCACTTTCTGACCCACCTCACATTTTTCAGTTACATTTTTTAGTTACGTTTTGTTAGCCCATTGGGAGACCTTTGGCTTATGTGCTTGTGACCTGATCTGGGTGGTTGATGTTTTTTTTAATAATAACTAACAAATGCGTATGGGCATGACTAGATAAGCAAGCATAGTCTCACCAAGGAGTTAAACATGATATCTATTTGACAGAAATTGTTTAAAATTATCATGCGTTTCTTATAACCATGTCTTGTTGTTTTTTTAAGTTTGTGAGTGGAAGGCGCCTGGTTATAATTACCCTCCTATGCTCCTTTTTTGATAGATGATTTCTGTGTAGTGCATCAAAATGAAGTACACTATGCAGAAAGTCCAGACGAACCTTATTGGTTTACAGGGCTTAAACTAATAATCTCAAATGCTCTGTTTGTGGTAGTGTGAGCGAGCAGTTTAGGCCTATCAGAGGGTAGTGTTAAGCATTTATTGTAAACACAGAGTCAATAAATGAGACACATACTCAAGAAGAAACGAGACCAATTTAGAAACAAAAACCCAGATTTTTATATCATTTTAGACACCAAGATTATCGGAATCAGGTAAGTACTTTAGACATTATAGATTTTTACAGGTAAAACAGTAGAAAATCACAGATATCAGATTTGAGGCATGAGCCTCGAACTCAGTAATGTTATCCTATGGGAGAAACATTCACTGAAGAGGTGCACTTAGAAACGATTCTCAGGGTTACTCTCCTGGACTCAGGGTGCTTAGGGGCAAAGGTCCAAAGAACCACCAGAAATTCTGGTTTACCTGCCCCGGTGTGTCTGGGTGCAAAGTTGCTGGTCACGATGGTACTCTCAAATGCTACCCATTAAAGTTTATGGAGAAAACCTGTAACAGAAAAAGGCTGCAAGTGGGGACATGGGGACAGGTCCGGCAGAACCCAAATTGGGGCTTGGCTCTTGAGGGTCTCTGGAGCAAGGGAGCACCATGGTTGGCTTGGACTCATGCTGTGGGGCTCAGGTACAGAGGTATTTTGTCCAGCCGGTCTCTTGCATTGGAGGCCCTCACTTCTTGGGGTCGACTTGGTGATTGGTGGGGAAACAGGACAGCAGGTCCACTCTCGGTGCTGGCCTCAGTAGTGCTGACATCCCTCGTTGGTAGGTCAGTCTTGGCAGATTTAGTGTCCCGACTGGATACTTAACAAGCCTTGGCTGCTGCAAGGGCTCCGGTACCCAGGGTATTGGTGTGGGGGGGGCACTTGGGGGGGGATCAGCGGCTCGAGACTCACTGGGAAGACGGGGCTGCCTTCTGGGTGCCACAAAGTCCTTCTCCTGGAGTGCTGCTTCCTCCCTGGATGTAGTGGTCAGCAGATCAGTGTACCGGGGAGATGCAGTTAGTGTCTCTCAGATGGCAGGGAACTGGCTCCTCCACTTCAAGGGAGGTGCTGGCTGGTTGGCAAAGTACTGACAGCCCTACAAGCCTTTAGGTGGATGCACAGCTGCTGGGTCTTTGCAATTGTCAAGAGAGCAGCAGACAGGTGGTGTTTTGCACCAAATCTATGACTGGCACACGGTTCTTGTGTTTTTGGCTCTTCCTGGACCTTCCTCTGTTCCCAGTAGACAAATCTGAGTTCTTGGTGTCTAGAGGCCAATTAAATACTGAATTTAGGGGTGTTAAGAGGAGTGTAAGGTAGTAGCTAATGGGCTATCTACCCCTGGGTTGTCTGCACCCCCTGTGTGACCACTTCCTGTGGAAAGTGGGCATAACCCTGATCCAGAGTTCCTAGTTCCTCTAAAAACAGGATGGTGGAAGACTTCTTTCATTGTTCACTTCAGGTAGCTCACCTTACGGGTATGACTAGCCTGAGAGTGAACATGCCTTCTGACTAGCTAAATTTCCCGCCTGTCCTGGTGCCAAATGGGTCTCAAGGCAGGGGATGGCATCTCCCAGGTCTGGGGAATGCCGGGGTTGCATATCAAAGGTGATAGAGGCTTAGAAGCCTCTGGCCTTGATATACTAAAACACTAGCCATTCTGTTGGAGGAGGTGTGAACACCTTCCTCCGGAGCAGGCATTGTTTCTGACCTCAGAGCGCAGGCTCTCACCTGCAGAGGGTCAGAAACTTGACTGTGGTAAGCAGTCCAGACCCACTTTCAGATTCTTATTGTTACTATTTAATGAAGAAACTATTGCACATGTCAGGTCGTTTCTAAAACCTACTGTTCAAGCTTGTAGGTCCATGCTGAATTAATTCTTTTATTGCTGATTTATTGTTATAATGATCATGTTTTACTGTACCTTATAGATATCTATTTGAGAACGACATGACTTGCACTTTGCGTTTTTCTCATCATTTGACGTCCATATGAACACTAACTGTTGCCTGTTTGCACTTTTTATATTCCCCTCATTTGCTGAACGCACTTCACATTTTATGTTGATTGCTCTGTATGATCCTTCTATGGATGCTATAATGCTTTCAAATAAAATTGAATTGAATTGACTGTGGTGGCAGGCTGGACGATACCAGTCAGCCAGCAAACTAAGACTAATTGGATTCAGGGGGCATCTCTAAGGTGTCCTCTTGGTGCATGTCTGGGCAAATCCGATACTGGTGTTAGTATTGATTTATTAAGACGAGGGGTTTGATACCAAACACCATTATTTTCAATGAAGCCACTATGTAGTTGGGTAATTCGTAATGACCAGTGACCAGTACATATACTTAAGATGGCTTTCTGAGCACTTGCAATGTTGTGGCAATGGAATCCAACATCACAGGGGAATATCTGCTCATGCAGATAGGCCCTCACATATAATAAAAATGGGCTCTAAGGCCTGCTGTAGGGGTGACTTACATATAGTATATGTAGTGTGCATGGGCATGGCACAGAGGGAGTGTGTCATGTCATGTTTTCACAATAGTTTGCACCATTTCACACAGCCTACAATGGCAGTCTGCATGGATTTGCATGTGGGTGCCATAGGGTGGCACTAAACATGCTGCAGCCCTTGGGGACCCTCTTTAGTACCCATGCCCCAGGTACCAGGGATATCATTTACTAGGGACTTACAGGGGTTCTAAAGTCCTTGCCAATTGGCTTACTATAACATGTCAGTTTTAGGGGAAAGAACACTGACACTGAAGCCTAGTTATCAGGCTTCTATGCACTGTCAGAGTCAAAAAACCAGCATCTAGTAATTCAACTGGGGCAAAAAGTGGGGGCACATCTGCAAGAAGTCCAACTTCCTACACTTCTTGAATTGTTTCCTACCGAAATCGATTTGCACATGCAATAGAGCTGTTATTTTTTCTGAGAAGGATTGGTACCAACTGTTTGCCTGCTCTTGTTACATGGTCAAAAGTATTTTAAGGACTTTCTCTCAAAAAATAGCCCTGCTGCAGTTGCACAATTAGCATCCTAATGTCAGTCTTACGAGTTAACGGTTCCAATTTCCTGCCATATCTATTGCAAGAAGTAGTCAGTCGATATTATTACAATTAACAACCCTTCTGGGCAAACATAACTCTGATATCTGATCTGGGTCCCTCAGACTAAACAAAGCATCAGCCTTGGCCATTTTTATGCTTGAATGGTACACAATTATGAAGTCATCAGGATTAAAGAAGGCTGTCCACTGTTCATATATAACCACAGGGGGGCCAATTTGCAAAGATAAACTTACATGTATGTAAATCTGCATTTGTAAATTTACTTAGACCTTAGAGTCAAATTACTACATTTGGCTATTCCCCATTTTCAAGTGTACATTTACTCACATGTATAGACTTGCGTGTCTCCACCCCAAGAAACCAGGGTGTGGGGTCTAATTTGCAACCGTAAAGTTACTACTAGTAACTGTATCTTACAATTCCACACACTTGGTGAAGATCTTAGCCACGGGTTTGAGCTCTCCTTATGGTAAGGGAAATAGTATAGGGAAAAGTTTAAAAGTTTATTAAACTTTAAAAATCACCAAAAATATTTTACATTGTTTAACATATATTTAAATATGTTTAAATTCAGAAGTTAATAAATGCATTTTATTTACTTAAAATGTTATTTTTTAAATCATTTATAACATTTTTAACTTCAGACTTACATGTGTGGAGATCTCCCCATAGAAAAGATAGGAGACCTAGATCAGGAGACCTCAGCTAATAGTCTTGTGAAAAGCATTTTCTAGTACTTTAGGAATACTATTGTAGAACTGCTAAACCTACTACAAAATGCAGTTTAATGCAGCTCACTATGTTTACGGTCCTATGAAATTAATGTCCTCTTTCCTAAAATGCTTTTTATGGCCAATAACTCTTTATAAGCAACTGTACAGTTCTTTTCTACTGGAATTGACTTCTAAGAGCAAAATGGTGTAGGATGCAGTTATCCAAATTTAGTCTTCCCTTGTGCAAAAACCCTATATACTGCTGATTAATAAAACAGCTTTGATAATAAAGGCCTATTCAGTGTTTTGATGTCAAGAGATAAAGGCTATTATTTATTCTTCTTTCTAGGTCTGAAACACATTTTCTGCTGCCAGGATCCGTTTGGCCTGTCCTGTTTTCTGTGATAGACATAGTGATGGAGATATGATGTCAGTCTCTTCCCCAGACGCAGCTTGCAAAAACAAGGTGGCATGACGCAGCCTACACCACCTTCTGAACAGTCATAGTATCCTAGGGCATCCCATCACCTTCCCAACACACGAAAGACCTAAAAAAGGCTAATCACTGCTCGGCCTAGCCTTACTTTAGAAGCCAGTGTACGCATGCCAGAAGATGACGTGACTATGCACATGTGGCCTATTTCCACTCCTTTATTTGGAGATCCAGTTGATATCCCATGGCCATGTGCACTCCGCTAAAAGAAGTTAACAACAAGGGTGCTTTCTATTTGTGGCTGTTCGCCCAGCAAGGACCTAGGCCCTGTACACCCTGTATAACATCATGCACTACTCCCAATATCCTCACTCTAACCCAAGCCACACAAACCAAGCGGACTTCACCTCTACCTCTTTTTACCCTTTGCTCCACTCCAAGTTACTCACCTTTGACCCCCCTTTCACACATTGAACTGACCAATAGCCTCAACTCAATAAAGGCAACCTCCGATCAAGAGGACCTTTTAAGTAATGAACACGCCCTTATCCGAAGTGACAACCTTTGTCTCAGATTCTACTCGACCACTCAGCAGCCTTCTATAAAGTTCGCTTTTCTGGTGAAACAAAATAATTATAGCCAGATTAAAGAAAATTTTAAAAATTACTTTCAGAGTGGGGGTGGGAGCCCCTCAATATGCCCATGTGGCCTCCCTTTCTAAAGCCTACTTCTACCTGTAGTTTTGTAACGTCATGAATCTCCCTCAGGTGGCAAGTTGAATCTGGAAAAGTAGAAATGGTTCCCCTGCACTGGTAGTTGGCACCACAGTTACAACTTGGCCCCGGCAACTCTCATTCCTTTCTTTGTGTGCATCTGTTATTGCTTTCTGTTGACATTTCTTATCCAAAATTGATTTGCAGTGCTTTTGGGATACTGACCCATAAGGGAAGATCAGGATCTCATACATTTCACTCTCAAGAATCCTCTTTGTACCCCATGTTACTTGCCCTTGGAGTTTGGATCTTGTGCACTCCTCCAGGTCTGGTTCTGGTCTGCACCTTTTCCAATTCTGTGGTCAGGTCAGGTACTGAGGAACAACTTTATACCTAAGGAAGTCTTAACTCTGCAAGTTTAATAATCATCCAATGGAGACCACTTCTTTATCCTAATGTCAATCGCAGTTGTGAGACAGGTCTTCTGGTCAGTGGGCCCATCCCCAACTCGCCTTAGCGTAATTTCGGAAACATGTACTGTTCTGGATGACATAAGCCCCGCGTCTGTGCCCAGCTCCTTTCCGATTCTATGCCTGGTGCTTCTGGATCTGCTTCCAGATTAATAAGCTCCGGGCATTGACCCCACTCAAGTGAAGGATTTTACTGAGGCTTTGCTGGCTTTGTTCCACCCTCCTTCAGTGTGCCTTCAGGCCCCAAGGCGCATGCAGGATTTTCAACCATGACTTTCACAGTGACCTGTATCCTGGCAACAGTCAGCCGCACTGATGTTACTGATTCTGTCTAGACTTTGACAGCCCCTCTTTTGCTGCAAAAGGCCTTATTTGATTCAGCACCAATACCAGTGTCATCTTGGAGTTGGTTCTGGTTCTGCTTTCAGAGTTGTCTTGGGATAGGGCAGTGTAGGACACCGTCGAACAAAGGAGGATGACCAACCATGAGCCTCTTATAGGCCATGGTCGGGCCTGATTAAGGGCTTTTTTGTCCAGAATGTAGTAGTGAGGCAGACATCCTTCACTCTTATTTATACTCTGATGAAGGTCCCTTTTTGGATCACCAGAACTCCAATGACTTATGTGCTTCTGCTGAGGTTGTCCATTGGTGGTCCCTTTAGAGGTCTTCCTTTTAAGGGGGGGTCCTAGGCAAAGCAGCTGAGGTCCTTAAATTAGCAAACTTCGCAACAGAAATCCTTCAGTCCAGTTCCTTCACATCAGAGCCTCTGTTGCTTTTTAATGAGTGCCTGCTGCCTGTTTGGGTAAGCCAGCCTCTGTATACACCATCCACTGCCAAGTTTCTCATTGTCATCACCCAGTTCCAGATGACACCAAATTTGTACCCTCTCATCCATCCAGTGACCGGTGCTGCAGGCAAAATAATACAGATTTTTATATAATTTTAGACACCAAGATCATCATAATCAGGTAAGTAATTTCAGAGTTATAGATTTTGGCAGTTTTAGAAGAATACAGTCAAATAACGTTTTTGAGGCATGAGTTTGAATGCGGTAATATCATCATATGTGAGAAACATTCACTGCATAGAAATGCTTGCAAACTATTTACAGGGTTCTTCTCCTGAACTTAAAGGGCTTAGGGGCCAAGGCCCAAGAAGCCACCAGCAGTTTGGTTTCACCTGCCCTGATGTGTCCAGGTGCTGATGTGCTGGTCACGTTGGTAGCCTCGAGCTCTACCTGGTAAAGTAAATAGAGAAGTACCTGCAAAAAGTAAGACTGCAAGTGGGGCCTGGGGGACCAGGCCAGCAGAACCCAAAGTGGGGCTTGGCTCTTGACGGTCTCTGGGGCACGAAGACCCAGTCGGTTTACATGGACCCGGGCTGGGGGGCTCTGGTGTGGAGGTGTTTTGTCAGGTGTTTCGCTCGATTCAGAGGCTCTCACTTGGTTCGGTGACCTAGAGAGGTGGAGAAAATGACTGCAGGGCCACTCTCGATGATGACCTTGGAGATCCTGATGTCCCTCTTACCCAGGGTATTGTTGCAGGAATCTCTGGGAAGCCTCAGCTTCTCGAGACTTGGTGAAGCAACCGGGATGACCTCCTGGCATGTTGCTCCCTTGGTGGTCCCGTTGGTTGACAAAACGGTAAGCCGGGCAGATGCAGTCGGTGCTTGCAGATGCAGGCAGATGGCTCCTCCACCCCAAAGCAGATGCTCTTTGGTTGGCGAACTGCTGGACAGTCCTCCAAGGGTTTGGGCAGGACGAGTTGTCTGGAGCGCAGCAGCCAAGCAGTGTTTGTCACCAATTTTGGTGCTGGTCCACGGTTCTTGCGTTGTTGGCTCTTCTTTCCCATTCTTCTGTTCCCAGGTAGATGAATCGGAGTTTCTGATTTCAGGGGGCCACATAAATATTGAATTTAGGGGTGTTAAGGGGAGTGTAATGTAGTAGCCAATGGGCTACCTACCCCTGATAGTGCGACTCACCTAGTGACTAGTTAATTTTCCCACCTGCTCTAGTTCCAAATGGGACCCACTGCAGGGGGTGGCATTTTCCAGGTCTTAAGTAAGCCGGGTTCGCATATCATAGGCGGCAGAGGCTTTAATGCCTCTGGCCTTAGTGTGCTAAATCACTAGCCATCCTCCTGGAGGAGGTGTGATCACCTTCCTCCGGAGCAGGCATTGTTCCTGACCTCTGAGAGCAGGGGGTCAGAAACCCATCTGTGGTGTTCAGGCTGGAAGAGTCCAGTCAGCCAGCACACTAAAAGACAGGCAGGTTTCAGGGGTGTCTTGCCTCGCCCTCAAAATACCACCCCACACGATAGCCCAAACACGACGAAGCAGCAGACATAAAACACAACAACACCTAGAAAGGGGTTTCACTTTACAAAATGAAAAGACTCTCTTTTTAGAATAAGGCTTGGGGTTTTTATGTATGCAATGCTCTCTAACAGAAAGGCTTTCCCAGATATCAAGTGAGTAACATTCAAATGTATTTAGAGATATATATATATATTTATATGCAAGCAGTAATAACACACTTGGCAAATGTAACAGTTAAATGCATGAATAATAATAATAATTAATAAACAAGCAGCAAATAATACTGGACGTCCTGCAAGAAATCAATAAGATATGTACACTAAATATATTAAATGATTACTTTGGATGTGCACTCTGACTCACTCACACATCACAAAGAAAACACCTCAAATGATCATAGCCACTGGCCACACATCACAATGGCAATAATCAAAACTCAAACACTTCACCTGGTGCAAACACTGCATCTTAGCCCACTCCAGATCGAGGGATTTACAGCCGGGGATAAGAGCCTCAGCAACCAGGGTTCCGCTGTCCCGAAGTAGACGAGTCCGTCCCCATTCGTATTCCAAAATCCCGGTTTCTAAGTCAACAACCCTCAGCTTTATAGTCTCGAAACACACTAGAAGGATCGAGAGTCTTTCCTTCCTCGCCAAGGAAACTTACTGGAATTGGCCACATTCCATTCAAGCCTTCCAGGGCAAAAGGAGTTCCTACATTCTCACATGTTCCAGCCTTTATCTCACATGTTCCAGCCTTTATCTTACGAAAGCCTTCCAGGGTACATTAAACAATCTCTCACAAAACAACCGTGCACGTGATTAACCCAAACAAATTGCAAACACTCTGGGGGTCTGTCTGTGCGCGCAAAAAAGCTCAAGCAAGGCAGAGTCAGAATTCAGGATGACATGAGGCCATGTCAAGGCCAATAGTAAGAACTTTATAATACTTCCCAATGTACAACACAATGCACATTTGCGCACCACTGCCTATAGCATCACATACCTCATCTCTCAATGTACAACACAATGCACATATGTGGACCACTGCTCATAACACTGCACTTCGAGACAAAAAAGTACATTCCACACCTCTCTCATATGCTTTCAAATGCACATCCCACACGTTCTGTTCTTGGCAAGGCTGTTCTACTCTGTGACAGCTCCCACTGTGAGACTGCAAGATTACAAGAAAGAAACCTTCAAGAGAAACAAGGCATATGCAGGACATCGTACATTCAGGCTAGTGTCAAGACAATTAAAATAATGGTAGTCAAAGGTCATCACGTGGTGTCAGACCATAAGAGTGCCTCTAGCACTACAAGGGGGTACCTCTAAAGTGACCTCTGGGTACATGCAATAATAAATCCAACACTGGCATCACTATGGATGTATTAAGATGAGGTGTTTGATACCAAACCCCATTATTTTCAATGAAACCACTATGTGGCTGGGTAACATATGCTTAAGATGGCTTCCTGATCACTTCCAATGTTGTGGCAATAGAACCAGACATCAGAGGGGCATATATGCTCAAGCAGATATGTGCTCACATATAATATAATGCAACCTGCCTTAGGGCTCTAAGGCCTGCTGTAGGGGTGACTTGCATATAGTATATGCAGTGTGCATGGGCATGGCACACGTGTTTTCAAAATCGTGTGCACCATTTCATGCATCCTGCAATGGTATAATGCATGCAGTTTTTGTGTGTGTCCCTTTGGGTGCCACAATACATGCTTCAGCCCATAGGTACCCTCTTTATTACCCATGTCCTGGGTACCGGAGGCACCATTTACTAGGGATATAGAGGGGTTCTAAAGTCCTTGCTAATTGGGTTACAGTTAGACATTTACCTGTTTTAAGGGAAAGAGCACTGGCACTGGTTAGTAGAGACCCAGTAAAACTTTCAGTCGAAAAGCACCAGAACTAGGGAATAAAGTGGGGGTGAACATGTCAAAAAGGGGCACTTTCCTACAAAAAGGTACCAATCTAGGAATCTGTACACTGGTATCAATGATTATAGATGTGCCTTGCGTCCGAGGGCACAGACATATTCAAGAAAGAAACCGACGTCAGTGAGCAGGAGTGGCGATTCTCTTCCGTTCACCACTTACAGAGCGGAACAAAGTTGGCATGGAGCCGCATGATGCCATCTTTGCGCACACTGGAGCAATGCTGTTTAAATCTTCTGGATCTACTCTGGCACTTGGGGATATTCTAAAGGAGAGGCGTTTGTGGTTAGCGCAAGTATCCACCAAAAAAGAGCATTTCCCGAAAGTAAGTAATTTGTTCTTTAGCAGCAGGGCAGGGTTCTCCACCCGAACCTCCCAAGTTTACACCTCTGTGCGTGGAGAGTGAATGGCAGCAACTGACTGAATTCCATTTGCCATCTCAAGTCCTAAATGTTGTCCTTACTGCCAGATACCTATCCATAAAATCCATCTATGCTGTGCGCTGGGACAAGTTTGTACCCTGATGTGATTCCCGGCACACTGACCACTTTCAAGCAAAGCTCTCCGATGTCCTTTTATTTATTTTTTCTGTGACCATTCAAAGCCTTGCAGTGAGCATTGTAAAAAATCATTTGTCAGCCCCTTTGGCCTTTCAACATATGCCGGACCAAACGTCCTTGTTTGAATCACCTGTTATGATGAGGTTTACTGGAGGTTTGATTCACATGTTGTCTCCCAAACTGTTTGTGATGTCCGAATGGGATATTAACTTGGTCTGGACTTTCCATGTGTGTGCATGTGTGCCCTTAGAGTCTATGCTTAGTTGCTGGCTGTTTCTCCTGACTCAGAAAACCAGCTTTCTCATTGCAATTTCATCAGCACACCACATGAATGACCTGCTTCTTTCTAGAGACATTGGTGCAGAGGACTCAGGCAGCCTTCTTACTAAACTTTGTATTTCCCTTTCATGTTTGGAAATTGATCAATCTACCTGTTTTCTCTTCTCCCCCTCTTCCTCACCCTCGAAGAGGAGTGGCGGATCCATTGGTTTAAGCCCATAAGGGCTTTGAGTTTTTACATTGATCGTACCAAGGAGGACCACTGAGGGATGATCCACTTTTTTTATGGGCTTTTCTGGAGCCAAGAAAGGGAATGCTGTGCAAAAGCGGGCCTGACCAAGGTGGATAGTCCTCTGTATCAAGACTTGCTACTCCCTGGCCAAGAAGCAACCCCTGAAGGTATGAGCACCCATTTCACCAGGGCCAAGGCTACTACCATTGCATTGGTGTGTTTTTTTATTTGCCAATCCAATTTATAGCCCATAACAAATGATATAATTCAAGACAGAAATATTCAAATAGATTTGATTTCAGACAAAAGATAGAAAATAATTAAAGTTATCACAGCACAAAATATTAACACAATCTTAATTAAGGCTCATATCTCCTAATATAAAGCGCTGCTTTTATAAAATTAAGTACTGCAAAGCAAATTTCAGGGGGTCCTAGTGACTGCAAACAAATTAGCCCTTCCTGTTGCTGTCTCACATTAGCCTTTTGCAATACGGGCACCAAGAAAAGGAGCCTTGCCTCTTCAAATAAAGAGCAAAACCAAGTTTAATGGCTAGTGCTTTGAATCGAGAGGTTGTCACAACTACACAAAGGTAGGATCTGATTCCCACCCCCCAATAGAGGGAAGGCAAATTTAAAATGCAAAGTGCATTGTCTAAAGAGGATAAGCCAATGGGGATATATTGGGTTTGTGATCCACCCCAAATACAGCTCTAAGCTATAAGTTGTTTTAACATCGGCATAGTTTACAATTTTTGTTTTGGCCTTAGACCGCTCTAAACATTTGTTCATGCACTGCTCCAAATACATTTCTTTGACACACGACTTGTGATTAGAGCCAATTGTAGTTGGGGATCTATATAAATCTGACAGGCCCAAGCTATCAAAGGTATCCCTCAGACACTTAAACCATTGGATCTGGTCCACCCCATCTAATGACAGGCAGTCAGAAATACAAATTCTTGTCAAACCATAGTTTTACCCACAGTAATAGGAGGGCTAAGCCAATCAGATCTTCCAAATATGGCATCCCAAGTTCCTCATGGCAGATAAAAGTAGCTATACCTCCTGGGACTGACAATAGTCAACAAAAATTGATTTTCTGCACGTTGTAATATTTCCGTTTTATTGTACCCCCAGAGGCCAGAACCATAAACACCCGCTGAGATGCACTTACTCTTAAAAAGGTTCAGCATTTCTGGAATTGGTTTATTTTGTAACTTGCAGGCAAATCTAAATGGCCTCTATTTATACTAAAAATTTGACATCTAAGTGTTAAAAGCGGAGTGCAACTAAATGACTCGTTAAAGAGAATCCAAGACAGTTAAAATATTTTACTTTTGACAAAATGGAATCCCCATATTAAAAGTCTTTGACTTGGTGCTGGAGCGGCCACATGTAATAATATGTGACTTTGAGAAATTTACTTTAAGGTACAAGTCCTCCATATACACTAAGAACAAATCTAAAAGGGCCTGAAGGCTATTAGCAGTACGCGCAATCAAAACTGTGTTGTCCGCATTTAGTAAAATGGGAATACATTTTTGTCCCATGCGAGGTACTTCCTTATTATTCACATCCAATTAATTGCTAATACAGTTTATGTAAAATAAAAAGAGAAAAGGAGCCAGGATGCGCCCCTGCCTGACACCCCTATTTGTTCTAATATGAGGGGAGGATTCGCCTGAGGGGTCATAAAGAACCCTTACTGTAAATCATAATGCAAACGCATAATAAGAGTCAGGAGATCAGGTTCCACTCCCATTTTGCCCATTTGTTCCTACAGCTTGGAATGGTTCATGATGTCAAAGACACTTGATAAATTGATAAAAGCAAGGTGCAGAGAGCCTTTTTTTGCCTTGGTGTACTTCCCCCAAATTAGATAAAGATTTAAGCATTGCTCAGTGGTCCCAATACCCGTTCAGAATCCGAATTGGACTTCTGGCAAGAAGTTGTTTGCAAGAGCCCAATCTTTGAGATGGGTCCCAACATCGCAGATCTAAACACATTTGTGAGTAATGGGGCCCAGAGGGTGGGATTAGATTAAAAAATATCCGCCGGAACCCCATCGGGCCTGGGGCTTTACCTGAGGTACACTTATTGTTAGCAGTGATGACCTCACTTACTTCAAATGGGTCTTGAAGATCATGAGGCAAAACAGAGAGTTATTTGCTGTCTGAGGCTAGTAAAGGAGACACATCATCTGGGTAAAATATTCTTTGACCCATGACGCCATTGGTATAACAACATCAATACTAAGATCATCTTGCTCCTTAAAAAAGGGTCTGTTAACCACCTTCCACCACTTTGAGCTATCTCTCAGTTTGCCAGCCACCAAGAGATTATCCCAGGCTTTGCTCCCTATTTCAGATTTTCTATCTTCAATTGCTTGTTTATAGAGTCCTCTGGCTACCTGGTGATTTTTTTCCAATGCAGCCATCAGATTTATGTGTGCCAATGAACAAGCTGAATTAAACCAGCGAGAAGGTAACTTCTCCCGGGCGGGAGTGGGGGATATGAGTTTCGTAGCTACAAAACTACAGATTTTTCCAAATTTGAGTTTGATCACATCCAAGCTCAAATCATCAGATAAGCAAGGCATGACTGAGACCCTGGCTTCTCCAACAATGAGATGGTTAAGAGCTACTGAATCGAACTTCTCCCATTTTAGTGTTAGACCTTTATTTCTTTTGATCACCAAATTATCAGAACAATTCACTTTAGGGGTTTTAATGAGAGAATCCAGCTTAATATAAAGGGGATTGTTATCACTCTCACAATCGCCGGCTATTACAAAATCAGAAAGATAGGGGATAATTCATTTGACAGAAGGATATAATCTATGGTGCTACCCATTTGACCCCTGTAAAAGTTGTAATTCAAGCATTTTCAGAGCCACAAACATCGCTAGGAAAAATTACGTTGTATCTCAAGACCAAGTCATTTAAAGCCTTGCCATAGACAGACTGTGAGAAGTATGTAAAGTTTACAAATTGTCCATCGCTGAGACCACAGACCTTGGCATTTGAAAACCTGCAAAAGGTAATATCTGAAAGAGACACGTTAGTGATAGATTCCTTACCTTAGAATATCCCCAGGCGTCAGGCTGGATCCGGAAAGTTTTGCGTAGCAGTACCCTTGCGCGTCGGTAGGCGGCGTCGTGCGGCTCCGCGTCCGTCCGCCGGCGTCGTGATCGCCGGGATGACGTCGCGGGCAGTACTCAGGCGCCGCCCCTGCGCGCTGACGTCAGTTCTTCTTTTCCGCGCCAGCAAGCGCAGATCCGGGAAGAGCAGTGCCCTGGTCAATTTTTGACCATACTTTTTGGTGATTTTTTCACTGGTTTTCCAACTTTAAGGTGTCGTAGGGATGCCCGGCTTCAAGCGATGCGGCGCCTGTGCGCGGATGATGTCCGTCACCGACCCGCATTGGGAGTGTCTCTTCTGCCTCGGCCGAGGCCACGACACCGAGTCTTGTCCCGAATGCCAGGCCCTCAACCCGAAGCTTTGCGAGAGCGGTCTCGAAAGCTCCTCGAGGCCCGGCATTCGGCTCCGCGGAAGCCCCGGTCGCGTGAGAGGTCCAGGGGTCGCTCGCGGAGTGCACACCGGTCGTCGACTTCTTCGTCCGGTAAGTCTAAGCACAAGAAGTCCAAGAAGCATCGTCGGCTCTCGGACTTCGCCTCGCCGATCTCGCGACTCGGCTGAGGCCCCTCCCGGCACCGTCCCCGCCCCGCGGCCCCGGACTTGCCTGTGGAGTCGCCCCGTCATACCCGCCCTTTCCGGGTTCGGGGCGGATCCGGCCAAGGTACAGGAGTTCCTGTCGGCCATGGCCCGCCTCTCGGGCCTTCAGGCCCCTCCGGTGCGCCTTCGGGCCCCGCGGGCCCTGATGGGGTTGCTCCGGCGTCGCCGGCGGCTCCGGCCCCGGCGTCGCCCGAGCCTCCAGCCTCGATCCCGGCTCCGGCTTCGGCCCGGCCTCGATCCCGGCTCCACAACCCCCATCGACGCCGGTCGACCTCACGACACCTCCGCCGGCGCCGATGTCTCCGGTGCCGTTCTCGACGCCGCCCTGGGCTCCGGGCGGCGTCGTCCCCCAGTTCCTTCCGGCTCCGGACATGGACCCGGAGCGACGTCGCTCGACGCCCGGCTCCGGCGCCGATGGGACCTTGGGTCCCAAATGTCCCTCCTCCTCCTTATTTTGAACCAGAGGAGGACCAGGAGGACTGGGAGGGGTCTGATGACCCTCTGACACGCAACTGTCAGTATGATGAGGACTGGACAGAGAGTCTAGGGAGGCCAGTGGTCTGGATACTTCTCCTGACACTGGCATGCTGTCTCCTCCCGTGGCGACGGAGGAGGGGCCAATTTTGGTACGGTGTTGCGTAGGGCTGCTGGGGCCTTACGTCTCCAGCTCCCTACTTTGACGGTCAAGACTAACATCTTGACAGAGGTGCTTCAGCCGGCAGCCTCCTCTGCGGAGACTGTGCTGCCGTTTAGCGACGCCCTCACTGACGTTCTTTTGGGCGCCTGGTCCAAGCCCAACACAGGGGCTCCTGTGGATCGGAACGTGTCACGACGCCATCGCCCCGCTCCGGGCGACCCCCTGTTTCTTTCTGTCCACCCCACTCCTGAGAGCTTGGTTGTCCAAGCCTCCGCTTCCCAAACCGCCTTCCCTACCGCTCCTCCGGATAGGGAATCCAAACGCCTGGATCAGTTTGGGAAGAAAGGTTTTTCTTCCTCCAGTGCTGGCTTGCGGTCCGTTAACACCGCTTGTCTTTTGGGCTGATATACCCACTCCCTGTGGGATTCGGTGGCGGATGTTTTGCCCCAGTGCCCTGAGGAGGTCCAGGCACTGCTTTCCCGCGCCATTGCGGAAGGAAGGGATGCGGCCAAATACACTATCCGTTGTGGCCTTGACACCGCCGACTCGCTGGGCAGGTCGATTGCAACGACGGTGGCGCTCCGGCGCCACGCCTGGCTGAGAACCACTGGTTTTTCAGGGGATGTCCAGAATACTCTCATGGACATGCCCTTTGATGGAGTCGGTCTTTTTGGGTCCAAAGCAGACCATGCGTTGGAGCGCTTTAAGGACTCACGGGCTACTGCAAAGTCCCTGGGCCTTTCTGCTACACGCCCTCCGCTACCTTCTGCTTTTCGCCCCTATCGTGGCCACGGTAGGGCGCCCTTCACGTCAGCAGCCCAGCCACCGGCCCGCGCAGCAGGCGTCTTCGCGTGGCCGAGGACGTGGATTCCGCCGTGGCGGATCGGGCAACCAGCGTGCGGGTCAGGCCACCACCTCCAACCCGTCCGCGGCCTCCAAGCCCTCCTAGTCCCTCCTTTCAGGTGCACGGCACGCCAGTAGGGGGCAGGGTCCGCCATCACCTTCCCCACTGGCGCACCATCACCTCGGACAGGTGGGTCTTGGACATTGTCCGAAGGGCTACTCCCTCCCCTTCGAGACCACCCCCCAGCCATGCCACCTCAATTCCACCGCATGTCAGGGGATCACTTGGTGCTTCTACGGAAGGAAGTCACGGCCCTCTTGACCAAGAGGGCCATCGAGCATGTTCCGACCCCAGAAGTAGGGCGTGGTTGCTACTCCCACTACTTTCTGGTGCCCAAAAGGACAAGGAGGACATGCGTCCTATCTTGGACCTCCGGAACGTCAATCGCTTCCTCCGGAAGGAGAAGTTCAAGATGCTCACCCTAGCTCAGGTCTTGACTGCCCTCGACCCTGGAGACTGGTTGGTAGCGTTGGACTTGCAGGACGCGTATTTCCACATCCCCGTCCTGCCGGCCCACCGGCGTTACCTTCGGTTCACGGTAGGCCCCGAGCATTTTCAGTTCACCGTGCTCCCCTTTGGCCTTACAAGTGCCCCTCGGGTGTTCACGAAAGTGATGGCGGTGGTCGCAGCTCATCTGCGCCGGGCAGGGGTTTCAGTCTTCCCCTACCTCGACGACTGGCTGCTGAAGGCGGGCTCGTCCCAGGCAGTCGTCTCCCACCTCCAGACTACGGCCGAACTCCTGCACTCGCTGGGGTTCTCCATCAATGTGCCGAGTCGCATCTAATTCCTTCTCCACAGCTCCTTTTCATCGGAGCAGTTCTGGACACGACGCAGTTTCGGGCCTATCCTCCCGAACGGCGAGTCCGGGATATTCAGGCTATGATTCCGATCTTTCGGCCTTTATCCTGGGTTTCGGTACGGATGACCCTGAGGCTGCTGGGCCTCATGGCCTCCTGCATCCTGCTGGTCAATCATGCCAGATGGCATATGCGGGCTCTGCAGTGGGACCTGAAGTTCCAGTGGGCGCAGCACCAGGGCAACCTGTCCGATCACGTCCAGATCTCGGAGGGGACTGCAAAACAGTTGCAGTGGTGGCTCTCGAACCGGCAATGGGTCATGGGCAGATCCTCTCCCTTCCCCAGCCAGAGCATACAGTTGTGACGGACGCGTCCCTTCTGGGATGGGGCGGTCACATGGGAGAGGCGGAGATCAGAGGCCTCTGGTCTCCGGCGGAGTCCCGGCTCCATATCAACATTCTGGAGCTCCGGGCGATCCGACTTGCACTCAAGGCATTCCTTCCCTCTGTCAAAGGGAAGGTAGTGCAGGTGTTCACAGACAACACCACCGCCATGTGGTACTGCAACAAACAAGGCGGGGTGGGGTCGTGGACCCTTTGTCCAGGAGGCTCTGCGCCTCTGGACATGGCTGGAACATCAGGGCATGTTCCTGGTGGTTCAACACCTGGCAGGTTCCCTGAACGCCAGGGCGGACGAACTCAGCCGCAGGTGCATGATGGATCACGAATGGCGTCTTCACTCGGAAGTGGCGCAAGGACTCTTTCTACAGTGGGGAGAGCCTTGGTTAGATCTATTCGCCACCGAAGAGAACGCGCAATGTCATCAGTTCTGCGCGTTGGAATTTCCAAGGCGGCACTCGCTCGGCGACGCTTTCGTCACGAGTGGAGTTGCGGTCTATTGTACGCCTTTCCGCCTATACCACTTCTACCCAGAGTGTTGAAGAAGATTCGGCACGACCGGGCCCAAGTCATTCTTGTGGCTCCGGACTGGGCTCGAAGAGTTTGGTATCCCGAGCTACTCAATATGAGCATAGATCCCCCGATCCGTCTGCCTCTTCGGGAGGATCTTCTGTCGCAGCAGCAGGGGACGGTCCTCCACCCGAACCTGTCCAGTCTACACCTGCTTGCGTGGAGATTGAGCGGCGGCAGTTGATTCCTTTCGACTTGCCTCCCGAAGTTTGTGATGTGATTCTGGCAGCCAGGCGTCCCTCCACTAAGGTGGTATACGCCTGCAGGTGGAACAAATTTGTGGCATGGTGCACAGCAAAGGCTGTGAATCCCCTTTCTGCCCCTCTTTCTGAGGTCCTTCTGTTCCTTCTCTCTTTGGCCCAACAGGGTTCTGCCCTGGGTACCATCAAGGGTTATCTTTGTGCTATCTCGGCCTTCCTCAGGCTCCCTGATCAGCCCTCCCTTTTCAAGTCCCCTGTTGTTAACAGGTTCTTAAAAGGCATTACTCACCTCTTCCCTCCTGTTCCGTTTGTGATGCCTCAGTGGGACTTGAACTTGGTTCTTACCTTTTAATGTGCGCTCCCTTTGAGCCTCTACATAACTGTCCTCTTCGTCTTCTGACTCTGAAGACAGCCTTTCTGGTGGCCATCACCTCCGCTCGGCGGGTGAGTGAGCTCCAGGCTCTATCTTGCAAACCTCCCTTTCTGTCTGTTCATCCAGACAAGGTTGTTCTTCGGACGCGTCCGTCCTTCTTGCCAAAGGTGGTTACTGCTTTCCACATTGGGCAGACCATCACTTTGCCCACCTTCTTTCCGCCTCCGCATCCTTCCAGAGAGGAAGAGAGGCTCCACCGTCTGGACCCAAAACGTGCGCTCTCTTTTTATATTGACCGCACAAAACACTTCCGGGTGGATGACCAGCTCTTTGTTGGCTACGTGGGCGCCAAAAGGTCGGGCGGTGCACAAGAGGACCATCTCCCGCTGGGTTACCTTGTGCATCAAGGCCTGCTATTCTTTGGCTAAAAAGGAACCTCCTGTTGGGCTGCGTGCCCATTCCACCAGGGCAACGGCTGCTACCACGGCCTTGGGCCGCGGTGTTCCGCTGCCGGTTATCTGTCAGGCGGCTACGTGGGCCTCGCTGCACACGTTTACTAAGCATTACTGCCTTGACAGTCAGGTCCGGAGGGACGGCTTCTTTGGCCGTTCTGTCCTCCAGGACTTCCTTGTCTGATCTTTGTTCGCAGACCCACCACCGGGGTTGGTATTGCTGGGGTATCTATTCTAAGGTAAGGAATCTATCACTAACGTGTCTCTTTCAGATGCACAAGTTACTAACTTGTGTAACGATATATCTGTAAGAGACAGTAGTTAGTGATAGATTCCTACCGCCCCACCCATCCTCCCCGTTCTGCGAACTGATTTCTAGGGTTAAGGACATCCCTTTCAGGGCCCTAGTATTTTTCAGACACCTGTGTCAGCTTCTTGCATGGCTCTGCGTTCCTGGCGCGGAAAGTCGTGTACAGAACTGACGTCAGCGCGCAGGGGCGGCGCCTAAGTACTGCCCGCGACGTCATCCCGGCGATCACGACGCCGACGACGGACGCGGAGCCGCACGACGCCGCCTACCGACGCGCAAGGGTACTGCTACGCAAAACTTTCCGGATCCAGCCTGACGCCTGGGGATATTCTAAGGTAAGGAATCTATCACTAACTACTGTCTCTTACAGATATATCGTTACACAAGTTAGTAACTTGTGCATTAAAATCAACCCGGATGATATGAACCATACGTTTAACAATTTCGGAGAAATCAGCTAAGAAAACATTTAGCTGATAAATGATATCCCTGGAAGACCGGTTAAAAATATTATAATAAAAATTGATTAGTACGATGTCGAAATCCCTCAACGATGACAGAAGAGAAACAAGAAAATAAGGAGAAGACCAGCTTTTTGTAATGGTAATGTCAGTGACTTTAACAGAGAGAAAAGTGGCCAGCCCCCCACTAGCTCTACTCGCATTGGAAGGTAAGACCAGTTGGAAAAGACCCTGATAACCATTTATATTAAAATCTGACTGCAAACAAGTTTCTTGGCAACATATGCTGTTGTCTCTATTCATAAAATGTATGCAATCCTGGTTCAAAATGTTTGTAAGTGCTCCAAAAATGTTCCATGAAACAATACTAAAACCCGCTGCTGAGGATTTTTATTGAGATCCTCCACAAGAGATTTTTCGAGCTAGCCTGGAACAGAGTTCCCAGGGCAGAGAGCGACTGCTTGATTCTGGGCATCAATGCTATTAGGTTGACTCTGCAAAGTATCTACGACCCCTTTAGCTCGACCTTTTTAAGATTCATTAACAAGAACCCCAGTGGGACGCGATTTATATCCAAATCTGCCGTGACTTTTCCAGGCACGGAGGGTGAAATTGAGGTACAGGGCCACTTTCTTTTAGAGCCTTCTGCTGAGACAATAGATTTATTATTCCCCTCTCTAGTTTGGGCAGGCAAAGTTGCTGGAGCTGGTGTTAAAGGAGCTCCTGGTGGAGAGGAGAGTGACAGACAAGATTACGCCAACTAAGTTTCTTTTGAGGTCGCTCCTACTGCGTGTTGCAAAAAGCCATCCAAGGTAGTTCCAGTACTCCCTGTGGGGGCTACTGTAGCCCTTCGTTTTCCCATGTCTTAAGCAGCGAAGGGGATGAAAAGACCAGAGGAGGAAGTCACAGCAAACTTCTTTAAAACAACAACTGTGACTGAAATAGGCACAGCGGGAGTCGAAGCTGCGATTTGTAGCGCTGAAGAGACCTGCCCCCCGATCAGCTGATGGTGCCTCTTGGCACAGAGAGTTCTGGGACACTGCATCCCCCAACAGGCAGCAGCGATGAGTGTCCCACACAGCGGGAATCGAAGCAGCGCTTTGTAGTGCTAAAAGGATCTGCCCCCAGACCGGATGATGGCTCCTCATGGTGCAGAGATTTCCGGAGTCCCCCAACAGGCAGCATCGATGACGGTGAGCCTAGTCAATAAAGCCTTATTCTCATATTCACTCCCATTTCAGATGTTACAACTTCTGGATAGAAATACTTTTTGCCAGTTTGTAGGAGCATTCACATGCTAAGTCAGCTCAATGTTTCTCAGGGCCTCCATTCAGCGATTTATTCCACACTCCCACATTTATTTTTTCATTCAAGGTGGCTTCTCATCCCCTTTCTTTTCCGACATCATCCTCAATATTTTATCCCATGCATGGGTTACATCGATACTCTTCTCTTTCTGCCGCTCAATACGTAGTAGTGGATTTTCCATCTTAGCGTAGTACAATAACTCAGCCACCCATTTCTCTATTCAAGGGAAACCTTTTGGCTTTTATCCCATACCGGTCTGCTTCTTTTCAATATTCAGTGCAAGATCTATCATTCTACTGCAAATTTTTTATATATTGGCTCTTGTTAGTAGACTGAGCAGGCATTTCTCTGGTTTAAGCAGGTCTGCTCTGCAAGTTGCCTCATTTTGTGATCTTGTAATTATGGCCCAGTCTTCTTTTACAACTTGGCATGACCAGACCATATAAAAAAAATCATGCTTCTGGTGCTTTGTATATGAGCACAAAGTGCCACCATCTGGGTAGTTTGCACTCACTGGCATTGTTGTGAGGTACGTTTTGTTGCGGTAGCTAAAATAGATTAACTTTCACAGTGTTCCTAGATACTTTATATATATTTTGAATAAGTGAGAGTTTTTTTTTTTTTTTTTTTAAAGCGAACAGCTGCCCCAAAAGGGCACTGAAAAGACACAAGGTGGTCAAGCTGATAAGGGTGTTTAGGCAACCTCATGCAGCCAGTTTTGGAGCTCTTTTCGAAAGAAGGTTTCTGGTGGAATCAATAAGAGATCAGAAGGAAGTGTGTTCCACAGATTTGCAGCAATGAAGGTAAAGGCACCCCCCCACCTGACACACAGGAACATAGGGGTCTGAAAACATTTGGCATTTGAGGGTGATCACAATGATTTTAAAATGTATCCTTTGTAGTGTAGATCCTTGAGATGACAGGTAACTGACTGGCATGAAGGACCCTTAGGAATGAGTCTGGCTCCTGCACTTTGAACTAGTTGGAAATGGTGCGTAATGTATATGGGAACAATGAGATGCAGAGAATTGGCATGGTCCAGTCTGGAATTAATGAAAGCATATAAAAGGTGTGATTTTTTTAAAATTAAGAATTGATATAGCTCTCAAAAGAGATCAACAATACGACACATTAATAATCATATAAATATCCATGTATAATACAAGCAAATTCCAACATGTAAAACTCCTAAAAAAAAAAAAAAAAAGTTTAAATGCCATAAAACAGACTTGTTCATTTGGGGATAAGTAGTTAATTGAATATTTTTGTGGGAGTCAGGAGGAAGACTGCCCAAGATTTTTTTCAGAGAACATGGAAGAGCAAAACAGGTGGCCTTAACAGCTGAGATTCGTGGTCTAAAAGATAGTTTATCAAATGTAATCCCAGATTTCTAGCCACGGAGGTGGGAGTGGGAACTGAACCATATTCAGGTTACCACCCTGACTGAGACCAGATGGAGTCTATTGGTAAAGAAAGATTAGATCCATTGCAATTCCAAGGTGCACATATGTAAGTCAGCAAGACTTTGCAACAGTTTGGTATGGAACACAGTGTCGAACACAGAGTCAGCTGGTCAGCCGCAGTCCAATATAGATGTAGGTGCTCCAATATAGTATGTAAAGCTGTTTCTGTACTGTTGAGGCCTGAATCCTGATTGTGAGTCATGGAGTGGTGATTGTAGCTCAAGATAATTACACAGATGAGTACTGACCAATTCTTTTTAAACAATTTAGAGGACACCGGGAGATGGGATTTGATCCCACTCTTTGTTTCTCTTTTCCCTGTCAGTGTAAATGGACCACTGTTTTCTGAACCTCCCTAGTTCACATTTAGTGGTGTTTACCACAGCTCTGCACAGCATTCTTATTGCTTTCTCGCTCTCTCCCATACTAAACAATAAATGCAGTGCTACTTCTGATGTGGGTTCTGATCCTTTCAGTCCCCAGGTCTTTCACATCGCTGTTATTTTCCCATACATTTAGAATTGCATAAATTGGAATATCAGTATTGCCATTCACTGAATGGCTGGAGAGATTATGTGCTATATTATTCTCTTATTGAGTGCTTTCCATTTTTGTGCCAGGGTCTAAATTGATATCCACTTATACTTGGTAAGCTTGATATTGGCTTGTCCAGCGTGTATGGCATCATTAGTTTTAGCTTGTTAGCATATCTGTTCCACCAATACTAGACTGTTCTCAACACGCTTAGGAGGTGTCCCCTACAGCTTCCCAATTCCAAGAAAGTCACTGCCAACTGCACCCAGGCAACACCAACCTCAGTGTCCTCGCCTCCATGGATAAGTCAACGGGACACAAGCATGCAAACCATAAAAATTGCACTGCTATACAATACAGCTTGTAATTTGGGGCCCCCATGCCACTCCTTTCATTTGGCGTTTAAGCTTATGAAGTGCTACTCTGTATCTACCTTTTTCGTATATTGACCTGTTTAGTATGGTGCTCAATCTCTTACCAGAAAGTCGCACTGGCATGTTGATGGGATTGTAAAATAGGCATGGAAGTGCCACCATCTTTTCCAATGCCACCCATCCCGTTACTGATGGTAGCAGTGTCTTTCAGAATAGAATACATCTCCTTAGGGCCAAGATTGCTGCTCTAATGTTGCCGGCAAATAAGTAAGCAAATGTTATGTTATATGAATTTATAACGCGCACAGATACTCCAAGGAGTGTCCCGGCGCGAACCTGAAGAGGGGTAAGAGTCAAAAGGCAGAGCTAGAAGAGAGAGGTTTTCAACTTTTTCCTAAAAATCGCAGAATCTTGGATGCCACGCAAGGCCAATGGCAATGCATTCCATGCCAGAGCAGCTATCCGGGCAAAGGAGCTCCCACCAAGCCTTTGGCGGTTGAACCGAGGGGTCTGCGCCAAAAGTTGGGAGGAAGAACGCAACTGTCTCGCCGGAGTGTAAAAAGCGAACCTCTTCTGTAGGTAGATGGGTCCCAGACCATGGAGAGCTCTGTGGGCAATAGACAAAATTTTAAATTTTATTCGAGCCTCCGCCGGGAGCCAGTGCAGAGATCGCAAATGGGAGTGCACACTGCACCTGCTGGAAAGACCCAGCAGGAGCCTGGCAGCCGAGTTTTGTATCACCTGCAGTTTATTCAAGAGGTAACCCGGAATGCCAGCATACAGTGCGTTGGCATAATCTAAACGGGAAAGAATCAGAGCGCGGACAACAGTTTTATTATTATTATTAATGCATTTTATAGAGCGCACAGCTACCTCCAACGGAAGTGTCCCGGCGCTAACGGTAGGTGCAGGTTGCATACAGGGACTGAGGAATTCCGCAAATGTACTAGGTTAGGCTGAAGAGCCAAGTTTTCAAGGCCTTTCTAAACAAAGGCTCTGTCTTTGCCTTTCGGAGGTGGACTGGCATAGAGTTCCACAGCAAGGCGGTTTTTACTGCAAAAGCCCGACCCCCATCCTAGCCTTTTAAAGCGTGGAGTCACCATTAGGTTCTGATAATTAGACCTCAGAGATCTTGACTGGTGATATCTCCGAAGTCTATGCTTCAAGTATTGGGGGCCAGTGTCATTAATAGATCTAAAGGCCAGTATCAGTGCCTTAAACTCAATCCGTCTCTTGATCGGGAGCCAATGCAGGCTTCGCAGGTGAGGAGAGATATGATGGCGAAGAGGCACATTTCTTATTAGCCTGGCTGCAGCATTCTGTATAATCTGCAGTTTTCTTAACAGGTAGTCCGGGAGCCCCAGATAGAGACTATTCGCGTAGTCCAATTGTGAAGTTACGAGCGCATGGACCACATTTTTTCTGCAATTCATTGGTAATAAATGCAGGAATTTGCGTAAGCTTTTTAATTTCCAGAAACACACGGAAGAAACTTTACCAACCTGAGCACTACCTGATAGGCTAGAATCAAATCGGAAGCCTAGGTTCCTAGCTGAGCTTACCGGGTTAGGAGGGGGGTCAAGCTCAGCCGGCCACCATAGTTCAGATGCAGGAGGAGAGGGTTGATTAAAAAACAGTACCTCTGTTTTATCAGTATTCAACTTCATGCAGTTATTTGTCATCCATACCAAGATTGTGCGCAAACAGATTTTAAAATTCGCAAAGGCTGCCTCCGTGTGTTCTTTAAAAGAGAAGACAAGCGGAGTATCAACAGTTTCCTTTGCAGATCTTGGAAGGAGAGGAAGAAACTTCCTCAGAGTTTTCAGGATGCTGAAACAGGTACCAGCCAGCTTCTTGACCTGAGATGAGAAAGTCAAGTTTTCATTGAACCAAACCCCCAGATTCTTGACAGAGTCACCCTTTGAACTAGGTAAGGGGAAACCTGGGGGCCACAGCTTCTCTCTGAAGTTGGCAGGAAATGTGCCGTACAAGAGGATCTCTGATTTCTCCTCATTGCACTTAAGCTGTGCCTGAGCAAGCCAGTGAAAGACAGAAGACAAACAATGTTGAGCAGAGAGGACTGAATCCTCGTCTCGTCCCCAAGAGAACAGAAGCTGGGTGTCCTCAGCATAGGCCATCACCTTAGCCCCTAATGCCTCCGCTAAATAAACCAGCGGGGTGACATAGATGTTAAAAAGAAGGGGACTAAGGGATGACCCCTGCGGGACACCCTTGGCCACTAGTTGGGGAGCAGAGGCACAAGGTGGAAGCCAGACCTGCTGCGAACGACCCTCCAAGAAGGACCTGATCCAACCCCAGACAGACCCAGATACGCCAATCTCCGAGAGGCGACCAAGAAGCAAGGAATGGGGCACCGTATCGAATGCCGCCGAGAGGTCCAGCATAACCAATGCTGCCCTCCCGCCGGCATCCAGACACTCACGGATCGCTTCTGACACCTCCAGCAATGCTGACTCCGTGCTATACGAAGCCCGGAAGCCAGATTGAGCCGGGTGGAGCAAACCCGAGGCCTCGACGTACTCGGTGAGTTGAATTGTAACCACCTTTTCACAAACCTTGGCCAGGCTCGGCAAAAGCGAGATAGGGCGGTAGTTTCCGGGAGTCATTGGGTCCTGGGACGGCTTCTTAAGGAGGGGAGGATTTTTGCCTGCTTCCAGGATGCCGGGACAAGAGCATCCCGCAAAGACATGTTAATGATCTGATTAACTTCAGGATTGATAGTGTCCGCAACAGTGGCCAAAAGTCTGGCCGCACAGGGATCCGTTGGAGAACCCGATTTCAAAGTCTTAAGAATTTTAAGGGTGCTGGACAAATCTGCTGGCAAAAAGGATGACAAAGTGTGAGTAGGGCCAGCTAAAGGCCAGACAGATGGACAAGCCGTGGGCGCCCGGGACACAGGAAGAAAAAGTAGCTTGGATGGTGCAAATTTTATCCAGAAAAAACTTAGCAAGAGTATTGCACCAGGACTCCGAGACAGGTGCAGAGCGCGCCAGAGCACTGGGAGACATAAAACTTTGCACAATGGAAAAAATTTCTTTTGAGTTGTTGTTAGCCTGGTCGATACGCGATGTAAAGTATCGGCTTTTAGCTGCCGCAATGGCGGCATAATAGCTTTTTTGTTTAGTTCTAAGTGTGTGTTTCGCCAAGGGGCAGTAGCAACTAGAACGCCATGCCCTCTCCAATACCTTGCACTCGTGTTTCAAAGCTTTAAGCTTGGGCAAGCGCGGTGAGGATAGTAAAGACACCGAATCAGAAATCCATTTAGTAAACCCAGTCACACTCCCTTCAAGGTCTTGCTGAAGGGAGGGCCTAGAGGCAGCCAAGGAGCTATTAAATCGAAGAGGGTCAATTTTGTCGGAGGGCGATGGCAGCGAGTCGGCCGTGCGGGCTGAGTGACCTCCCAGGAGAAACAGATAAGAAAGTGGTCCGACCAGGAGACATGAGAGGGCTCGGCCACCTGAATAGGACAGTTGGAGCAGATGGGATCTAGGATATGGCCCCCTTGATGAGTAGAATGAGTGACCCATTGGGAAAGTTGAGCCAGTTGAAGAGAGTCAAGAAAGTCAACAGAGTCTCTAGCCTCTTGTTGATCAAGGTGGAGGTTCACATCTCCCAGAACCATATAGTGGGAGAAACGCAGTGCTTGTCTGACAATGTTGTCTTTAGTCACTTGTTTTTTAAGAACACTGGGATATCTTCTACATACAGGAATATTGCAAGTATCCACCCACTGGTTTCTATGACCCTCCCTTTCTGGCACATCATGTTTGTGAGAGGTTCCATTTCTATAGTGCAGATCAGTGGGGCTAGGAGGCAGCAGCCTTATTTCAAGAGGATGGAATGTCATTCTGCTATTAAAAATCCATGCTTTTGGTTGACCTTATAGTAATTGGAATTCAGTCCAGCATGCCCTGTCCAAAGCCCACCTGTCTTAGAACAGTGAACAGGTAACTTCATCCGGCCATATGGCGTACCTTCTCCAAGTCTTCTAATATTCATAGCCATGTTTAGTTCTGGAATAAATCCGCACAGGAAACATTCTCTCCTGCAAGTCTGTATCTCCATATTAGGCTGCCACCAGCTCAGTTCGGTCTCAATCCTCTAGACCCTTTCAGCCAATTATGTTTGGTTGTCTCTTTTGAGGGTCAAATCTATTGCTACAGAATCTAGCTGATGCTCTAGTGCTTCTTTTGCCCCCATAACTGCCTCCAGTATTTTGCCCAATTACCATCTAGGGGTGGGGGGTGCCAGGGGCTTCCTCATCAGTTTTCTGCAATTGGCCTGGGTTCCTTTAGATGGAAGGTTCCTCTTTTCAACCTGAACAGGTCACGTATCTCGCATCAGCGAGAGATAAAACTCCTCAGGATCAGAGCGACGAACAATATGGTCCACATCTTGATATCCCCAATTCTCATTGCCAGAAAAGGCACAGAGTTTTAGGGTGATCAAGTGAGGGAAAGGGTATGAAGTAGGGAGCAGCAGGCAAAAGGGAGAGAGACCTGAAAAGTAAAGAAGACAAGATTAGCAAAGAGATGGTTTCTACTCTCATAAATACTCTATATATGTGTATTGTATTCACCTGATGCTAACAGTGGATTCACCACATCAACCGCAACTCAATATAGTAACTTGGAGCTATACAGCATCTTGTTCCCTGCAGGAACCTAAGAATACAAAGATAAAATAAGCAGGCGTTCCCATAATGCACATCTTACTCATGACTCATCAACCAAACACAGACAAGTTATTCATACCAGAAAGAAAAAAAAGGAAGTGGTATAACTGGTTCAAAAAGCTTTTGGAAGAATTATAGCTACTTCAAAAATAAAAAGAGAAAAAAAAATGAAAGCTGACTTTAGTTCAATAATTCGGAATCAGCAACAGATACACTGGTTCATCATCACCATTGGCCAAGTAGGTTCACTTGGCAGTTGGTGTGTTTTATCGTCATACAGTACTTTTCTTTAGTTCAGAAAAATAAGATTCTGGAATATGAGCAAGCACAACTTAAAGAAAAACCAGTTAGGTCATTTAAGCACTCCACCAGATAGGAAATTAATCCTCGCCATGCACTCACGTGACCCACGTGGCAATGACTGTGGGTCCCAAGAATGCAGAGTCTCTCACTGCTGCAGAAGTCTGTCCAAGGTATTAGAGAAAAGGTTAATGGCGCTACTGAAGACACAGAATCACTTCGAACACAGGAGAGACAGCACTTTATGCCAAAACTTAGAGAACCGTCTCTGACTCTCCCCAGGACGGTATGTCCTCGTCTTCTGATTGCCTCAAAGCAAGGAAAGCTCGAATAATGGCTCCGTATCGAAAATGAGATGAACACTTCTCTTCCAAACGATACGAGCAGCAGGATCCCAGAAATGAATTGTGCATGCTGAACGGCATGTTGGTTTCTCCTTATATCCCTCGATGCTTCACTTTCCCAAACCATCATGGGTCACTAAGTCCATTAAGGATTAGTTTAAAAAATATAGTTCACCAGTTTTAATTGAATCACCACGCATCATGTTAACTCTCATATGGGAGGGGGGCGTGGCCTAACATGGCCGGCTAGACGTGTTTCTGCGTTGCTCCTGCCCCACATAGTGTAAATCCTGTATAATCCTGGCGTTATGGTGACTCCCGTAATGCAGACCAGTAGCGGAAGCCTCCCCTGACTCTGAGGATCCCGGTGAACTCGGTCCGCAGCAAGAGACCGTCGATGCGGGCCGCGGCAAACCCGAAGGAATCCGGATCCCCATGGTGCAGCCATCCGACTCTGAGAGGCGAGACTCGGCGGACAGTGGTGGTGCCCCCGGACCTTAAGGAGTTAAGACCCCAGGAGGGGGAAAGAACACTGGAGGAAGGTGGCCGCAGAGTCGGACCGGCTGGCGGGTCTCCACAGGCGGGGGCGCGATCTACGTGAGGCCGCAGCGGCGCGGCCTGTCTGCACACCGGGAGGCCGTGGCAATCCCGGAGGAATCCTGATCCCCGTAATGGTGGCCCCCATGCGGCCCTGAGAGGTGGACATCGGCGGGCAGTGGCGGAGCCCCCGGGACCTCGGTGAGTCCCGCCGTAAGGACTAAACAGTGGTATGGGGAGCAACAAACGCCTGAGGGGGGTGACCGCGTCGCACGGCTGGCTGGCAGGACTCCATAGACCGGGGGCGGGATCTACGTGAGGCCGCTGCGGTGCGGCTGCCGGCACTCCGGCGGGAAGGGCCGGGACACTACGCGAAGGACGCCGGGGGGCCCAAGTGAAGACCTCGAGTGCCTGGGGCCTGAATCTGGAGCCCGATTGCGATGGTGCGCAGCCCCGCATGCAGCGACGATCCCAGGGGCTGAGTAGAGACTAGCGGGAGGCCGGGGCTGTGCGGCCTGTTTGCTCCCCGGCGGGAGGGACCTGGACCTGGACCGGGTGCGGGGGCCGCCTGGCAGCCTGTGAGGTGCATCATAACGCATGCGGCCAGGGTCTTACGCCCAGTGGACGACTTGCATCCTTATACACTACAACGAACCCGGAGGCCGGGGACGGGCTCTAAGTGCGGCTGGTGGGGTGTGGAGCGGCCTACCTGCACTCCAGCTTGAAGGATGGGAACGTGGCATGAAGACTGCTTGGGGGTCGGGAAGCGGTGCGCAGTGCCTGAGGCCTGGGGCTGGAGCCCAATAGGTGAGGTGAGGAGCCCCCCCCCCCCGAACGACGCATCCCCTTGGGGAAGTCCAGCGAGGATATAGACCTGAGGCGTTCGTTCCGCGGTGCGGCGGAAGACCAGGCCCCCGTGTGAGCAGACACGGAACTGTCCGGAGGGACAAGTGGGGAGGGTCGGTGGGGCCCATAACTGCCCCCCCCCTGGACTGTTTACGGCACTAATATTTTCCGGACGGAGGGGTCACCAGAAAGCGCCCTAGGGCAGCCTCGCTGACTATGGGGAAGGACCGACCCCTAAGAGGCGCCCAAACGAATAAAATCATGCAATATACAGTTCCGGGGCTGACTGCGACAGACCGCCTTCGAACAGACATGGAGCAGGGGACCCACCAGGGCTCGTCAGCCCGGGATAAAGCAGATATTTTGGACGCGATTCGTGACTCCAGGGTGGCATTAGAAACCAAAATGGACGGGATGGCCATGGACATCAACCATCTGCGCCTGGATCTCAGGAATGTGGCAAACAGGGTTACCACCATGGAAGGAGACATGAACGCTCTGCAGACGGAGGTCAGACAGCTGCGGGAGACCGTAACGGCACTCCAAGACCACACGGCCCGGCTAGAAGACCGGGCGGAAGATGCCGAAGGACGATCGAGGAGGAACAATCTCCGCTTTTTGGGATTTCCAGAAAAGGCGGAAGGGCCGGCGGCGGACCTATTTCTGGAGGATTGGATTGGCAACGCGTTCCCGAACCTCAGGCTCTCCAAACTGTTTGCGGTGGAAAGAGCGCATAGATCTCTTGGTCCGCCTCCGAGGCCGGGATCCCCGCCCAGAGCCTTGATTGCCCGGCTGTTCAATTTCAGGGACCGGGACATGATCCTACAGCACATTCGTACCAATGGCCCACCCAGATTCGACAACCAAGACATTCATATATACCCAGACTATACTAAGAAAGTGCAGGAACTTCGGAATGACTTTCTGAGTGTAAAGCGCCGGCTGCGTACCCACAACATTAAATATAGCCTGATGTTCCCGGCCAGGCTCAGTGCAGTATGCCGACAAGGTGCACTTCTTTGGTAACCCATCGGAGACTGCTGAATGGATGGACTCGCTGGGCTTGGCCGGCCCAGACCAAAACCAGGGATGGCAGGAGCAGAGACGCCGGAGCAGTCGGCAGCGGAACCAGCGACGTCGAGAAGAAGGACAACAACGGCGGGGACGAGATCGGACGGATGGGGGACGCATCATGGTGGGACCAGATGGCACTCTCCTTACAGAACGGGAGGCGATCCCAACGCAGAACCAGTTCTCTCCGCTCTGCTTGGTACATGAAACACAATCGGAGTTGGGAAGTGCCACCGGCCCGGCTGTAGAGGGCTCTGGCGACAAGTGAGTGAGGGACTTGGTGCCGAGACCGAGAGGTTCTGAATCATAGACACTGTGAGTACCGGGTTTGGCCCACGGGGCACTTGACTTTGGCCGAGAGACTCGTACGAGCGGGCATGAAGCCCAACGGAATTGGGGGGGGGGAGGGCTAGATAAGTGTTGGAGGGGGGTACACTGTTTCGCCTGTATAACTGTTTAGATTCGCCGGCTGTAGAGTGCTGAGGCGGCCAGGCTAGACCTCGGGCGGGGCTGCGCGGTGCCAGTCAGTCGGCTGATTTACAGATTTTTAGAGGGGGGGAAGGTCCTTTCGGACTTAGGTGAGAAAGCTTATCTGTAATCGTTATTTCAAGTTGAGAGGGGTAATCTAGGGGGTGGGTGGAGCTTTGGGGCAGGGTTCTGAGTCCTCAGACCAGGACTGGGTTATGAGAATGAAGGGCTACCGCCTATGGGTGGGGGGAGTTGGGGTTTCAAGTTATGGGTTTGTTGGGGTTGCTGCCGGGTCTGGTCTATGTTGTCACACAGGAGATCGAAGAAGTCTACCTCTCGAGGGGGCATGCTATATCATTACTGGGGGGCCCCCACACGACAGTCAGGGGACCGAGATAACAACAACTGCTCACTCATGACAGGTGATAACCAGAGTTATAAACTGATCACATGGAATGTTCGGGGGCTCAATAATAGGGTGAAACGGATCCAGGTGGCATCATACTTCGACGGTATGGGGTAAGCATAGCCCTACTCCAGGAGACGCACCTGTGGGGAGACTGTCTTAAATACGTCCAACGCAGATGGAGGGGTCAGTTTTTTGCTACATCCTACTCGGGGTTTGCCAGAGGAGCGCTTATCTGGGTGGCACCGGGAGTCCCCTTTAAGGCTTTACACGCTAAACAGGATCCTGATGGGAGGTTTGTAGTGGTGGAGGGGACGCTGGATGGGCGCGGTATCTGCCTGGTAAACATTTATGCCCCGAACAGCGATGATGGTGGGTTTTTGAGCCGAGTTATGGGCCAGCTGGATCTGGACCCGGATACAGAACTGATTGTGGCGGGTGACTTTAATTGTGCCCTTGATGGGGAGCTAGACAGACACCCCCCGAAACTGGAGGCCAAACCTAGAGTCAGAGAAGCGATGAGCCAGATGCTTTACAATTATGGAGTGTTGGATGTATGGTGACACCGTAATCCTGGTCGTAGAGTGTACTCGTGTCACTCACCTGCTGTCAATACTTATAGTAGATTAGACTACTCAACATGAGATTAATAACGTATTCCTGGCCCACTTACGTAAAATATATTCCGAGCTCCAGTCCCCCGCGACCCCCGCGGCTGTGGAGGTCTATCTTGCAGGGGTGAAGCTGCCTAGTATAGACGCGGACAGTCAGGAGGCCTTAGGGAGCCCCTTTAGTGGGGAAGAACTACGGGCGGCAATCGCCCACCTAAAAACTGCGAAGTCCCCAGGGATGGATGGCATAGCAGCCGAACTCTATAAAGAGTACGGAGGAGTGTTGATCCCCAAACTACTGGAAATTACGGTGGAGGCCGGGGAGCGCGGCATGCTCCCGGACTCCATGCGGGAAGCACTGATTGTAATGATCCCCAAACCGGGGAAGGATCCCCTCCTCCCCGGCTCATACAGACCCATTTCTATGCTGAGCGTAGATCTTAAAATTATTAGCCAGGTGTTGGCATGTAGGCTCCTCCCCTATCTTCGGCGGCTGGTCCACGAAGACCAGTCCGGGTTTATACCGGGCAGGAATACGTTGCGAAATATCCGCCGCCTCGCACACGTCATGCAATCTTTGGAGGGACGGGCCCAACAGAGCACCTTGGTGTTCCTCGATATCGAACAAGCGTTCGACTCGATCAGATGGGACTACCTATGGCAGGTACTACTAAAAATGGGATTGGGAGAGGGGTTTGTAAACTGGATCAAACTACTCTATGCTCGACCGCTGGCAAGGGTTCGTACGGGACGTTACGTGTCCGAGTCAATTCCTATAACGAGGGGGACGCGGCAGGGTTGCCCGCTCTCCCCCTTGCTGTTCACCCTGGCAATGGAGCCATTGGCGTGTCATCTGCGTGGGGTACTCGAGGGACAGGGCATACGTGTGGGGGGCTCGGAGCATGTCGTGTCGATGTACGCCGATGACGCGTTGATATACCTGAATCGACCGACCCAGTAATTGCCGACACTGATAGCTGCGCTGACGCAATTCGCTGAGGCCTCCGGGCTTTTCATTAACAGAACAAAGTCACAGCTTTACGCGATTGGAACAGAGAGCGACTGGGAGGGGGTCCAACGCCCGGTGCTGGAGCTTCCATGGGCAGAGGACACTGTCCGATACCTAGGGATACGGCTCGGTAGGACTGAGGCAGTTTTTTATCAGCACAACATGGGGAGGATAATCCGGTGTTTGCAGGGTAGTATTACCTTTTGGAATACGCTTAAACTCTCCCTCATGGGGAAGATCGCCTTAATAAAGATGGTGGTCCTACCTCGATGTCTCTATACAATGCAAGGCTCCTTCTTTGAACTTCTGCACCGGGTATTCAGGGAACTGGATACACTGCTGGTCCAATTATTATGGAATGGAAAGCGATGCAGGATTAGTCTCGAAGTCATGAAACGTAGCTGGGGCAAAGGGGGTTTGGAGATCCCAGATCTGGAACTTTATTATTTTGCATCACAATTGCAACATGCCATAGCCTGGTTGGACACGGATCCCTCTTGGGAGAGGTCCCTGCTGGCAGGGACGTACGGGGACCGACAGCTAGGGGCGCTTCTATGGTGGGCTGGGGGGCACAGGGAGCGCGGTTCTCCATTGGTGCGGCTTATGGCTGCAATTTGGAATCGGGTGATACGTAGACTAATCCGGGAACGGCCGTTTGCCCCGGAGGCGGACTTCTGGCTAATGCCACCCTTTGCTCAAATAGACCAGGTGATGTCAGTGAAGGCATGGAAGGCTGGGGGCTGCCTGATGTTGTCTGACCTCTACCCAGATAGCAAATTCGTCACTTACCAGGAGGTGGTGACCACCTTCGAGCTGGGAGCAGGGCAGTTTCTGCAATACGCTAAAATAGCGGCAACGGCGCGGCAATTATGGCCCACATTCCCGGAAGCTCCGAGGCACACCCAAACCTTGGTCACTATGATTGCCATGGCCGGGGGGCGGAAGTGTGTTACTCACCTCTACAGGGCGCTGAGGGACGATAAAAAGAATGGCCCCCTAAAATAGAAGAAAAATGGCAGTAGGTGTGTCCGCAGGAGGTCACTACACGAGACTGGGAAAAAATACACAAGAGTGTACGGAAGGTGTCGGTGAGCAACCGCTTTAAACAAATCCAGTACAATATAATTCATATGACTTACCTCTCACCCAGGAGGCTACAAGCCATTGATGGTTCCAGGGAGCCACACTGCCCTAGGTGTCGATATAATCAGGCAGATTTCCTGCATATGGTATGGACGTGCCCAATGATCCAGACGTACTGGGGGGCGATTCTCGAGGATCTGACCAGGATAACGGGGTGGACGATAGCCTTGGATCCATGCGTTTGTCTTCTGGGCTTGATTCCTCGAGAACCGAAGCGTAAGATTAGTAGGCGGTTCCTGGTTTTGGGCCTAGTTATAGCCAAGAGGCGTATTGCGATCCATTGGTCAACCCAGCAAGGACCGCAACTGACGAAATGGAGGCCAGATCTAAGGGAGTGGGCCTTGGCAGAAGAGGGGCACATATGGAACACCAGGAGGGATGCCAAACTGCCCGAGGTGCTACTGGCATGGGGAGCGATGGTGCAGGAGATTGCAGGACAGGCCTCACAACTTACACTAGACAGCGCAGGTGAGACGTCTTCCATAGAGGGGGTGGCCCCAGGACAGGGGAGGGAGACACAGGGTGACCCCACATGAATACTACGATGCATAGACCTTGAGTTACATAGACCCGGCAGGGAGGGAGGGTACCGGGAGGGGGGGTTGTGAGGGGGTGGGAAGGGAGGCGGGGGGGGGGGGGAGTTTAATATAGTTGAGTTTGATTAAGCACATATAAACCCCAAAATGAAGAAAATGATGACAAATGGGGACTCTCCACACTTGCGAATTCAGGTATAATCCTTGATGGGTATGCTTGGTGTAATGTACATCACCTCGGCCGAGGTGGATGATTTGTATAATTGTTGTTTTATATGTGAGCTGCTGATTTGGAGAAAAAAAAAAAAAACCTAATAAAGAAATAAAAAATAAATAAAAAACTCTCATATGGGAGCATGTTATATATTCAATTATGTGGTGCTACTGCGTCTGGATCCTGCCAGACATTCAGATGCTACTGTCTTGGTCTGATAGATCTTGACCCTCACAAGTCTCAGTGATGGGGACCTGTGTAATGTCCCTTAACAGCAGTATCTCTGGGAGCCCCCTCTGGTCACTACCCCCATCTAGGCCACACAGGTCCTGTTGACAATGGCAGCAGCACAATTGTGCCTTGCAATGTCTCAGTTTAACTTGTTGCTAGCAGATTTCACCTCCCCAGGGGTGGGAGGTATTTCTTCTCGCAATTCACAGGCAGTTTTGTTTTAATTTTATAGGATGTGGTTTACTTACAATAGCAGGGCTCCCTGGAGACAAGTTCCTCTGTTGACCCTGCTTCAGTGCGACACCTTAAGTGGGACGAGTATACCCAGACATGGCTCCAGTGCACATTGTGCCATTGAAACCAAGCTATACCTGGCTGATGAACCCTAATAAGGGCGAAACCGGTCCTGGGTGGTTTGTGTTGTGGTTCAGGGAAAAGGAAATTGACCATGATTTGCCCCCATTGCAGACCATAGATAAAAGCAGTGTTAGAGAATGCTTTGACACGATGAAGAGGGCCAAGCAGGCAACCAAGGCAGATGCAGGGGTGGCGGCTATGACGACACATCTGACCTGAAGGCAAAAGAAAAAACTACAAAAAGCGCATAAGGCCAAAAAAACAAGACCAAACGCTTTTGTAATGGACAAAAAAAACACCACCACAAATCTCAGTATCCGATAACTCAGAAAAGTGGGAGGACAAGAAAAATAAGACCAGAGACGGAGAAGATTCACCCCATTTTCCTCCCAAAATAAGATACCAAGGTACCACGCCCACTGGGGCTATAACATAAAAAAGCAGAGTCACAGGCAGAAATGAAAAAAACACCAACAAATAAAGGATCACATATACACCTCGATAAATTAGGGAAAACCACACTCGGACTGCGCCCCAAAAGGCATTCAATGATCAAATTCGGTCATATTCACAGGTGGTGAATAGTAACATCGAGGGCAAGGCAGTCTAACAAACAATCCACAAGTCATCAGAACTTCATACCATGCCACCGGTGACAGCAAAGTAGGAGTTAGGAACAGGAGTAATCAGGCAGGGAGAACATTATAGTAGGCCACGTAATTTGCAAAGTGTGGTAGAGCAGAATCGGGGAAGGAAAATTAGAACCAATGCAGAGAACTGGCACACATAAAGCTCAAACACACAATGCTATGTGATAGAAAATTAGCATGATACAGTTAGCACAGGTACCATGCACAGACACATCTTATGCAGGACTGAATTTGCAGAAAATGAACAAGGCCCTAGAACAGAAATCGGAAGTCTAACAATGATGAAAGTCAAACTCCCAAACCATCCGAGAAAAGGGAGTAAGTGAAGAACATTTGCCGGTAACTGCATCCACAGGGCTAATATTCACCCCTGAATTCAAGACGAAAGGCGCATGGGACACTTTAAACAAGTCTAACATCATGTACCTCTTACAAAATATACCCACCCTATGCTACCTCACCACGGCACACTTGACTTCTGTGAAATTCAAGAGCTACCCGGGGATCAGCCAGAGAGAATCCATACTAACTGAATGGACAGACAACACTGACGTTCAGGACATTCTTAAAGAAAGTAAACAATTTAAAGAATGGGGCATATTTATTAACAAACCAACCACTGAAAAATATCCTTGTGTCCTATCAGAGAGGCATTATCCATTTAGGTAGCACAAAGAAGCAAGTAGCACCCTGGAAGGGACTCAAAAGATAACACCAGCAATTAGGGGGAAGAAAGATCACAGTTCAATTGACAAGGAGCAGAAGTGACAATAACCTTATGGATGATCAACAACGCACACTCACTTGAAACAAACTGATTGGGCTTGGCTTCCCACAGCTCTCGCATTAAAAGGGCGGTCGAACTCCTAGGGCAGATGGAGAACACACAAAACTCCGAAAAACTGTGCTAAAGATAATCAGCTGAAATGTGGCAGGCCTGTCTTCCCTCATAGCAGACACAGAGACACTGGAGTATCTTTACACCGGCGATATACTTTGCTTTGAAGAAACATGGTCGATTATCCCGATCCTAGGGTTCCAAACAATTTACATCCCAGCACACACAAAAAATCTGTTTGGAAGACCAATGGGTGTCCTAGCAATATATGTGAAACTGGATTTGCAAATAAAAGTCAAAGAACGGACCCACAACTCTCTGGATGTACAGATAGTCAGCATGAATGGACTTGTACTGGATGGAAGGACCACCACAATCTCACTTTTAACCTGTATGTTAATCCCCAAAGAGATGTAAAAACGACAACATCAAGAACATCATTGAACAAATAAAAACATTCTTATATGAGCAACCAGGGCATAGTGGTTGAAGACTTCAACACCCAAGACCTGGGCCAATCTGAGGCAACCCAGGGCGACCATCAACGAACCTTACTACAAGCTTGCCTCAGAGAATTTGACCTTGGATTGGCCGATCTAGAAGGGACCAAGGGTGCAAACCAACTCACACTTTCAAAGACATATCATCTCCAGACTATCTTTTTAAGTAAAGAGCTGCTAAAAAGATGAATAAGCTATAAGGTCCAGCAAAGAAGTAAAAGTGACTACCCCCCATTTCCATAGATGTCAACATGGGAGCAATGACGCATAAGAATTACAAATCAGCAGGCTGCTCTCTCAAATTAAACGTGGGCACATTAACAAAAAGAATCAAATGGAGTACAGCCAGCATGGACAAGTACTCTTGCTGGAAAACAGCCTATATGTGCCTGACTTGGAGTAATGAAGCAAGCCTGGTAGAGAAGTGTTCCTCTGTGCTAGAAAAACTACATGGAGCACTCACGCATCAAAAACACCGAAAGCAACTAGTACCACCCACATGAAGGACACTCCCGCCCCCTAATACCATGGAGTTCTTGGAGAGCAAACATAAGTGCTGATGTGCGGAATCGAAACACAGAAAGGAGATGTCATATTTGCCGGTCACGCCAGACAAGCACGACCGGTGAACTACAAACATTGCTGACTCCCGCCACTGCGCATGCACGGGAATTGGCCAGGAAGTACTAAATCTCGTTGTTCCCGGGCAGAGATGCTTCGCGTTCCTGCTTCGGGAAAGGTTTAGCGTTTCCGGGTCACTTACCTGATTCTTTGCAATTGTCGTCGGGGCTACGTCTTCCCACCGGCGTCCCTGTTCCTGCTCTCTGTGTCGTCGCTCTGTGTTTCGGTGTTCTTCGTGGAGGTGACGCTTCATCAGGATTCTTGTTCCTGGACTCTTCCTGCCTCTCGGGCTCCTTGCAACTCCCGCTGCAGATCCCACTCTCCCGGGAAGACTTCCCCTACACAAGATATAGAAAAAGAAAAAGCTGCATTCATGTCACTACGGTAACAGCGCTTGTGCCCTGAATCTATTAAGTTTTCAAAAGAAGTATACTTATCTGATTTAGACTTCGAGTTGCTGGAGATCTGCCTTTGATGTTTATGTGAAGTGCTAACTTCCTGAAACAAAAGGAATATAGTAAATTTCAAACTGATGTTAAGGTGGATTATTCTACGTTATAGAGAACTACACAGTTAATTGTATTTATATTGGTTCGTTGCTACATGGTTATAGGTGGGTTTTGACACAGAATTTCCTCTGCCTTGTTATAATAACTCTTCCATAAGAGAACGCCCTACTCACTTACATCTTCTTACCCTCTTTAGATAGTTGTATCCTTCATTCAACCCCGCTACCAGAACCACACAGAAGAAGGGACTTATCCAGGTAGACGCAAGCACAAATAGAAGATATATATATTGTAGGGATAGAAACGCTCAGAATACTTACCTCTTCTCCTGTTCTTTCTCTTCCACAGAGATTTCTTTGAGTTGAATGGTTCTGTCTCAGACTGGGGTACGGCGCTGGACCTTTGTGTTTTCTTCCTTGTCTTTTTCCCATCTTTCCCGGGTTACTGTTGGTACTTTCACTCAGTTGGGTACGATAGGTGACCTGGAGAGGTTGAGGACCTTTCTTCCTTTGCATGGCGTTCCTGTGGAAAACGTGAGTAGAATCTGACAGGAGAAGACTAACAGCACTGAAAAAAATATGAAAGAGGCTAGGAAACAGCATAAAAAATAGCCTGGAACCTGAAACAACAACAAACTCAAGAACAATGGAAACACATATATGCTTTGTTACCATCCAGTAAGATCAAGAAAATCTGGGGATATATAAACGGTCTGACAAAAACAACGGTCAGCAAGGCGAACATCGTACTGGCCAATACATGGGAGGGGAATGTAAAAAACCTATACGTAGATCCCGATAAAACGAGGGCCATGTGATCCAGACCTTCCGGTCCGTCGGGATTCCAACATGGCCGCCCCTTTTGCCACACTGGGACAAGACACCCGGAGTCTGATCGCTGATGTGCACGTCAGTGCAACATCAAGGAAAGAACCAATGAAAAGCCTTCAGGAAGTGAGGTGCAAGGATTCCAACGACGACCAACGAATGAAGAGCGAAGACGGCGAGAGAAGAAACGCCGAGAGGAGTCCCCTAGAGAAGAAAGGAGACAGCACGAACCAGAGGGACGCTAAACCAAACACTGGAACCAGCAGGAATGAAGACGTGGAGCAGGAGTCATCTGAGAGGACCACCTAGAGAGACCACCGTGAGGCTGACGGAGGAGTGTCCCTCGACAATGCTGTCACATCCAGTGATCCACAAGGAGAAGAGATGACCCCTGCCACGACCCTGGAGGGCTGTGTTCTCAGGCAAGTTCCAGTCTTTCGTTACTTATCTATCCAATGTTGGTGGGAGTTAAAGGCACAGGGTACGACCAGGGCTGAAACCCCACAAGCACAACCAGGGCTGATACAGCACAGCGTGCAGCCAGGGTTAATATAGCGCATGAAAGTCACGAGTGTGGTGACGTAATTAGTGCAGAGGAGTTCTCACCCTAAAACTGACCCTCGTCTTGTTTATTCCAAGGGGGAGAGAATACATCGCTGAAGGGTCCAAGACGAGAGTCCGGGGAAGAGGACCACCAAGGACAAGATCACCCGACCAGGAAATCAGCAATCTTATACCTCTTTAACTTTTTTTTTGTATTTTGTTGTTCCGGGGTATCTACCACAAAGTGACACCATTACTAATAAACCCTTTCAAAACTAGAGAACCTTAATTCTGGGAGTCTCCTTGCGTGACGACAGTGATGTCAGAAGTGGGATGCTAGGGTCCCTGAAGCCATGACCCAACTCAACACCATAGAGGCCATGGTCACGCAATTAGCGGAGGGCCAAAGGCACCTACAACTAGTCCTAGAGCACCAGAATCAACATGCTCAGAAGGAAAGGGAGGCATTCCTAACAGCGTTAAAAGAGCAGGCTGCTGTATTAACTAAGGGTGGCGGAGATGGCGTAGTGCCTCTACGCGTAGCTTCACGTAGTTTGAAAAAAACTCAGTGGAGCTACGCTTCGCTCCGCTCCCTCCCCCCGCTCCCTCCCTCCTCCCAAATTCTTTAAAAATGATAAAAGAAGGCACTTACCTGCGTGTCTGCCGCCTCCCCTGCCTGGCCGCTCTCCTTCCTGCTCCTCGCGTCCTTCATTGAAAAAAACACTACGTTGTACGTCTTGCCACGGAGGCGGAGTTTTGCCTACCTCCGCGTTCGCAATGGAGCGCGGAGTAGGCAAATCTCCGCAAACTCCGCTGGCGGAGCGGAGTTACCCGCCCAGGGTTACTATTAACAGCGCATCAACAGGTTCAGGATGCCGCCATTTTACGGCCGACTGATGTCATATCCAGTGGAAAAGTACACCCGATAGTCCCAGGAACTGTTCTACAAAAGTTTCAGGAAGGGAATGATCCTGATTATTTTGGGAGGAATTTTGAACCGGTGGCCTCTACTGCTACGTGGCCTCCCGAGAGGTGAAGGGAGTATATTGCTCCACTCCTTTCAGGAGAACTCCAAGCGGCTTACCAAGCAGCCAACACGGCTGGGGTAACACCTTACCCTGAAATCTAAAAGGGCATGCTGGAAAGACTTGGGTGTGACCCAGAATACTATAGGTCTCAGTTTCGCAAGGGAAAGTGGACAGCAGGAGACAACCCTTGAACACTATATTACTGGTTGCAGCCTGGTACCAATAGTATAGAGGAAGTCACTGAACAGATCTACTTGGAACAATACCTAGAAGACTTCCCCACTAAGACCCGGTCCTGGGTAAAGCAAAATCCTAACTTGACTGTACCTACCACCCTTGAGCTAGCCCGCGCTTACCACCGCTCACCGGAAATCAGACTTCACTCTCAAAGACCTTCCCCGACACCGGTAAATGTAGGCCAATGGGTTACAGTGCCAATGGGAGAAAGCCGTCCTTTGCCTATACTCCGCCCTGTGACCAAACTTAACCCCCTTAACCCCTCTCATTTGCAATGACCCCAATGTTTTCGTTGTGCTGAGTGGGGACACATAGCCCGCCAGTACCCTCTAAAATCTAAAAACACGGAGCCCATGGAAATAGGGTTAGCAAAAAGTCATGTTTTAGTCACAGGAGGGAATTGGGATTGGTACAAGAAAACAGTACACCTCATCTGTAGACCCTTAGATGCTCTTCTTGATACAGGGTGTCATCACACCATAGTCAGTAGGAATCTTATACCCTTGGCCCAAATTAAGGACAAGGAAGTAGTGCTGGTGTCGTGTGTACATGGGGACATCTGCTAATATCCCCTAGCAGAAGTCCTATTAGAAATCGACGGAGAGCCCCGGGTGCGTAAAGTAGGGGTGGTTCACTTCCTAGATGAGAAAGTATTACTAGGAACGAACCTTCCCCGCTTCAATGACTATTTGGTTGGGATGGCCAAAGAACACAAGGTGACTGGGTGGTTGAAGGAAGCCCTTTTTTCTGCAGTTGAAATAGACACCCTCGTAGGAAAGAAGGCCAAAATAAAAACGGAGATTAGGAGAATTACCAGCTGTTGTCAAAAACCACCTTAACCTGTTTTTTCTCATCAGAGGAGACTCCTACTCCTTCAAGGAGTTTAAGAACTGCCCAGAAGGATGACAGCGTGCTGCTTCATGCCAGGGAGCAAGCTCAAGAGGAAGATCCCGACAAGGTAGGCCCTTTTTTTGTATCAAATGGGGCTGCTGTATAGGGTAACAGGAGTTTCACCAAATTGAACAAAACAGCTGCTAATACCTCATGCATTCATTCATTCATGCCTTACTACTCGCCCATAGCAAAGGGTATACAGGGCGCACTGGAAGACCTTGACACAGAGGCACAGGCAATGTAGGCTGTGCCAATACCCCCCAGAAACGGCTGCCACATTGTGTGCTGCTATGTAGGCCTGCTACAACAGAGGCGAAAGTACCTAAGGCCAATCTTTTTGCCGTACAGGTCAAAAACATTCAAAGAGGCAGTAAAGATAGTCTACACCACAGTGATACCAAAAGAATTAGCTCAGTTTGAAAAATTATTTTTGGAAGCCAGCCGGTTACTACGCGAGACCTGCCCAATACCGGAGGCAGCCACCTCAAATTAATAAAATTGGGGGAAAAGGGCAGGCAGTTAAATACATGGGCACACTATGCTATGGGTGAACTTGAGCACTAACCACTACTTATCCTGCCTGAAACATAATACTCAAGAGACAATTTGTGACAGTCTACACTGCATCATTAACGGACACTCGTGTCTTTTATATTTTTAGATATTAGCACTGTGGGAGGGATGGACAGAAACAGAATCGACGAGGCTTGATGTGCTTCTCAATTTTCACACTATTAAAGGGATGGGGATGGACATGTCCAGAATGGCACTCAGAGACCCGATTTCCACCTCTTGGTTACGTCTTCTCTTTTCTTCTTCTTTTTCAGGGTTGTCTCTTCCAGGAAGGCATCCACAGGAGACTCAGAAAGAGAAGAAAACTGTGGGAAGTACCTCTGGTTTTAGGGATGGGGGAGAGGACAGTTTCCTACACCACACCCGGAGTGATGGGTAGAAAAGATATTCAGGCATGTAGAGGGAAGGGGTTTCCGGGTTTTGGATGGAATAATTATGGTGTGAAACTAGATCCTTTCTCACCTTTCACACACAGTCCTTTTGTTTTTTTTCCCTCCCTCCTTGAAGTGAATGGTGAAGTACCGGAAGTGAACGGGGCAAAGCTAGGAATATAAGTGGAAAGCAAGAAATAACAAACAAAGGAATGAACCGCCTTTACTTGGCGTTTATTATCTTAAAAATAATTGCTGCCTTATCAATGATCTGGCTGGGAATAGCTCTTAATCGGGATGCTACCCCATTCAGATAGGCTAATGGCAGTGGCGTGCATCTTAGGATTAATATTTGTCCATTTGACCCAGCACGATACCTACCCCACAAAAGAAACAATATTTCTTAAATAAACTGTTTTTGGCACTTGTTTCAGTACTTTCTTTAGGTCTTGAAAACCATCCTGACCCTCTTTCTAATCTCCCTCCCTCCCTCCCCCATCCAATGCACTCACCACCACTGCCGCAACTCTACTGGGTTGCGGCGGCGAATAGGCACTTCTCACTCCAGTCCTCTGGAGACTCTGCGCCGTCCTCCGGTGCTCTGGTCTTGGCGTCCTCTCTAGGTGTCTCTGCCTCTGTAAATGGCGTTTTCCTTGAGCGATTCCCTTCGGCGTCTTCCAGCTTCCACCAACTCTGCCCTTCGTCTCCCGGTTCACCCCTTCCTGTCTGGGTGATGTCTTTTTCTTTGGGATAATGCGCTCCTTGTTGGTCAGTCGGTCAGAAGGGTCCGTCTTCTTCCTGCTTGGGAAAGTTCATTGAAAGTAATATAAATCTTCGCTCTTTGGGGCGTGGCTACGGCGCGTTGCGAAATGGCTGCCTGTTGAGGGAGCTCCGCAGGCCAGGCTGCAATATCCGGCAAATACCATATGCTCAACTCGGCTTGAGACCGAGACCAACGTATGCCCTGATTATTGGACCTTTTCTGCACCAGCGGCTGCAATCTGCGAGCCGGGTCGCGACCTGGAGCCCCTGAACTGCCAAGCGGCGCGGGCCGGCGGACCTGCCGAGAACATGGCCGCCATCATCTAGACCCCGGACGTGGCTGTGGAGGGTGTCCGGCGAGCGGCGAGACCGGCTGTGAGCGGGGTGCCCTGTGTGACAGCGGAGACATCCTGAGGTGACCCGGGGACGGCTGCTGCCCTACACGTGAAGCGCAACAGAGGCGGAGACTGCCATTGCCGGAGAGAGGCGGACCTGCGCTGGCCACGGGGCGGAGGAAAGAGACTGTGGTGACCCGATCGAGCCGTGGAGCTCCCGCCTGGGAGGTCCTGCACGCATAAGGTAGGAGCGACTGGGCTCTGCTCGGCCGGCGCTGTGCTGGGCATTGCGGGGCGGCCGGGACCTGCACCGCGGCTATTGCGTTGGGGGTCCTGCGGTCAGCGCCGTGTGTGCTAAGGCTTGTGCGGGTCTTTGGGGCCTAGTCTGTCTCCTGCAGTGCTCCCCCTGATCGCTGTTGTGGATCTAGGGCGGTACGCGGAGGGCTGCGGGCGCCGTCAGACACCCCCTCGCTAGGCTTGCGGGGGTTTGTCTTTAGTACGGTGCACGGGCCGTCCGGTCCTGCTCTACCTCCGCGTGGTGGCTGGGCGGTGGGCCCTCCTGTGTTGTGCTCCTGGTGGGGGCGGCGGCGGCGATCGCGGGCGGCACCACGCTGTCACTCCACTGTAGCCTGACCATCTCGGTATAGGTGGGCTGCGGCTGCCACCGGCCTTGGCATCTGTGTCGGCCTTCTCTGATTGATCTGCTGGGAATTGACCGGATCCGGCCGGAAAAAATAAAAATAAAAAAATAAAACGGCTCACCGGGGACTACCTTGAACAAACGTGGGGGCGCCACTGTACCGGCCCTCGTTGGCTGTGGACTGCCATACTGCCAGCTGCATACGGCGCGACCGGCGATTGGCGACTATGGGCAAAACGGACCCCAAGCAGCCCAAACTCCCCTTTGAGAGTGCAGGCGCACCCGCACAGCGGAAACCCCGCTCGGCACAGGCACACCGGACAATGTTGATGATCCAGAGGAAGACCTGAGAACAATACTGCTCGAGGTGCGCACCGGTATGAAAACAATAGACAGTAAAATCGATGCTCTTGCAACCAGCCTTGATGCCGTTAAACAAAAAGTAGATGTGCACGAGACCAGACTAGATGTCCTGGAAAACAGGCTGTCCGACACACATGATGCCACTGCTGAGACGAGAACGCAGGTCCTGAACATGGAGCGAGTACTGGAGGTCATCAAGCTGAAAAATGAAGATTTAGAAGCGCGCTCGCGCCGAAACAATGTTCGTATTCTTGGCCTTCCGGAATCGACAGCCATCTCTAAGATGGAGACTTACATTGATAACCTACTCCGCGAGCTGTTTGGTCCAGTGTTGTCTCCGGTTATGATTGTGGAGAGGGCACATAGATCCCTTGGTCCTCGGCCGGCTCCCGGGACTCCGCCGAGGCCAATAATAGCACGCCTGCTGAATTATGCGGATAGAGATGCCATACTCCGTGAAGCACGAGTTAAAAGCCCGGTCGTACATCAAGGCAACACCCTGTCCTTCTATCCGGACTTCACACCGACTGTGCAGGCAGCTCGCAGGGAGTTTCAGCCGGTGAAGCGAATCCTGCAGTCCGCCTCTGTTCCTTATGCTATGCTTTACCCGGCCAAACTGAAAATCACCCATGAAGATAAGGCACACTTTTTTACAGAGTCTAAAGCGGCCTTGAAATTTGCGAAACATATCTGCCCTCGCAAACCTCACAAGTCTGTCTCTCAGAACGCTGCTTCGTCGCCGTCTCACAGCGATGCGGATTGATGATCAAGCTACACTAAAGCCCAACAGGGGAAGTGCAGACCCACCTGGACGGGCGTCTTACCAATTTACTCCCCATGACTGTTCTTTCGGATTGTGAACGATGATATTGAACCAGATTCGCTGCCTCCCTCTGTAGGGTCTCCCTAATAGTGGGTGTGTCCCTAACATGCATGAAAGGGCTGACCTGTTGTCTAAGTACTCTTTTTGGGGTCTCGGTGAGAGTCAACTACACTGCATACGCAGTCTGGCCACCCTGCCTACCGGTGGGTGTTCGCTGCCGTTCCTCCCCCCAGAGGGTGATCCCCTATTTGGTTGTAAATTTTGATATAGTTGGGGTAATTTTTGGGATGGGGAGGGGCTCTTTTTCTCGACCTAATTGGGAGGTTGGAGTGGGAGGCGGGTGGGTGGGGGGACACCGTGCGTTTGCATGTAGCCAATGTAACTATACAGCCATATTGAAGGATGTTATTCTTGAATGGATCAATACCAAGGTTATCTACTGTACTGCTCAATTAATACATTATGACACTCAGATAATTACGGTACCTTCATGTTATGATGCCACGTGGCTCCATGGGTGAGAAATATACACTGATAACATGGAACATTAGAGGGCTCAACTCCCCGAAGAAATCCCGACAAGTGCTTGCATACTTAAATCGACATGGCGCCCAGGTCGTACTCCTACAGGAGACACACTTGACCAAGGCATCAGAGGTGAACTTCGCGCGCAGTTGGGCGGGCTTCAGGCTGGCCTCCTCCTATTCATCCTATGCCAGGGAGTCATTATACTGATTAAAAAAGGGGTCCCGTTTGTGCCTCATCGTACCCACACAGATAGAGAAGGTAGATGCGCGATGGTTCAAGGCAAGCTGGGAGATACACTACTCACTATCATAGCTATGTACGGCCCCATAGCAGATGAGCCGGAGGTATTCTATCGCATGTATAGCGAGCTTAGACAATGGCCCGAGACAGCTATAGTGTGGGGAGGGGACCTCAACACATATTTAGATCCCACACTTGATAAGTCCAACCCCCAGAGCAACCGCACCCCCAGAGTAGCTCGGAGCGTTAACCAGGCCATGCTGGAATTTGGATTGGTGGATGTGTGGCGGCTGCGCAACGCCTCCACTAGGGAGGGCACACATGCTACGCCTGCGCACAACAGTTGGTCGAGGTTAGACTATTGGTTGCTTGACAAGAGTACAGCGGAATGGGTGACAGAGGTCACTCATCACCCGCGAACGCTTTCTGATCATAATCCTGTACAGCTTGCCCTCTGTGTCCCTACTCCCACCCGCCGCCCGTTCACATGGCGCTTCCGATCGGAGGCACTCCTTGAACCACTATATAACGGTACTGTTCGTAAGGCCATAGAGAATTACTTTCTTGAAAATACAGGCACCGTGGAGACCGTCTCCTCATTATGGGAAGCGTTCAAGGTAACGATTCGGGGAGTCTGTATGAGCACAACCGCCGGAATATTGAAGGACTTACGTGCACAACTCCACAAGATAGAGACCTCCCTAAAACAACTTGAGAGCGCCTATACAGCTAGCCCCTCCCTAGACAAGCTATCGCACATCCAAACTCTGATTCACGATTATGACGCGGCTGCGGACACAGAACTAAGATACATCAACCGCAGACACATGGCCAGGCGCTATGGCGAGGGCGGAAGACCGGGCCGCACACTGGCTAGGAAAATTAAAGAGGTCGAAGACCACTACCAGGTTGACAAGATAGTTGATTCTCAAGGCCAGGAACACTACACCCCATTGAACATTTTAGAGCAGTTTAGGGAATATTATGTTGGCATGTACGAATCGCGCGGGACGGGACCAGACTCCGCAACTGAGGACTACCTGGATGGCATAGCGTGCGCTTGGCTAGCTGACGGTCACAGAGAGTATTTGAACCAACCGTTGGATGTGGCGGACATCAAGGCCGCGATATGTGCCCTGCCGAATGCCAAGGCTCCAGGCCCGGATGGCCTGACCGTGGAATTCTATAAGGCTTATGCGGACCTCCTGGCCCCTGTCTTACTAGCGATGTACGACGAGGCACATGATACTGGTGTGCTGCCTCCATCTCTTCGGCAGGCTCTTATCATAACTCTTCTTAAAAAGATAAGCCCCCGGACGCCTGTGAATCTTATCGGCCTCTATCGTTGATCAATACGGACGCAAAAATCCTGGCCAAGATCCTGGCCACTCGACTCCAGCCATTAATGCAACGACTGGTCTTACCGGACCAGTCGGGGTTTATACCGGAGCGCTCCACTTCCCACAACGTACGTACCATTTTTGCTATGCTGCATGTACTAGATCCCAACCTGCGCGCTGCTGCTGTTATGCTCGACGCTGCTAAAGCGTTCGACTCCATTGAATGGGACTATATGTTCCGTATTTTGCAGCGCATGGGCTTCCCGCCGTTGTTTTTGGGCTGGATTAGGATTCTGTATGCGGCTCCGTCGGCCAGAGTCCGAGTTGGGGGACTGACATCAGAGGCATTTGCTGTTGAGAGGGGCACGCGTCAGGGGTGCCCCCTGTCGCCACTACTCTTTGCCATTGCTATTGAGCCATTGGCGTGTGCAATACGGCAGAGGCACAGAGAGACCGCCCTAAATTTTAATCATAGACCGGTCGGCATTTCACTCTACGCCGATGATATGGTTCTATTTCTGAGGGAGCCAGAGCGTTATCTAGCACAGGTGTTGCGGGAATATACCAGATTCGGGCTGATCTCGGGCCTTACCATCAACTGGGACAAATCGCTTATCATCCCCCTGACGGCAGTTACCTCCGCACCCCCACTGGAATACCCTATATTGTGGACTGTAGACCCGGTCAAGTACCTGGGAATCTGGGTCCACCGGGACCCTGAGACGGTGGTAAGGGAGAATTATGGGCGGGTCTGCGCCAAGCTGGATCGACATATTGATACCTGGACGACACTGCCGTTGTCCCTCGCGGATCGTATTGCTATTCTTAAAATGGTGGTGTTGCCCCGCTTCCTGTACCTTTTCTCTAACATTCCAATTAGGTTGACGCAGGGGTTCTTCAGCACATTGCGGACCTCTATTCTCCGATTGATATGGGGAGGCAAACAGGCTCGTGTGGCCTGGGACACTCTCACTCTAGACTACACTAAAGGGGGTTTTAGTGTGCCAGACCTCTATGTGTACTACTTAAGTGCGCAGGCGCAATATGCATATTACTGGGTAAACACGCATGACTTTATACCCCATGTGGCGGTTGAAGACGGGGACGCATCACCGGTGCCTCTCCGCAGTCTCCTCACCCACACACGACGCGAAAATCAGAAAACGGAAATAAATACGATTGACACTACAATAGCAGCCTGGCGTTCTATTGGGCAACTTGCGGGCAGGCTTCCACTCTATGCCCCAGCGATGGCAATAGAATATCATGCGGCGCTTACCGTGACACAGGAGATTGGCCCCATGCGCTTGCTCAGAGGGGCGGGACTCACCACCATGCAGGACCTGTTCCCGGGCGGCACCTTCCTATCCATGGAGGATATGCAGTATATTACCAATCCCACGCCACTCTTTCAGTTTGCTATACACCGCCTGAGGCATGCTATCAGATCGCATTACCCCACGTATCCAATAGAACCGCAGCCACTTCAGTCTCTACAAATGTTACTGACCACCCCCACGCGCAAGAAATTAATTACTAGGCTGTACAGAGCAATCAGGAATGAGAAAGTGGGTAGACCAGACAAAAGTTTAGCAAGGTGGAATGCGATACTGCCCATGCCTTTGACGCTGAAAGACTGGGAGCATGTGTGTGACCTTACCCGTAGGCTCTCTCCTAACGGGAATCTACGCATTATCCACTTTAAATACTTACATCAGACGTATCACACGCCCCTTCGTTTATGTAAAGCTGGTTTGCGGGACAATAGCGGATGTGGGCGGTGTGGGCGGGTGGGGGCTGGTTTTATGCATCTTGCTTGGGAGTGCGGGGGGTGGGTCGCTACTGGGAGCAGGTGGTGCAGCATATAAAGGAAATGTCAGGACTGGATGTTCAGTGTACACCTTCAGTCTGCCTTTTGAGCTACGTCCCTCATGCAAAGGGAGTATTGGGGAAGTTTGTGCGTATTGCTCTACTTCTGGCCAAGCGAGTGGTGGCTGTCACATGGGACTGCAGACGGATGCCCAGGGTTGCGACCTGGATCAAAGATATGGTTTATTGTAAGGAAACATTGGAACTATATGCGGAGGAGCTACCGATTTCCTCTAAACCCAGAGACATTTGGGAGCCACTACGAATGTACCTGCAAAGACAAACCGGCGCAGTCACGTGAACAGTGGCGTGTTGACCCCTCCACAGGCAGGAGTCTCATCTGCCGAATGGACTGCTGGGTTTTGGTCTCTGAACTGTCCTCTCCCTTGGGGCAATATGGTACTGATTGGTCTTACTGTTGCATTTGGCTGTTCTAACACAAACGATGCATTGTAACGCAGAAATGGTGTTTGTTATTTTTGAAATACAAAATAAAAAGATTTAAAAAAAAAAAATCTTCGCTCTTTCTTTGCAGGTGGGAGAGGGCCATAGTTCTGACCAGCAGCATGAGGGTGGGGTCAAGAGAGGTAAGTGACAGGGTTCCACGGGTTGTATACCTCACTCTTTCTCACAAACACTTTACAATATTGCACTTTAACCATAGCCCCAGGGTTTTAAAATCAAATCAAGTTTGAAAGATAGCACGTTGTGAGATGCTGTTTATTTGTACAATAGTCATTTTTACTTATTTATGTTTGTACAATTCTTTGTTTCTTGTACTAGAGAACTTTAATGGGCTTGATGATCTAAATAAATTGTTTTGCTTGCTTACTTGTAATCTGGGATGTTGTAAAAGGCCCCAATGTACCGAATGGTTCAGAGAACTTTCCCATTATACCTCCTACTTGACTTACAGTCATAATTACAAATAGTAATCTAGTGCATAACTGCTGATATCTCATCTTCTTGTGTGTCCTCTTCACCCAGGACAATTGGTTACGTGGTGCCCTGCTTTCATAAAGCTGCAGCAGGATGTCATCTGACATGAGGGCCAATAAATTCCATAGCAAGCAATAGGATACATTTATCTAGGTATTGAAATGGGTAGCAGGGTAGACAAACTCACATTCAATAATTTTGTTTGTCACTAAAATAAGTTTACAGCATCTGAAGGTCCTAGCTACATTATAGTATGTCCTTCGTGTGAAGATAATTTCTGTCACTATGGTAGTATTATGCATTACATTATAATGCCCATGATAGTTAATCAAAGACTTTGACTCCCTCCAAGGCTCGCAAAGCCTGCTTTATATTCTTGTGCTACTAATATGTCATCAAATGGAAATTGCTGCCTTTGATGCTGGAATGTATTGTCTTAAGTTAGAGAGATTGAGGGACTTTCTCACAGAGGGAAGCACATATAATCTACTCCACTGCACTCTGTATGTGAACTCTGATAATCCAGATGGATTGTTTTTGAGGATACTCTGGGATTTTGTAACACCATCCTACTTTTAAAAAGTCCCCAATGTTCTGAATGGTTCCAAGAACGTTCCCATAACACTTCCTACTTGCCTTGCAGTCATAGCTACAAAAAGTAACCTATTGCATAACTGCTGATATCTCATCCTCCTGTGTGTCCTCTTTACCCTGGACAATTGGTCATGTCGTGCCCTGACAACATAAAGCTACAGCGGGATGTCATCTGACATGAGGGCGGATAAATGGCATAGAAAGCGATAAGATACATTTATCCTGGTATTGAAATGGGTAGCAGCGTTGACAGGACACCCAGCTGAAGTTTAGGATGATGAGATGAAAGAAATTCGGGCACTATTTGAGATTGATATATTTGTGTGAAGGTGCGGTGATCATAATATTCTTGACTTTACTTTTGTTTAACTGCTAGGAATTTGTGAAAAGGAAGGTGTTAGAATGTATTATTCACAGTTTTTATTATTCCCACTAAGCGTAGCATAAATCTTCCTCTCTCAACTTATCAACTGACTCTATTGCTAATGGGGTACCATAACCTAAAAGATGTGCAGTGAGAAGGGTATGCTGTCACAGGGCTGGCAATAAGATATTTTTATCAATGTTCTAATATAGATGCTAGAGTTGTGTAGAGAGTGCCAGCAAATGAGGCATGTAATTGAGACATGTATGCTAGGTCGAAAACACAAATCTAGATGTTAATTTCTTGTTATCTGTTGATTATCACAATATGTCAAACTCCATAGAACTTATCTGTTAAATCTTTATAAAAATTAGTTTGAAAATATTCGAGTCTTAACAATGAAAGATGCACTAACACTGGAGTTTTCCATCTGCAGATTTTACTGAATGACCAGCAGTGGCAGTGTCCCGCAAAAGAATTTATGTGCATTGCTGAGACTAAAAAAAAAACTTTGACAAGCATTTTTCTCATCAATTTATATGGTACGTCAAACTCACATTCAATAATTTTGTTTGTCCCTAAAAGAAGTTTACAGCATCTGAAGATCCTAGCTACATTATAGTAGGTCTTTCGTGTGAAGATAATTTGTGTCACAACGGTAGTATTATGCATTACGTTATAATGCCCATGATAGTTAATCAAAGACTTTGACTCACTCCACGGCTGGCAAAGCCTGCTTCATATTCTTGTGCTAGCAATATGTCATCAAATGGAAATTACTGCCTTTGAGTCTGGAATGTATTGTCTTAAGTTAGAGAGATTGAGGGACTTTCTCACAGAGGGAAGCACATTTAACCTATTTTACTGCACTCTGTATGTGAACTCTGATAATCTAGATGGATTGTTGTTGAGGATACTCTGGTATTTTGTAATACCATCCTACTTTGAAAAAGTCCCCAATGTTCTGAATGGTTCCAAGAAAGTTCCCATTACACCTCCTACTTGCCTTGCAGGCATAACTACAAAAAGTAACCTATTGCATAACTGCTGATATCTCATCCTCCTGTGTGTCCTCTTTACCCTGGACAATTGGTCAAGTCGTGCCCTGACAACATAAAGCTACAGCAAATTGTCATCTGACATGAGGGCGGATAAATGGCATAAAAAGCGATAAGATACATTTATCCTAGTATTGAAATGGGTAGCAGCGTTGACATGACACCCAGCTGAAGTTTAGAATGATGAGATGAAAGAAATTAGGGCACTATTCGAGACTGATAAATTTGTATGAAGGTGTGGTGATCATAATATTCTTGACTTTACTTTTGTTTAACTGCTAGGAATTTGTGAAAATGAAGGTGTTAGAATGTATTATTCACAGTTTTTATTATTCCCACTAAGCGTAGCATAAATCTTCCTCTCTCAACTTATCAATTGACTCTATTGCTATTGGCATACCACAACCTAAAAGATGTGCAGTGAGAAGGGTATGCTGTCACAGTCTGGTAATAAGATCTTTTTATTTATTTGTAAAAAATTTTTTATTTCTTGTCCTCATTCACCTTTGGATGTACACAGAGCTATTTTCTCCATGGCCCCCCTATTGATTGGCGCCAGCTATAGAGCTTTGTATCCAAATAGATGCACTATACACAGAACCTCTCCTTTTCGTACTTGGTTCGTTCTGGCCCTCTCTCTGAGTAACCCACAGAACAACCGGAGGGGTGTAGTATCCCAGTGTAGAGGCATAATCATTGGACTGTGTTCACACCATTTTCAAGCCGATCTAGCTAATCTATACATGGTAGCCAGAAGTCTTTTTTCGTACTTCTTATTCAGTGATGCCCCATCAAACTTTATCGTATATTTAACAGAGTTAATCCAATCTAAGACAGTCGGGGTGTGTTTTTAATCCAATATTTACAAATTTCTCTTCGTGCAAGTAAGATCAGATAAAACATTAACTTATTTTTTTCATAATTTGGCATAACCTCGAAAAATACCAGCCTTAAGCTTACCTGCAAGTCTACCCCAAGCATGAAATTGATGTCTTTACTTACACTACCCAGAAATGATGCAACATTGGGCAGCTTAAGAACATATGCACGTCATCAGATTTTTCCTGAAAGCACTTAGGGCATTTCGGTATGGCTCCCTTCGCAAATTTGGAGAGCTTTAAAGGAGACCAATGCACCCTGTGGAGACAAAAGATGTGATTTCTCCTTAGGTTTGCGGCTTGGACTGTGGAATACAAGGTGTTATATGATACTTGCCATAGTTCTTCTGGATGGATCCCAGGCAAGCGCTCTCCCCACAGTTCCGATGGAAGTTCGAAATCGCCCTCTGCTAAGTCGATCAAAAGCCAATATAGGTTTGCCACCTCTTTTTTTTTTCTCCCGACTTTTCTCCTTAAGGCGGACTCCAGTTAATTTGGTATGCCAACGGTTGTTCCGACTGCTTGATGCCAGCTCTTAATTTGCAAATATTTGAATTTGGACAACTCATTACCCGTGATGCTCCCCAGGTCTTCCCAGGAAAGCAGAGAGCCCTCTTGTACAAGTTGGTCCCAGCTCAGTATTCCGGCTATTTTTAGGGGTGTTGCTAGGGAGTCTTTATTCCATTCTGGAGAGCCAGGAGCATCCCCGATAGGAGCTAGTGCACTATAGTAGCTGATTTTTAATGCTTTTCTGATTTTGTGCCATGTAGAAACTAGCCCATGCAGAGTCTTGAGACGTACCTTTTTAAAAAGCCTGGGATCTCCGAATTTGTATACAAAACCTTGGTCTCCTCCCTTCAGATCTAACAATATCGCCTTTAACATTTTCCCAATATCTGAGCCATCTGGTTCATTCAGGAGCATTTTCCCTGCCCTCATGAGAAATACCCATGCATAGAAAACTAAATCCGGCAGACACAACCCTCCCTTGTTTTTTTTTGCTGCGTAGTTTTTTTCCAGGAAATTCGTATACCTTTTGATGCCCATATAAAAATGTTTATTTTTGACTGAAGATTCTTCAGCCGCTCTTCTCTGAAGGCTAGAGGGATATTTTGAAATAAGAAAATAAGTTTCGGTAGGGCCATCATTTTAATTAAATTAACTCTACCAATTATTGTTAGTGGTAAGTATTCCCAACTTATTAGAGATTTACATATCTCCTTACTGACTTTATGAAGGTTTGTTTCTGGAATTTTCTCAATATTTTGTGAAATCATAATGCCCAGATATCTTATCTCATTTTTCATTACATATGGTTGTGTATCCAAATTCCAGGCCATGCATTCCGTCTTGGACGCATTTATCTCGTAACCAGAGACCCGGCCAAACTGGGAAGCCACATTATACAATATTGGAATTGCCGTAATTAAATCTGACGTATAAACCATCAGATCATCCGCGTATAAGGCCACCTTTTTTCCCCCAGTTCTTATACTTAAAGGGAGATATTCCAGTGTGACATCTAATCTTTTCAGCTAGAGGCTCAATATACAAATTAAACAATAAAGGTGATAACGGACACCCCTGCCTTGTTCCCCTCTGGATTTTAAAGGGGGCGGACATGTTCCCAATCACTAAGACTCTGGCTATGGGGGTTTGATAAATCGAACTCACTGCCCTGCAGAAATTTTTCCCCAGATTGCATAGTTTCCGTATCTGCTGTACATAGGGCCAGTTGACTCTATCAAACGCTTTCGTAGAGTCTAGAGTGATAATAGCCAATGGTACTTTATGCAGTGTTGCCAGGTCTATTGCCCCTATCAAATTATAGGTAAGGTCCTGAAATCCTGTCCCCCGAACAAAACCTTTTTGATCCTCATGCAAAAGACCTCCTACTACTCCATTTAATCTCTCTGCTAAAATCTTAGCAAAAATTGTATTGTCCGCATTAAACAGGGAGATAGGTTTATATGAATCACAGGAGTTTGGTGGTTTCGATGGTTTGAGGATCAAAGCAACTGTGGCTTCGTTCCATGATTGCGGCATGTTCCCGCCCTCTTCAAAAATTTGGGAAAAGAGCTTCTCCATTATGGGGATAAGGACCTCCATCAAGCATTTATATAGTTCCGCAGGTAACCCATCCGGTCCTGCTGCTTTCCCAGATTTCCCTGCTGTTATCGCCTTCTTCACCTCACTTCTTATAATTGGACTATTACGATTATAAGATTCTCCCTTGTTGATTTTATTTGGGACATCTTGGTCCAACCAGGCCCTTGTTTCTTCCTTCCGGACGGTTGAATCTTCCTGGTATACCTTTTCGAAGTGATTTTGGAAAGCCTCCTCAATCTCTACAGAGCTCCTAAGAATGTTCCCAGAGGATTCAGATCTTAGTTCTTTTATGAATCCTCTAGCTAGGTCCAGTTTGGTTTTCCAGGCTAAAAGGTTTCCGCAGCCTTCCCCATATTCGAAGTGGCTTGCCATTTCTTTTTTAACCTTAGTTCCATCACCCCTACAAGTTCCAATTTAAGAGATTGTAACGTTGCTAAAGTGTCTTCTGTGGGCGAGCTACTCCCATGAGCGGAAAGCTTTTGCTCCAGCTGCTGGATGTTTCGCTCAATTTCCCCAACTTCAGCTCTGTATTTCTTTTGTCTGGATATCTGAAGTGACGTTATGTATCCTCTCAAAAAGGCTTTGTAAGTGTCCCATACAATTCCTATTGGAGCACTATCTAAGTTAGTTACAAACAATTCTTTTGTCTCTGCACTCAGTTTCTCTATCACTTCTTCCTCTAGTAGGATGGCACGATCTAATGTCCATCTCCTATGTGTTGGTCTAACTGGTAATTCTAGAGCTAGAGCTTTGCATCTTTGACCCAACTTTTCGGGTCATGACTAACTAAGAAAAAATCTAGTCTGGACTTGTGACCATACTTCTTTTTATGGAAAGTATACCCTCTTCTGTTTCCCATTTTGTTTCTCCATACATCGACCCATCCTAACTGTCTCATCGAGGCCTTTATCGTTGATCTCATCTTGCAGTTCTGCGCTGCTTTTTAATGAGCGATCCATAACCTGGTCTAAAACTATTTTGAAATCTCCTGCAAGAATTATAGGGTCTGGAAAATTTAATAATTCCAAAAGCAGGCCTGTTAGGTGTGTCTCTTGTAATATAAGAACTTGTTCTGGGGCATCTTTAAGATATTGAAGGATCTTTTCCATCCTATACTTCATTCTTACGCCATTTACGTTCCATGTCAGAACCCTCAACTGTACATTTGGATCAATTATTGGCTGTGTCATATCCCTATCACCAAAAAAGTTTTAAGGGTCATACCAAGGCGAATCCCACCCAGTGCTCCCCACCCTCCCCTTACCACCTCGTGAACCCCACCCAGGAGAACCCCCTCTTTTTTCCTTAATGGCCCTACCCTGGCCTGTGAGGCCCCCCTCCTAGAATCAGGAGAATATGAAGCTCATATTTTAAACTATCTTGGAACTGTTTTGGAACTAATTCATGCTCCTTACCTGTCAATATTTCTTGTCTTAACCGACGGGATTAGAGAGAGGTAATATTTTTTACTTACTTCCTCTAACTTCCCCCTCCCCCCGAAATAGACTGCAGGAAATTTTCCGCTTCCTCCACCCGTCTAAAGACTTGCATTTTATTATTATGCATCACTTTTAGTGTGGCGGGAAATTTTAGTTACGCAGTAGCGCCCTGTTTCCTGAGGGGATCGAGAAGCTTCCCCAGCTCCCACTGCTTGGTTGCTGTAATAGATGAAACATCAGAATGTATTTCAAAAGTTATACCTTCTACAGTTAATGAACTCATCTTGAGAGCTTTTTTCAAAATCTCATCCTTCAGCTTATATGTTAGGAAGTGAACTAACATTTTCCTGGGTCTAGTTTTATTTGGGTTCAGCCTAAACGGATCCCTGTGAACCCTTTGGATATCAACCATGAGGGCTTGCTCTGTGATGTCAATTTGGGTAGCTTGTTTAATCAATTTAACTACGAACTCTTTGAGGTTGTTCCCTTCGGCCCCCTCGGGAATTTTAAGCAAACGTATGTTATTCCTCCTTTGGGAATTTTCAAGGGATTCCAGCTTCTCTTGGAAACCCATTTCTTTTTCTTTCATCCGGATTATATCCTTTGCACTTTCTTCTGTTTGAGTGACTAGCGCCGTTACAGTAGATTCCAAGGCTGCTGTTATTGCCGCTAATGAATCTAGCTTATCCTCCATTTTTTCACATGACAACTTAATCTCAGCTTGGTTTCTTTCCAACACTACAAATCTATTTCTGACTTCAATTGTGAGCAGTTGCAGCAAATCTGAAACTGACTGGGAGGCAGTCTGGTCTAGAGGTTCACTTCTCTGGACTGACACTTGTCCTGGATCGTTTCCACCCAATTACTTGTCTCTTAAGAGCTCCATTTCCCCCTGATCCGTCAATGGGCTCATAACTGTATCTTTATTTACTTTGTCTGCCATCGGAATTTCCTTTATACTTTATACTTCTGATATCTTCAAGTCACCTGCGAGTACTTGAAACCTATTAGGGCTAAGGATACCTTTAGGGGGCAGTGTTGGAGGTAGTGCAGTCTATAGGTTTTAATATTAAAGTCCTGGGCGCAACCTTAAAGTAGCTCCTTAGCGAGGGGGTGAGTTTCACTTTGTTGATTTAGAAGGGGACTTTTTATCTTCCTAGATTTTTTTATTTTTAGAAATAACCCACTCCTCTGCTGCTGTTTTGAGCTGGGGGGGCCGTGTGTTTTTATAATCTTTTCCAGGTTGAATTCCCTGCTTTTGAGTGCTGTCCCAGTTACCTTTTGAAACTTGGAGATCTATATTAACAAAATCCTTATGCTGATTAGTACTTGCACTTCTCAGGGTGTATCTCTTTTGTCTTGTGCCTGTGCCACTGATGCCTACTTTCCCCCCTCTTCCTCCAAAGCTCCACCAAAATTCTTTGTCAGGTTAATACCCCCTGCCTTACACCCCCGTGTTGGACTTAATTCCCTGCCTGCTACTGCTTCGCCACCGACAATGCCATTCCCTGCCGCCTTTGTCCTCCAGAAACTTCCTCGTGGCTCCTGCACTGGGAGCACTGCACTTGTGCTGCCCCTGCCGCCCTGTACAGGGATCCGGGCCGCGGCTCTCCGCCCGCGTCCCACCTAGAGGGCTGCGCGGGACCAGAATGGCTCTCGGGTGTCTCGAGCCTCACGCCCAATCCCTCAGCGGCTGCCGCCGCCGCAAACTCCGCTGGACCCGCCACCTCCAGCACCAAAACGGGAGACAAGAACGGGAGCCCAAACAAGCCCTCCAAGTCTTGACGTAAGCTTCTTTCCTCTTCCCTCTTGTCGGCGTTAGTTCTTAGATTTCAATTTCTAGTTTAAATTGCTCCCAAAGTTTTTTTTTTTAAAAAGCCACATATCACAGTCTTTCCGGAGCATCCACTCAGCCTAATTAACGCACATCCAAGTTATTTCAACTCCTGACTCCCTCCAAGGCTGGTAAAAGCCTGCCTTATATATGTGTGCTAGCAATATGTCATCAAGTGGAAATTAATCCCTTTGAGTCTGGAATGTATTGTCTTAAGTTAGAGAGATTGAGGGACTTTCTCACAGAGGGAAGCACATTTAACCTATTCCACTGCAATCTGTATGTGAACTCTGATAATCCAGATGGATTGTTGTTGAGGATACTCTAGGATTTTGTAACACCATCCTACTTTGAGAAAGTCTCCAATGTTCTGAATGGTTCCAAGAACGCTCCCATTACTCCTCCTGCTTGCCTTGCAGTCATAACTACAAATAGTAACCTAGAGCATAACTGCTGATATCTCATTCTCCTGTGTGTCCTCTTTTTTTTGTTTAACTTTGTTTTTTATTAATATTATTGTTGCTATATTCACAGTATACATTACATTTGAACGCGGTTGTGTCACCATACAAATTGAATCTTTGCTTATACAACTAATACAGTTATGGCGTTCCTCATTTCCAACATTGTCAACTTTTACAGGCTCCAAATATGGGTCCTTAGCATGCTGTCTTTGCATACAGATTTTAACAATGAGCAGTTAGATAAAAACATGTATAACTCTTAACAGTGTACCCCCACCGCCTGGAACATTTACAGTAGATCCACGTGTTGCTGCATGCCCCACGCCCACGACTCTCCATTCGTGCCACAGCAGCCCGTCTATCTATTACAGCTGTGCGTAGTGTGTACCCCGGTGTCCAATACCTTCTAGTATTCGATGACCACCACTTAGATGGTGTTTGCTGATGCTCGGGGGCTGAATGTATGCCCGAAAAGAGAGAGCAGGCAAAGTCCTGGGGGGAGGGGGAGGGGGGAGGGAAAATAGTATTTTTGTCACACACACGCATAGACTACCATGATAAAAAGCAGCGCGTCTCCCTTCTGTCCTCGTATTATACGTTATTTGCTATTGCCTAGTCGTTATCCGCCCCAGGTTCGTCCACCTGCGTCTCCAAGCGGTCACGCCAGGTCATGCCGAAGTCAGCTAATATTGCATCCCACGCCCCTGCTATTGGCTGTTTTCGCAACCCTGTGGCGTCTTCTCGGCGAAGCGCCACACTTTCTGCTTGCGCCCAACATAGTAAGGATTTGATACCAGGCTACTGCTACTATGGGGACAGGAGACTTCCAGCAGCGTGTAAGTAGACGTTTGGCAACTATGAGGCCCAAATCTATGTATCTAGAAGTCACTTTGTGTCCCTTGGATCTTGGGAATAGTCCCAGAATACACGCCTCCCACGACAAGTCCAGAGTTCGTTCCGTGTACTGGGCCAAGCAGCTGATGACAGCTCCCCAATACGTTTGAATAGCAGGGTATGACCACAGCATGTGCAGTAGGTTCGCGTCAGTCTCCTCACATCTTGCACATTTAGTATCAGCTCAATTAAAATACCTATTTATACGGTCCGGTGTCAGGTAGGCTCCATGGACAATGTAATATTGGATAAGACGAAATCTGACATTACGCGGGATTCGCGTAAGACTCTCGAGTATCTTTTCCCACTCACTGTCTGTGGTGGGTCACCCGAAGTCTGCGTCCCAATGGGCTTGGAGGGGCAGCAGATGCGGTGATGTGTGGATTCTGAGGGTCTCCGCAAACCACTTGGTCAAGTGGCGGCCTGTGCCCAGCTCATGCAGATATTGAATAGTTAGGTGAGTGGTATGTTCCTGCGCCACGTCCCCCCACAACGCGCTGAGTGAATGTGTCACTGCGGCATGTAATAGGAACTGACCCTGCGGTAAGTCCGAGCTCTCGGCTAGATCTGCGAACGGAATAAGCTGTCCATCATTGTACAGATCGCTTAATGTTTGTATACCAGCCTCCTCCCAATGCACCAGCTCCGTACTTGTTACTGCCCTAAGCTTCCTGGGTGTACCCAGTATAGGGAGTGATGGTGCATATGGCACTACATGACGTGTGATGCGCAGGCTGCGTTGATAGCATTGATATGCCACTTTGACCAGCAGCTGCGTAGGTGCACTACCCGTTCGCCCCGGATGAAACAGTGTGACGATTTGGGAATGGGTGAGCCCGGGCGTCTGCGCTGCTGTGTCCTCAAGTTGGCGTGCGCTAAGCCAGCGCGCCACCCATTGAAGCTGTGCAGCTAGATAATATTGCTCCATATTGGGTAGAGAGAGTCCTCCCTGAGTGGTCAGTGGGTACATTTTAGCTAATGATACTCTGCTTCGCGATCCATGCCATATGAATTGTCGCATGTTGGATTCCAAATTTTTTTAAAAAGGGCTGCGTAAGGTGTAATGGCAAATTTGGTGAAATAATAAAGGAAGCGTGGCAGAACAACCATTTTTAACAATGCAATCCTGCCAATGACTGCTAATGGCAAGGTAGCCCAGAAGGACATCTGAGCCCTCACCGCTGTGACAGCACGAACTAAGTTGCCCTCTAGAAGGTCCTGTGGGTCTCTATATATAAGAATCCCTGAATATCGGAACGCTTCAGTCTGCCGGTGCACAGCCCTGCCATTGACTACTAATTGCGGGCCGGCAGTCGACCCTGCGAATAGGTACAGACATGACTTTTCCCAATTCACCTTTAACCCCGACATCGAGGCGAACCAGAGAAGTGTGGCTTGGATTGCTCCACACGGCTGCCCCACATCTCTGAGATATATTAACAGGTCGTCCGCGAATAGAGAGACCGCATGTAGGCCGTCCCCCAATGGGATTCCCCAGTCACCCTGCGTGGTACGGAGCGCCTCGGCCAGTGGCTCAATGGCAAGCGCAAATAACAGTGGGGAAAGTGGGCAGCCTTGTCTTGTGCAGTGTTCTATGGAGACCGATGTTGATATATATATGGGCCTGTCTTTACCCTGGCCGTAGGCTGCGTGTAAAGCAATTTAACGAGGTCCAGGAAGACCTACCCCAATCCATACCTGCGCAGCACAGCAAATAGGAACTCCCACTCAAAGGTGTCAAACGCCTTCTCCAGATCTAGCACTAGGCATCCGGCATGCGCCCAGTTATCCCCAGTGCAGCATGCCACTCGGAAGAAGCGTCGCAAGTTTAACGATGTGCTGCGAGCGGGCACGAAGCCATTTTGGTCCGCGTGCACCAGCTGTGGCACCAAAGGGGCCAATCTGTTCACTAGTATTTTAGCCAGTACTTTATAGTCGGTGTTAAGTAATGCCAAAGGGCGGTAAGATCCAATCAGCTCCACATCTCTGTGAGGTTTGGACAAGGACACCAGCAGGGACTCGCAGAGCGTGTCCGGGAGCACGCCCACTTCCTGTACGTTGTTATATACTGCAAGAAGACGCGGCGCTAGGAGTTGTTGATAGGCCTTATAGTATTCGGCCGGGTATCCATCTGAGCCTGGCGCTTTACCTGTAGCTAGGGAGCTTATAGCACTGTGAACTTCCAGCAGTGTCAGCGGCTCGCTTAGTTCACTTCTTTGGTCTGCTGTGACCTGCCGCCGAGGCAAAGGAGCAAGTAAGGTTTCTATGTCCGTTAGCGTTGCGTGGCTCACCGAGTGATACACTCTGGTATAATATGCAGTGAACTCACCATGAATTTCATGCTGTGTGGTAAGCAGTGATCCCATCGCTGAGCGTAGCCGTAGTATAGGTGTCTGCGCATACTCCTGCCGGATCATGCGCGCTAATAGTCTACCCGCTCTATCAGCCGCAGCGTGAGTGCGTGCAGCATGTGACGCATAATTCAAACAACGTAATCGCTTAATCACCTCAGCATGTTGAGCCCGCTGCACATCAATGTCTTGCTGTGTATCAGTGCCCTGCGCTAATTCAGCCTCAAGTCGGGTCAATGAATCTTCAATTCGCTTCACCTCCTCGTCTAGTTGTTTCCTAATGTTCCAACTCAACCCCATACAACACCCTCTGACCACCGCCTTGCATGCATCCCATAGAGTACCCTCATCTGCGACTGACCCCGTATTGTGCTCGAAGTATGTGTCTATCACTGTATTTACCGCTTCTCTAAACGGCGGGTCCTCCAGTGCCATAGGTTGGAGTCTCCACAGATGAGCGGTTGGCCCCCCATCCTCACCTCCCAGTGTCATTACGTGCGGGCTATGGTCAGAGTGCGTTTTGCCGAGGTAGTCCGCAGTGAGACACCTTGCCAACAATGGCGCGGTTGCAACAAAACGATCAATACGTACATGTAGCCTGTGTGGGTGTGAGTAGTGCAAATACCTCCGTGCCCGTGGATGAAGAGCCCTCCATACATCCAATAGATACCACCTTTGTAGCCACTCCCCTAGATTCCTAGCGTTGGCTGACGCAGCTGTCTGCGATAGTGGCGGGAATGACCTGTCCAATGCCGTATCTAAGACCGTATTAAAGTCACCGCCCAGTAGCCAGGGAATGTGACACCAGCGTGAGAGTAGATCTTTCAGTGTCTGCCAAAAAGCCCCCTGGTCTGTGTTCGGAGCGTATATGGACCCCAACACCAAATGTATCCCATTTTGACGGCCTCTGGCAAGTACGTATCTAACATATGGATCTATAACGGCCTCCTCCGACTCGAACTGGGTACCAGGCCGTACCCAAATCAGAGCTCCCCTGGTGTAGGCCGAGTAGCCTGTGACTAGTATTTTGCCCCTCCACCTCTGTTGTAACCTACTGATTTCTGGCTGCGAGATGTGCGTTTCCTGCAGGAGTGCCACGTGAGCGGCATGCCGCTTAAGATACGCGTACGCTCCATATCTGCGGGCTGGTGTGTGGAGCCCCCTAACATTCCAAGTGATGAACGTTTGTGGAAGGCATAGGGCATGTTGAGAGAGTGACGTGTTTCGCAGGCTGCCATCAGTGCTAAGGGCGTAGCAGCGACATGGGGTATCTCTAGTAATTACAAAGAGTAGCTGCAATGTCCAGGCGGGTAGGAGTTTAATAACTCGAACAGGGAATGCGGGGGGAACCCTTAAACGGTTCAACTGGGGTGGAGCAGAGAAACAACGTGTGTCCGCCCAAACTGTCAAAAACGCCACAACACAATTCACTGCAACAAGCGCCGCTATAGTCCTACTAGGAGGTGGGGTGGGCTAACCTGGCAGGGAATGGGGTGTATGACACTGGATCTGCCCTACGTGTATGAATGTGTGCGCTGTGCAGCATTGCATATCATGTGTCCGTGACCTGCAGTCTGGTGCGCACCCCCATCTATAGAGGTCCACCCAATCATTGTATTCCGTGCAGTGCAATAGGGCAACCCAGTTACGAGCCATGCGTGTAACGCAAGTGACCCATAGTCATGTGGTTGTGCGATTCAATACTTGCGTGTCCATGAGCTGCGCTGTTACATTAAATCGTCAGCAGTCTGGGGCGTTACAACTGGAAGTGTTTGTGAGTCGGCCATGTAGCCTGCGCTCTGTCCTCACTCAGCGACTGTTCAGAAGAGGCATCAGCGTCCCTGCTGCTCCGCCGGTCTCTCAGATCCACCACCGCCTGCAGTGCATTTCTCCTCTCCCGGAGTACCTGCTCGCGGTCTGGAGCGGCTGCCGACTGCACCAAGGATTCCGCCGCTCGTGACCTACGCCTGGCCCGACGGCCTCTCCGAGTTCCCATCCTCGGCCCTGCGCCGCCTTGTCTTTGGCTCGGTGAAGTGTGCTGTCCTTTAGATTCAAGCCAGTTCCATGCGTCCTCAGCTGTGTTGAAGAAGTGCGTGGAGCCATCTGCAACCACCCGCAGCCGAGCCGGGAATATGAGGGAGTATTTCAAATTTAAGTCGCGCATTCGTCGTTTGACGGTTAGAAAGCTACTCCGCTGTCGCTGCACACCAAGGGTGTAGTCTGGGAAAAAGAAGACCTGCGAGTTGCCCACTTTTATAGCTTCCTTTTTTCTGGCTTCCCGGAGCACTGTCTCTCTATCTTTAAAGTTCATGAGGCAAATCAGGAAAGGTCTTGGCCCAGCACCTGGCATCGGGCGGCCCGACGGCACTCTATGCGCCCTTTCCACCACAAAAAAAAGAGAGAGCACTCCATCAGGGATTTCAGCCAGGCTTCGGCATGCGCCACTGCGTCTCCGCCTTCTGTGCCCTCCGGCAGACCCACCACGGGCACATTGTTTCGATGCGATCAGCCTTCTGCGTCATCCATCCTGCGCTCCAGGGAGCGGAATCTGGCCATGAGGGCGCGTACTTCCGCGGACACCTCCGTGACTACCGGGGCCACCTCTCTCATCTCCTTCTCCAACTGGTGGACCCTTCCAGTCTGCTTCCTGTGATCTGCATGCAGGAGCGTAAAATCCGATGTTACCGTGTCGATGTGGCCTTCCAGGGATGTTCGAGTTTGTGTCAACGCTTCTCCGATCTGCGTCACTGCCTGAAGCACAGAGTCTATCTTTGATTCCAGACTGGTTGCTCTGGAGACGCCCGACATTTCGGATTCCTGATCTGATTGAGTTGGGCCTGTCGTTGAGCGCGTGGGCGCGGCTCCCGTTCCCGTGCGCTGCCTGCCCATCTCAACTGAGAATACAATGTCCCTTGCACGGGGAGTGAGCCAACTTCCTGTGTTCCCTTGCACCTGGCCTCATTGTAGAAGGAGTTCACCTGCGGGGCCTGTCAGGTAGTCCCGTATCCGGCGTTGTCCTACTTTTCTATGCGGTCACTCCAGCCCTATCCGCGGGTCAGACACACACGCCCACTCCGTCAGCTCAAATTGAGTGTGCTGTCCGTGGCTTCCAGACTGCACCCCAGGTCGTGATCCAGTGTTCTCACAGGGAATTGTTCTTTTGTTGCCACTTACAGTATGCCTACAGGCGGTCCCTGAAACTCCACATCCAAGAGTCAGTTCTAAGGCCGAGCCCGTGCCCACCCAGAGCGGCCAAACACCCGGGTCATGTGTTATCTGATCCACTCGTGGTGCAAAATCGCCCTCCTGACCTCAACACGGTCGCCGGGACGACGTATGCTTCCGCGCGTTTCCACGAGTGCATGGGTGCATGGCCACCGTCTTCACCACACACGCTTCACTGCGTCTCGCCGCCGTCCCACTTCTGCAGATCACTGCTGTTCCATCTTGCAAGCAGGCCTTGGAGTCTCTCACCACCACACTTCGCACCTTGCCGGTGCCCAGGATAGTCGGGGGGGGGGGGGAGCCCCCCTAGTATATCCTAACAGGCAGAGGTCTCGCAGCTATCGCATATCTTCCTGCCCAGTGTGTGCACGGTTCAGCAGTCCGCCCACATGTGGCGTGCAGTATGGCCTGGATCCACAGCTCTGGTGTGAGTCACACTCGCTCCCCTTAGCTCCTCTGCGCCACTATTTCAAAGAGAGAACAGGCTCCGATCCAGCCCACCTTCTCTGTTGCAGCAGGAATCTACGTCGCACACCGACAGAGGCCTCAGCAGCCAGCGTTCTGCCTGTTCTCTGTACAGTTCCCGGCCGGCGTCAGGCGGGCGCCGCCTCACACGCCCACCAGCCCGCCGTCACGGTCAGCAGTAGTCCACAGCACTCCTCACCTCCTGACTTGGCTCCCTCCTGACATTTGCGATCTGCCGCCCGCACTCGGGGGCCACTGTCAGTCAGCAGGGTTGCACCCGACCCTCCGCGTCTCCCGAGGGCCTCTATCTCCGTTCCGGGTCCTCGCAGCGGCTCCTGGCTGGGCCAGCAGCAGCTCGCTCACTTAGGGCACAGGACTGGCCCCCGCTCCTCATCTCGTGCCCGGGGGCCACCTCACTTTAATTTGCCGTCATGATCAAGTCGGATCAGCCACCATAGTCCGACACTTTCCTCCGCCGCTCAGCTCTTGGCTCGGGTCAATGGCGCCACTTCAGCTCAGGCGGCCATTTCGTAGCGAGCACAGTACCCGGGAGCCCCAAACTTGCTGCACACTCTCCCGACAACATCTCTATGCCGGTGGGCTGCCTCAATCTACTCGATGGTGCTGCTTCGCGCCGGATAAGTTCCTGATATGTTGATCTTGGGACGGAGCCTCGCTAGAGCGCGTCCGCCATCATGGCCAGCTGGCCACGCCCCCCTCCTGGGTATCCTCTTTAGCCTGGAAAATTGGTCAAGTCGTGCCCTGACAACATAAAGCTACAGCGAATTGTCATCTGACATGAGGGCCGATAAATGGCATAGAAAGCGAAAAGATGCATGTATTCTGCTATTGAAATGGGTAGCAGCGTTGACAAGACACCCAGCTGAAGTTTAGGATGATGAGATGAAAGAAATTAGGGCACTATTTGAGACTGATAAATTTGTATGAAGTTGTGGTGATCATAATATTCTTGACTTTACTTTTGTTTAACTGCTAGGAATTTGTGAAAATGAAGATGTTAGAATGTATTCATAGTTTTTATTATTCCCACTAAGTGTAGCATAAAGCTTTCTCTCTCGACCTATCAACGGACTCTATTGCTATTGGGGCACCATAACCTAAAAGATGCGCAGTGAGAAGGGTATGCTGTCATAAGGCTGGCAATAAGATCTTTTTAATTTTTATCAATGTTCTAATATAGATGCTAGAGTTGTGTAGAGAGTGCCAGCAAATGAGGCATGTAATTGAGACATGTATGCTAGGTCGAAAACACAAATCTAGATGTGAATTTCTTGTTATCTGTTGATTATCACAATATGTCAGACTTCATAGAACTTATCTGTTAAAGCTTTATAAAAAACATTTTCTTGTTGTATTGCATCAGTTTGAAAATATTTGAGTCCTAACAGTGAAGGACGGACTAACAGTGGACTTTTCCATCTGCAGATTATACTGAATGACTAGCAGTGGCAGTGTCGCGCAAAATAATTTATGTGCATTGCTGAGACTAAAAAAAAAAAAAAAACAAGCCTTCAAAACCATTCTTCACATCAATTTATATGGTACGTCAAACTAACATTCAATCATTGTGTTTGTCACTAAAAGAAGTTTACGGAATCTGAACGTCCTAGCTACATTATAGTAGGTCCTCCGCATGAAGATAATTTGTCACAATGGAAGTGTTATGCATTACCTTATAATGCTCATGATAGTTAATCAAAGACTTTGACTCACTCCAAGGCTGGCAAAGCCTGCTTCATATTCTTGTGCTAGCAATATGTAATCAAATGGAAATTACAGCCTTTGAGGCTGGAATGTATTGTCTTAAGTTAGAGAGATTGAGGGACTTTCTCACGGAGGGAAGCACATTTAATCTATTCCTCTGCACTCTGTATGTGAACTCTGATAATCCAGATGGATTGTTGTTGAGGATAATCTGGGATTTTATAACATCGTCCTACTCTGAAAAAGTCCCGAATGGTTCCAAGAACGTTGCCATTACACCTCCTACTTGCCTTGTAGTCATAACTACAAATAGTGACCTAGTGCATAACTGCTGATATCTCATCCTCCTGTGTGTCCTCTTCACCCAGGACAATTGGTCAAGTGGTGCCCTTACAACATAAAGCTACAGCAGGATGTCATCTGACATGAGGGCCGATAAATGGCATAGCAAGAGATAAGATGCATTTATCCTTTTATTGAAATGGTTAGCAGCGATGACAGGACACCCAGCTGAAGTTTAGGATGAGGCGCTGAAAGAAATTAGGGCACTATTTGAGACTGATAATTTTGTATGAAGGTGTGGTGAGCATAATATTCCTGACTTTACCTTTGTTTAACTGCTAGGAATTTGTGAAGATGAAATTGCTAGGATGTATTATTCATAGATGTTATTATTACCACTTAGTGTAGCATAAATCATCCTCATTCAACTTATTAGCTGACTTAATTGCTATTGGCTTACCATAACCTAAAAAAGTGCAGAGAGAAGGGTATGCTGTCACAGGGCTGGCAATCATATCTTTTTATCAATTTTCTGATATAGATGCTAGAGTTGTGTAGAGAGTGCCAACAAATGAGGATTGTTGTTGAGGATAATCTGGGATTTTATAACACCATCCTACTCTGAAAAAGTCCCCAATGTTCTGAATGGTTCCAAGAACGTTGCCTTTACACCTCCTACTTGCCTTGTAGTCATAACTACAAATAGTGACCTAGTGCATTGCTGCTGATATCTCATCCTCCTGTGTGTCCTCTTCACCCAGGACAATTGGTCAAGTGGTGCCCTTACAACATAAAGCTACAGCAGGATGTCATCTGACATGAGGGCCGATAAATGGCATAACAGGAGATAAGATGCATTTATCCTTTTATTGAAATGGGTAGCAGTGTTGACAGGACACCCAGCTGAAGTTTAGGATGAGGCGCTGAAAGAAATTAGGGCACTATTTGAGACTGATAAATTTGTATGAAAGTGTGGTGAGCATAATATTCCTGACTTTACTTTTGTTTAACTGCTAGGAATTTGTGAAAATGAAGGTGCTGGGATGCATTATTCATAGATGTTATTATTACCACTTAGTGTAGCATAAATCATCCTCATTCAACTTATTAGCTGACTTAATTGCTATTGGCTTACCATAACCTAAAAGAAGTGCAGAGAGAAGGGTATGCTGTCACAGGGCTGGCAATCATATCTTTTTATCAATGTTCTGATATAGATGCTAGAGTTGTGTAGAGAGTGCCAGCAAATGAGGCATGTGATTGAGACATGTATGCTAGGTCGAAAATACAAATCTAGATGTGAATTTCTTGTGATCCGTTGATTATCACGATATTTCATACTCCATAGAACTTACCTGTTAAAACTTTCTAAAAATCAGTTTTTTGTTGTATTGCATTAGTTTGAAAATATTCGAGTTCTAACAATGAAAGACGCACTAACAGTGGACTTTTCCACTTGCAGATTATACTGAATGACCAGCAGTGGCAGTGTTGCACAAAAGAATATATCTGCATTGCTGAGACTAAAAAAAAAAAAACAAGCCTTCGAAACCATTCTTCACATCAATTTATATGGTACGTCAAACTCACATTCAATCATTTTGTTTGTCACTAGAAGACGTTTACGGCATCTGAAGGTCCTAGCTTCATTATAGTAGGTCCTACGCGTGAAGATAATTTGTCACAATGGAAGTGTTATACATTACCTTATAATGCTCATGATAGTTAATCAAAGACTTTGACTCACTCCAAGGCTGGCAAAGCCTGCTTCATATTCTTGTGCTAGCAATCTGTCATCAAATGGAAATAACAGCCTTTCAGGCTGGAATGTATTGTCTTAAGTTAGAGAGATTGAGGGACTTTCTCACGGAGGGAAGCACATTTAATCTATTCCTCTGCACTCTGTATGTGAACTCTGATAATCCAGATGGATTGTTGTTGAGGATAATCTGGGATTTTATAACACCATCCTACTCTGAAAAAGTCCCCAATGTTGTGAATAGTTTCAAGAACGTTGCCTTTACACCTCCTACTTGCCTTGTAGTCATAACTACAAATAGTGACCTAGTGTATAACTGCTGATATCTCATCCTCCTGTGTGTCCTCTTCACCCAGGACAATTGGTCAAGTGGTGCCCTTACAACATAAAGCTACAGCAGGATGTCATCTGACATGAGGGCCGATAAATGGCATAGCAAGAGATAAGATGCATTTATCCTTTTATTGAAATGGTTAGCAGCGTTGACAGGACACCCAGCTGAAGTTTAGGATGACGAGCTGAAAGAAATTAGGGCACTATTTGAGACTGATAAATTTGTATGAAGGTGTGGTGAGCATAATATTCTTGACTTTACTTTTGTTTAACTGCTAGGAATTTGTGAAAATGCAGGTGCTGGGATGCATTATTCATAGATGTTATTATTCCCACTTAGTGTAGCATAAATCATCCTCATTCAACTTATTAGCTGACTTAATTGCTATTGGCTTACCATAACCTAAAAGAAGTGCAGAGAGAAGGGTATGCTGTCACAGGGCTGGCAATCATATCTTTTTATCAATTTTCTGATATAGATGCTAGAGTTGTGTAGAGAGTGCCAGCAAATGAGGCATGTGATTGAGACATGTATGCTAGGTCAAAAACACAAATCTAGATGTGAATTTCTTGTGATGCGTTGATTATCACGATATGTCATACTTCATAGAACTTACCTGTTAAAACTTTCTGAAAATCAGTTTTTTGTTGTATTGCATTAGTTTGAAAATATTTGAGTTCTAACAATGAAAGATGCACTAATAGTGGACTTTTCCATCTGCAGATTATACTGAATGACCAGCAGTGGCAGTGTTGCGTAAAAGAATATATCTGCATTGCTGAGACTAAAAAAAAAAAAAGCCTCAAAACCATTCTTCACATCAATTTATATGGTACGTCAAACTCGCATTCAAACATTTTGTTTGTCACTAGAAGAAGTTTACGGCATCTGAAGGTCCTAGCTTCATTATAGTAGGTCCTACGCGTGAAGATAATTTGGCACAATGGAAGTGTTATACATTACCTTATAATGCTCATGATAGTTAATCAAAGACTTTGACTCACTCCAAGGCTGGCAAAGCTTGCTTTATATTCTTGTGCTAGCAATATGTCATCAAATGGAAATTACAGCCTTTGAGGCTGGAATGTATTGTCTTAAGTTAGAGAGATTGAGGGACCTTCTCACGGAGGGAAGCACATTTAATCTACTCCACTGCACTCTGTATGTGAACTCTGATAATCCAGATGGATTGTTGTTGAGGATAATCTGGGATTTTATAACACCATATTACTCTGAAAAAGGCCCCAATGTTGTGAATGGTTCCAAGAACGTTGCCTTTACACCTCCTACTTGCCTTGCAGTCATAACTACAAATAGTGACCTAGTGCATAACTGCTGATATCTCATCCTCCTGTGTGTCCTCTTCACCCAGGACAATTGGTCAAGTGGTGCCCTTACAACAAAAAGCTACAGCAGGATGTCATCTGAAATGAGGGCAGATAAATGGCATAGCAAGAGATCAGATGCATTTATCCTTTTATTGAAATGGTTAGCAGCGATGACAGGACACCCAGCTGAAGTTTAGGACGACGAGCTGAAAGAAATTAGGGCACTATTTGAGACTGATAAATTTGTATGAAGGTGTGGTGAGCATAATATTCCTGACTTTACTTTTGTTTAACTGCTAGGAATTTGTGAAGATGAAATTGCTAGGATGTATTATTCATAGATGTTATTATTACCACTTAGTGTAGCATAAATCATCCTCATTCAACTTATTAGCTGACTTAATTGCTATTGGCTTACCATAACCTAAAAGAAGTGCAGAGAGAAGGGTATGCTGTCACGGGGCTGGCAATCATATCTTTTTATCAATGTTCTGATATAGATGCTAGAGTTGTGTAGAGAGTGCCAGCAAATGAGGCATGTGATTGAGACATGTATGCTAGGTCAAAAACACAAATCTAGATGTGAATTTCTTGTGATGCGTTGATTATCACGATATTTCAGACTCCATAGAACTTACCTGTTAAAACTTTCTAAAAATCAGTTTTTGTTGTATTGCATTAGTTTGAAAATATTCGAATTCTAACAATGAAAGACGCACTAACAGTGGACTTTTCCACTCTGCAGATTATACTGAATGACCAGCAGTGGCAGTGTTGCACAAAAGAATATATCTGCATTGCTGAGACTTAAAAAAAAAACCTAGCCTTCAAAACCATTCTTCACATCAATTTATATGGTACGTCAAACTCACATTCAATCATTTTGTTTGTCACTAGAAGAAGTTTATGGCATCTGAAGTTCCTAGCTTCATTATAGTAGGTCCTACGCGTGAAGATAATTTGTCACAATGGAAGTGTTATACATTACCTTATAATGCTCATGATAGTTAATCAAAGACTTTGACTCACTTCAAGGCTGGCAAAGCCTGCTTTATATTCTTGTGCTAGCAATATGTCATCAAATGGAAATTACAACCTTTGAGGCTGGAATGTATTGTCTTAAGTTAGAGAGATTGAGGGACCTTCTCACGGAGGGAAGCACATTTAATCTACTCCACTGCACTCTGTATGTGAACTCTGATAATCCAGATGGATTGTTGTTGAGGATAATCTGGGATTTTATAACACCATCCTACTCTGAAAAAGTCCCCAATGTTCTGAATGGTTCCAAGAACGTTGCCATTACACCTCCTACTTGCCTTGCAGTCATAACTACAAATAGTGACCTAGTGCATAACTGCTGATATCTCATCCTCCTGTGTGTCCTCTTCACCCAGGACAATTGGTCAAGTGGTGCCCTTACAACATAAAGCTACAGCCGGATGTCATCTGACATGAGGGCCGATAAATGGCATAGCAAGAGATAAGATGCATTTATCCTTTTATTGAAATGGTTAGCAGCGATGACAGGACACCCAGCTGAAGTTTAGGATGAGGCGCTGAAAGAAATTAGGGCACTATTTGAGACTGATAAATTTGTATGAAGGTGTGGTGAGCATAATATTCCTGACTTTACTTTTGTTTAACTGCTAGGAATTTGTGAAGATGAAATTGCTAGGATGTATTATTCATAGATGTTATTATTACCACTTAGTGTAGCATAAATCATCCTCATTCAACTTATTAGCTGACTTAATTGCTATTGGCTTACCATAACCTAAAAGAAGTGCAGAGAGAAGGGTATGCTGTCACAGGGCTGGCAATCATATCTTTTTATCAATGTTCTGATATAGATGCTAAAGTTGTGTAGAGAATGCCAGCAAATGAGGCATGTGATTGAGACATGTATGCTAGGTCAAAAACACATATCTAGATGTGAATTTCTTGTGATGCATTGATTATCACGATATGTCATACTTCCTAGAACTTACCTGTTAAAACTTTCTGAAAATCAGTTTTTTGTTGTATTGCATTAGTTTGAAAATATTCGAGTTCTAACAGTGAAGGACGCACTAACAGTGGACTTTTCCATCTGCAGATTATACTGAATGACCAGCCGTGGCAGTGTTGCATAAAAGAATATATCTGCATTGCTGAGACTAGAAAAAAAAAAAGCCTCAAAACCATTCTTCAAATCAATTTATATGGTACGTCAAACTCACATTCAATCATTTTGTTTATCACTAAAAGAAGTTTACGGCATCTGAAGGTCCTAGCTACATTATAGTAGGTCCTCCGCCTGAAGATAACTTGTCACAATGGAAGTGTTATACATTACCTTATAATGCTCATGATAGTTAATCAAAGACTTTGACTCACTCCAAGGCTGGCAAAGCCTGCTTCATATTCTTGTGCTAGCAATCTGTCATCAAATGGAAATTACAGCCTTTGAGGCTGGAATGTATTGTCTTAAGTTAGAGAGATTGAGGGACTTTCTCACGGAGGGAAGCACATGTAATCTATTCTTCTGCACTCTGTATGTGAACTCTGATAATCCAGATGGATTGTTGTTGAGGATAATCTGGGATTTTATAACACCATCCTACTCTGAAATAGTCCCCAATGTTGTGAATGGTTCCAAGAACGTTGCCTTTACACCTCCTACTTGCCTTGTAGTCATAACTACAAATAGTGACCTAGTGCATAACTGCTGATATCTCATCCTCCTGTGTGTCCTCTTCACCCAGGACAATTGGTCAAGTGGTGCCCTTACAACATAAAGCTACAGCAGGATGTCATCTGACATGAGGGCCGATAAATGGCATAGCAGGAGATCAGATGCATTTATCCTTTTATTGAAATGGGTAGCAGAGTTGACAGGACACCCAGCTGAAGTATAGGATGACGAGCTGAAAGAAATTAGGGCACTATTTGAGACTGATAAATTTGTATGAAGGTGTGGCGAGCATAATATTTCTAACTTTACTTTTGTTTAACTGCTAGGAATTTGTGAAGATGAAGGTGCTGGGATGTATTGTTCATAGATGTTATTATTCCTACTTGGGGGCCGATTCCGATCTCGGCCGGTAGGGCACCGAATCGGATTCGGCTTAACCGGATCCGATTCGGAGCCCTCTTTCCCGACCGATTCGTACGTGCGTCCGGCCGAGCGAGTACGATGCGAGCGCACGCAAAATCGCCGGCCGACTTGTTCGCGGGTCCGAAGCGCTCCGACCGACTTGCACGGACACAACTCGCACCGCGCGATGGAGTCGTTCCCCGGCCGGGCAAGTACGATGCGCGCCGCGAGCAGTCCGACCGACTCGTGCCGTCCGGCTCGAAAGAGCAGTCGGAGCCGCACTTTGGGGGTCCGTGTCGGACCCCCCTGTACGCGTAGCCGTGCGAGTTGCACACAGGGGGGACCGATGGGTCCCCCCTACCTGTGCATGTACGCTCCGAGTCGCTTCGAGGCGTACCCGCTGTAGGGGGCACCCTTGTTCGCCTCGCACCCATTGGGTCAATGGGAGCCCGCGTACGCGTTGTACGTCCGGCTCCCATTGACTCAATGGAGTCCGACCGACTTCGAGTCCGATTGCATGCGTGCGCATCGTACTCGTTCGGTCGGACTGCCAGAGTCCGATTCGGTCGGAAATCTCTTTGGGTCCGGCTCGGTCGGAGAGATTTCCGGCCTGAATCGGAATCGGCCCCTTACTGTAGCATAAATCTTCCTCATTCAACTTATCAGCTGACTTAATTGCTATTGGCGTACCATAACCTAAAAGAAGTGCAGAGAGAAGGGTATGCTGTCACAGGGCTGGCAATCATATCTTTTTATCAATGTTCTGATATAGATGCTAGAGTTGTGTAGAGAGTGCCAGCAAATGAGGCATGTGATTGAGACATGTATGCTAGGTCGAAAACACAAATCTAGATGTGAATTTCTTGTGATCCGTTGATTATCACGATACATCAGACTCCATAGAACTTACCTGTGAAAACTTTCTAAAAATCCGTTTTTGTTGTATTGCATTAGTTTGAAAATATTCGAGTTCTAACAATGAAAGACGCACTAACAGTGGACTTTTCCATCTGCAGATTATACTGAATGACCAGCAGTGGCAGTGTTGCATAAAAGAATATATCTGCATTGCTGAGACTAGAAAAAAAAAAAAAGCCTCAAAACCATTCTTCACATCAATTTATATGGTACGTCAAACTCACATTCAATCATTTTCTTTATCACTAAAAGAAGTTTACGGAATCTGAATGTCCTAGCTACATTATAGTAGGTCCTCCGCATGAAGATAATTTGTCACAATGGAAGTGTTATGTATTACCTTATAATGCTCATGATAGTTAATCAAAGACTTTGACTCACTCCAAGGCTGGCAAAGCCTGCTTCATATTCTTGTGCTAGCAATCTGTCATCAAATGGAAATTACAGCCTTTGAGGCTGGAATGTATTGTCTTAAGTTAGAGAGATTGAGGGACTTTCTCACGGAGGGAAGCACATTTAATCTATTCCTCTGCACTCTGTATGTGAACTCTGATAATCCAGATGGATTGTTGTTGAGGATAATCTGGGATTTTATAACAACATCCTACTCTGAAAAAGTCCCCAATGTTCTGAATGGTTCCAAGAACGTTGCCTTTACACCTCCTACTTGCCTTGTAGTCATAACTACAAATAGTGACCTAGTGCATAACTGCTGATATCTCATCCTCTTGTGGAGGAGGAATCGCCATCGTCCACAGGAACACTCTTTGTCTCGACCAACACCGACGACACTTCCAGATCCACACCGATCCCAACACCACCCTCAGAGGAACCCTCGTCTACAGACCCCCCGGACCCCGACCACAGTTCAGTGACTCCATCGCCGACTTCGTCAGCACACACGCCCTCGCCTCCACGGACTACATCCTCCTCGGGGACCTGAACTTCCACCTCGAGAACAACGACGACACCAACTCCACCACCCTGATCGACAACCTAGCCAACCTCGGACTCAGACAACTTGTCACAACACCCACCCACTCCGCCGGTCACACGCTTGACCCCATCTTCTCCGCAAGCCCCCATGTCTCCTTCAACCACACCACCGAACTCCACTGGACAGACCATCGCTGCATCCACTTCACCTTCAAGAAACCCACCACGCACCACCGCACCCAACAGATGCCCCGCCGCTGCTGGAGCAAAGTCACCGAAGACCAACTAACCACCACCCTCGCCCAGAGCCCACCCGCCGACCCCACCGACCCTGACACCGCCGCCCGCAACCTCAGACAGTGGATCAACGACTGCGCCAACACCCTCGCCCCGATCAAGAAACCCTCCAACAGTCACACCAACAAGAAAGCCAGCTGGTTCACTGAAGACCTCCGGGCCTCCAAGCAAACCTGCTGAAAGCTGGAGAAGATCTGGCTCCGTGAACGAACACCGGACAGCCACGCAGCCCACAAGAACGCCACCCGCAGACACCATCACCTCATCAGATCCGCCAAAAGGGCCTCCTTCAAAGACCGCCTAGACAACAATGCGCACAACAGCAAAGAGCTCTTAAACATCGTGAAGGAACTCTCCAACCCCAGCTCCAACACCAACGACGTCCCACCCTCGCAAGACCTGTGCGACTCGCTGGCCACCTTCTTCCACCGCAAGATCGCAGACATCCATGACAGCTTCAACGCCACGACCGCCCCGACAACCACTGAGACCTCCACCCCCACGACCACCATCCGCCTGCTCTCCTGGACCAACATCAACGACGACGACACCATCAAGATCATGAACACCATCCACTCCGGATCTCCGTCAGACCCATGCCCACACCACATCTTCAACAAAGCCAGCACAGCCATCGCACCCCATCTCCGGAAAGTCATCAACACCTCCTTCGAGACAGCAACCTTCCTGGAGAGCTGGAAGCACGCCGAGATCAACGCCTTACTCAAGAAACCCAAGGCGGACCCCAAGGACCTCAAGAACTTCCGGCCCATCTCCCTGCTCCCGTTCCCGGCAAAGGTCATCGAGAAGACCGTCAACAAACAACTGACCCGCTACCTCGAGGAGAACCACATCCTGGACCCTTCCCAGTCCGGGTTCCGCAGCAACTACTGCACTGAGACTGCCCTCATTGCCGCCACCGATGACATCAAGTCACTGCTGGACAACGGAGAAACGGCGGCCCTCATCCTCCTGGACCTGTCAGCCGCCTTCGACACGGTCTGCCACCACACACTACGAACACGCCTCCACAAGGCCGGGATCCAAGAGAAGGCCCTGGACTGGACCACCCTCCTTCCTCTCCGGCAGAACACAGAGCGTCCGCCTTCCCCCTTCCGCTCCGAAGCCACCGAGATCATCTACGGCGTACCCCAGGGCTCTTCCCTCAGCCCAACTCTGTTTAACATCTACATGGCACCGCTCGCCCACGTCGCCCGTCGGCACGACCTCAACATCATCTCTTATGCCGATGACACCCAGCTGATCCTCTCCCTCACCAAGGACCCCCACACCGCCAAAACCAACCTCCACGAAGGAATGAAGGCCGTCGCTGAATGGATGAGGAACAGCCGACTGAAGCTGAACTCGGACAAGACGGAGGTCCTCATCCTCGGATCCACCCCTTCGGCCTTGGACGATTCCTGGTGGCCGACCGCACTGGGAACCGCCCCAACACCCACCGAGCACGCACGCAACCTAGGGGTCATCCTCAACTCCACCCTCTCCATGACTAAACAGGTCAACGCCGTCTCCTCTGCCTGCTTCAACACCCTCCGCATGCTCCGCAGGATCTACAAGTGGATCCCCACTGAAACGAGAAGAACGGTCACCCAGGCCCTCGTCAGCAGCAGGTTGGACTACGGAAACGCCCTCTACGCAGGAGCCTCGGCCAAACTCCTGAGACGGCTCCAACGCATCCAGAACGCCTCTGCACGCCTGATCCTCGACATCCCTCGCCGCAGCCACATCACACCCCACCTGAGAGACCTGCACTGGCTCCCGGTCAACAAGAGGATACCCTTCAAACTCCTCACCCACGCACCCAAGGGACTCCACAACACCGGACCAACGTACCTCAACAGACGACTCAGCTTCTACACCCCCACCCGCCAGCTCCGCTCCGCCGACCTCGCCCTCGCCACTGTCCCCCGCTTCCGAAGAGCGACCTCCGGTGGCAGATCGTTCTCCAACCTCGCCGCCAAGACCTGGAACACCCTTCCCCATCCACCTACGGCAGACCCAAGACCTGCTGACCTTCAGAAAACTCCTCAAGACCTGGCTTTTCGAGCAGTAGCAGCATTCCCCACCCCAGCGCCTTGAGACCCTCACGGGTGAGTAGTGTGCTTTACAAATGATATGATTGATTGATTGATTGACTGTGTGTCCTCTTCACCCAGGACAATTGGTCAAGTGGTGCCCTTACAACATAAAGCTACAGCAGGATGTCATCTGAAATGAGGGCCGATAAATGGCATAGCAAGAGATAAGATGCATTTATCCTTTTATTGAAATGGTTAGCAGCGATGACAGGACACCCAGCTGAAGTTTAGGATGAGGCGCTGAAAGAAATTAGGGCACTATTTGAGACTGATAAATTTGTATGAAGGTGTGGTGAGCATAATATTCCTGACTTTACTTTTGTTTAACTGCTAGGAATTTGTGAAGATTAAATTGCTAGGATGTATTATTCATAGATGTTATTATTACCACTTAGTGTAGCATAAATCATCCTCATTCAACTTATTAGCTGACTTAATTGCTATTGGCTTACCATAACCTAAAAGAAGTGCAGAGAGAAGGGTATGCTGTCACGGGGCTGGCAATCATATCTTTTTATCAATTTTCTGATATAGATGCTAGAGTTGTGTAGAGAGTACCAGCAAATGAGACATGTGATTGAGACATGTATGCTAGGTCGAAAACACAAATCTAGATGTGAATTTCTTGTGATCCGTTGATTATCACGATACATCAGACTCCATAGAACTTACCTGTGAAAACTTTCTAAAAATCCGTTTTTTGTTGTATTGCATTAGTTTGAAAATATTCGAGTTCTAACAATGAAAGACGCACTAACAGTGGACTTTTCCATCTGCAGATTATACTGAATGACCAGCAGTGGCAGTGTTGCATAAAAGAGTATATCTGCATTGCTGAGACTAGAAAAAACAAAAAGCCTCAAAACCATTCTTCACATCAATTTATATGGTACGTCAAACTCACATTCAATCATTTTCTTTATCACTAAAAGAAGTTTACGGAATCTGAAGGTCCTAGCTTCATTATAGTAGGTCCTACGCGTGAAGATAATTTGTCACAATGGAAGTGTTATACATTACCTTATAATGCTCATGATAGTTAATCAAAGACTTTGACTCACTCCAAGGCTGGCAAAGCCTGCTTCATATTCTTGTGCTAGCAATATGTCATCAAATGGAAATTACAGCCTTTGAGGCTGGAATGTATTGTCTTAAGTTAGAGAGATTGAGGGACTTTCTCACGGAGGGAAGCACATTTAATCTATTCCTCTGTACTCTGTATGTGAACTCTGATAATCCAGATGGATTGTTGTTGAGGATAATCTGGGACTTTATAACACCATCCTACTCTGAAAAAGTCCCCAATGTTGTGAATGGTTCCAAGAACGTTCCCATTACACCTCCTACTTGCCTTGTAGTCATAACTACAAATAGTGACCTAGTGCATAACTGCTGATATCTCATCCTCCTGTGTGTCCTCTTCACCCAGGACAATTGGTCAAGTGGTGCCCTTACAACATAAAGCTACAGCCGGATGTCATCTGACATGAGGGCCGATAAATGGCATAGCAAGAGATAAGATGCATTTATCCTTTTATTGAAATGGTTAGCAGCGATGACAGGACACCCAGCTGAAGTTTAGGATGAGGCGCTGAAAGAAATTAGCGCACTCTTTGAGACTGATAAATTTGTATGAAAGTGTGGTGAGCATAATATTTCTAACTTTACTTTTGTTTAACTGCTAGGAATTTGTGAAGGTGAAATTGCTAGGATGTATTGTTCATAGATGTTATTATTCCTACTTAGTGTAGCATAAATCATCCTCATTCAACTTATCAGCTGACTTAATTGCTATTGGCTTACCATAACCTAAAAGAAGTGCAGAGAGAAGGGTATGCTGTCACGGGGCTGGCAATCATATCTTTTTATCAATGTTCTGATATAGATGCTAGAGTTGTGTAGAGAGTGCCAGCAAATGAGGCATGTGATTGAGACATGTATGCTAGGTCAAAAACACAAATCTAGATGTGAATTTCTTGTGATCCGTCGATTATCACGAAATGTCATACTTCATAGAACTTACCTGTTAAAACTTTCTAAAAATCAGTTTTTTGTTGTACTGCATTAGTTTGAAAATATTCGAGTTCTAACAATGAAAGACGCACTAACAGTGGACTTTTCCATCTGCAGATTATACTGAATGACCAGCAGTGGCAGTGTTGCACAAAAGAATATATCTGCATTGCTGAGACTAAAAAAAAAAAAAAGCCTCAAAACCATTCTTCACATCAATTTATATGGTACGTCAAACTCACATTCAATCATTTTGTTTGTCACTAAAAGAAGTTTACGGAATCTGAACGTCCTAGCTACATTATAGTAGGTCCTCTGCATGAAGATAATTTGTCACAATGGAAGTGTTATGCATTACCTTATAATGCTCATGATAGTTAATCAAAGACTTTGACTTACTTCAAGGCTGGCAAAGGCTGCTTTATTTGCTTGTGCTAGCAATATGTCATCAAATGGAAATTACAGCCTTTGAGGCTGGAATGTGTTGTCTTAAATTAGAGAGATTGAGGGACTTTCTCACGGAGCGAAGCACATTTAATCTATTCCACTGCACTCTGTATGTGAACTCTGATAATCCAGATGGATTGTTGTTGATAATCTGGGATTTTATAACACCATCCTACTCTGAAAAAGTCCCCAATGTTGTGAATGGTTCCAAGAACGTTGCCTTTACACCTCCTACTTGCCTTGTAGTCATAACTACAAATAGTGACCTAGTGCATAACTGCTGATATCTCATCCTCCTGTGTGTCCTCTACACCCAGGACAATTGGTCAAGTGGTGCCCTTACAACATAAAGCTACAGCAGGATGTCATCTGACATGAGGGCCGATAAATGGCATAGCAAGAGATAAGATGCATTTATCCTTTTATTGAAATGGTTAGCAGCGTTGACAGGACACCCAGCTGAAGTTTAGGATGACGATCTGAAAGAAATTAGGGCACTATTTGAGACTGATAAATTTGTATGAAGGTGTGGTGAGCATAATATTCCTGACTTTACTTTTGTTTAACTGCTAGAATTTGTGAAGATGAAATTGCTAGGATGTATTATTCATGGATGTTATTATTACCACTTAGTGTAGCATAAATCATCCTCATTCAACTTATTAGCTGACTTAATTGCTATTGGCTTACCATAACCTAAAAGAAGTGCAGAGAGAAGGGTATGCTGTCACGGGGCTGGCAATCATATCTTTTTATCAATGTTCTGATATAGATGCTAGAGTTGTGTAGAGAGTGCCAGCACATGAGGCATGTGATTCAGACATGTATGCTAGGCCGAAAACACAAATCTAGATGTGAATTTCTTGTGATCCGTTGATTATCACAATACGTCAGACTCCGTAGAACTTACCTGTTAAAGCTTTCTAAAAAATCAGTTTTTTGTTGTATTGCATTAGTTTGAAAATATTCTAGTCCTACCAATGAAAGATGCACTAACAGTGGACTTTTCCATCTGCAGATTATACTGAATGATCAGCAGTGGCAGTGTTGCACAAAAGAAAATATCTGCATTGCTGAGACTAAAAAAAAAAAAAAAAAAAAACCTCAAAACCATTCTTCACATCAATTTATATGGTACGTCAAACTCACATTGTGAGAAGTTGACCTGGTATATGCTGTCCACTAATGAAAGTGGGCACCTTGTACCAGTCCAAACAACCCTTATGGTGATTAGGTCAAAGATAACCTTTATTAAAAGCTATCCTAGTGGTAGCTATGGAGAGCAGCCTTCAGGCTAAGTCTTGAAGGAATGTTAAGCACCTTGTTTTACCCGAATGCAATCTTATTGTATTGGCTAAATGAAAAGGAAACCACACAGTAGTTATAAAAATATGTATTTATTATATATAACACTCTCTAGTATCCTCTACACGAGGATAGAACACAAATCAAATAATACTGTTGCAAAGAATCAAACGTAAGTAGCACAATCCACAGTGAGCTCCCGGAGGAGACCATACCATATACTAAATAAGTGGTATAAGAACCACGACTCAGGACTAGACCCAGTCTAGGAGGTGTAGAATCAATGGGACCCCAAGGAACCACCCAAGGTGAGTGAGTAGGGACCCCATGGAGGACGGGTACAGTGTGAGAACACGACCGCGTGCTCCGTACAATTCAATGGGAAAGTCGCGGTTGGAAAATCAGTGATTAAGGACCCTTCCCAGCAGATTACGAAGACAACCCTTGGAACTTAAGAGTTTGGAGGGCCACCCCACCCGTGGATACCTTTGTACCAGAGTCACCTATCCCAGAGGAGCCGGGTGCATAGGTGTGCAGTGGCGTCGGAAACCCTTGTCGTTCTCTATGGCTGTCGGCAAAGAAATGCTGCTGCTGGAAGAAAGAAAAGTGTCCGGTGGAATCTAAATGTGGATTCTAGATGAGAAGAACCTGAAAGCAGAGGGGACAGAGTCTGGGTCACTTTGTAGTGACCAGGGGCTCAGTAGACGAATGCCCACCGATGTCGGGTGCTTCAGGTGTGTTGACGGTGATCTTGACTCTTCAGCTGTGCGGACCAGGAGATGTCTTGGATGACCAGGAGCCAGATGCGAGCTGTCCCACAAAGGATGTCGAGTGCTGAGGGGTCGGTGTCCGGCGGGAGCACCAATCAAGCCTTGGCAGCGGCAAACAACGTAGATGGTCAAATTCAGTGTCGATCTAACCCAGTAAGGACCAGGAGACTCACCACAGCAAGGGGAGTCAGGGCAAGCCTGGAGCAGCCAGGGGAGCCCAAATAAAGCAAAGTTGACCCTCAAGTGAACCCACAGGCCGAAGGCACAGGAGTCGCGATGGGACCTCAGGCAGGTTCACAGAATACCAGCTAGCAGGGCACAGAGTGTGAGGATGCCAGAGTCCTTCTCAGAAAAGATGCGCTGGGGTCAGGGCTACAAATGGCCCAATGCACGGAATTGTTGCATGACAACAAGCATGTGCAGCTGCAAATGAACGCGGTGCACAGGGGTATGGGTTATACGGTCCCCACAAGGGATATCTGCCACAAACTCAGTAAGAGGACAGCTCGACCTCAGAGACCTTCAGAAACCCACTTCCTGTGTTGCTGGAGCCTTTGGAGTCCGCAGGAGCTAAGGGGTCAGCAAACTGGTCACATGCGTTACGGTGCCTGCGTTTGCAGGGGAGTGACTCCTTCACTCCAAGGGAGATTCTTCTGTTGTCTTGGAGGTCCACAGGGTCCTGCACGGAGCCTGTATGGATCACGGACAGTGGTGAGACTGGGGACGGCAAGGGAAGACGAAGTCGAGCCCAATGGAGGTCCAGCAAAGTCCAGCGTGTCCAGACGGTCGAAGTGTAGTGGTATCTTCTTGCAGAATCTTGTCCACGTAAAATCTAATGTCCTGTAGCCAGGTAACCCATTTTATACCCATGGGAAAGGGTTGGACAGATTCTAAGGACCCTCCTAGGGGAGGGACAGGACAGAGGGGTGGCTACACCCATCTCCTTTGTCCAGTTGCGCGCAAGAGCAAGTGGCTCCTAGAACTGGACTATGCACAGGGACACCAAGTGTGCCCCTCGTGCAGACTTTCTGGCACTGAGTCAGTGCACCCACCCAGCCCCAATACACTAAATCCTGTCTGGAAGGTGGTAGCACCTCCCTGTGACAGGATGCCTATTGTGCTGCCTTCCCCTGCTCGAGCTTGGCTCAGCAGCAGGAGGGCAGACTCGTGTCTGTGGCTGGCAGCATCCATTTTGTGCTCTAAGGCTTGAGAAAGTTGGTACCGGTAGACTTGGGTACCCCCAGAACCTTGGTTCTGAGGGAGGAATCATACCTCCCACACCAGTTACTGGGGTGGAGGTATGATTCCAAGGTGTTTGACACCAAACACGACATACTTCATTGTAGTTGTTTTCGAGATAGCATTTACCGCGAGGAATGCATCTCTGCCTATACGTCTAGTAGTATCACGTACAGCCCGGGAGAATGGATTCCGAAGACTGCAGAGGGGCCCTGCTCATGCAGGAGCTCCCTCTCACGCAAACCCCAGCACCCTGCCTTCAGGATTGTTAAGGCCTGCTATAGGGGTGACTTACAAAGTTTTAAGTGTAGTCATATATATAGATATAGTGAACCTATATCTAAAGTAAGTGGTGCAATCACCAACTTACACAGGCTGCAGTAGCAGACCTGAGGTTCCATTTTGCATGGCCGCTCATTGGTGGCATAATACATGCTTCAGCCTATGGGAGGCCTCTGGGGTACATATGCCCTTGTTACATGGGTACCATATACTAGGGACTTATAAGGGTACCCAGTATCCAATCTGGAGTTGTACCAAAGTACATATGTTGCAATTTAAGGGAGAAAGCAGATAGGCTGGGGTCCTGAATAGCAGGATCCCAGCCAGAATAGTCAAAACAGTGGGTGCAAAAAGTGGGGGTAACCATAAGAAGCAGATCCTACTTTCCTACACAACCCCCCCCCCCAAACGAAAGGAGATGAGACTAACCTTGTCCAATTGAGTCTTCATGTTCTAAGTGGAAATACCTGGAGAGTTCATCTGCATTGACATGGTTACTCCCAGGTCTATGTTCCAGTGTATAGTCCATCCCCTGTAGGGAAATGGACCACCTCAAAAGTTTGGGGTCTTCACCCTTGATCGGTTTTAGCCACAAGAGGGGCTTGTGGTCAGTCTGAACAATGAAGTGAGTTCCAAACAAGTATGGCCTCAACTTCTTCAGAGCCCAAACCACAGCATAGGCTTCCCTCTCAATAGCTGACCAACGTTTCTCTCTGGGGGTCAGCCTTCTGCTAATAAAAGCTACTGGCTAATCCTGACCCGCTGCATTCAATTGTGATAACACAGCCCCTACCCCCAACTCAGATGCATCAGTTTGAACAATGAATTGTTTGGAATAGTCAGGACTTTGCAGAATGGGAGCAGTGCACATGGTCTGCTTGAGGTCATCAAATGCCTTTTGACAGCGAACTGTCCACTGAACTTTCTTGGGCATTCTCTTTGATGTAAGTTCATTCAAGGGAGTCACTATGGACCCATAATCCTTTACAAATCTTCTGTAGTACCCAGTCAGGCCCAAGAAAGCTCTGACCTGAGTCTGGGTAGTGGGAGCAACCCAATCCATGATGGTTTGGATTTTGTTCTGCAATGGTTGAACCTGGACTCCACCCACAAGGTGGCCCAGGTATACAACCTGACTCTGCCCTATCTGGCACTTGGTAGCCTTGATAGTGAGGCCTGCCTTTTGCAAGGCCTCCAAAACATTTCTCAGGTGGACCAGGTGATCCTCCCAGGTGGAACTAAAGACAGCAATATCATCTAGATAAGCTGCATTATAGTCTTCCAGGCCTGTGAGAACTTTGCTCACCAACCTTTGAAATGTGGCAAGTGCATTCTTCAAGCCAAAAGGCATCACCACAAATTGGTAGTGCCCACTAGGGGTTGAGAATGCTGTTTTTGGCTTGGCATCCTCAGCTAGTCTGATTTGCCAGTAGCCAGCTGTAAGGTCAAAAGTACTCAGAAACGTGGCTGAGGCCAAAGTATCTATGAGTTCATCTGCCCTTGGAATAGGATGAGCATCAGTTCTAGTGACTGCATTGAGTCCTCTGTAGTCAACACAAAACCTCATCTCTCTCTTACCATCCTTGGTGTGAGGTTTAGGTACCAAGACCACTGGACTAGCCCAAGGACTAGTTGAGGGCTCAATGACTCCCAATTCCAGCATCTTTTGGACCTCAGTCCTGATGCAGACCCTGACATGGTCAGGTTGCCTGTAAATGTTGTTCTTTACAGGTAGGTTTTCACCTGTGTCCACTTCATGGGTATACCAGGTGGTCTGACTTGGAGTCAGTGAGAACATTTGCCTAAACTGATTGAGGACCTTCCTGCAATCAGACTGTTGCTGCTCAGTGAGGCTGCTTGCCAAAGCTACACCATCTACTGAGCCATCATCAGGGTTCTGTGAGAGGAGGTCAGGGAGTGGGTCACTCTCTTCCTCCTGTCCCTCATCAGTAGCCATGAGCAAGCCCATGTCTGCCCTGTCAACATAAGGCTTGAGCCTGTTCACATGGAGCACCCTGTGGGGGCTCCTGGGAGTTCCAAGGTCCACCAAGTAAGTGACCTCTCCCTTTTGCTCGAGTATGGTGTGGGGTCTACTCCATCTGTCTTGGAGAGCTGCTGGGGCCACAGGCTCCAGCACCCACACCTTCTGTCCTGGCTGGTAAACAGTCAAGACAGCCTTTTGGTCATGCCAGGCCTTTTGCAATTCCTGACTATCCTCAAGGTTTTTGGATGCCTTCTTCATATACTCAGCCAACCTGGAGCGGAGACCAGGTACATAGTCCACAATAACCTGTTTAGGAGGTTTGAGAGGTAACTCCCATCCCTCCTTCACCAAACACAGTGGACCCCTAACTGGGTGACCAAACAAAAGTTCAAAAGGGCTGTAGCCAACCCCCTTCTGTGGCACCTCTCTGTAGGCAAAGAGAAGGCAGGGCAACAGAACATCCCATTTTCGCCTGAGCTTTTCTGGGAGCCCCATTATCATGCCCTTTAGGGTTGTGTTGAACCTTTCAACCAACCCATTGCATTGAGGATTGTTAGAAATGGGATCTCTGGTTGGCTAAGGCTTGCGCCAAAGCCAGGCAGAGACCACCACTCTAGTCAGGGCGAGGGAGTTACACGCCGACGATAACCCCTGCTCACCCCCTTGGTAGCTTGGCACGAGCAGTCAGGCTTATCCCGGAGGCAATGTGTAAAGCGTTTGCGCAACCCACTCACACAGCAGCAACACACTAGGCACACCACAAAAGGAACTCCACACAAGGTTATATAAAAAATAGCCTTTGTATTGTCATAAATACATTAGAAACATAATCACATAATATACACTGTGCCAACTGGCACTAGGCAATATTCACAGGTGAATTATATACAGGACCAGGCCAATCGGGCCACGGTCAGAACCATCAGAACAGGTAAGTAAAATGTAAACCACAACCAGTAATTACTGGTAAAGTTAGGAACTTAGCACGAGATCCTGTAACATAAAAGATAGGATGCCTAAATCATGTCAGGCATGAATCACATTAGGCAATAATTAGCATGAACACAGTGTGCCCCAATCGGGGGCACAACGCTCTGAAACTGGCCCCAGGCCAACTGGCCTCTCACAGGGGCTCCAAAACCCAATGTCCAGAATGTCCGGGCTGTAAGGGGACCTCACACAGGGGCCCCCTGGCTGCCTCAGCAGCCAACACAAAGTGCGCAATTGCGCAAGCCTAAACGTGGCAGCTGCCCACTACTTGCTGGGCAGCTGTGAAAATGAGCACGGGCACCAGCGTGCCCCCTGAGCCCCTCTCTGGGACCCGCAACTGGAAAATGAACTGTCCCCCTCGGTCGCAGCTGTGGAGACAACAAACTGCCCTGGCACACTCCGTGCCTCTTGGGCCCCTACTGGGGCTTCTTAACAAAACCTGCCCCCACGTTGCAGCTGCCCGCGCTCTCGCAGGGCAGCTGGGAATGGCACGGGCACCACTGTGCCTTGTGAGCCCCACTGGGACTCCACCACAAAGAATATGCCCACTGTCAGGCGGGGCAGCTGTGGCAAGGAAAGTGGCACTAACGTGCCTCTCAGCCCCACTCCGGGACTTCTACAATAATGCCCCCAAAAAGGAAATCAGCACGGGCACCTCAGGGCCCCAGGGAGCATCCACGCGGCTCCAGGCACCGACAGTGTGCCTCGGGGGAGCCCCACTCGGGGGACTCTTAGAAACAAATGTGGCCCCACGTTGCAGCTGCCCACTGACAGACGGGGCAGCTGGAGAAAATGAGCAAAGACACTGGCACAGGGGGCGGCACCGGCAATGTGCCCCGACACCCCCCAAACCCCTTGAAGGCTGAGCCCCACTCACCGGGCTCTGCAGGCTCTTTGGGTATCCTCGGGGACTGCTCCCTGCATACATCGAGGACCCTCCGCTCACCGGGACTCTCTGAGGACTCCTGGCTGGCTTTTAGACTGCACGCGGGGCTCTCCTCACCACACGGGAGCCCAGCCTCGCCGCAAGTGCAGTGCCGCCTGTCCCCTTCGCCCGGACCGTCACTGCTCTTCACCTGGGCCCTCTCGTAGGGCTCAGGACTTCTCCTTTGCTTCGCCCGGTCCCCTCTCTCAGGACCGGGGCTTCGACGCGGGCGGGCTCCGGACGTCTTCCTGTGGCGCTGGGCCGCAATTGGCCTCTATGGTAGCCCAGCCCCTAGTCAGGCAACAGACGCCTGTCTTCCGCGTCGCGTTGCTCTAGAGGCGCTGGAGCCCTCTTCCTCAGGCTCAAAGTGCGGGGTAGGCTCCCGCTGCACGGCAATTACCACAGCGGGGTAGGCACCCGCTTTCTTTAAATCTGGGCAGCTCCTCCGGACGGCGGCAAGGCGGGGTGGCCTCCCGCTCGTCTATGCACACCAGTGCGGGGTGGGCACCCGCAAAAGGAGCAGCAATGCGGGGTGGGCACCCGCTCGGCAGTACCCAACGCGGGGTGGGCACCCGCTTCCCCGGCAGCTCGGGGGAATCAACACCTCGGGATTCCCTCTAGAATCCCTGCAGCAGCGCGCTGCACGCTGCCAGCTCCCTACTCTCCTTTTGGCAATGGAAATACAGCGCTCATGAGGCGCTATGCACAAAACGTCCAGGGCAAGGGCTGGGCAAGGGATCCAGCAGGCAGAAAAAGTCCTTGGGGCTGGGGACACCCCAGCAGGGCGCAGCCAGGCAGGCCAGCACGCAGGGACCCCCAGGAGTCAGCAGCTGGGTCCCGCGGCGGTTCCTCCTGGCAGAGTGTCCTCCCCCAAAGTAAGCACAAGCACAACTAAACATTTTCAGGGGGTCACAGCCCCTATATTTATATGCCCTTTTCCTTTGTGACACAGTACAGGGCTGGGGACTCCAGTTAGAAATGGTTTGGGGGAGCTTTGGAGCACTTTGTTTTGCCCAAGCTCCTCTTCCCTTTCAGAGGGTAGGCTAGGGACATCAGACGCACCACAGGGGGCGGAGCCAGTATTGGGGAGGGAAGGCACAACCCTATTCAGGTCCCAGGTGCAACTCCTCCCTCCCATCTAGATGCAGATCTCTCTATTCAGCCCTGCGCTGACTCACCCTGCCCCTCCTGGAGCCACACACACCTCCCAGCCCCTGTCACTCACAAAGCCAGACATGCAATTCACATCAGGCAGGCAGACACACAGCACACAGAAATGCCAACTTCTAAAAGTGGCACTTCTCCACTAGTCACAATAAATCTGCGCACACCATTGCGCAGCATTTATTCTCACGAGTTCGCACATACTAAACTCGCCCCTGCACTCCTCACACCAGGAATTACCATGGACACACATATCCCCCATGCATTCCTATGGGAGGGCAGGCCCATCTCACCACCCGCACTCAGAGTGCGCACGCACTTTACACTGGGACACAGTGCTAAAGTGCGCAGAGACCTAAAACCACCAACACTACACAGGGAAAAGGCTAGGAGACAGGCAAAAAGTTTAGGGGTGAACCTGCCAAAAGGGCCAAGTCCAACAAGGATGATAGGGTGTGGTAAACTTGTAGTTGACACCACATTCTTGCCACATTGCAGTTATGTAACTAGACATAAAGTTTGTACCTCTGTCTGTTAAGACCTCCTTAGGAAAACCCACCCTGGAGAAAATCCCCATGAGGGCCCTTGCCACCACAGGTGCTGTGGTGGTCCTAAGGGGAATAGCTTCTGGATACCTGGTAGCATGGTCCACCACCACCAGGATGTAAGAATGTCCAGATGCTGTTGGACAGTTCATGGGACCAATTATGTCAATCCCAACCCTCTCAAAGGGAACCCCCACCACAGTTAGTGGTATGAGGGGGGCCTTTGTAGTACCACCTGCCTTACCACTGGCTTGGCAAGTGATACGGGAGTGACAAAACTCCTTTGTGTCCTCTGACATATGAGGCCAGTGAAAGTGAGGGACAAGCCTGTCCCAAGTCTTGCTTTGGCCTAATTGTCCTGCTAAGGGAATGTGATGTGCTAGGGTGAGTACGAAGCCCCTAAACTTCAGAGGTATAACCAACCTCCTGGTGGCACCAGGCTTGGGGTCTCTACCCTCTGAATATAGAAGTTCCTCATCCCAATAGATCCTGTGGGACCCACTGACATTCCCTGCAGCCTCAGCAGCAGCTTGCTGTCTGAGGGGTTCAAGAGAGGGGCAGGTTTTCTGCTCCTGGCTCAGATCTACCCTAGAAGGTCCCCCTGTTCCCAAAACTCAACCTGATCAGGTTCAAGTTCATCTGAGACAGTTCCTTCTGTAGGACTGGAGTCATCTTCCTCAAAAGACTGACCCTCACTCTGGGCCTGGGGGGGAAGACTCAGCCTTACCCCTCCTGCTCCTCTTCTTGGAAGGCACCTGGTCCATCTTTTCAGGATCCAGGGCCTGCTCAGTGGCTCTCTGTTTGGCCTGTGACCTGGTCAAAGCAAACACATCTGCAGTGATGCCCAACATTGCTGCATGAGTCCTGAGTTCCACTTCAGCTCAGGCTGAAGTCTCCAAATCATTGCCCAACAAGCATTCCACAGGGAGGTCTGAACTTACCACAACCTTCTTAGGGCCAGTTACCCCTCCCTAGGTGAAATTAACAACTGCCAAGGAATGGTCTGTCCTGACATTGCTAGCATTGGTCACTTGGTACATCTCACCAAGTATGATCTGGTCAGGGTCCACAAGATCTTTTGTCACCATTGTGACACTTGCACCTGTGTCCCTGTATGCCATGGCCTCCTTACCATTTATTAAAGGCTGTTGTCTGTATTTGCCCAGATTACTGGGACTGACAAATAGGGAGGCAATATCCATGCCTCCATCACAGACCAAAACAGCCTGAGCTGGAGTTCTGACTAGGCCAGAACCCACCTCAGAGCCCAAGGTTAACCCCACTATTCCCTTGTTCTGTGTACCACCACTTGAAACTGTGCTAGGGGAAGCAGTTGCCTTGGGGGCAGTGGTGGTAAGAGTAGAATCCTTGGCCCTTGGACAATTGGCATATTTTGTCCAATGGGTTTTCTCTTTACAGATGTGACACCAAGGTTTCCTTTTGCCTTTTCCCTTGTTGGATTTTGGCTCTCCCCCAGATGCAGGTTTTTGGGGCCCTGAGGAAGATTTTTGATCTTTATTTTTGTCCCCACCCTTATCTGAGGTCTTAGAGTCTGGTTTCTTCTGGTCACCACCATTGGTCTGAGCTTTCTGCTTCACCCTGGTTCTGACCCACTTATCTGCCTTCTTTCCCAATTCTTGGGGAGAAGTCAGATCAGAGTCAACCAGGTATTGATGCAACAACTGGTTTTGGCAATTATTAAGGATCTGCTCCCTCATAATCAAGTTGTACAATCCTTTAAAATCAATCACCTTGCTACCAAGTAACCAGCCTTCCAGAGCCTTATTGGCACAATCAACAAAGTCTACCCAGTCCTGAGTCTGTGTCTTCTGGGTGTCTCTGAACTTAATCCTGTACTGTTCAGTGGTTAAGCCAAACCCTTCAATGAGAGCACTCTTCAGGACTGAATAATTATCAGCATCCTCTTCTCTAACAGTGAGGAGCTTATCTCGACCTTTGTCAGCAAAGGAGAGCCACAAGATAGCTGCCCACTGCTCTTGAGGGACCTTCTGAACTTTACAGGCCCTCTCCAAAGCAGTTATCCATTTCTGGATGTCAACCCTTACATGGAAGGGAGGGACAATCTTGATCAGGTTCCTATGATCAAAGGTGTGTTCCCTAACCCTAGGGACACTATAGCTGCCACCATGGGACTCTAGTCCCAATTTCTTTCTAGCCTTCTGGACTTCTAGGGACTCTTGATCCAGGGCCAATTGCTGTTGCCTGAGCCTAAACTTAGCTTTCTCAAGCTCTAGTAATTGGCACTCCCTGTCATAAGAGTTGTCCCTCTTGCTAGAAACAGAGGTCCCTATAGAATGTCTAGAATGATCTGACTCAGCAGAGGGAGACCTAGATCTCCTTGGTAAACTCTGCACTCTACCTGAAGGAATAAAGTGATGGTCCTCTTGACCCTCTTCTTCTTCTACCTCCTGGGGATTTGAGTTGTTCAGGGGTGGATCAGTTTGATCCTCCTGTCCAGGGTTTGACTCTAGGTCATAGAAGGTGTCCCCTCCTGACCTATCCTCTTCCCCTGTACCACCCACTCTATCCTGCTCCTCTGACCCAGGAGTCTTCCTAATGTCATCTAGCAGTAATGCATCAATGAGACGTTGAGTGTTGGCATTTCTCCCTGTCTGCAGCTTCCTAGATACACACATAGCTTTCAATTCAGTGAATGCAAAGCTATCATATTTAGTAGGCAGGATGCCACCAGTGGCATTCCCAGTAGAAGACATACTAAGTGAGGTGTAGTGTAGGCACCTACCTAACCTAGAGGGAACTAAACTCTATTAGGTTGGAGAAAGGGTGTGCTAGACCCTTGACTTACCCAACCCCAAGTTCAGTAAAACTTACTATCTTAAGCTAGTATTATATGTTCCTAGATACTAGTGGTTTTTCAGTTAATCAATACAAATATTTATCTGGTAAAACAATGCAGGCTTGAATCCCAACCGCTGCACACCAATGTGAGAAGTTGACCTGGTATATGCTGTCCACTAATGAAAGTGGGCACCTTGTACCAGTCCAAACAACCCTTATGGTGATTAGGTCAAAGATAACCTTTATTAAAAGCTATCCTAGTGGTAGCTATGGAGAGCAGCCTTCAGGCTATGTCTTGAAGGAATGTTAAGCACCTTGTTTTACCCGAATGCAATCTTATTGTATTGGCTAAATGAAAGGGAAACCACACAGTAGTTATAAAAATATGTATTTATTATATATAACACTCTCTAGTATCCTCTACACGAGGATAGAACACAAATCAAATAATACTGTTGCAAAGAATCAAACGTAAGTAGCACAATCCACAGTGAGCTCCCGGAGGAGACCATACCATATACTAAATAAGTGGTATAAGAACCACGACTCAGGACTAGACCTAGTCTAGAAGGTGTAGAATCAATGGGACCCCAAGGAACCACCCAAGGTGAGTGAGTAGGGACCCCACGGAGGACGGGTACAGTGTGAGAACACAACTGCGTGCTCCGTACAATTCAATGGGAAAGTCGCGGTTGGAAAATCAGTGATTAAGGACCCTTCCCAGCAGATTACGAAGACAACCCTTGGAACTTAAGGGTTTGGAGGGCCACCCCACCCGTGGATACCTTTGTACCAGAGTCACCTATCCCAGAGGAGCCGGGTGCATAGGTGTGAAGTGGCGTCGGAAACCCTTGTCGTTCTCTATGGCTGTCGGCAAAGACATGCTGCTAGAAGAAAGAAAAGTGTCCGGTGGAATCCAAATGTGGATTCTAGATGCGAAGAACCTGAAAGCAGAGGGGACAGAGTCTGGGTCACTTTGGAGTGACCAGGGGCTCAGTAGACGAATGCCCACCGAAGTCGGGTGCTTCAGGTGTGTTGACGGTGATCTTGACTCTTCAGCTGTGCGGACCAGGAGATGTCTTGGATGACCAGGAGCCAGATACGAGCTGTCCCACAAAGGATGTCGAGTGCTGAGGGGTCGGTGTCCGGCGGGAGCACCAATCAAGCCTTGGCAGCGGCAAACAACGTAGATGGTCAAATTCAGTGTCGATCTAACCCAGTAAGGACCAGGAGACTCACCACAGCAAGGGGAGTCAGGGCAAGCCTGGAGCAACCAGAGGAGCCCAAATAAAGCAAAGTTGACCCTCAAGTGGACCCACAGGCCGAAGGCACAGGAGTCGCGATGGGACCTCAGGCAGTTTCACAGAATACCAGCTAGCAGGGCACAGAGTGTGAGGATGCCAGAGTCCTTCTCAGAAAAGATGCGCTGGGGTCAGGGCCAATGTTCCCTCTAATTTTTTTCCTCTGTGTGCGGCAGTGTAAGGTCTCTGTGCGCTGCAGCCAAGGTTATGTGCGCCAGGAACCAGACCACGCGTGTGGGTGCAGCGTCTAAAGAAAGGGGCGCGGCCAACATTAAAGTGAAAGTGCGTATGGGGCACTTTTACACAAAGTGTATTAAAAATAAAGAAAGAAAGCTTTTGTAGCACGGCCGCTAAAGTGAAAGTGGTCACGCTGTGAATTAAATAAATAAATAAGGCCCTCAGAGCACTGTATCTAATATGACCCCCAGGGACGGTTCCTTTTAAAGGCCAGAGGAGCGTAGCCCCACCCGCGGCGTCTCTCCCCACCCTTTAGACCATACCATTGTTACTACTTTATAATTATCATAGGCTGCTGGTGATGTTGTTGCTGCCCCTAGTAGGAAGCAGACGTATCTGGAGAAGTACTCTTACTACCCCCTCTACTGTGACCTCCGAAAGGACCTCCTAGGAGTGGATGTCTGAAGGACACTCATACCCATAGCTATGTCCGTGTCTTTCTTACGCTTTTCAAACATCTGGTCTACCTGCGGTCCAAAGAGGTGTTTGCGGTCAAATGGCAGGTTCAACAGATGCTGCTGTACCTCTGACTTAAAGCCAGAGACACAGAGCCAGGCGTGACATCTGACCAGGATGCTGGTGCTAACTCTGCTGGTGCTAACTCCCCTGGCCCTAGTGTCAGCCATGTCTAGAGCCCTTTCAGACTGTGGCATTCAAAAAGGTTTTGGTTTGTTGTTGCCAACTATGGCCTGAAGGCAGTGGTGGTCTGACAGGTTGTTGTTGAATCTCTGGTTTGATACCCAACCTCGGGGCGGTGCTCTGCCTAGCCATGTTGTCGCTGCATGGCAGTGGGTTGTGTGTGGGTGCTGACCATACTTGCAGTCTAAGTCTTCCTCGACTCTGTTGCTTCAGGGTCTTGTTCCCCCTCAGTTTTGGAGTGTGAGCTTGCCTCTGAACTGAACCAGCCGGAAAGAAACAATCCAACAATAGAGCTGGTGCCCATGTGACCTGCCAACTAAGAGAGGAGTCACTATACCTCATGACTCGAACTGCTTCTTCGAAGAAAAATAGTTGCAAATGTCTGAGCCCAACACTAGATAGCAGGAGTATGCAGTGCATGTGTATTTACAGCCACACATACTACAAACAAAACTCTCCTAACAGTCACAATGCTTTTTCAATGTTTTTTTGCCTCGTCGCATAAATGCAATTCCTTTTATATGTTATGGTAGGGTTTATTTGTAGAGTTATCATACAAAGATGCTTCTTGGTTTTGGAAGACAGCTATAAAACCAGTGTCTGAGAAATAAAGCCCGGAAGATAATTATTAAAAATCTGGGTTTTCAGTTAGTGTCTAAAACAGTAGGTTTGTTTCTGCCTGCAAACCAAACTCAAAGAAGAGAGTTCCTCAGTTTGGCTGCTTCTGTACAAACAGCATGGTCTCCATAAGTGGCTGTTCTGGTTTTAGCGCTGACAAGCATCAATTGGTTGAGGGAGCATGGCTGTTGACAGAAGTAGCATTTATTGGCCAGAAAATATTGAATTCTGAGGTGTATCTTGGTTTTCTTTAAATGCTTTCGTTTTAAAATAAAAATGTCATGGCATAAACCATATTTGGAGAGTAAAACATAGTTTGCGCCATTTACAGTACAATGATATGAAATCATTTGTAGTGTACAACAGCTTAAACAACTGCAGTTGTGTAAGCTTCATTATGATTTTATCTCTTTTTTTAAAACTCCCCTAAGTGTCAATACACATAGCTATTGACCTAACACACATGACTGACAGTAGTGACAATCATTCAAAAGAAAATCTGATTTCTGTATCCTTCCATATTTAAACATAAATACAGACTGAAAAATAGATTGTTTTCTGTCTGCATGTATCTGTAAAAAAAAATCAGTTGAAAAATTAGTAAAAACAGAGAACTGGGAGCCTTAATCATGACCCGCTCGAAGTTTCGCTTCTCGTGAGTCAAGACCCTTGCCCGCACCTAACCATGGTAATTAATTCCATGCACATGCCATGTTAATTAAATTAAATGTGGTCACGCTGATTAGGCCTCAACTTCTAGCATTGTTTATTTCTTTTGAAAAGTCATTGTAACTACCTTGTTGAAACGCTGCATAAGAAAAAAACAGCCCCATCAGCAAATGTAAATAAGACAGGTGGTTAAATCCTTTACTAGTTCTGTTCGGATAATATTTTCCTTTTTGGGGCAAGAGTCTATACACAATGAGATATTCCAGCCCAATTTAATAGATGGACATCGGTATCCTAGAAGCCTTAGGACTACTGGGAATGTGAAAGTAGGCTAAACTCCCAAGGTCTCCATCAAACATTTCACTTTTTATTTGCACTTAAAAACTTGCATTGATAGGATTGCTAAGGTAATCTCCTGTGGACTTCTAATTCATCACGGTATAATGGCCCAATTTGGTCTCCAAAGAGTGTTCATCAGTCTAGCAGCTTTAGTTATGATATATGGTATGTCAGAAATCGTACTTGTTCAAACTGAGATGTTTCCTAAGAGTTGCCAATCATCAATTCCCTATCACATTGGACTACACACACAAAATAAGATGTATTATGATAAAAGAGAATTGCTGAATTAAATAGCTGAAAAACAAGGGTACAATGTAATTAATTGCAGACGTTCAATAATCTTATTTTTTTAATATCAGTAACCTTCTGAGCATCTGACAGAAAGGTAGACCCTTTAGGAATATCAAGTATATCTTCAATTCTGAACCATAAATCCAACACCATGCCGCAGTTCATATATCATGTTCCGACTTTTCAGCAGAGGCTGCAAATGTTTTGTATATAAAGCTTATCCATCCTTATCATATGTTATTATCAGACTGTACATGGTAGACATTCATAAAAGCCAGGCATCCCAATCTAATGGGTAAGACCGATGAGCAACAGCGCACCATAGGGGACTTTTTGAAAGGTGGAAAGGAACTGCCTAGACCATTTCAACCACTTTACAAACACCACGTCAAACTACAGTGTCTCTAGAAATCACTGAAATTATTAAAAGTCACACATAGCAGTCTGAAACCATGGCAGCTGTGTAAGTCGTGCTTTTGGACTTGATGCATGTTTTTTTGTTAATGGGGCGCGGCTAAGGGCTGATTGTGAGCTTTTGTGAAAATAACCCTGTTAATTGCAGCACTGTCATGCGCTGCAATTAACAGGAATATTTTCACAATCAGCTCACAGCAGCCAGCCGCTCCATTAAAAGAAAACATGCATCAAGTCCAAAAGCACGACGTGTAAAGCACACGTCGTGCTTTTGGACTTGATGCATTTCATTTCTTAATAGAGTGCGGCTGCTGGCTGATTGTGGGCCTTTGTGAAAGTATTCCTGTTAATCGCAGCACTGTCATGCGCTGCAATTAACAGAAATATTTTCACAATGGCCCACAATCAGCCCCCAGCCGTGCTCCATTAGGAAATGAAATGCAGCAAGTGCACGAGCTTCTTATTGCTGAATGCGTGCACAGGCTGCCATAAAAAGCAAACTTACCTCCTGCCACTTCCGGCGACGCAAACGCTCTCGAGGGATCTGCTGTGTGTGCGCTTCAAATAGGACACTGCGCGCTCGGACTGAAAGATGTGCGCGCGCGCCCGTGCGCGCAGCTTCCTGGGAACACTGGTCAGGGCTACAAATGGCCCAATGCACGGAATTGTTGCTTGACAACAAGCATGTGCAGCTGCAAATGAACGCGGTACACAGGGGTATGGGTTATACGGTCCCCACAAGGGATATCTGCCAAAAACTCAGTAAGAGGACAGCTCAACCTCAGAGACCTTCAGAAACCCACCTCCTGTGTTGCTGGAGCCTTTGGAGTCCGCAGGAGCTAAGGGGTCAGCAAACTGGTCAGATGCGTTACGGTGCCTGCGTTTGCAGGGGAGTGACTCCTTCACTCCAAGGGAGATTCTTCTGTTGTCTTGGAGATCCACAGGATCCTGCACGGAGCCTGTATGGATCACGGACAGTGGTGAGACTGGGGACGGCAAGGGAAGACGAAGTCGAGCCCAAGGGAGGTCCAGCAAAGTCCAGCGTGTCCAGACGGTCGAAGTGTAGTGGTATCTTCTTGCAGAATCTTGTCCACGTAAAATCTAATGTCCTGTAGCCAGGTAACCCATTTTATACCCATGGAAAAGGGTTGGACAGATTCTAAGGACCCTCCTAGGGGAGGGACAGGACAGAGGGGTGGCTACACCCATGTCCTTTGTCCAGTTGCACGCCAGAGCAAGTGGCTCCTAGAACTGGTTTGAACTGGACTATGCACAGGGACACCAAGTGTGCCCCTCGTGCAGACTTTCTGGCACTGAGTCAGTGCACCCACCCAGCCCCAATACACTAAATCCTGTCTGGAAGGTGGTAACACCTCCCTGTGACAGGATGCCTATTGTGCTGCCTTCCCCTGCTCGAGCTTGGCTCAGCAGCAGGAGGGCAGACTCGTGTCTGTGGCTGGCAGCATCCATTTTGTGCTGTAAGGCTCGAGAAAGTTGGTACCGGTAGACTTAGGTACCCCCAGAACCTTGGTTCTGAGGGGAGGAATCCTACCTCCCACACCAGTTACTGGGGTGGAGGTATGATTCCAAGGTGTTTGACACCAAACACGACATACTTCGTTGTAGTCGTTTTCGAGATAGCATTTACCGCGAGGTTATAATGCATCTCTGCCTATACGTCTAGTAGTATCACGTACAGCCCGGGAGAATGGATTCCGAAGACTGCAGAGGGGCCCTGCTCATGCAGGAGCTCCCTCTCACGCAAACCCCAGCACCCTGCCTTCAGGATTGTTAAGGCCTGCTATAGGGGTGACTTACAAGGTTTTAAGTGTAGTGATATATATAGATATAGTGAACCTATATCTAAAGTGAATGGTGCAATCACCAACTTACACAGGCTGCAGTAGCAGACCAGAGGTTCCATTTTGCATGGCCTCTCATGGGTGGCATAATATATGCTTCAGCCCATGGGAGGCCTCTGGGGTACCTATGCCGTTGGTACATGGGTACCATATACTAGGGACTTATAAGGGTACCCCAGTATCCAATCTGGAGTTGTACCAAAGTACATATGTTGCAATTTAAGGGAGAAAGCAGCTAGGCTGGGGTCCTGAATAGCAGGATCCCAGCCAGACTAGTCAAAACAGTGGGTGCAAAAAGTGCGGGTAACCATAAGAAGCAGATCCTACTTTCCTACACACATTCAATCATTTTGTTTGTCACTAAAAGAAGTTTAGGGAATCTGAACGTCCAAGCTACATTATAGTAGGTCCTCCGCGGGAAGATAATTTGTCACAATGGAAGTGTTATACATTACCTTATAATGCTCATGATAGTTAATCAAAGACTTTGACTCACTCCACGGCTGGCAAATCCTGCTTTATATTCTTGTGCTAGCAATATGTCATCAAATGGAAATTACAGCCTTTGAGGCTGGAATGTATTGTCTTAAATTAGAGAGATTGAGGGACATTCTCACAGAGGGAAGCACATTTAATCTATTCCACTGCACTCAGTATGTGAACTCTGATAATCCAGATGGATTGTTGTTGAGGATAATCTGGGACTTTATAACACCATCCTACTCTGAAAAAGTCCCCAATGTTGTGAATGGTTCCAAGAACGTTGCCTTTACACCTCCTACTTGCCTTGTAGTCATAACTACAAATAGTGACCTAGTGCATAACTGCTGATATCTCATCCTCCTGTGTGTCCTCTTCACCCAAGACAATTGGTCAAGTGGTGCCCTTACAACATAAAGCTACAGCTGGATGTCATCTGACATGAGGGCCGGTAAACGGCAAAGTAAGAGATAAGATGCATTTATCCTTTTATTGAAATGGGTAGCAGCGTTGACGGGACACCCAGCTGAAGTTTACGATGACGAGCTGAAAGAAATTAGGGCGCTATTTTAAGCTGGTAAATTTGTATGAAGGTGTGGTGAGCATAATATTCCTGACTTTACTTTTGTTTAACTGCTAGGAATTTGTGAAAATGAAGGTGCTAGGATGTATTATTCATAGATTTTTATTATTCCCACTAAGTGTAGCATAAATCTTCCTCATTCAACTTATAGCTGACTTTATTGCTATTGATGTGCCATAACCTAAAAGATGTGCAGAGAGAAGGGTATGCTGTCACGGGGCTGGCAATCATATCTTTTTATCAATGTTCTGATATAGATGCTAGAGTTGTGTAGAGAGTGCCAGCAAATGAGGCATGTGATTGAGACATGTATGCTAGGTCGAAAACACAAATCTAGATGTGAATTTCTTGTGATCTGTTGATTATCACAATATGTCAGACTCCTTAGAACTTATCAGTTAAAGCTTTCTAATAATCATTTTTTTGTTGTATTGCATTAGTTTGAAAATATTTGAGTCCTAACAATGGAAGATGCACTAATAGTGGACTTTTCCACCTGCAGATTATACTGAATGACCGGCAGTGGCAGTGTTGCACAAAAGAATCTATCTGCATTGCTGAGACTAAAAAAAAAAAACATCAAAAGCATTCTTCACATCAATTTTTATAGTACGTCAAACTCACATTAAATCATTTTGTTTGTCACTAAAAGAAGTTTACGGCATCTGAAGGTCCTAGCTACATTATAGTAGGTCCTCTGCGTGAAGATAATTTGGCACAATGGAAGTGTTCTGCATTACCTTATAATGCTCATGATCGCTAATCAAAGTCTCTGACTCCATCCAAGTCTGGCAAAGCCTGCTTTATATTCTTGTACTAGCAATATGTCATCAGATGGAAACTACTGCCTTTGAGGCTGGAATGGATTGGCCTAAGTTCGAGGGATTGAGGGACTTTCTCACAGAGGGAAGCACATTCAACCTATTCTACTGCACTCTGTATGTGAACTCTGATAATCCAGATGGATTGTTGTTGAGGATACTTGGGATTTTGTGACACCATCCTACTTTGAAAAAGTCCCCAATGTTCTGAATGGTTCCAAGAACTATCCCATTACACCTCCTACTTGCAATGCAGTCATAACTACAAATAGTAACTGTGAGAAGCTGGCCTTGTATATGATGTCCACTAATGTAAGACAGTACTATCAATTTCAAAACTGCCAAATTTGAGAGAGACTCTAAATCTTTCAACATTGAACAGGTGTATCCGTTCTTAAAGGAGGATTATTATACCTCGTCAGAATCGCGTCGAGCACTTACCAGGGTCATTCAAAAAACCGCTTCCTCTCGTTCTCGGAGACTTCATCCTCTGAGTCATCGGGGGATTCTGACCCCAGAGAAGGTACATCAAAAAAACAGGTGTCTTTTTTAGACAAGGGCCCACAAAAACAAAGAAGCAGATTCAAACCAATATGGGAGATGAGGACCAGAAATCGGTCTTACAAATCGTAAAACCAACTTCCATAGTGAATCTTTCTATGAAACAGTTGACGAAGGAGGAGGAAGAAGTGCTGAACTTGGGTCTGAAGTTCATATCTAATAGACCTACAGATTACACTAAACTCAAGTTGGAAGCAATTGAGTTTTATAAGAAAATCCGCCTAAAGGCATTCTTTGCAGATAAGGAAATCACCAACGCCGGTGAAGTGACTGGCCTAAGAAATAAGTCAAGTTTTGTTCCACCATTGAATAGTGTCCCTAAAGAAGTAAATGCTTATGAACAAATTGTCCTGTCCTCAATCAGCCAGCTTGAAAAAAAGAATACATTTTGTAAAAGAAATGTATCGCAGAAACAGCAGAAGGCATTGGAAGACCTCAAAAAGGATACATCAGTGGCAATAAAGCAGGCAGATAAGGGAGGTGCGGTGGTAATCTGGCCCAGAGACATGTATTTAGCAGAGGGCAAAAAGCAGGTAACAAATCAAGAGTGGTACCGCCAGCTAAAAGATGATCCTACAAAGGCAGTTCAAGAAAAAATTGGCGAAATATTAAAATCTGGCCTCGAAGAAGGGTTGTTGGGAACTAAAGATTTTGATTTCCTGATGAAAAAATTTCCTAGGACTCCGGTCCCATATTTTCTCCCGAAAATTCATAAGCGACTTAATGATCCCCCAGGGAGACCAATTGTTTTCGGGTGCGACTCCCTTCTCGAGCCGATCTCTAAATATGTCGATTTTTTTCTTAAGCCATTTTTGATTGAAGTTCCCTCGTACCTGCGGGACACTACCGACTTTATTACAAAAGTAGAAGGGGCCCAATTTAATGGTGAAACACAATTGATGGTGTCTTTTGACGTGATTTCACTTTACACCCAGATTCCCCAGGAAGAAGCACTGCAGGTTATTGAATTATACCTTGATAGTAGACAAAAACCACACAGGGTCCCCACTGCATTCAACTTACAGTTAGCAGAAGTTGTTCAAATGAAAAATTATTTCAAATTTGAGGACCAGTTTTACATCCAGGTGAAGGGGACCGCCATGGGTTGTCCCTTCGCGCCGGAGATGGCGGTCTTCTTCATGGCGCAGTTTGAAGAGAAATTTATTTACACAAATAACCCTTTTCAGAACAATGTGCAGCAGTGGCTGCGTTACATTGATGACATCTGGTGCCTGTGGAAGGGGTCACTGGATGAGCTAACAATGTTCCATGAGTGGCTTAATATGAGACATGAGGATATTAAATTCTCTTTATCGTATAGTCAAACAGTGCTGACTTTTCTAGATGTGGAAGTACGCTTAAATGACAACAAGCTGTTTACGTCCCTCCACCGGAAAAGTACAGACAGAAATACCATCTTACACCATAAGAGTGCACACCCGAGGAGTCTTAAAGAAAATCTCCCTTATGGTCAGCTACTCAGGATAAGGAGAAATTGCTCTAGTAGATCTGATTTTGAGACCAATGCCTCTATTTTTTGTAAAGAAATGTCAGAAAGAGGGTACCCGAAGAAGTTGCTCAGACATTCCACAAAAAGAGCATGGAACACACCCCGGGAAGTCCTGTTACAAACTAAGGAGAAACCTCCCCTCGAGAGACTAGTCTGTGTCTCAACATTTGGTCCAGCTACAAATAAGTTTAAACAGATAATCCTAAAAAACTGGCATTTGCTACAAAATATTGACTGCATCAACCAAAGACCACTATTCGCCATGAAGAGGAACCAAAGCATAGGGCAACAAGTTGTTAGGGCTGACATCTTTCCAACAAAAGCTAAAAATGATTTACGCACACAGTGGCAAATGAAATCTATCGAGGGCCATAAGAAATGCGGCAAATGTGCTGCCTGCAATACAACTTTGGAAGGCACTGAGTTTGTACATAATTCCATAAAGTGGAAACATACAGCGTTCACGAATTGTAAAACCAAGAATGTGGTTTATGCGATTGTGTGTCCTTGTCCTAAAATTTACATAGGAAAGACAAATCAACAAATCAATCAGAGGATTACCCAACACCGCTCCCGCATTAAGAAAAAGGTGGCAACCGCACCTATGGTTGACCACTTCATTGCAAATTCACACAGTGAGAATGATTTTAAGTGGACAGTGCTCTTCTCTCTCAATGCACCTAAACGAATGATGGATGTTGACAGCTTCCTACTTCAGAAAGAAGCATATTTAATTCTGAAATACAATAGCGCCTCAACAGGTCTAAACACAATGACTGAGCTAACGAAAATGTAAAATACAACGCACCTTTTAGGAAGTACTTTCAATATTGTTCCGACCTCGTGAGCCAACTGTGAAGCATTAATTTGGACCACGAATCCCAAAATGCACGACCATGGCAATTGTGTGGACCATTATGATTCATCGAGCAGTGATTGGTCCAATCCTTAGGGACCACATTTCCCAAGAACTTTTGAGATGAAAAAATGCAATGGGACCTCGTTTCAAACGCTAACCGTTTGACATTCAGAGTGAGCCAGCGAGCAGGGTGATTATTTCGAGAGGCTGTTGTAAATCACAGGTAAGCCCTCGTTCTTTTTGAATAGTTCATGTTACATGCGTCTTGCGGGTAGCAGATTAATTCATTAAATATCTCTGCTTCCAGCAATATGTGACGGGAACAATTTGGACGTCTTTCAGCAAGCCAGTGTGCAATCTAAACGAGCGGCTGCTTCAGCTGAGAGGTAAGCTCCAGCAAAGTAAAATGTCTCTGTTTCGCTTTTGTAAACACTCGGGCTGAACCAAGAACTGATTATTGTATATTCTTGGCTTTAGAACTTAATACGAGGAAATCCCCCCTAAAAAAAGAGGCCTGTGGAAATCACGAGCAGGAGCTCGTTTTTCAGGTATGCATACATGTAATGAAAGTGGCCACTTGATAACAATGCTTTAAATAGAACTTAGCTGAAACCCCTTCTTTATAAAACGGGTGCCTTTTTATTTTCTCATAGAAAATCAACAGTGTATTGATTGGATGCGGTGCCAGTTTTCGAGCTGGGAATATAAAGTACCACTGCAGGTACGAATTTAATTCCCAATTAATTTTTGGTTCACTTGTTTTTATGGAGCCTTAGAGAATGATTACACAAAATCCTTTTTAATTCTGGCAGGTCTCCAAGACACATTAGATGACTTGGTTTGGATGAAATATCTTTACGTCAGGTATATTTTTGGCCTATTATTGGCAGTCAAGCAAAATTGCAGCATATTTGTGAAAAATAAGGAGCACTAATAATAGTAATGTTTGACTACTTTAGATAAACACCACTGCACATAGGAGTGAAGCATAGTGTACAATCCGAAATTCAGAAGCCCTGATGAGAGTCCTAGTACCTGGTGGACTAGGATCAGAAACGCGTCGGCATTGCCCATTTATGGCATTGTTCATTCATTGAGGAACCTATGATTGAGTTTGGTTTGATGTCGAGGGATTTGAATTGAATTCCCCCTCTTTCTTACATAAAATGCTGTTCCCTTTGATTAGAAAACTTGTTGGAGTCTTGACTATTTAAACACTTAAAATATGCACAATTTCTGAATTCTTGCAAAAATAATTGTCTTCTTGTTGTGATTTTTGTAGTGTTGTGTTCTTAATTTGTTTATATTCTTTTCATTATGTGAATCAGTTTGTTGAATGTTTTTTTGATCACTGTATAGAATCTTTTTGATACGATGATGTCTTTTTCATACTGGAATGTATTGTTTAAAAATTAAATAACTTTTCTTAAAGTAATAAGGGTTAATAAAAACCTGATCAAAAAGAAATAAGCTTTTTTGATCATTACAGCCAAATAATTACGTGCTGAAAACTGACAATAGGTTCAGGTCATCCTTTTTTTCTTCTAAATTTATGGCCCTACCTGTTCCTTGTCCTTGTGGGCCAAACTCCTTTTTAGTTTCACTAATGTAAGTGGGCACCTTGCACCAGTCCAGACAACCCTTATGGTGATTCAAGAGGTCTCGGACAACCTTAGAAAGCTATCCAAGTGATAGCTGTGAAGAGCAGCCTTCAGGCTTAGTCTTGAAGGACTGTAAAGCAGCTTGTTTTACCAGAATGCAATCTGATAGTATAGATTAAATGAAAGAGAACCACACAAGGTTTTTTTAAAAATATGTATTTATTATATAATACTCTCTTGTACGTTCCAGTATCTCCCACCTGGAGATATACACAAAGCACACAATATTATAGCAAAGAAATCACAGTAAATAGCACTAATACACAGCGGTCCCTAGGGGGGGACTGTCCGGGACTGTCTGGGACACAGTCAGGGACTTGGGCAAGGACTGGGAATTGGGTAGAAAACGTACACAGATAGAGGAGTAGAGCCCTGCCCAAGATCACAAAGGAAGTCGGAGGAGAAAAGGGATCCAAAGGGGAAGCCTGTACAAGTGAACAAGATGGCTAAGACTCAAAGGATGGGCACTCAAGAGGCAATTTGGCATTCAGAATAACTACACCCAGGATGGAAATGCAGACATATATACATATATACACACACACATCAACATTAACAATAAAGGGAATGTGAAGTAAAGCACTCGGGAGCTCCACACGTTAAGACTGAAGCTCAGTAAGTTCCTCACCCACAATTGCTGTTACAGATACTGACTGCAAATACCCACATATAGGATATGCATGCAAAGGCAGGGTCTGGCGAGCTGATACCTATGGTGATATAAATGTAACTCAAAGACAATACTCACAGTGAACAAGAAACACCACTTAGGTTGTCAGCTGTGCCCAGGGATCCTGGCGATCAAACAGGAACATGCAAGGCAGTAACAGCAAAGGGGTAGAACTAAATACAAGCACAATAGACAAGGAGCTAGCCAGGAGGAGTGCTTAACAGGAAAGGAAGGAAATCACAGGGCACACTTGGCAGAAAGCAAGTAACAAACATACAAGGTAAAAGAAGCAAGACAGCAGGAATAGAAAGACAGTAAACTAGGAACTGGAACCAAGGAAATGGGAAGAAAAACATTGACTGGAAAAGGATATACAGAAGGGGAAGCTACCAGGGTATACTAGAATAGTATTGAATCAGAAGACAAGAAAACACAGTAGCACTGAAGGCTGTGCTGGAGTAGAAACAAGAATTGAGCAAAAGCTCAAGAGCCAAGGTAGAACTGCAGGCAGTGCTAGTTCAGGAACAGGCAATTACTATAGCTCAGGAGTCAAGGGAGCACTGCAGGCAGTGCTAGTTCAAGGAAACAGGAAATAGCTACAGCTCAGGAAACAAGTAGTCAAGCGAGCACTGCAAGCAGTGCAAATCAGGAACAAGAAATAGCTGAAGCCCAGGAACAGGAACAAAGAATAACTATAGCTCAGGAACTCAGGAAACAAGGTAGCACTGCAGGCAGTGCTAATTCAGGCACAAGGAATAGCTATAGCTCAGGAATCAAGGAACAAGGATTAACTATAGCTCAGGAATCAAGGAATATCAAAAGCTCAGGAAACAAGGATCGGTCTCACCAGAACACAGCTACAATGACCAACACTGGACTGAAGGGAGCTGGGGCTTAAAAGAGCTCACAGTAATCACATGCATCAGGTGTGAGCAGGCTAGCAGCAGCCAGGCGAGCTGAATTCCTCCACCCACCCTTGGCGTGCAGGGGTGGAGACGAAGCAGTGAGCAGGGAATTCTAGGTAATGGAGTGTCAAACATGAGCAGGCTGGCTTCAAGCATGAGCATGATGGAGCAAGGACTCACAAATGAGACTTGCTCGGATGCAATCTTCTCAAAAGTATTAATGTATTAAACTTGTATTGTTTGTACTAATAACTGCACACACAAATATAAGTAGCAAGGAAGCTTGCTTATGTGTTTAAACTAATAAGTAACGCTTGTCTATTCTAAAATGGCCGCTAAAACGCGGGAACTATACTGCGCATGTCTCAACCATATCACGTGGTGTGACGTCTTTCTTTGCTTGGTGGGCAACTCTTGCTTCTGCGCAGTGTGCATTAAAATGGCCGCTTTATGTTTTCACGTGTTACAGCTTGCTCTTGTGTTGCAATTAAACTGTGGTATTTTAATGCTACTAATGCGGGATAGAGTTTATAAATAAATGGGAATAGAGTAGAAAGAGTGGGTATACAGTGAAACATTTTAATTGTGATTTTAATATTTTCTTCTTTGATTTTATTAGTTCGTAAATTTGGGCCTGGGGTTGGTGAACTGAAAACTCGTGTGACAATGGTTCTGTGCATGCTCCCTGAATGGCTGCCCAGAAAGAAAAGGATGAAGTCAACCTGGACGTTGTCCAAGGCCATGACCTGATGGCCAATATTGCTGTACATATAAATGTTCTCACAAAAATGCAACAATGTACCTGAAGAATGTATAAAACTTTGTCATGAGACGGGTGGGAAATAAAGCAAATGTATTAAAATTGATGGGCGGTATTTTAAAAACAAAGGGCTTTCAGAAAATGAATTAAGTCAATATGGTGTGAGGATCAACCCCCTGTCCCTGTCCAATCAGAAGTAGTGGCCCCATAATTCTGCAACATTTAGGGGTGGTACATGGGCGTAGAAGGGTATAACAGATATAGAATTAGCTAATTAGTTTAGACTAGACGCTGAGAGAGTTAGAGGTTCGAGATCCATGACGAGCAGATCGATTGCAGTCTGAACCGCTGTCCAGAGAGGTCCTGAGGTGGGGGCGGCGGAGTACCTCAGAAGGAAGACACAGGAGAATTCGAGGAGAAGCGAAGTACCAGAGAGGGGAAAGACGCAGGCGTCGTTGATAGAGAGGTCACCGGTCCTGTCCTGTCCTGATCCGGGAGGAGGTCTTTGCTCTTCATCCTTCCAGGGTCCTATCTTTTCCAACTCCTTGGCCAAGGGGTTTGATTCTCGCACTTTAGGTAAATATAAATGCAAACCTTAGTTGCACTGCTGTCTCTATCTTCTCCTTTCCTATGGGACCGTCATTAATCGATAATTGATTATTATGCTTCATCCTTGATATGCGATTTAAGTAACATGTGGTTCTGTATTTTATTCTGCTAAATCTTTAGATAAACATTTTAAAACTTCTTGACTCAGTGATTATTTCAGGATTATGAATAGTAATGAACGTCACTCATTTTAAACTTCCTAATTAGCAAAGGATTAATTGGTAAATCATTACTCTTCAATCAGAAAAGTAATTGGTAGCAGGGATTTTGATAAAGAGTACAACTGACCCACCAGCGGAAACTGCTAGCGTAGTATGAATGTATGGGTCCAAGTGAGTATTTTGTGTATGAATGCTTGTTGCTAGTAACCCGCTGGATCAGTTTTCTGGTTATCAGAGGATGGTTGCACTTTGTTAATTGGGTAATGAGAATTTTATTTGTATGAACTAACATCCGTTATTTGTTTAAAGTCGTTTTATGTTGTCCAGAAATCCCCGGGGAAAATTGAATAGCGGATGGTAAGTGGAAGCCATACTGCAGTGAGGTTATCTGTCAGGCAGAAATAGTACTGAAAAGTTAAGTAGGGCTATCAGTACTTGTTAGGGACTCTATGCGTGTAAGTGACAGCTAAGGAATATGCTAGTGAAAATTTGATGTTATATCACCTAGAAAGGGTAACATTGAAGAAGTAGCAGGTATTTCTGAAGCTTGTGTGAAGAGTAAACGGAAGGGTTTTACTCGTAGTATATGCATAGTAAACGGAAAGGTTTTACTAAGTGTGAGAGAAACTATCCTTTTCAATTTAGAGAAACTGGCACGATAGCGAATGTTTTATGTTGTTACTGAATTTAATAAGAAGCGTAGAGAGTATAAAGTTTTACGTACGATTTTGTAAAGGGAGGGTCAGTTACCGGAGAGGAAGCTGACGTCACAAAACGCCGCGCTGGGATTGGTTGAAACCGCGGGCGTAGAAAGACTCTTGTAAAGGAGGGGTTAGTAGTCAGGAGTAGTACTGACGTCACAGGTACCGCGCTGGGATTGGTTGAAACAGCGAGGGACAGAGAAACGCAGATTGTAAAGGAGGGGTTGACAGAAAATACGTCACTAAAAGGCCGCGCTAGGATTGGTTTAGAGACAAAAGTTAGCTGGAATCTGATTGGTTGTTACCATAGAAGCTGAAATCCTACTGGATAGTGGAGATTGTATGTTAAAAGGTGATCCAACTTTAATAGGAGTCCGTCCGGATAGGAGATTCCTAGGCTTTGCCGAATATAACTTCATAAATAGAGATTTACCCAGAATGTATGGAGAGAAGAGGAAAATGTCAGTTCTACAAAAGATTAAGAATTATTTTAAAAAGTATAAACCAATCAAAACTAGGGATGGAATTATCATTCCACCAGCTAAAACACCCGCTTCATTCATGATGATGGAAAGAGGTTATCATACTTGTGTATGGATAGAAAATTGGATGGAATATACCAAAAATGATGGAATACTAGCTTTTCCCGAGAATGGTACTTTCAATGGGAGAATTCTTCAAAATTTGAGATTAAGAATGAATGACCTAGAACCAAGACCTAGATTAACTCAATACGAAGCCCTAGACGAATGGGAAACCGAGGCATTTGAACGTGACCGATCCAGAAGTAATAGGGGTTATCGGGGATTTTTTCTTAGATACCAAAATGAGTCGAGGGACGGTCAGATGAAACAGTGGAGAAGAGCAATGCTCACAGAGGGTCTGTATCCCATATTAATGGCAGAAGAATCATTAGGGAGTAAATGCACAGAAAAGACAAAACATTTAACTAGATTTGGAGATTCTGAAGATGAATTTATGGAAGAAATATTAAAGAACCCACCACCATATCAGGAAGGGACAAGTGGATGCACCCCTAGTGCACCCTTGCTAAAGACACCCTTGGTACCACAAGTATTGCATGATTCGCCAGTTAGTAGAATACTTCACGATAAGGAAAAAGAAGCAATAGATAAAAACAGAGCAGAATTAATTCAGAAAGTAACACAATTGAGTATTCATCCTGATTCATTGACCATACCTGTAACAATTGGTCCAGTGGTTCCCTTATATGGTGACAAAGTAACTTATCCCAAGCCTCTAGTTATGCCTACACCTGTGAATGTTCCTAAACCTGAAGCAGTAGTAATGGTTGAGGATCACTTTAGTGATTGTGAGTCTATGATTTCATTAATGGACTTGCCCATTCGAGATTCTGTAAATAGTACTCCAAGAAGAGTAACACCTGGTTGCTCCAAAGATGTAAACATAATAACCTCATCAGGAACGAAAAGTGCCACAGTAGTTATCCCAGAAGACTTAGAAAGATGGGCACAAGGATCAGAAAAACAGAGTTCACCACCAAAGATCATGGACATTTATAAATTAAAAGTTGAATTAGAAGAAATGATAGCAGGAAATGTAGGAGTAGATCGCCTAAATACCTACGATGAAGAAGAATTATTGTTCGTATGCAGAAGCATCACAAGAAATGCAAAAATACTTCATGAGAAATTATCAGACTTAGCTCAACAGATGGGAATTGAAATAGGGAAGTCAAAAGTATTACAAAAACCCTATAGAGCAGAATTTTCAGATAAGGATTTGGAAAACATGAATGCCTCTGGAAGAAAATTACAAGTAAAGGAATTAATGACAGTCTTGCAGAAATGGGGAGAACTAGATAAATGGAAGGTTAGATGGACAAAGAAAAAGGAAGAGGCCCGATACAATAGAACAACTTCTGAATATTTAATGAAGGAAACAGGGAAAGGAGATCAAATGTACCTGATGCGAGAAGTTCCAGGAGGGGGATATGTACATGTCCCATGGAGCAGACAGGATATTTTGTCATTTACGAATGATTTTCCAAAGTTGAGAGAAAAGCCGATTGAATGGTACAAGCAGGTTGAGAGGTTTGTGAAGGTGTTAAAGGTATTGTTGAAAGATTTAGATGTTTTGTTCGACATAGTGGTACCTGCCGATTTGTGGACAGATTGCAAAATCACAGTTGATTGGCCCAGTGAAGAGTATCCTAGAGATCCAAAGACAGGTGCCCCGTCAAGCGATGTCATGAAAAAGTATCAGCAGGTGATAACTTACCTGAAAGGGAAAATACCACCAAAAGAAACAGATTGGGTGAAAATAGATAGAACTACCCAAGAAGCCAGTGAATCGGTACACGCCTACTATGAACGTTTATTGCAGGTATTTAAGCAGTATAGTGGATTTGAGGATATTGGAGATAAAAACATGAGTCAGTTTGTCTACCGATTTGTTTACGGTCTGAAGCCAGAGATTTGTCAGATGATTAAGCAGCACATGTTATGTTGGCAAGGGAAGCCCATAGACGAGATTCTGAAATATGCAAAATATTGTGGAGATGACATTGAGGATAGGCACAAGAAATTACAGGAGAAAGTAATGTGGGCTCAGGTGAAAATGGCTGAGAAACAGGGAATCAATTTGGAAAATCCAAGTGATAATCAGGGAAAAGATTCTGGAACGAATGGTGACTCTGGGAATGGAGGAAAATTGAGAGGAAGAATGAGCAGAGAAGAGGCTAAAAAGAAGTTTCCTTGTCACGGGTGCGGAAAATTGGGGCATTGGAAGGATGAATGTAAAAAGATTCGGAGTAATAATGGCCCAAATCAAAATTTAAATCCACAGACGCAGAATGACTCACAGCAGGATGTAAATCCTCAGAGTCAGTTGCCACCTGCACCTATACAGGGTAATGTAAGCAGAGCAAAGCACGGTACAGACGTCTGATATCAAGGAGGAAGTGGTAAGAATGATTATGTAACATCACAATTTCTTTTACAGGACGATTTTTGTACCTATAGCAATTGACGGTGCCTAGGAGAGGGGGAGAAGGAGTGCATTCTTGGTGCATCCTTACCAGTAGATCAGTCAGGTCCATATGTTGAAGGAATTGTGAAAGGTAATGATATTACTTTCCTTTTGGACACTGGTGCTACCAGGTCTACTGTGAGAACAGCAGACATCCCTGACCTTCCTCTCTCTGGAGAAGCTATCCAAGTTGTGGGGGTGGCTAATCAAAAGATTAGAACTCCTCTTACCGAACCAATGGAAGTAAAAATCGGAAACTTTAGAGAAATGCATCAATTTGTAGTATGTGATTCCAGTCCAGTAAATTTATTGGGCCGGGATTTGTTATGCAAAATGAATTGCACAATTTTCTGCACGCCGGATGGTGTGGCAGTTCAGACCCCAGATGAAGACCATGTATATAAATTTATGATTGCAAAACCAGGTACAGAAGTAGATGAGATGTTTTCTTTGATAACAAAAGACGAGTTACCAGAAGAACTGAAAACTACAGTGAATTCCATGGTATGGGATTTCACAGGGAAGGAAGTAGGACTTATGGCCAAAATAGACCCAGTTAAGATTACTGTAAAAGAAGGTGCAATTTTCCCAAACACCAGACAGTACAAAATGAGTGCAGAAGTAAAAGCAGGAGTCATTGAGGAAATAAACAGAATGGTAAAACAGGGAATATTAAAAGAGGTAATGAGTAGCCCTTGTAACTCACCAATCATGGGTTTGAAGAAACCTAGTGGAAAGTATAGGATTGTTCACGATCTGCGCAAAATAAATAAGATCGTGGAACCTTGTTGTCCTATAGTGCCCAAACCTGCCGTAATTTTATACCAGATACCTTGGAGTGCAGGATGGTTTACTGTGATTGATTTATGCCAAGCATTCTTTTCGATACCCTTGCATCCAGACAGTCGGTATCTATTTTCATTTAAATTTGAGAACAAAGTCTATGTATGGAATTGTGTTCCCTTAGGGGTACACGGAAAGTCCTTCCATCTTCAATCAGATATTGAAAAAGTGCCTAGAGAAACTAGTGATGCCAGGAAGCTCAGTTTTAGTACAGTATATAGACGACTTACTGGTGGCATCTAACACCAGAGAAGACTGTGTTGTTGACACCATTGCATTATTAAATCATTTAGCTGAAGAAGGGCATAAAGTTTCACCTGAAAAATTGCAGTTCTGTACAACAGCAGTTAAGTATCTAGGACACCAGATTGAGAGGGGCAAAAGGAGAATAACAGCTGAAATAATAAAATTAATAAAGAAAATGCAAATGCCTGTTTCTCAACGAGAAGTGAGAATGTTTCTTGGAATAGTAGGTTATTGTCGACAATGGATACTAGGATTTTCACTGTTAGCAAAGCCCTTAATACAAATGACAAAAAAGAAGGCAAAGGACCCAGTTGAGTGGGATGATGAAAGCGTAGGAGCTTTTGTAAAATTAAGAAATGCTTTGTGTGCAGCACCTGCCCTAGGCATGCCTGATTATAAAAGAAAATTTGCATTATTTTGTCATGAAAGAGAAAATTGTGCACTTTCAGTCTTAACCCAGAGACATGGTTTGGACAGACGTCCTATAGCATATTTTTCTGCTACATTGGACCCAGTGGCAGCCGCATTGCCAGGCTGCTTAAAAGCAGTGGCGGCTACCTGTTTGAGTATTGAACAAAGTGAGTCAATTGTAATGGGACACCCTGTAAAAGTGTTTGTTCCACATGCGGGTGTGATATTGTTGACAAGAACCCGAACTCCGCATCTTACTCCTAGTCGGCTGACTAAATATGAAAGAATAATACTGGGTGCTGAAAATGTGACCATTGTAAGGTGCACGATAGTAAATCCTGCTACCTTACTACCAGACCCATATCATGAGGAAGTTAAAGATGATGAAGAAGAACATGATTGTTTACAAGTCACAGAGTTGTGCACAAAACCACGTCCTGACATTCAGGAACTGCCCCTCAGGAAGCCAGACAGGGAGCTGTTTGTTGATGGGTCATGCCAAAGGCATGAAGATGGAAAACTAACTGCAGCATATGCAGTGTGTGAACTAACTGGAATAGTCGAAGCATCCTATTTACCGGGAGTCAAATCTGCACAAATAGCTGAATTGATCGCATTGATAAAGGCTTGCAAAATTGGGAGGAATCAGAGAGTAACTATATTTACAGATCGCCAATATGGTTACGGGGTTGTGCATGATTTTGGCCAACTATGGATGCAGAGGGATTTCATGACTTCTTCAGGATCCCCCATTAAAAATGGACAGTTCGTAAAAGAACTACTGGAGGCAATACAATCACCAAAAGAATTGGCTGTGGTGAAATGTGCCGCACACCAGTCAGGAGATGACTGGGTGGTAGTTGGCAAAAGATACGCAGATCTTGTGGCTCAACATTGTGCCAAAAACAGACTGTCAGTTAATAAAAGGGTTGAAAGGATGGGAATCAGCTGCCAACTTATGCTGTATGCACCTCCTGAAACATGGAATGATGTGAAACGATTGCAAGATGATGCCGATGAGAGTGAAAGAAGTACATGGATTAAAGTGGGATGTTCTCAGAGGACAGACGATGATGTATGGATTTGTGCCGATGGCAGACCAGTCATGCCTGACTGTCTACTGTCACAAATGGCCAGGATGTATCATGGAGACACACGTAGGGAGAGATGCAATGATTAGGCTCTTCAGACAAAATTGGTACAATCCAAGGTTTAGGGCGGTAGCAGAGAGTCTTTGCCAGAGATGTTTAATTTGCCAAATGCATAATCCAGGAAGGAAAACAATAATTGGGTTTGGAAAAATTGGAAAGGCAGAGGGTCCATTTATGAGATTACAACTTGATTTCATCCAGTTACCACCATGTAGAGGGTTGAAATATGTACTTGTCATAGTGTGTCTGTTTTCAAAGTGGGTGGAGGCTTACCCTACCAGGAGGAATGACAGCATTACAGTCGCAAAGTTGTTGCTACGTGAACTCATTCCTAGATTTGGTTTTCCAGTAACTTTGGAATCAGATAGAGGAAAGCACTTTAACAGTGAAGTGATTAAGATAATCTGTGAAGCATTCCAAATTGAGCAAAAATTGCACTGTGCATATCGTCCAGAGGCTTCTGGAGTGGTTGAACAAATGAATGGCACAATAAAATCCAGACTGGGAAAAATGTGTGCATCAACATCATTAGATTGGCCAGATGCATTGCCTCTTGTTTTAATGGGACTCAGAAGCATTCCTGATAGAAACACTGGATTGAGTCCGCACGAGATAATGATGGGAAGAGCAATGAGACAAGCACATGTTCCCACAAATAAACTGCTGAATATATCTGATGATATGGTTCTGGATTATTGCAAAGGATTGGCTGACCTAGTGCGTTCTGTCTCTCACCAGGTTGGAGAAGACGCAGTTTCCAGGCAGCCTGAACAAGAACATGATCTGAGTCCCGGAGGCTGGGTGGTAGTGAAGAATCACACCAGAGAAATGTGTCCATCACCTAGATGGGGCCAACCTTGTCAGGTCATACTGGTTACGAACACAGCAGTGAAGTGTGCAGGATTTCCTAATTGGATTCATGTAAGCCACACCAAAAGAGTACCAGATCCTGAAGAAGAAAATCCTCAGACAGTATCGATCACTGAGGAAGCTGAAGGTTGCCCAGCTGAAGAATCTCAGGAACAAGATTCGAGGGAAGCTGAAGAAGAACAACCGAGCACAAGTCAGGACTGGATACCAGTGGTGGAAATTCCTGAAATTTACCACAGAACAAGAAGTCAAGCAAATTTGGAAGAAATTGAAGAAGATCAGATAGGTGAAGAAGAAGCAGCTCAGGAAGAAGAAGAAGACACAATAAGAGAACCTGAGCAGGACCAGATAGGGAGAGGAAACTGGGCTCAAATTAAAGAAGAACCAACAGACTTTGAGCAGGGACAGACAGGTCTAGAAGAACGCGGTCAGGCTGCAGAAGTACAAAGTGCAATAAGCCCTGATCAGAACCAGTTAGATCAAGAAAAATGCATAGAAGAAGAAGATCTTGAGAATCTCGAGCATGGAAATGTAAATCAAGAACAAGATCAATTACTAGAGACTCACAGTGGAGCAGCTGAAGAGAAACAAATAAGACCTGAAAAAGAACAAATAGAAGAAGAAACTGAAATTGAAGAAAAAGAAACTGTAACACCACCTGAAAATAAAAGAATTTCTGAAGAAGAAAATAAAGAGAAAGCGCCAACAGAGAAATCAAGAAAAGGTGATCATTGGCCAAGTGTCATTAAAAGAGTAAAATACCACATAACAACCAGAAGTGAAGATCCAGAACAAGTAAACGAAGTAACAAGCCAAACGGGACAGAAAAGTAAAACCGAAAACCGAAGAAGCAAAAGACTGAAACTTGTGAACAACAAATTTAAAGGTCCTGATTGGACTTATATTATTCTCGAAGATTACGAAAGCTCAGAATCAAGTGAAAGTGGTGAAGAAGGAACAAGTGCAGAACTGATTTATGAAAAAGAAATAGAACCACCTTGAGAACATAAAGAAACTTGAAGAAAACAATAAGAAGAACAATCGTCCTTGTCAAAATGCCGGACGATAGAGTTACTGGGAGACCAAAGCAGAAAGGTTGTAAAAGAAGCTGTGCTATATGCATATGCAATCTGGTAGTGATGCTTATAGTATGGTTAGTTGTGATCGTAGCAATTCCTTACCTTATGATAATAGATAAAAAGATTAACAACGAAACAAAGGAAAGGACAGATAACTTGAAAAGTAATAGAGTAGAACTAAAAGCAGAAGATGAACCAGAATTTCATCATGAAGTAACAGATAATGACACTAGTCTGAATGTTTTCACAAAATTATTGTTTCAATATGTAGATACCATGGAAGTTAGTAATTGTTATGTCTGTATGAAACTACCTGAATCAGTAGCAGAAGGGTTAACGTATCATCACTTGCCATTAACCTATGGCATATCATGTAGTGTACTGACTAGTTTATTTTATAGAACAGGGCGACTGCAGTATTATTATTCAAATATAGATGTGATATTTTCTGAGGTTCCGATTAGAAAGAATATGAATCCAGTGCTTAGTAGTAAAGATGCACAGTTTATGGGAGAATTTTTCTTAACAATGAAATCAATAGACATAACACATGCACATAGAAGCAATTTAACATGTTCATTACATGAAGAAGAAAAGATATTTTTGAATGTAGTGGAGAGTAGAAGACAAGATTTCCAGAAGAAAGCTTCTGAGCATAAGGCTCATCTGCCACCTTGGGCTGAGAAAGAGGGTAGTTACACACCTGGCAAGGCTCAAGCTGCTATGGCTCTAGATTTTGTAAAGACAGGGAAAATTTGTCTACATAGGTTAAAGACTGAGTATAACAATATTTTCATCGGTACCAGTGAATGTGAACACAATTTCTTAATTCTTGGAGGTTGGGGACTCAAAGGAGGAACAGATTCAGTTTTTCCTGGAATCTATTATGTGTGTGGGAATAAGGCTTACTTTAGGCTTCCTGCACGGTGGTATGGAAGTTATTTTGGAATAGTATTTCCAAAGATATACCACGTAAAAAGAAACACTGGCAGCAATGAAAATACTAGTGAATTAACACGCAAGAAAAGAGCTAGTTTTTCAGAAATTATAGGTGATATATTCGCTGCATTGATACCTTCAGTGGGAATAATTCTGAACTCAAGGAAAATATGTAAATTATCTACAGTGGTTGATCGTTTATCAACTCACACTGCTGGAGGATTTCTAATGATTAATGCGGAGATGGTTGCGATTAGATCTATGGTAATGCAAAATCGACTTGCTCTTGATATTATATTGGCAAAAGAGGGTGGAGTCTGTAAATTATTGAAGACGAAACACTGTTGCACTTATATACCTGATAAAAGTGAAGAAATTGGAACGTATATACAGAATATAACTAAACTTGAGAAGGAACTGAAACCACTGGAAGTTGATAGTGTATGGGAAAGATTGACCAATAGTATTAGGTCAATTGGTACCTGGTTTGCTAATGTAGGGAAAGGACTTATAGGTCAAATATTAGTACCCTTAGCAGGGATAGCAATAATAGTACTGTCAATAACAATATGGTGCAAATGTTGTAGAAAGAATGAATCGTATAATGTAACAGGAAAAGGAAAGAAGAGAAAGTTTGATGAAATTAAAGATTTAAGAAGTGAATTATACAAGAAACTGAAAGGAGATGTGAAAAATAGAAAGTGTAAAAATGAAAGTGAAACTATATTATGCTAAAAGTTGGCAACTGGTTGTGGGTAGTAATTGATGGCTCAAACGCCATCAGAGAGGGGATTGATGGAGCAAGGACTCACAAATGAGACTTGCTCGGATGCAATCTTCTCAAAAGTATTAATGTATTAAACTTGTATTGTTTGTACTAATAACTGCACACACAAATATAAGTAGCAAGGAAGCTTGCTTATGTGTTTAAACTAACAAGTAACGCTTGTCTATTCTAAAATGGCCACTAAAACGTGGGAACTATACTGCGCATGTCTCAACCATGTCACGTGGTGTGACGTCTTTCTTTGCTTGGTGGGAAACTCTTGCTTCTGCGCAGTGTGCATTAAAATGGCCGCTTTATGTTTTCACGTGTTACAGCTTGCTCTTGTGTTGCAATTAAACTGTGGTATTTTAACGCTACTAATGCGGGATAGAGTTTATAAATAAATGGGAATAGAGTAGAAAGAGTGGGTATACAGTGAAACATTTTATTTGTGATTTTAATATTTTCTTCTTTGGTTTTATTAGTTCGTAAATTTGGGCCTGGGGTTGGTGAACTGAAAACTCGTGTGACAATGGTTCTGCGCATGCTCCCTGAATGGCTGCCCAGAAAGAAAAGGATGAAGTCAACCTGGACGTCGTCCAAGGCCATGACCTGATGGCCAATATTGCTGTACATATAAATGTTCTCACAAAAATGCAACAATGTACCTGAAGAATGTATAAAACTTTGTCATGAGACGGGTGGGAAATAAAGCAAATGTATTCAAATTGATGGGCGGTATTTTAAAAACAAAGGGCTTTCAGAAAATGAATTAAGTCAATATGTTGTGAGGATCAACCCCCTGTCCCTGTCCAATCAGAAGTAGTGGCCCCATAATTCTGCAACATTTAGGGGTGGTACATGGGCGTAGAAGGGTATAACAGATATAGAATTAGCTAATTAGTTTAGACTAGACCCTGAGAGAGTTAGAGGTTCGAGATCCATGACGAGCAGATCGATTGCAGACTGAACTGCTGTCCAGAGAGGTCCTGAGGTGGGGGCGGCGGAGTACCTCAGAAGGAAGACACGGGAGAATTCGAGGAGAAGCGAAGTACCAGAGAGGGGAAAGACGCAGGCGTCGTTGATAGAGAGGTCACCGGTCCTGTCCTGATCCGGGAGGAGGTCTTTGATCTTCATCCTTCCAGGGTCCTATCTTTTCCAACTCCTTGGCCAAGGGGTTTGATTCTCGCACTTTAGGTAAATATAAATGCAAACCTTAGTTGCACTGCTGTCTCTATCTTCTCCTTTCCTATGGGACCGTCATTAATCGATAATTGATTATTATGCTTCATCCTTGATATGCGATTTAAGTACCATGTGGTTCTGTATTTTATTCTGCTAAATCTTTAGATAAACATTTTAAAACTTCTTGACTCAGTGATTATTTCAGGATTATGAATAGTAATGAACGTCACTCATTTTAAACTTCCTAATTAGCAAAGGATTCATTGGTAAGTCATTACTCTTCAATCAGAAAAGTAATTGGTAGCAGGGATTTTGATAAAGAGTACAACTGACCCACCAGCGGAAACTGCTAGCGTAGTATGAATGTATGGGCCCAAGTGAGTATTTTGTGTATGAATGCTTGTTGCTAGTAACCCGCTGGATGAAGCAAGCTGGCTTTAACAAAACCCGGCATGGATTGGGAATGGATGACAATTTGCAAGTAGAAACCAAATGCCTGGAAGTCAGTATATGCATGAAGGGGAGAGTTTACAAGCTTATTAGAACACTGGAGAGCCCCACAATTCAGACCCCTGGTGGTGGGCACGAGAATGCAGGGAGCGAGTCGTGACAGGGACTGAACCATATACTAAAAAAGTGGTATAAGAACGGCGACTCGAGTCAGGACAATGTCGAGCGGATGCAGAATTTCTGGGACCCCAAGGAACCACCTAAGGTGAATAGATAGGGACCCCACGGAGAGCGTGTGCAGTGTGAGTACGCAACCGTGTGCTCCGTACAAGTCTATGTGCAAGTTGCAGTTGGATTTTTAAAGATTAAGGAACCTTCCCAGTGGACCCTGAAGAAACCACGTGGAAGACTGAAGGTTGGAGAGCCAACCCACCCGTTACAGAAGTTGCCTATCCCAGGGAACCCGGGTGCATAGGTGTGAAGTGGCGTCGGAAACCGCAGTCGTACCCAATGTAGGACTTCAGGAAAGTGCCGCTGCTGGAAGAGGAGGAAGTGTCTGTGGGAATCCAAATGTGGATTCTTGGTGAAGAGTACCTGAAAGCAGAGGGGACAGAGTCTGGGTCACTGGAGAGTGACCAGGGGCTCGATAGACGAATGCCCACCGATGTCGGGTGCTTCAGGATTGATGTCGATGACCCTGACTTGGCAGCTGTGGGGACCAGGCGATGCTGAGGATGACCAGGAGCCAGATACGAGCTGTCCCACGAAGGATGTCAAGTGCTGAGGGGTCGGTATCCGGCAGGAGCACCAACAAGCCTTGGCAAAAGCAACCCACGCAGGAGGTCAAGAAGTTGCAGGAAGAGGACCAGCAAGGTCCAGGAGACTCACCACCAGCAGGGGAGTCAGGCCAAGCCCAGAGCAATCGGGGAGCCCAAAAAAGTCATAGTTGACCCTCCACAGGACCCACAGGTCGAAGACACTGAAGTCGCAGGAGGACCTCGGGCAGCTTTACAAAACGACAGGCCACGGAGGCACACGGTGCGATGTGGTCGAAGATCAGGAGAAGTTGCCAGAGGTTGGGGCTACTTGGAGCCCAATGCACTTGCTGCAGAATTGCCAACAAGCATTTGCTCTTTCAAAAGTATGCTGTGCAGAGGCTTAAAATGGGCGGAGGGTCACGAGGACAGAATATCCTTATATGCCGACGATATCCTGTTGTGTCTTGCATTGCTGGCAAGATCAATAGAGTCCTCAACATTTTCAAGAATTTTGGTAAATATTCAGGATACTCCATTAACTGGTCCAAATTAGTAATCTACACGCTCCATGGATCACATCCAAAACTGTAAAAAGAATGTGATGCCACAATTGTAGATGAGGGTTTCCGATACCTCGGTATATATATAACCCCAGACCCGGAGCTATTCTATACTAAAAAATCTAGCAAATCCCCTATTTAGATTGCAAAATGATGTGCGTCATTGGAGGACGCTGCCCCTGTCTCTGCTGGGACGTGCGGCACTGTTCAAAATGCTGGCATTGCCGCGTTTCCTATATATCCTACAGAACAGCCCATTCAAGGTCCCCGAAGCCTACTCTAAAAATGTAGAAAGTGAACTAAGAACACTACTCTGGGACGGCAAAACACCGCGTATTGCCACACATAAACTCACAAGAAGCTGGTACGATGGTGGTATAGCACTTCCCAATCTAACACTCTATTATTGGGCGGCCCAACTAGTTATCAATCAATGGGTGTACAGCCCCCGAATAGAACCTGCACTTCACTTGGATAGACTTCAAATGGGGAAGGAAGGATATAATGGGGCCTTATAATCCAGACCTAAACAAAAACGCTATACAGGCCCCACGGCCCTAACTGTTGATATTTGGCACCAGGCATATAAAACGCTTGGATGGCACGAAACAATAACCCAAGCCACCCCACTATGGTCAGCACAACGACTGGGTATACTGAGCACCCAGCCGGGTTTCGATAAATGGGACACCATCGGAATTTCCACCATTGGTGACCTGTGGAAAAAAGGGATAATTCCCCATTTTTCAGACCTGCAAAAGGAGTATGATCTCGGCCAACAGGAAGTGGTTCGATATATGCAAATCCGGCATGCACTCATCGCAAATATACCCACACGGGGGAGGTTCCGGTTGCGTCCCCACTAGAGGATAGACTATTATCCGAACCCATGACCAAGAAGGCTATATCCCTGACATACCAAAAACTGTGTAATAATTTACCCAACCCACTCACACGACTCCGTGATCACTGGCAGGAAGCCATTGGGCTGCTCGAAGATGACGAGTGGCAAATGGCATTAATGTCCCCACGTGAGGCAGCCATACCACTCAGACTCCGTCTGATTCTGCACAAAATTCTACACAGAACGTACCTAACCGGGGCCACACTAACCAAACTCGAGCGCAGGGAAAACGCACGCTGTCTCCGCCACCTCATGGAGTAAGCAACATTCCATCACGTGCTATGGAGCTGCCCCAGTATATCACCATTTTGGGAAAAGGTCACACGACAAATGCAAAAAGCAATAGGGAAAGATATCACGCTAGCACCCAAACTCAGACTGCTCAATGTATGGGATGCCACAGATCTCACTAGCATTGAACAACAATGGGCCACATTGGGGTACACACTGGCCAAACGTAATATAGCTATGCGATGGGGTGTTAAGAACCCACCAATAATCTGGGACTGGGCGAACAAAATGGATAAATGTATGGTTGCAGAGAAGGAGGTCTTCAAAAGTAGAGGCTGCCCCAAAAAGTGGGATAAGAATGGGGAAAATGGAACTCATACAGAGGAGAGATCTGCATCTCTCGAGCTAGCGGGGGGACAAGAACAGGAATAGACTTATATGAAGCTGTACCTCATACTGCCGTTGTCATGGGGGTCACTGCTATGTTGTGAACTCTCTCCTGTTTTAAATGGAAAGCTATTATGACCTGTACTGTTGTTCTGTTTAAGATTAATAAAAAGAATGTTTAAAAAATAAAAAAAGTACGCTGTGCACAGGGGTTCGGGTATTGCAGCCCCCACGAGGGATTCTGACCTCAAACTGGGTGAGAGGGCAGCTCGGGCCTCGAGGGACGTAGAAACCCACGTCCTGTGTTGTTGAACCCTTCGGAGTCCGTAGGAGCTCAGGATCAGCAGACCAGTCAGCAGTGTTGCAGTGCCTGCGAATACAGGGGAGTGACTCCTTCACTCCAAGGGAGATTATCTTCAGGTGTGTTGGATGCTCCACAGGCCCTACATGGATCCTGTATGGTGCATGGGCACAGATGAGGCAGCAGACTGAGAGGGAGACGAAGTCAGGCCCAAACAAAGTCCAGAGTGCCCAGATGGTCGAAGTGCAGTAGTTTCAGTTCTGAATCTTGTCCACGACGAATCTAGGGACCTACTCCCAGGTAAGCCCTTAAATACCCTAAGGAAAGGGTTGGGAAGATTCAGGGGACCCTCCCAGGGGAGGGTCTCGACAGGGGGGAGGTTGCTCCCACGTCCTTTGTCCACTTTCGTGCCAGAGCATGAGCCAACGGCTCCCAGGACTGGTTTGAACTGGACTATGCACAGGGACACCAAATGTGCCCCTCCTGCAGGTTTTCAGGCACTAGCGCACCCACCCAGCTCTAATACACTAAATCCTGTCTGGGAGGTGGTCACACCGCCCTGTGACAAGATGCCTATTGTTCTGCCTTCCCCTGCTCGAGCTTGGCTCAGCAGCAGGAGGGCAGAAATGTGTCTCAGGTTGGCAGCAACCATTTTGTGCTGTCCGGGACTATAAGGCTGGTACCGGGAACAACGAGAGCCTAACAGAGGGCTCTCCCGGTGGGTGGAATCATACCTCCCACACTGGTTACCGGTGTGGGGGTATGATTCCATCATGTTTGACACCAAACACAATAGGGTTTGTTGCAGCCGTTTTCGAGATGGTCATTGCGCGGTCAAGTAATGCCTCTCTATATTAGTATATGGCTGCTTCCCTAACAACCCGGAAGAATAGACTCCGTAGGCTGCAGGGGTGCCCTGCTCATGCAGGGGCACCCTCTCTCTTAGAACCAAGCACCCTGCCCTCAGGATTGTAAAGGGCTGTTAGAGGGGTGACTTATAGGTTTTAAGTGCAGTGACCCTTAGATATAGTAAACCTATATCTTAAGTAAGTGGTTCATGCACCAACTTACACAGGCTGCAATGGCAGGCCTGTAGGTCCATTTTGAATGGTCTCTCATGGGTGGCACAATACATGCTGCAGCCTATGGGAGACCTCTGGGGTACGTATGCCCTGGGTACATGGGTATCATATACTAGGGACTGACAAGGGTACCCCAGTATCCAATCTGGGGTGTACCTAACTACATAGCATAACAGTTTAGGGAGAAAGCAGATAGACTGGGGTCCTGATTAGGAGGATCCCAGACTAGTCAAAAACAGCATTACATTCAGCAAAAAGTAGGGGTAACCATAAGAAGCAGATCCTACTTTACTACAGTAACCTAGTGCCTAACTGCTGATATCTCATCCTCCTGTTTGTCCTCTTCACCCAGGACAATTGGCCAAGTGCTGCCCTGAAATCATAAAGCTACTACGGGATGTCATCTGACATGAGGGCCGATAAATGGCATAGCAAGCGATAAGATACATTTATCCTGGTATTGAAATGGGTTTCAGCGTTGACAGGAGACCCAACTGAAGTTTAGGATGCCGAGATGAAAGAAATCAGGGCACTATGTGAGACTGATAAATTTGTATGAAGGTGTGGTGATCATAATATTCCTGACTTTACTTTTGTTTAACTGCTAGGAATGTGTGAAAATGAAGGTGCTAGGATGTATTATTCATAGTTTTTACTATTCCAACTAAGTGTAGCATAAATCTTCCTCTCTCAACTTATCAACTGACTCTATTGCTATTGGGGTACCATAACCTAAAAGATGTGCAGAGAAAAGGGTATGCTGTCATAAGGCTGGCAATAAGATCTTTTTATCAATGTTCTGATATAGATGCTAGAGTTGTGTAGAGACTGTCAGCAAATGAGGCATGTGATTGAGACATGTATGCTAGGCGAAAACACCAATCTAGATGTGAATTTCTTGTGATCTGTTGATTATCACAATATGTCAGACTCCATAAAACTTATCTGTTAAAGCTTTATAAAAATCAGTTGTTTGTTGTATTGCATTCATTTGAAAATATTCGAGTCCTAACAATGGAAGATGCGCTAACAGTATATGTAGGAAAGTAGGATCTGCTTCTCATGGTTACCCCCACTTTTTGCTTCATGTTACAGTGCTTTTGACAAGTCTGACTGGGATCCTGCTAATCAGGACCCCAGTCTATCTGCTTTCTCCCTAAAATGGTATGTCATGTACTTAGGTACACTCCAGATTGGATACTGGGGTACCCTTGTCAGTCCCTAGTATATGGTACCCATGTACCCAGGGCATAGGTACCCCAGAGGCCTCCCATGGGCTGAAGCATGTATTATGCCACCCATGAAAGGTCATGCAAAATGGAACTACAGGCCTGCCATTGCAGCCTGTGTAAGATGGTGCATGCAAATCTTACTTTAGAATTTGGTTTCATATATCTAAGGGTCACTGCACTTAAAACCTATAAGTCACCCTATAGCAGGCCTTAACAATCCTGAAGGCAGGGTGCTTGCTTCTAAGTGAGAGGGTGCCCCTGCATGAGCAGGACACCCCAGCAGCCGACGGAGTCCATTCTCCCGGTTTGTCAGTGTAATAGCCATTTACGACATATAGAGTGGCATTATGCGACCGCGTAATGAGCAACTCTAAAACGGCTGAAAGTAACCATATCGTGTTTGGTATCAAACATTGTTGAATCATACCCCCACACCTGTAACCGGTGTGGGAGGTATGATTCCACTACTCACAAACGAGCTTTGTGAGGTCCCTGGTGTTCCCGGTACCAGCCTTCTAGTCCCGGGCAGCCCAAAAGGGTTGCTGCCGACCAGAGACACATTTCTGCCCTCCTGCTGCTGAGCCAAGCTCGAGCAGGGGAAGGCAGAACAATAGGCATCCTGTCACAGGGAGGTGTGACCACCTCCCAGACAGGATTTAGTGTATTAGACCTGGGTGGGTGCGCTTGCCAGCGACCGAAAGTCTGCATGAGGGGCACATTTGGTGTCCCTATGCGTAGTCCAGTTCAAACCAGTCCTGGGAGCCGTTGGCTCCTGCTCTGGCGTGAAACTGGACAAAGGACATGGGAGTAACCTCCCCACTGTCCTGACCCTCCCCTGGGAGGGTTTCTGAATCTGTCCAACCCTCTCCCGTGGGTACAAAAGGGCTTACCTGGCTGTAGGACCCTAGATTCTACGTGGACAAGATTCTGAACCAGAAACCACTGAACTTCGACCGTCTGGACACTCTGGACTTCGCTGGACTTCATTTGGGCCCGACTTCGTCTCCCTCTCAGTCTGAAGCATTGTCTGTGCCCGTGCACCATACAGGCTCTGTGCAGGACCTGTGGGGCATCAAGGACAAACTGAAGAGATCTCGATTGGCTCAAACGTTCCGTCCATCATCCCCTTTTGTATCGCTTTGGTCGCCCTAAGTTGGCGGGGGTATGCCCAGACGTGGGTCCCTTGCTCACTTTGCCACTGGATTCAAGCAAGCCTGGCTGATGACGGCTGAAATGCCAGAAACCGGTCCTAGGATGCTTGTTTCCGGTCCAGGGAAGACATGGCTTGGCAGTTCGGGCTGGACTGTTCCCATGAGGCACAGGGTCAGACTGATTTGCATATGGCCATGTCTGAACTGGGGTGGTGGAGTGAGCTAAAGAATGATGATGGATTAAACCCAGATCAGTTGACTGGGGGTGAGTGTTTGATTGGCTCAAACGTTCCGTCCATCATCCCCTTTTGTATCGCTTTGGTCGCCCTAAGTTGGCGGGGGTATGCCCAGACGTGGGTCCCTTGCTCACTTTGCCACTGGATTCAAGCAAGCCTGGCTGATGACGGCTGAAATGCCAGAAACCGGTCCTAGGATGCTTGTTTCCGGTCCAGGGAAGACATGGCTTGGCAGTTCGGGCTGGACTGTTCCCATGAGGCACAGGGTCAGACTGATTTGCATAGGGCCATGTCTGAACTGGGGTGGTGGAGTGAGCTAAAGAATGATGATGGATTAAACCCAGATCAGTTGACTGGGGGTGAGTGTTTGATTGGCTCAAACGTTCCGTCCATCATCTCCTTTTGTATCACTTTAATTAGTGGACATCATATACCAGGCCAGCTTCTCATATTGGTATGCAGTGGTTGGGATTCAAGCCTGCATTGTTTTACCAGATAAATGTTTGTATTGATTAACTGAAAAATCACTAATACTAGGCACATATAAATGCAAGCTTTGAATAGTAGGTTCTACTGAACTTAGGGTTGGGTAAGTCAAGGTTCTAGCACACCCTTTCTCCAACCTCAGAGAGTTTAGTTCCCACTAGGTTAGGTAGTTGCAACAACACACCTCACTTAGTATGTCTACTAAAGGAGATGCCAGTAGCTCTCTGCCTAATAGATACGGTGAACTTGCGTTCCAAGAACTGAAAGCACTGTGTGCATCTAGAAAGCTGAAGACAGGGAGAAGTGCCAACACTCAACGCCTTGTAGAGGTGTCACTGTCGGATGACCTGAGGAAAGCCTCTGGGTCAGATGAACAGGACAGAGTGGGTGGGCCAGGGAATGAAGATAGGGCAGGAGGGGAACACCTCTTTGACCTATACTCTAACCCTGACCAGGTGGAGCCTGATGGCTCCAAACTGGACAACTCAGACCTCTCAGAGGATACCAAAGGTGGCCCAGAAGGTGCCCCCTTTGTTCCTCCTGGGATAGTGCAGAGTAGACAGAGGAGGTCTAGATCCTCCTCAAGAGAATCCAATGCGTCAGGACAGTCTGTAGGGACCTCCATTTCTAGTAAAGGAGGGAACTCTTTAGATAGGGAGCATGAACTTCTGGAGCTTGAGAAAGCTAGGCTCAGGCAAGAGCAGTTGGCCCTTGATGGAGAGTCTCTTGAAGTTCAGAAGGCTAGGAAGAAATTGGGACTAGAGTCCTATGGTGGCAGCAACAGTGTCCCTAGAAGTAAGGAACATTCCTTTGACAATACGAACCTGAGCAAGATTGTCCCTCCCTACCATGTTGGGGATGACATCCACAAATTGATAACTGCTTTAGAGAGGGCCTGTAAAGTTCAAAGGGTCCCTCAAGAGCAGTGGGCAGCTATCTTGTGGCTCTCCTTTGCTGACAAAGGTAGAGATAAGCTCCTCACTGTTAGAGAAGAGGATGCTGACAATTACTCAGTTTTGAAGAGTGCTCTCATTGATGGGTTTGGCTTAACCACTGAAGAATACAGGATTAAGTTCAGAGACACCCAGAAGGCACAGAATCAGGACTGGGTAGACTTTGTGGATAGTGAAATTAAGGCTCTGGAAGGTTGGTTGCTTGGTGGATTGTACAATTTGATTATGAGGGAGCAGATCCTTAATAATTGCCAAAATCAGCTTTTTCATCAGTACCTGGTGGACTCAGATCTGACTTCTCCACTAGAGAAATGAGAAAGAAGGCAGATAAGTGGGTCAGGACCAGGGTGAAGCAGAAAAACAAGAATAGTGGTGACCAGAAGAAGCAAGATTCTTCAAAAACTCAAGATAAGGGTGTGGACAAGGGTAAAGACAAAAAAGAGTCTTCACCTGGACCCCAAAAACCTGCATCTGGGGGTGAGTCACAATCCAACAAGGGAAAAGGCAAAAAGAAAACTTGGTGTTACTTTTGTAAGGTAAAAACCCATTGGGCAAAAGATGCTGATTGTCCAAAAGCTAAGGAAACTACTCCTACAACCACTGCCCCTAAGGCAACTGCTGCCCCTAGCACAACTACAAGTGGTGGTACAGGGAACAAGGGATTAGTGGGGTTAACCTAGGGATGATCTGAGGTAGGTTCTGGTTTAGTCAGAACTCCAGCTCAGGCTGTTCTAGTCTGTGATGGTGGCATGGATATTGCCACATTACTTGTCAGACCCAGTAACCTGGGCAAGTACAGACAACAGCCTTTGATTAATGGAACAGAGGCAATGGCCTACAGGGACACAGGGGCCAGTGTCACCATGGTGACAGAGAAACTTGTGTCTCCTGGACAGATCATACTTGGGGAAATGTACCAAGTGACCAATGGAAACCATGTCAGGACTGACCATTCCTTGGCAGCAATTAATTTCAGCTGGGAAGGGGTAACCAGCCCTAAGAAGGTTGTGGTAATTTCAGACCTACCAGTAGATTGTTTGTTGGGAAATGATTTGGAGACTTCAGCCTGGGCTGAGGTTGAATTTAGGACTCATGCAGCAATGTTGGGCATCTATGCAGATGTGTTTGCTGTGACTAGGTCACAAGCCAAACTGACATCCACTGAACAGGCCCTGGATCCTGGAACAATGGACCAGGGAACTTCCAAGAGAAGGCGCAGGAGGGGTAAGGCTGTGTCTTCCCCCCAGACTCAGAGTGAGGATCAGTCTCTAGAGGGAGATGATCTCAGTCCCTGTGAAGGAACTGTCCCAGATTAGCTTGAGCCTGATCAGGTTGAGTTCTTGGGGACAGGGGGCCCTTCCAGGGCAGACCTGAGTTTGGAGCAGCTAAACTGCCCCTCTCTTTTACCCCTCAGACAGCAAGCTGCTGCTGAGGCTGCTGAGAATGTAATAGTGTCCCACAGGATCTACTGGGATGAGGGACTCCTTTATTCAGAGGGTAGAGACCCCAAGCCTAGTGCTACCAGGAGGTTGGTTATAACTCTCAAGTTTAGGGGCTTCTTACTCACCCTAGCACATGACATTCCCCTGGCAGGACACTTAGGCCAAAGTAAAACTTGGGACAGGCTTGTCCCTCACTTTCACTGGCCTCACATGTCTGAGGACACAAAGGAGTTTTGTCGCTCCTGTATCACCTGTCAAGCCAGTGGTAAGGCAGGTGACACCACAAAGGCCCCCCCTAATACCACTCCCAGTGGTGGGGGTTCCATTTCAGAGGGCTGGGATTGATATCATTGGTCCCATGAACCCTCCTACAGCATCTGCGCACAGCTACATACTAGTGGTGGTGGACCATGCCTCTAGGTACCCAGAGGCCATTCCCCTTAGAATCACCAAAGCTCCTGTGGTGGCCAGGGCCCTCTTAGAAATATTTTCCAGAGTGGGCTTCCCTAAGGAGGTTTTAACTGAAAGAGGTGCCAACTTCATGTCAAGTTACATCACTGCAATGTAGAAGGAGTGTGGAGTGAATTACACATTCACCACACACTATCATCCTCAATGCAATGGGTTAGTTGAGAGATTCAACAAAACCCTGAAGGGCATGATCATGGGCCTCCCAGAAAAACCTAGGCGAAAATGGGATGTCCTTCTGCCCTGTCTTCTCTTTGCCTACAGAGAGGTCCCTCAGAAGGGGGTTGGCTACAGCCCTTTTGAACGTCTGTTTGGGCATCCAGTTAGGTGTCCCTTATGTTTGGTAAAGGAGGGATAGGAGTTACCTCTCAAACCTCCCAAACAAGACATAGTGGACTATGTACTTGGTCTCCACTCCAGGATGGCTGAGTACATGAAGAAGGCAAGTAAAAACCAGGAGGCCAGTCAAGAATTGCAAAACGCTTGGCATGACCAAAAGGCTGTCCTGACTCTTTACCAGCCAGGCCAGAAGGTGTGGATGTCGGAGCCTGTGGACCCAGCAGCTCTCCAAGATAAGTGGAGTGGGCCCCACACTATCATTGAGCAAAAAGGTGAGGTCACCTACCTGGTGGACCTTGGCATTCCCAGGAGCCCCCACAGGGTGCTCCATGTGAACAGGCTCAAACCTTTTGTAGACAGGGCTGACATGGGCATGCTCATGGCAACTGATGAGGGACAGGAGGAAGAGAGTGACCCTCTCCCTGATCTCCTCTCACAAAACCCTGATGATGGGTCAGTAGATGGTGTAGCTTTGGCAGGCAGACTCACTGACCAACAGCATATTGATTGTAGTAAGGTCCTCATTCAATACAGGCACATGTTTTCTTTGACACCCAGTCAAACCACCTGGTGTACCCATGAAGTGGACACAGGTGAGAGTCTACCTGTGAAGAATAAAATCTACAGGCAGCCTAACCATGTCGGAGATTGCATCAGGACAGAGGTCCAAATGATGCTGGATTTGGGAGTAATTGAGCCCTCAGATAGCCCTTGGGCTAGCCCAGTGGTCTTGCTACCAAAACCTCGCACCCAGGGTTGTAAGAGAGAGATGAGGTTTTGTGTTGACTACGGGGGACTCAATGCAGTCACTAGGACTGATGCTCATCCAATTCCTAGGGCAGATGAGCTTATTGACACTTTGGCCTCAGCCAAGTTCTTGAGCACATTTGATCTAACTGCTGGTTATTGGCATATCAGACTAGCTGAGGAGGCCAAACTAAAAATAGCATTTTCAACCCCTAGTGGGCATTATCAATTTATTGTGATGCCCTTTGGTTTGAGGAATGCACCTGCCACATTCCAAAAGCTGGTGGACAAAGTTCCCACAGGTGTGGAAGCCTATAGTGCAGCCTATCTTGATGATATAGCTGTCTTTAGCTCCACCTGGGAGGACCACCTGAAGAATGTTTTGGAGGCTCTGCAGAAAGCAGCCTCACTATCAAGGCTACTAAGTGCCATATAGGGCAGAGCAAGTTTATATACCTGGGCCACCTTGTGGGTGGAGGCCAGGTTCAACCACTTCAGAGCAGAACCTAGACCATAATGGACTGGGCATCTCCAACTACCCAGACTCAGGTCAGAGCTTTCTTGGGCCTGAATGGGTATTACAGGAGATATGTAAAAGGATATGGGTCCATAGTGACTCCCTTGAATGATCTCACCTCTAAGAAAATGCCCAAGAAAGTTCAGTGGACAGTTAGCTGTCGGAAGGCATTTGATGACCTCAAGCAGGCCATGTGCACTGCTCCCATTCTGCAGAGTCCTGACTATTCCAAGCAATTTATTGTCCAAACAGATGCATCTGAGTTGGTGGTAGGGGCTGTGTTGTCACAACTTAATGCAGAAGGCCAGGATCAACCAGTAGCTTTTACTAGCAGAAGGTTGACCCCCTCCCCCGAGAGAAACGTTGGTCCGCTATACAGACAGAAGCCTTTGCTGTGGTCCGGGCCCTGAAGAAGTTGAGGCCCATACTTGTTTGGCACTCACTTCATTGTTCAGACAGACCATAAGCCCCTCTTATGGCTAAAACAGATGAAGGGTGAAAACTCCAAACTTTTGAGGTGGTCCATTTCCCTACAGGGGATGGACTATACAGTGGAACATAGACCTGGGAGTAACCATGCCAATGCAGATGGACTCTTCAGATATTTCGACTTAGAAAATGAAGACTCAACTGGGAAGATTAGTCTCATCTCCTTACATTGGGGGGGGGGGGTTGTGTAGAAAAGTAGATTCTGCTTCTTATGGTTACCCCCACTTTTTGCTTGTTGTGATGCTGTTTTTGACTAGTCTGACTGGGATCCTGCTAATCAGGACCCCAGTCTATCTGTTTTCTCCCTAAACTGTTGTGTTCAGTACCTAGGTACATCCCAGATTGGATACTGGGGTACCCTTGTCAGTCCCTAGTATATGGTACCCATGTACCCAGGGCATAGGTACCCCAGAGGTCTCCCATGGGCTGAAGCATGCAATATGCCACCCATGAGAGACCATTCAAAATGGAACTACAGGCCTGCCATTGCAGCCTGTGTAAGTTGGTGCATGCACCACTTACTAAAGATATAGGTTTACTATATCTAAGGGTCACTGCACTTAAAACCTATGTCACCCCTACAACAGGCCTTTACAATCCTGAGGGCAGGGTGCTTGGTTCTAAGTGAGAAGGTGCCCTGCATGAGCAGGACTCCCCTGCAGCCTACGGAGTCCATTCTACCGGGTTGTCAGTGAAGCAGCCATATACTATATAGAGGGGCATCGGGTAATTGCGCGATGACCATCTCGAAAACGGCTGCAACGAATGCTATCATGTTTGGTATCAAACATGTTGGAATCATACCCCACACCGTAACCAGTGTGGGAGGTAGGATTCCAAGCACTGGAAGAGCCCTCCGTTAGGCTCTGTGTTCCCAGTACCAGCCTTCTAGTCCCATACAAAGCAAACACAAGGAGATGATGGACGGAGCGCTGAAACTTTTCAGACACTCACCCCCAGTCACAGTTCTGGGTCTTTAGCTCACTTCGCCACCCCAGTTTAGACACAGCTATATGCAAATCAGTCTTGACCCTGTGCCTCATGGGAACAGTCCAGCCCGAACTGCCAAGCCATGCCTTCCCTGGACCGGAAACAAGCATCCTGGGACCGGTTTCGGGCTAACAGCACTCATAAGCCAGGCTAGCTTGAATCCAGTGGCAAACTGAGCAAGGGACCCACATCTGGGCATACCCTGCCAACTTAGGGCGAACAAAGCAAACATAAGGAGATGATGGACGGAACGCTGAAACTTTTCTAGTCCCAGACAGCACAAAAGGGTTTGCTGCCTACCAGAGACAGGTTTCTGCCCTCCTGCTGCTGAGCCACGCTCGAGCAGGGGAAGAAAGAACAGTAGGTATCCTGTCACAGGGAGGTGTGACCACCTCCCAGACAGGATTTAGTGTACTAGGGCTGGGTGGGTGCGCTTGCCAGCACCTAAAAGTCTGCATGAAGGGCACATTTGGTGTCCCTGTGCATAGTCCAGTTCAAACCAGTCCTGGGAGCCGTTGGTTCCCGCTCTGGCGCGAAACTGGACAAAGGACGTGGGAGTAACCTCCCCCCTGTCCAACGCCCTCCCCTGGGAGAGTCCCCTGAATCTTCCCAACCCTTTCCCTAGGGTACTTAAGGGCTTATCTGGGTGTAGGTCCCTAGATTTGTCGTGGGATAAGATTCAGAACTGAAACCACTGCATTTCTACCGTCTGGGCACTCTGGACTTCGCTGGACTTCGTTTGGGACTGACTTCGTCTCCCTTCCAGTCTGCTGCACTGTCTGTGCCTGTGCATCATGCAGGAACCTTCCAAGGCCTGTGAAGCGTCAAGGACAACCGAAGTAATCTCCCTTGTAGTGAAGGAGTCACTCCCTTGCATTTGCAGGCACCACAACTAAGACGACCGGTCTGTAGATCCCGACCTCCTCCAGACTTCCTGGGCTCCGCAACACAGGTGGTGGTTTTCCTCCGCTCCCGAGGCCTGCTCTACCCTCTTACCAAGTTTGAGGCCAGTAGTCCTTGTGGGGGTTTCAATAACCAAAAATCTGGGTACCGCGTCCCCTTTGCAGTTGCAAAGGCTTGTTGACATCTTTGCAAGAAGATCTCCGAGCTCCAAGTAGCCTCAACCTCGAGCACCTCCAGTGACCAGAATCTTTGGCCACACCACATTGTGTGCATCGTGGCCTGCATCCTTTGGTGAGCTGCTCGAGGTCCTCTCGCAAATCCTGTGCCTTCGGCCTGTGGGTCCATTTGAGGTTCACCTTTATTTTCCTTGGGCTCTGCTAATTGCTCGGGGCCTGCCCTGACTCCCCTACTTGTGGTGAGTCTCCTGGACCTTGCTGGTCCCAACCGTGCACCTTCTTGACTTCCTGCATGGGTTTCATTTGCCAAGGCTTGTTGGTGCTCCCGCCGGACACAGACCCCTCAGCACTCGACATCCTTCATGGGAGAGCTCGTATCCATGTCCTGGTCATCCTCAGTGTCGCCTGGTCCTCGCAGCTGCAGAGTCAAGGTCACCGTCATCTTTCCTGAAGCACCCGACACTGGAGGGCATCCGTCTTCCAAGTCTCCTGGTCACCCCTGAGTGACATAAACTCTTTCCCCTCTGCTTCCAGGTACTCCTCTTCAAGAATCCATGTTTGGATTCCTCCACACTTTCTCCTCTTCCAGCAGCCGCACTTTCCTGAAGTCCTCCACTGGGTTCGACGGCGGTTTCCGACGCCACTTCACACCTATGCACCCGGCTTCCCTAGGATAGGTAACTTGGGTACCACGGTATCTACGGGTGGGTTGGCTCTCCAACCTTCTGTCTTCCACGGGGTTTCTTCAGGGTCCACTGGGAAGGGTCCCCAACCTTTAAAAATCCCAACGTGACTTGCACATAGACTTGTACGGAGCATGCGGTCGTGTTCACACACTGCACACGCTCTCCGTGGGGTCCCTATCTACTTACCATGGTTGGTTCTGTGGGTCCCAATGAATTCTACGTCCTCTCGACCTTGTCTTGACTCGAGTCGTGGTTCTTATACCACTTTCTTAGTATATGGTTTGGTCCCCCCCTGGGGCCCACTTTGTATTAGTGCTATTTACTGTGATTTCTTTGCTAAAGTATTGTGTACTTTGTGTCTATCTCCATGTAGGAGATACTGTAACATACTAGATAGTGGTATATAATAAATACATATTTTTATAAACACTTGTGTGGTTCTTTTTCATTTAATCTATACTATAAGATTGCATTCTGGTAAAACAAGATGCTTTACACTCCTTCAAGACTAAGCCTGAAGGCTGCTCTCCACAGCTATCACTTGGATAGCTTTCTAAGGTTGTATGAGACCTCTTAAATCACCATAAGGGTTGTCTGGACTGGTGCAAGGTGCCCACTTACATTAGTGGACATCATATACCAGGCCAGCTTCTCTCAGTAAGTCAAACTCACTTTCAATCATTTTGTTTGTCACAAAAAGACGTTTACAGCATCTGAAGGTCCTAGTTACATTATAGTAGGTCCTCCACATCAAGATAATTTCTGTCACAATGGTAGTATTATGCATTACATGGGACCGTCATTAATCATCCTTGATATGCGATTTAAGTACCATGAGGTTCTGTATTTTACTCTGCTAAATCTTTAGATAAACATTTTAAAACTTCTTGACTCAGTGATTATTTCAGGATTATGAATAGTAATGAACCTCACTCATTTTAAACTTCCTAATTAGCAAAGGATTCATTGGTAAGTCATTACTCTTCAATCAGAAAAGTAATTGGTAGCAGGGATTTTGATAAAGAGTACAACTGACCCACCAGCGGAAACTGCTAGTGTAGTATGAATGTATGGGCCCAAGTGAGTATTTTGTGTATGAATGCTTGTTGCTAGTAACCCGCTGGATCACAGTCATAACTACAAATAGTAAACTAGTGCATAACTGCTGATATCTCATCCTCATGTGTGTCCTCTTCAACCAGGACACTTGGCCAAGCGGTGCCCTGACATCATAAAGCTACAGCGGGATGTCATCTGACATGAGGGCCGATAAATTGCATAGCAAGCGATGAGATACATTTATCCTGGTATTAAAATGGGTTGCAGCGTTGACAGGACACCCAGCTGAAGTTTAGGATGACGAGATGAAAGAAATTAGGGCACTATTTGAGACTGATAAATTTGTATGAAGGTGTGGTGATCATAATGTTCCTGACTTTACTTTTGTTTAACTGCTAGGAATTTGTGAAAATGAAGGTGTTAGAATGTATTATTCATAATTTTTATTATTTCAACTAAGTGTAGCATAAATCTTCCTCTCTCAATTTATAATCTGATTTAATTGCTATGGTGTACCATAACCTAAAAGATGTGCAGAGAGAAGGGTATGCTGTCACAGGGCTGGCAATAATATCTTTTTATCAATGTTCTGATATAGATGCTAGAGTTGTGTAGAGAGTGCCAGCAAATGAGGCATGTGATTGAGACATGTATGCTAGGTCGAAAACACAAATCTAGATGTGGATTTCTTGTGATCCGTTGATTATCACAATATGTCAGACTCCGTAGAGCTTACCTGTTAAAGCTTTCTAAAAAATCAGTTTTTTGTTGTATTGCATTAGTTTGAAAATATTCTAGTCCTAACAATGAAAGACGCACTGACAGTGGACTTTTCCATCTGCAGATTATACTGAATGACCAGCAGTGGCAGTGTTGCACAAAAGAATTTATCTACATAGCTGAGACTAAGAAAAAAAAGAAAACCTTCACAAGCATTCTTCACATCAATTTATATGGTACGTCAAACTCGCATTCAATCATTTTGTTCGTCACTAAAAGTAGTTTACAGCATCTGAAGGTCCCAGCTACATTATAGTAGGTCCTCCGCATGAAGATAATGTTGTCACAATGGTAGTATCATTCATTACATTATAAAACCCAAGATAGTTAATCAAAGACTTTGACTCACTCCAAGGCTGGCAAAGCCTGCTTTATATACTTGTGCTAGAAATATGTCGTCAGATGGAAATTACAGCCTTTGAGGCTGGAATGTATTGTCTTAAGTTAGAGAGACTGAGAGACTTTCTCACAGAGGGAAGCACATTTAACTTATTCCACTGCACTCTGTATGTGAACTCTGATAATCCAGATGGATTGTTGTTGAGGATACTCTGGGATTTTGTAACACCATCCTACTTTGAAAAAGTCCCCAATGTTCTGAATGGTTTCAAGATCTTTCCCATAACACCTCTGTTGGGTGGTGTGGAATGTGAGTGCGTGGGAGTTCCCTGCGTGGAACTGGGAAGCGGGGTTGGACGGCAGTTGCTGCCGGACGTGGATCGAGACGGACGAATTAAAGAGAAGCACTTAACTGCACTGCGAGTCTGCTTCTTCTTTTCACTGGCGACGAGCTGGTCCGTCTGCTTCTGCGTCCCTGTGTCTGCACGCACGTTTCCCCGTGGGAGCTGTTGCCGGTGTGTCGTTGTCGCTGGCAGTTGGTGTTGCATGCAGAGAAGTTGCGCCCAAGCTGAGGATTTGTGGCCCATCCAGTGCTGCCAAGACAGTTGTCAGCGCTTCAACTGTGAAGTATACAGGACAGCTCTGCAACGGCGCTGACTTGGGACCGCAATGGTCGGGTGACACGGGCTGCCATTTTGCCTTGTGACGGCGCGTGCACATCCCCATCTGCTCTGTGCCCAATTTCCCTTTGATACACAAGTAAAGTGTGCAACGTGGCCGCCATCTTAGATTGGGGCCCAAAGCCTAGTACGCTGACTGTGTTTCTCGTTGCCTAGTGACAGGCACACCATTCCTATCCAGCCTGCGCCTTCATTCTTGCGACATCGGTGACAGGCACACCTTAGATCTACATTCACAATACTGTGAATACAGATATTGGTGAAGCAATAATTAGAACGTCTTGAGAATTATAGCAACATAGACTATTAAGACAAACAGTCTTGAGAGTTTCTTTGGGGGCCATGCAACCAGAATTATATTTCAGGGTGAAAGTAACTACTAATGGACTACACGGACAGAAACTATGATGTAAATAACCACAGCTAGCTATGTGGTCTAGAGATTAACAAGCATTATAGTGATGGCCATGACAAGCAATCGCACATCCAAGTAGAAACCAAGTTGAAACTCATATTAAGGAAACAATATTGTGTGGCAGCAACTCACCCATGCAAATTTACACAATGGATAGAATTCTTGCACCTCCACCCTTTCTGCAAACTGCAGGCAGCCCTCCATTGATCTGGCAGCATTGGAAATACACGTTTGAGGCATATTTAGATGCCATTGATGGTGATACCTTCACTTCTAAAAAAAAAAAGAAAGCGCTTTTAATTTATAATTTGGGTTCCGAAGGCAGGAAAATCCTGAAGACTTTACACTTAGAGGTTGTTAGCACTCATGTTAGTGGTGGCGACGACGGTGATTCCATATTTATTGACGACTATGCGTCTATCATCAAAACACTTGATAAGAGGTTCAACCCCAAGAAAAATGTTGTGTTGGAACGCCACAATTTCTTGCAATGAGCACAGATCCCTGGAGAATCAATTGATGATTTTGTCGCCTCTCTAAGAACTGTGGCTGCCACCTGTAATTACAGAGTTCAAACATAAGATCATCTGTGATCAATTAATTGAAAGAACCATCAACAAAAAGGTCCAAGAGAAGCTACTTTTCACTGAGGATCCTGATCTCAAAACTGCCCTTAGACTTGCCAGGAGCATTGAACATTCCCAACAGTGCATGCGTGAAATGAACGAAACTACCAAGTTCGGTGATGTTAAACAATTAAGTGCCAAACAGGTTTCCAAACCTGCCAAGAGTATTAATTCTAGCCCAAGTCAGAATTCTGAAATGGTGTCCAGTAAAGCACGTAATTCTGAAACAGCATTCAGTAAGACAAAATTCAATAAATCGGAGCTTATATGTTTCAGATGCAGTAGCAAGTCTTATCTGGGAAATGCCAAATTCTGTTTTGCCCTATATCAGTCTTGTTTCGAGTGCGGTAGAAAAGAACACCTTGCACGGATGTGCAAAGCAACATCGACCCCGAAACCCTCCATGCACACTGTCAAAGCCATTGAAGATGGTTTGGATAGTTCGGACGAGGAGACCAATGTATTATTAATGCTGTCCTCTTCGACTTTGCAAACTGATGGAGAAGTTGAAATATCTGTGTGGCGAGGTGCCACCTACTGACTCCCCCTCCTCGCCTTCTACAACAGATGAGATGCCGCCTTACCTGTCACCCTCTTCCCTCCTCTGTTTTCAGGCCCCTGCATATGACGGCCGCTGTCCCTTTAATTGCTCGCTTTCCCCGGCCTCCCGGCCCGATCACGTGAGTTGGTCAGCTGATGAAGGGTCTTCAAAACGGGACGAGACGGAGGAACGGTCGTTCGCGTTGGGGAGCCGTATGCCCGGAGAAGAGAAGCCTGAAGCGGATCTCCGAACCTTCCTAGTGAGTCCAGGACTTGGAGGACTCAGGACTTTCCCCGAGCCGCGAGCCGAGCTGGAAACCGGAACCGAACAGGATACTGGAGTCAAGGAGACCGAAGGGGAGCCCATTGGTGACGAAGAAAAGAGGGAGCCGGACCCGATCCGGTACCACTTTGAAGCCCGCCACGGCCCAGGAGGGTCGTGGCTTCAAAAGGTACGGAACCAGCTGGGGGCCGCTTGAGACAAGGGGAAGTCGGGTGGAAGGGATGTGCAGCCTGCTAGACCGCGGTAGCCAGCCTCTCCCATGCGTTGCTGTTTATAATTCCGCATAGCGTCACTGGTGTCGGTCGGGTGTTTGAGTTCCTTCACTCCCCTCCCCTAGCTACCTTTAAGCGCCTCAAGCATTTCCCTAAAAGCCTTTTTCTTTTCCTTCTGGGGTTATTGTTCCTGTACACCGAGGCAAGGAGCGGAAGCACGGCTGTGAGGTAGTTCCTCCCGACCCATCGAGTCAAGGAGAACCAGGAACTATACTCTCTGACGGAAGAGAGTTTACATAAACCCTGTGATAATTTTATTATTTGGATTACCCTTCTCTGACCCAACTGAATAAACCTCTGAGTTTGTTAAGACGTCCCTGTTTTCCTGTCTTCTTCTCCTCTGAGCCACACATGGTGTCAGAAGTGGGATAGAAGCGCCTATTCCAACCATGGAGAACTTAATCCAACAGCTTATACGTGGCCAGGAGAAGCTTGAATGGGCCGCAGAAAAACAAATGGCGTCGGCTCAAGCAGACAGGGAACTGTTTAAAGACACCATGACCAATCAAGGAGAAAGGTTACAAGGAGGTGCGGACGACCGTGCACACCTATCTGCCCAACTGCAGAATCGCACGGGGTCAGGACCCCATATCTCCTTACAAAAGTATAGTGCGGGGTAGGATCCTGACGCATTCCTCCTAAACTTTGAAAGGGCAGCTTGAGCAGCAGGGTGGGCGGAAGTCAAATGGCCCTTTTTCTTAGCACCTCTCCTCACTGGGGAGGCACAAGCCGCCTACCAGGTGGCTAACCCCGCTGGACATACACCGTACCAAGAGATAAAAACCGTCATCTTAGACCATCTTGGTATGGACACGGAGGCCTATCGAGTCCGCTTCAGGAAGGAGAGGGGCACTGCAGCAGACAACCCGAAGACCCTCTATTATAAACTTAAGACAGCAGCCGAGAAGTGGTTGAAGCCTCAAACAAGTACTAAGGATGAAATCATGTCGCTGATCCTTTTGGAATAATATATCGAGGCTTTGCCATATCCCATACAGCGCTGGCTTAAACAGCATACCCGGTTGACAGGCGAACAGGCTGTAGAAATGGCAACATCTTTTTATAGGGCACAGCCCCGTGCTCAGCCCTGGGACCCTGACAAGTCTGTACGACCCACCCCTTCACTCGTCAAACCAGAAAAGAAACCCTTGAAACCTAGCTACGAACCCCTGAGGTCACGGCAGTTTCGGCTAGAACCTATACCCGTAAAGGGCCCCCAATGTTTCGAGTGCGGTGACTGGGGTCACATCGCCAGGAACTGTCCCAGAAAAAAACCCACCGAAGAACCAATGGACGTAGGCTGCATTCCCCGATCCATCCTATATACAGAGGAAATGGGACCAAGTTTCCATGTAAGTGTACAGGTGGGGGGGATACCGGTGAGAGCCCTGTTAGACTCCGGGTGTGGACAGTCAGTCATCCGACGGTCGTTGGTGCGGTCCCCTTACCCCAAAGCAAGAGAAAAGGTGCCCATTAGGTGTGTACATGGGGATGTGAAGCTTTATCCGTTGGTGTCCCTTCCTATCACCCTTCCAACTGGGGTGACTCTTGACGCAAACCTCGGGGTTCTTCCCACTCTTCCTGAAGAAGTAATCCTAGGTAGGGACAATCCCTCCTTTTTAAATCTATTAAGGAAGAATCTTAGCGTTCAGGGTTCCCCTCCCTCTCCACGACCCTCATTCCTTACCCAGGCTCCCTGGCTATCTGATAGAAGTTTCCATTACGCTCAACATAACGATCCCACTCTCCAGTCGGCATGGGTTCATGCCCGTCAGACCCCTGCCTCCCAAAACCCTGCCTATCCCTTGTTCCTTATCAAAAATGACCTGCTCTACAGGGTGGCAAAAGACGGCGACAATCCCCAGCTGCTGGTACCTCAGTCTTTCAGAGATCAGGTGCTTTTCTTTGCACATTCACACTTGCTTGCAGGCCATAGAGGTGCCCAGAAGACCACAGAACTGCTACTGCGTCACTTCTACTGGCCTGGTATTTACGTTCATGTTACACGGTTCTGTCAGGAGTGCGAGGTCTGCCAAAAAGGGAACCCCTACAAACCTCCTCCTGTGCCATTACAACCCCTTCCTATTATTGGGAGGCCTTTTGAGAGAATAGGCATGGATCTTATAGGGCCTCTTCCTCAAACCAAGAAGGGCAATCTCTAAGCGTTAGTGGTCGTAGACTATGCCACGCGCTACCCTGAAGCCTTTCCCCTACCTGCCCCCACCTCCCAAAACATCAGCGATAGACTCCTGGAGTTGTTTTCCCGAGTCGGATTTCCGCGGGAGATCCTTACGGATCAGGGGACTCCGTTTGTCTCCAAAATCATGCAAGAAGTGTGTAAGTCCTTAGACATCTCACACATAAAAACGTCTGTGTACCACCCCCAGACGGATGGCCTGTGTGAGCGCTACAATGCCACCCTAAAACTTACCTTAAAAAAACTGCTGACTGTAGAAGGGAGAGAGTGGGACAAGCTCCTCCCACTGGCCTTATATGTGGTGAGAAGTCAGACTCAATCCAGTCTAGGGTATTCCCCGTTCCAACTGCTATATGGTGGGGAACCCCGTAGCCTCCTTGAAATAACCAAAGAATACTGGGAACATGAACAAGAGGAAGAAACAAGGTCTTTCCTGGAGTATACACAGGAATTGCGCAACCGCTTACAAAAGTTACGAGAGTTTGCTGACGCAAATCTCGGGAAAGCCCAAATCAGACAACAGTCGTTTTACAATAGAGGAAAGAAATGGCGACATTTGAATGTCGGGGATTGGGTGTTGGTCCTCACCCCGTCCAGCATACCAAAAATAAGATCAGGATGGCAGGGTCCTTTTCAAATCATGCAAAAGGTAGGGCTCACCTCTTATCAGGTCCAAGTAACCCCGAAAAGAACCCAGCTCTACCACATAAATCTTCTAAAGAAGTGGTTGGGTCCTCCTCCCAAGGTTCTCCTCGTTTCTCATCCCAAAGTGGTGGACGAGAGCACACTATCCCAACTTGTAATCAATCAGGACCTTACAGAAGAGCAAAAGAGATCCCTACAAACCACCCTCGTGCCATATGCGTCCTTGTTTTCTGACCTTCCAGGGCATACCACTATGGCCGAACACTCCATACAAACCCAACCCAGCAAGGTTATTAAACAGAAACCATATCGCATTCCGGCTGCCAGGCGAGGAGACATAGAGAAGGAAATCCAAAGCATGCTGTCCTTAGGGGTAATACGATCGTCCCAGAGTGAGTGGTCCTCACCGATCGTACTGGTGCCAAAACCGGATGGTTCCATCCGGTTTTGCATCGACTTTCGGGTGTGAATGCGATATCCAAGTGTGACTCCTACCCGCTCCCACGTGTAGACGAACTAATTGAAAAACTCGGGGATGCGCAGTACATCACGACCCTCGATCTTACTAAAGGATATTGGCAGGTGCCTCTGAGACCCAGCGACCAAGAAAAAATGGCCTTTTCCACTCCATCGGGTTTATTTGAATTCACTGTCTTACCGTTTGGGTTACATGGGGCACCTGCCACGTTCCAACGCCTTATGAATAAAGTGCTGTCAGACCACCAAGCCTATTCATCAGCCTACATAGATGACATCGTCATCTATAGCCCCACCTGGGAATCCCATCTCCATCACTGTCATCTCGTCTTTCAGGCCCTCCAGAAAGCTGGCCTCCACATCAATGCAAAAAAATCAAGAGCAGGATTCCAAAAAGTGAAATACCTGGGTTACGTTCTAGGAAAGGGGTGTATTGAACCACAGGAGGAAAAGGTGAGAGCTATAGCCCAGGCCCCTTTCCCGACCACAAAAAAGAAATAAGGGCGTTCCTAGGCCTCCTTGGCTACTACCGCCGCTTCATTCCCCAATACTCCGAATTATCCTCCCCTCTCACTGATCTCCTCACGAAGAGGGTAAAACCTCAACACCTTCTGCAGCCACCTCCTGAAGCCCTACAAGCCTTTCAGACTCTCAAGAACGCCATTACATCAGGTCCCATTCTCCGATCCCCTGATTTTACCAAACCCTTTATGCTACACACAGACGCCTCTGATAATGGGTTGGGGGCTGTTCTCTCTCAGGTTTTTTCTGATGGCATGGAACATCCGGTCCTCTTTCTCAGTCGTAAACTGTTTCCCAGGGAACGTAACTACCCCATCATAGAGAAGGAGTGCCTTGCAATTAAATGGGCGGTGGACAGATTGCGGTATTACCTAGAGGGCTCCCATTTCCTCCTGTATACGGATCATGCCCCTCTCCTTTGGATGAGCCGGAACAAGGGTAACAACCAGAGGGTCCTTCGCTGGTTCTTGGCTCTCCAGCCCTTCTCTTTCGAGGTGCGGCATCGCAAGGGCTCGGAGAACGGGAACGCTGACTTTCTTTCCAGGCTCTCCCTGTTCCCCGATCGTGAACAGGCTGGGGTGGGGATGTGTGGCGAGGTGCCACCTACTGACTACCCCTCCTCGCCTTCTACAACAGATGAGATGCCGCCTTACCTGTCACCCTTTTCCCTCCTCTGTTTTCAGGCCCCTGCATATGACGGCCGCTGTCCCTTTAATTGCTCGCTTTCCCCGGCCTCCCGGCCCGATCACGTGAGTTGGTCAGCTGACGAAGGGTCTTCAAAACGGGACGAGACGGAGGAACGGTCGTTCGCGTTGGGGAGCCGTATGCCCAGAGAATAGAAGCCTGAAGCGGATCTCCGAACCTTCCTAGTGAGTCCAGGACTTGGAAGACTCAGGACTTTCCCCGAGCCGCGAGCCGAGCTGGAAACCGGAACCGAACAGGATACCGGAGTCAAGGAGACCGAAGGGGAGCCTATTGGTGACGAGGAAAAGAGGGAGCCGGACCCGATCCGGTACCACGTTGAAGCCCGCCACAGCCCAGGAGGGTCGTGGCTTCAAAAGGTACTGAACCAGCTGGGGGCCGCTTGGGACGAGGGGAAGTCGGGTGGAAGGGACATGCAGCCTGCTAGATCGCCGTAGCCAGCCTCTCCCATGCGTTGCTGTTTATAATTCCGCATAGCGTCACTGGTGTCGGTCGGGTGTTTGAGTTCCTTCACTCCCCTCCCCTAGCTACCTTTAAGTGCCTCAAGCGTTTCCCTAAAAGCCTTTTTCTTTTCTTTCTGGGGTTATTGTTCCTGTACACCGAGGCAAGGAGCGGAAGCACGGCTGTGAGGTAGTTCCTCCCGACCCATCGAGTCAAGGAGAACCAGGAACTATACTCTGACGGAAGAGAGTTTACAAAAACCCTGTGATAACTTTATTATTTGGATTACCCTTCTCTGACCCAACTGAATAAACCTCTGAGTTTGTTAAGACGTCCCTGTTTTCCTGTCTTCTTCTCCTCTGAGCCACAATCTGCCTGGCTGGGATCATGTAAAAGGAAAGCTCCAGTTTGTGTGGTTGTTGTGAACAACAGGAAGATCAACTTCTTATCTGATTCTGGCTCTCCTTTCACACTCATAAACCAGAAGAATTTTGGAGAGTTGGAAGACATTCAGCTACAGCAATCCTGTATAAAGATCTTTGCCTATGGGGGTAAAAGGGTGGATGTTTTAGGGAGATTTGAGGGAAGTCTGTAGTTTATGGAAATTCTGCCGCTGGACCCGTTTATGTTGTTAAAGAGGGTGCGAATCGGTTAGGATGGCAAGAACAAGGGGAATTAGGAATAATCTTGGACCCCTATCATCCTGACATGGTGTTATCCAGTCAGAGGTAAAAGGATCTAGTAATGTGTCCCCGTTAACTACTTCGTCTTGTACCGGCATGGTTGGGCACGTAATGGCTGATGAATGGGTCCAGAACTATCCTGAGGTGTTTTGTGAACGTTTAGGCAAGCTGAAAGGTTTTTAGCACAAAATCATTCTCAAGGAGAGTGCTCAAGCGGTTGCCCATAAAGTGCGCAAAGTACCTCTGAGTCTGCAAAATGAATTACGTGTGGAATTGAAAAGATTGTGTGACATGGGCATAATTGAACCCATCGAGGGGTCTGAGTGGTTGGCGCCCATAGTTTTGGCGCCCAAGGCCGACAAGTTTATGAGACTTTGTTTGAACTTGTGTGATCTTAACTCCAGTATTTGGATTGACCGCCAACCTTTGCCGAATATCAATGAGATGTTGGCAACGTTGGATCGTGCGAAGTTTTTCACTACATTAGACGTCTCTTCAGCATACCATCAGGTTGAGTTGAGTAAGGATTTCAGGCACCTCACGTCTTTTGTCACCTCCGAAGGGGCTTACCGCTATGCCCGTATGCCTTTGGGTTTGGCGTCGGCATCAGCGGTATTCCAAGGTCTGATGGGGAATTTATTCGGAAATACCAAGGGGGATGGGTTCTTCCAGGATGACATACTGATTTTTGGGAAGACTGAATCAGAACACGATGCGAGAGTTAAAGAGGGTTCTGGATATTGTGAAATTGAGTGGTTATACTCTGAGGAGGGACAAGTGCAAGTTTTTCCAGGAAGGGGTGGACTATTTGGGTCACCACATTTCTGCTAAGCGTGTGGAGCCTAAGATGAAAATCTTGGAAGCTATACAAAATGCTCCCAGACCTGTTGACAAGGACCAATTGCGTTCCTTTATTGGGTTGGTGGAGTATTATGCCAATTTCGTAGGAAATGTCTCTGCTAAAATTGTGTTTGCGCAATTTGCTGAAAAAGGATGACTGATTTGTGTGGAACGAGGAGTGTGAGGACAGTTTTGAACATATCAAAAAGGAAATTGTGTTGGCCCGACCACTGAGACCGTTCAATATCAATGATGTGACAATTGTGTCTGCTGATGCAATCAATGTGGGCCTTGGTGCTGTCCTCATGCAGAAAAGGCTTGACGGTTCTGAGGAAACCATTGCGTTTGCATCACGCATGTTGCAAGGGGCGGAAGGCACTTATTCCACCATCAAAAGAGAGGCTTTGGCGTTGTGGTGGGGTGTGCAACATTTCAGAGATTTCCTTTGGGGAAATGTATTTGTCCTCAGAACTGATCATAAGCCACTGGTGGATCTTTTCACCACTAAAGGGGGCGGCAGAGCTACTCCGCGCATTGCCAAGTGGCAGTACATGCTGCAGGAATTTCATTACAAACTTGAGTATGTGGCCAGTGCGAAGAACTTCGTGGCTGATTGTCTATCAAGGTTACCCCAAATAGACGTTGCTGAAGGGGAGGAATCTATTGATGAGTTGGAGATCGTGTGTTTGGTATCTTTTGTGAATGATCTGGCCAAGGGTGCTTTGTCTGAAAAGGAATGGTTGAGTGCGGTGTCGGAGGATGAGGAGCTCAAGGCGGTAGAAAATGTTGTTTCTGTTGGTTGGCCTAATTGTAAGGACACGCCCACGGAATTAATTCCATACAGGAGGGTTGGTGAAGAATTGTCCGTGGTGAGGGGAATCATGCGCGGGTGTGGTCAGTTAGTGGTCCCCAGTTGCATGCGCAAGAAGATTTTAGACCTAGCCCATGAGGGTCATTTGGGCATTCAGGCCATGAAACGGAGAGTAAGGGAAGATTTTTGGTGGCCAGGAGTAGACGGGGCTATTGAACACTATGTTCGTGATTGCTGCATGTGCGTACTTAGCGACAAGACCCAAGTCACGTGCCCTTCCCATATTGATCCGGTTGTTGTTAAGAATACTCCTTGGTGCAAACTTGCTTTCGACATTGCCGGACCTTCTGGGGTCACAGGTTTGTTCACCCAAGTATGTTTTGGTGTTGGTGGACTACATGACAAAATGGCAGAGATGAAGTTTGTGGACAGCATGAATACTGAAGTGGTGATTAAATTTCTTATGGAGGTATTCATCAGAGGGGGTTTTCCGGAAGAGTTGGTGACGAATAATGGGACACAATTGGTATCCAGAGAAATGGAAAGTTTTCTAGTGGAGAACAGCATCAGACATGTGTTCACGTCCCTTTACCACCCGCGTATCAATGGTTTAGTGGAACGCTTGAACCGCGTGATTAAGGATCAGTTACAACTGGCTCTTGTGAATGGTTTGCATTGGAGGAAAGCTGTGGAGGACATGTTGTGGGCGTTGAGGACTACTCACGTCAGCATAGGAGTTTCTGCCTTGACGCTTTTGAGAGGTAGAGTTGCTGGATCTAAATTGAACAAGGATTGGATGTCAAGGAAGTCTGTCAATATGGGTAAGTTGGAAGGTGTAGTGGACGTGAGAGCAGCTGTGCAGAAGAAGTATGGCACCAGAGATGAGTGTTTCAGGAAGTCGCTTGTTTGTGTTGGTGACTGGGTAAGAATCAAAAAGCCGGTTTCATTCGTAAGGGATTTTCACAATTTTCTGCACCTGTTCAAGTGAGGGAGGTGAAGGATTGTGTGGTTGTTCTGGAGAATGGTAAGGTGTGGAATAAGAGTGCGGTTTCTGTTGTGCCTGAATCCAAGGCTGCATATGTGAATCATAAATTGGGTGTACAGGTGGATTCCAGCCCTGCGTGTCGGGGGAGTGTTTCTTCCAAAGAGCATGTGCGCATAAAACCAAACCCTGTGCACCAGAGCAGAGCGTCATCCAGGGTTAAGACTGCCCCTGTTAAGTTAATGAATTACTGCAGATTCTAACTTTTGTTTGTCCTGTAATGTAATTATTTATTATGATTATTATTTGTGTTTCTTTTGGTCATTTGTAGCATGTTTCTTTTCTTTTGTTTGTGAAGGAAGGGGGGGGTGTTGGGTTGTGTGGAATGTGAGTGTAGAATGCGGGGGTCATGGGAGTTCCCTGCATGGAACTGGGGAGCGGGGTTGGACGGCAGTTGCTGCCGGGCGTGGATTGAGACAGACAAATTAAAGAGAAGCACTTACCTTCACTGCGAGTCTGCTTCTTCTTGTCAACCTCCTACTTGCCTTGAAGTCATAACTACAAATAGTAACTGTGAATGGGTAAGGACAAGCAGAGAGGAGATGCGATGCAAAATAAAAGGGTTTATTTATAGTCACTCAAGGTAAACAGGTATAACGTGACTTGGCTTTGCTCCCGTCTTGATGTCAGAGGAAGAACTCGGCTCAGGACCTCGTCTTCGTCCCAATAGGAAGTGGTCAGTGGACATGAAACCATAACAAAAAATAAGAAAGAAACACGTTTTAGTGTGAGTGCTCTAGTTTATGCACGGGGTACTAGGGAGAGGAGTGAGGGAGGAACACCTATACCGTCACCAAGTGGTTGCGAGCGCTCCTATAATTATGCTGCGAACAAAAAATAGCTGTTGCACATTTTTAAGCCTCCCCGGCTGTCGGCTCCCTCCTGACTAGGCTCCCTTTACTGAACCACCCCCGGATTCGGGCCCGTACCTCAGGTAGCCACGATCCAACTGGAGCATGGCTGGCGTGCGCGGGGTACCGGATAGGGTCTGGCACCCTCCTCTGAATATCCTGGCATCGTGTTCCTGGAAAGGTCGGCGTCGCACCCTGTCCAGCCCACACAGGAGGTCCGTCACCGTAGTCTGGGTGGTTGTGACTTTCTCGTTTCGCGGTCCCGATCCTTGGCTCCTCCGTCCCTCGTAGTTCCCGGTTTCTCTCTTCACCTTTCGCACTTCCTGCTATAAGCCCCCCCTCCTCACCGTCCTCGTCCGCCATAGGAGCATGTGATGGGGTCACATGGGTCGGGCCGGCCTCCCGGAAATACGGGTAGTTAAAGGGGCCTTGATCGTCCTCCAAGGCTTGTTTCCACGGTGACTGTAAACAAAGTACAGGAGAGACTTAAGGGGGCAAAAGGTCCGCGTTTTCCTCCTCCCCGTCCCGGACAGGCACATCGTGACACATCTCCCCCCCCCCCCCCCTTGACAGTTCACGGTCGGGGAACTGGGCAACACGGGACAGGAAGTCCGCGTTCCCGTTGCACTTTCCTCGCCGGTGCCGGACTTCAAAGGAAAAGGGTTGGAGGGAGAGGAACCACCTCAAGACACGGGGATTGTTCCCTTTGTTGTGGCTCAGCCACTGAAGGGGGGCGTGGTCCGTGTATAAGACAAAGGGTGAGCCTTCCAGGTAATAACGAAGTTTGTCTATTGCCCATTTAACTGCCAGACACTCCTTTTCAATGATAGGGTAGTTCTTCTCGTGGGGAAACAGCTTTCTGCTGATGTATACCACTGGGAGTTCCAGGCCCTCATCAGAAAGCTGGGACAGCACTGCCCCTAGACCGGAGATAGAGGCATCTGTTTGGAGGATGAATGGCTTCGTAAAGTCAGGGGATGTCAGGACAGGACTGGAGGTGATGGCTTTTTTGAGTTCCTGAAAGGCCTGGCGTGCTTGGAGGGAGGGGGAAAGGAGATCTTTTGCTCTAACTCCTTTTTTTAGAAGGTCGGTCAATGGGGAAGCTATTTCGAAGTAATGGGGAACGAACCTACGGTAGTACCCTAGTAAACCCAAGAACGCCCTGATGACCCTTTTGGTTGTGGGTAAAGGAGTATTGGTGATGGCTTTTATTTTCTCGTGTTGTGGTTCGATTACCCCGTTCCCCAGGAGGTACCCTAAGTAGCGAACCTTTTGATACCCAACTGTGGACTTCTTTGAGTTTTCATGGAGTCCAGCCTCTTTAAGGGCATGGAGTACCCTTTCGCATTGTTTTAGATGTTGTTCCCAGTTGGGGCTATATATCACAATATCATCGAGGTATGCAGAGGAATAACCCTGGTGTTCCCGTAATACTATGTCCATGAGTCTTTGAAATGTGGCCGGTGCCCCGTGAAGGCCAAAGGGGAGGACAGTGAATTCATAGAGACCTGAAGGGGTTGTGAATGCTGTTTTGGCCTGATCTTGTGGGGCCAAGGGAACCTGCCAATACCCCTTGGTGAGATCTAGTGTGGTGATGCATTGGGCCTCACCTAGTTCAATTAGTTCATCGACCCTAGGCAGGGGATCAGAGTTGAATTTCGTGATGGTATTCACAGCCCTGAAGTCTATGCAAAACCTCACTGAGCCGTCGGGCTTGGGTACCAGGACCACCGGGGAAGACCACTCACTTCGGGAGGGTCGAATGACCCCCATCGTGAGCATGTTCTGGATCTCGTCCTCTATGGCTTTCCTGCGGGCTGCGGGAATGCAGTATGGGCGTTGTCTCACCACTTTCCCAGGTGCCGAAGGGATGGAGTGTTCCACCAGTGTGATCAGTCATGGTATATCAGTAAATATAGGAGAGAAAGGAGCCAGCATTGTTTCCAGTGCTTTCTTTTGTGGTTCGGGGAGGGCCTCATTTATATCCAGCTGGTGTAGAGTGGAGCGGTTTTCACTCATTTCTCGGGCCAGCGTGAGACTATCTTTGGGAGGAGGACCTAACCACATCTTCAAGAGGTTAATATGGAAGATTTGTGTCTTGTTCTTGTTGAGGCGTAGACGGTAGGTGGTCAGACCGATTTTTTTTCTACTACCTCATAAGGACCTTTCCACTCTGCTCGGGTTTTGGGAAGGGAAGAGGGCAAAAGAACCAACACCCAGTCATGTATTTGGAGGTGACGCCATCTCTTTCCGTCATCGTAGAAGACCTGTTGGCATCTTTGGGCTTTTTCGAGGTTAGCATGGGCAAACTCACGCAATTTGTGCAAGCGGGACCTTAACCCCTGGGAGTATTTAAGAAGGGTTCGGTTCTCTTCCGGTTTTTCATGCTCCCAGGCTTCCTTGGTCATTTCAAGGAGGGTGCGTGGTTGCCGCACGTGTAGGAGTTCAAAGGGTGAACATCCTAAGCTGCTTTGTTTCTGACAGCGGATGACGAACAGGGCCAAGGGTAGTAATGCGTCCCAGTCCGCAGCTTCGGCTGTCATCATTTTCTTTAGGGTCAGCTTGATTGTGCCGTTGTAACGTTCGCACAATCCATCCATCTGCGGGTGATATACTGACGTTCGGATCTGTGTAATGTCTAAGGATTTACACACCTGGCCCATTAATCGTGAAACAAACGGGGTGCCTTGATCCGTGAGGATTTCCCGCGGAAAGCCTACACGAGAAAACAACTCTAGGAGTTTCTCACAGATGTTAGTAGTGTTTGGGGTTCATAACGGAAAGGCTTCGGGATATCTGGTGGCATAGTCGATGAGGACTAGGGCGTATTGGTTCCCTTTCCTGGATCTGGGTAACGGTCCTATGAGGTCCATCCCTACCCCCTCAAAGGGCTTCCCAATGGTTGGCAGGGGTTGTAGTGGAACCTGAGGGGGACGATATGGATTCCTTTTTTGGCACACTTCACATTCCTGGCAATACTTAGTGATGTTCGTGTGTATACCAGGCCAATAGAAATGTTCAAGGATGTTTTGGCTGGTTTTTTGTGCTCCGGTGTGGCCGGCTACCAGATGGCTATGTGCAAAGAACATTACCTGTTCACGGAACCCCTGAGGGACGAGCAATTGTTTGGGACCTGAAGGGCTCCCCTTCCTATAGAGTAGGTCCTGTTCAATCAGGAAGGATGGGTAAGTATCAGAGGGGGAGGATGCTTGTTGCCATGCTGTTCTAAGGCTGGGGTCGTTCCTCTGGGCATACCTGAAATGTTTGTCATTCTGCCAAGGAGCCTGAGTGAGTAGGATTGGGGAAGTATCCGGGATACCCTTTACCTTGCTTCGGAGGAGTTGCATGAACTCGGGGTTGTCAATCACTAAGATTAGCCTCTCTGGGAGGTTGGGCAGTACTAAGTACACCAGAAGGAGTAGGGAGCATTCAAATATTTGTGTCTCGTGATGGCACGTGCTATGTGTCCTAATACTGCCCTCATTCACACAATTGTGTGACATGCTTCATCATAGGGCTGCTTACAATACACCCCGGCGTAGCCATGCACGGGGTGGAGCAATAGGGTGGGGGAAGACAATACAACACAGAAAGAAACAATTTATTTCCACAGTGGCTGGGAACGACGGTGGTAAAAGTGCAGTGTGATGTGGGTTAAAACTAGCTCGAAGTGTCGCTGTGCTCAAGACTTTATTCCTGGACCCTCCGGCCAGGGTTAAAAACGTGAAGGATGGTGGTGATTGGGAGATGCAATGTGCTCCTAACACCCCTCCTTACTGCCAGGTGGTCGACATGTTTCGGCCGTGTGTGTGTGCGCCCCTCGATTGGGGTCACGCCGGCCTTCCTCAGGACTCCACCGGTCCCAGTGAAATAATACTCTCACCTCAGATTGAGATAAGAGGGTGTCTAAAAGCCTTTTTTCCGTTTTCGAGGGATTTCCTCAGGATAATAGTGGAATTACTAGAAGGAACAGGAAGAAAAAAAGATCAACAATGAAAGGGAGAGAAAAAAGAGAGAAAAGAACTTAGGAGTAATCTTCTCCCTCGTGTTTCTCAAGCTCAGTATATGAATGTCTATCTGCACATGAGTTCATTCTGTTGCATCGTTCATTGCCCCAAACAACCATGGGTGCATCGCCCTTGGTAAATTCACACTCATCAGGTACAAATAAATGGAAATTCAATAGGTCTACAATGTCTGTTGCCCTTCATGTAGTCATAAAAACCAGCATACCTCATGCTCATTATTCCACAGTCCATCCACTCTAAAGTAGGGGTCCGGTGTGTAATTACTCACAGAGTTTCACCCTATTTCATGTTTGAAATGGCGGTGGGCAAGTATCCGGGATACCCTTTACCTTGCTTCGGAGGAGTTGCATGAACTCGGGGTTGTCAATCCCTAAGATTAGCCTCTCTGGGAGGTTGGGCAGTACCCCTGCTCTTACTTGCACGTTCTTCCCGTCTGGTAACCTCACCCCCACCTGGGCTATTGGGTATATCTTGACATCACCATGTACACATCGGATAGGTACTTGTTGGTGCATGATGATGTTTTCTGGTCTAACCAGGGCCTTTTGGATAACCGACTGCCTGCAGCCGGAGTCGAGCAGTGTTTTTACATATACACCATCTATTACTAGACTTACATAAAAACAGGTGCCCATTTCCTCGGTGTACAGGACATGTCGGGGAAGGTAGCTGACATCCATAGGCTCCTCCGTAGTTTTCCTCTGCGGACAGAAGCGGGCTATATGGCCCCAGGTCCCGCAGTCAAAGCACTGGGTCCCTTGGTTGTACTGGGTTTGGGCTTAGGATAGCGTGTTTTACCATGGTTCTACCATGGGTTTGGTGTACTTCTTGTCTGGTTTCGCTGTACCCGGGCGTAAGGTCTTCTCCCCCTCCCAGGCGGATGGTCTCGTTTGGGCTCTGGAATAGGTGGTGGCCATCTCCACCGCTTGTTCTACCGAGAGGTGGGTGTGTTGCTTAAGCCATCTCTGCATGGGAAAGGGGAGGGCTTCCAGGAATTGTTCTAGATATATTAAGGACATTGTCTCCTCTTTAGTATGGTCCTGAGGTTTCAGCCATTTGTCTGCGGCCGCCTTTAATTTATAAACTAAGGGTTTGGGTGTATCCCCGGGACTTCCTATCTGTTTCTTGAAGCGCACCCTATACGCCTCTGGGTCCATGCCTAGGTGGTCCAGAATAATTTCCATCACCTCTTTGTAGGGGGGTATTACCCATTGAGTTGGCCACTTGGTAGGCTGCCTGGGCCTCGCCACTCAATAACGGAGCCAAAAAGAAAGGCCATTTTTGTTCTGGCCACCCTGATGCTCTGGCTGCTCGCTCGAAGTTTATGAGAAAGGCATCCGGGTCTTCCCCTGAGGTGTATTTTTGTAGGGCAATAGTTGGGAAACTAGACTGGGTTCGTTGTCTAACAGGCATTTGTGCTGGGAGACGGTACTGCTCTTCGGACAATTTGTGGAGGCTCTCTAGGTGTTGATTGATGGAGGTACTGAAGAGCTCCCTATCGGCTTGTGCCGAAGTCATTTGCCTCTCAAGAGCCCATTCCAGTTTTTTCCTGGCCACGAATGAGTTGTTGTATCAGGGTCTCCATTTCTGGTATCCAATGGAATCGATCCCACATCTGACACCACGTGTGAATGGGTAAGGACAAGCAGAGAGGAGATGCGATGCAAAATAAAGGGGTTTATTTATAGTCACTCAAGGTAAACCGGTATAACGTGACTTGTCTTTGCTCCCTTCTTGATGTCAGTGGAAGAACTCGGCTCAGGACCTAGTCTTCGTCCCAATAGGAAGTGGTCAGTGGACATGGAACCATAACAAAAAAATAAGAAAGAAACACGTTTTAGTGTGAGTGCTCCGGTTTATGCATGGGGTATTAGGGAGAGGAGTGAGGGAGGAACACCTATACTGTCACCAGGTGGTTGTGAGCGCTTCTGTAATTACGCTGCGAACAAAAAATAGCTGTTGCAAGTTTTTAAGCCTCCCCGGCTGTCGGCTCCCTCCCTACTAGGCTCCCTTTAATGAACCACCCCTGGATTCGGGCCTGTACCTCAGGTAGCCACGCTCCTCCTGGAGCGTGGCTGGCGTGCGCGGGGTACCGGATAGGGTCCGGCTCCCTCCTCTGAATATCCTGGCGTCGTGTTTCTGGAAAGGTCGGCGTCGCACCCTGTCCAGCCCACACAGGAGGTCCGTCACCGTAGTCTGGGTGGTAGTGACTTTCTCGTTTCGCGGTCCCGATCCTTGGCAACTCCGTCCCTCGTAGTTCCCGGTTTCTCTCTTCATCTTTCGCACTTCCTGCTATAAGGCCCTCCTCCTTACCGTCCTCGTCCACCATAGGAGCATGTGATGGGGTCACATGGGTCGGGCCATCCTCCCAGAAATACGGGTAGTTAAAGTGCCTTGATCGTTCTCCAAGGCTTGTTTCCACGGTGACTGTAAACAAAGTACAGGAGAGACGTAAGGGGGCAAAAGGTCAGCGTTTTCCTCCTCCCCGTCCCGGACAGGCACATCGCGACAGTAACCTAGTGCATAACTGCTGATATCTCATCCTCAAGTGTGTCCTCTTCACCCAGGACAATTGGCCAAGTGGTGCCCTGACATCATAAAGCTACAGCGGTATGTCATCTGACATTCAGGGCCGATAAATGGCATAGCAAGCAATAAGATACATTTATCCTGTTATTGAAATGGGTTGCAGCGTTGACAGGACACCCAGCTGAAGTTTAGGATGACGAGATGAAAGAAATTAGGGCACTATTTGAGCCTGATAAATTTATATGAAGGTGTGATGATCATAATACTCCCCACTTTACTTTTGTGGACTTTTCCATCTGCAGATTATACTGAATGACCAGCAGTGGCAGTGTTGCGCAAAAGAATTTATCTGTATTGCTGAGACTAAAAAAAAAAAAAAAAAAAACCTTCACAAGCATTCTTCTCATCAATTTTTATGGTAAGTCAAACTCACATGCAATCATTTTATTTGTCACAAAAAGACGTTTACAGCCTCTGAAGGTCCTAGCTAAATTATAGTAGGTCCTCCGCGTGAAGAGAATTTCTGTCACAATGGTAGTATTATGCATTACATTATAATGCTCATGATAGTTAATCAAATACTTTGACTCGCTCCAAGGCTGGCAAAGCCTGCTTTATATACTTGTGCTAGCAATATGTCATCAGATGGAAATTACTGCCTTTGAGGCTGGAATATATTGTCTTAAGTTAGAGAGATTGAGGGACTTTCTCATGGAGGTAATCACATTTAACCTAGTCCACTGCACTCTGTATGTGAACTCTGATAATCCAGATGGATTGTTGTTGAGGATACTCTGGAATTTTGTAACACCATCCTACTCTGAAAAAGTCCCCAATGTTCTGAATGGTTCCAAGAACGTTTCCTTTACACCTCCTACTTGCCTTGAAGTCATAACTACAAATAGTAACCCAGTGCATAACTGCTGATATCTCATCCTCATGTGTGTCCTCTTCACCCAGGACATTTGACCAAGTGGTGCCCTGACATCATAAAGCTACAGCGGGATGTCATCTGACATGAGGGCCGACAAATGGCATAGCAAGCGATAAGATACATTTATCCTGGTATTGAAATGGGTTGCAGCGTTGACAGGAAACCCAGCTGAAGTTTAGGATGACGAGATGAAAGAAATTAGGGCTCTATTTGAGAATGATAAATTTGTATGAAGGTGTGATTATCATAATATTCCCGACTTTACTTTTTTTTTTTTTTTTGTCCTCATTTATGCGATTAAATGTGGTTATGGTAAGGCCAAAGTCACCTTGTATACCCAAAACTCTTACAGGAGAACCGCCCGTAGGGTACAAGGTTAACAGCAGGTCTCAAGAACCTTCAAAGAATTTGAAAAATGGTCAATCATGGTCCCACCATGATGATTCCATCCATGTCGCATTAGTTAAAATCATTGGACGTCCGCCCTAGTTTAAGATGTATTCTTATCCCATAGTTCCCAGTATTTTATTCGTTTGCTCTTCCCACTAGATTTATCCAGTTTCTTGATTCTATCTACTGACCTGTGCCAATCTGCCACCCCGGGAGGAGAGAGAGAATCCAATTGATACACACCTCCCGTCTAGCTAACAGGATCAAGACAAATAGTAAATATTTTTGGTTTTTACTTAATACCATATCCACTATGTTATTATCCAAAATGCCAAAGATAACTGTAAAAGTGCTTACCTTGATGTTAATATCTAGAGCTTTTGAAATACTCTTACCAACTTCTTCCCAGAAGACATCAAGGTGTGTACACAGATGGAACATGTGAATATCGTTTGCCTTTATCTTGTTGCATTTCGGGCAGTGTTTCATCTCCTGGTTATTTATTTTAGACAACTTCTCGGGCGTCCAATAAGACCTATGTATGGTAAACAAATGGTTTTTCCTTAGGGGTGCAGAAGCAATAGTATACCAAAGAAAAGTGCAGGATACTTGCCATAACTGTTGCAAGTCTTGGTCGGGAAAGACTTTTTTCCAGATGTCGTCTGGGGTGGTGAAATCGCCTTCTTCATCTTGAATCATATACCAGTACCATTTAGATATTTCTTTCCGAGTTGGATCTTTTTGAATCTCTTCTTCCAATTTTTGTGTGGAAACTAATGTTTTCTCTTGATCTTTTGACCAGCTCACCAACTGGTAATATTTGAACTTAGAGATGCCTCCGTTGGTTTTTTCTAGCAATGAGGCCCAACTTTGAAGAATGCCATTTTCAAGGAGTTCTCCCCAGCTAGTTATACCAGCACTTATCAATGGGGCAGCAAGAGAGTCTTTTAGGCAGTCCGGGGTTCCAGGTGAGCACCATATAGGTGCTAGATCACTGTAGTAGGGGATTTTCCAAGATTTCCTTAGATCGTACCATAACTTATAGGCTGATCTCAGAACTTTTAATTTTATCTTTTTGAAATATTTTGGATGACCAAATTTATAAAGACAGTTATCCTCATCCGTTACAGTATGCCAGTACGGAGGATACAAAGCGCGGGGTCTAAGAAGAATCCTAATATTCTTAAATTGAAAGGCTCTGTAATAAGCCAAAAGATCTGGACTAGCTATGCCTCCTCGAATTTTCTTCTGGGAGAGCTTCTTCCACGCTATCCTTACTCCTTTGGAAGCCCAAATAAAAGTATTGATTTCACTTTGGATCTTCTTTAACCATATGGGCTTAAATTCCAGTGGGATTGCATTGAATAAAAAAGTGAATTTGGGCAGAATTGACATTTTTACAGCATTTGTTCTCCCTAAAAAGTAAGAGACAGACTATTCCAAGATTTTAGTAATTTCCTCATTTCTTTGACTTTTGAATTGAGGTTTACTTGAGCAATTTCATCAATATTTTTTAAAACCTCTATCCCCAAATATTTAATTTTATTATTAGCTCCTATTGGTGGTGAATTCATATTCCAGAGCATCATCTCAGTCTTCTGGCTATTAAGTAAATAGCCAGAAACACTACCAAAGTCTGATAACAACTTTGTTATGGGGTGGAGGGATTTATCTAGGTCACTTGTGTACAGCATTAGATCATCTGCATATAATGCAACCTTAATGACCCATTCTTTAAAGGTAAAAGGAATAATTTCTTGAGACCTTCTGATCATGTTTGCGAGAGGCTCAATATACAAATTAAAAAGATGAGGAGAGAGCGGGCACCCCTGTCTCGTGCCTCTGTTGATAATAAATTCTTTCGAGAGACTTCCATTAATCAGAATTTTTGCTTTGGGGGCTTTATATATGTTTCTGATTGCTCTCAAAAAATTATCTCCTAGCCCAAAATGAAAAATAACAGAATACAAAAATGACCAATTTAAACGGTCGAATGCTTTAGCAGCATCAAACGTGAGTACCGCTAATGGGATTTTTTCTTTGGTGGCTATATCAATGGCGCCTATAAGTTGGTGAGTGAGATCATATAGTTGCCTCCCCTTAGTGAAACCTTTCTGGTCGTTATGAATGATTTTATCGGTTATGTTGCCTAGCCTTATGGCTAAAACCTGGGTAAAAATTTTATAATCATTATTTAGTATAGAAATAGGCCTGTATGATTCACATTTATAAGGGTCTTTGCCAGGTTTCAAAATTAAGCTAATAGTAGCATCATTTCATGATTTTGGGAGCTGTTGGTCATCCAAGTATATGGAATTAAAGAGGTCTGTCAAAATGGGAGCTAGTTGTTCCTTTAGAGCTAGATAGAATTCGTTGGGGATAGCGTCGGGGCCAGCAGCTTTGTTTTTTTTCATCTTATTTATCGCCCTCATGACCTCCTCTGTAGTTATTGCTTTATTTAGGGCCTCGCATGAGTCAAAATCCAACCTTGTTATTTGTGAGTTTTTTAAGTACAAGTTTACCGCCTGGGCGGACGGTGTTAAATCTTCCTCATACAATTCCTGAAAAAAATCTACAAATGCTTCTTCTATATCTAAGCTATCTTCTACCCTCCCCCCTTTACGAGCATTATAAATTGCCATAATCTTGTTCCTATTGGAGTCTGTTTTAAGCTTCCATGCTAGTAATTTCCCACTATTTTCCCCATACTCGTAGGATGACAAACTACTAGCCTCCCATCTTTTCCTAACTCGATCTTCTAAATATAATGATAAACCTGCTTTTTCTTAAATAATTCCTCAATTGCCCTTCCTTGTTCTGCCTTTGAAATAGTGTCTTCGCTCTTTTTTTGCATTTCTAAAATGTCTGCCTCATACTGCATAATTTTATGCCTATTTTCCTTGTTCTTCCTTGCTGCAAGACCAATGAGGTTTCCTCTAGTAACGGATTTATATGCGTCCCACACTGTGTGGCTGGGTACTTCACCATTAGCATTTATTAAAAAATATTCTAATGTCTCGCCCTTCAACTTCTCAATTAGTTGTTTATCTGACAGGAGAGTACGGTCTACAGTCCATCTTTTCTTACCCTGAGGGGGGTCTTGAGTTAATTCCATCTGGACAAGGGAGTGATCGGACAGGTGCGCTGGTATATGTACTACCTTTTTTTACCTTTTTACTCCATAGTTTATCGATTAGAAAAAAATCAATTCTGGAAGCGTGACCATATTTATGGTTCCTATAAGTAAATCTATTACCTTGGTCACCTTTACTCTTCCATATATCTACCAGCCCCAAGTCCTCTTTAAACCTATTCAACCAATCCCTCATTTTTATTAAATTGAGACCTCTTCCAGACGGATATCTGTCCTGTTTAGGATCTAACAGTATATTAAAATCTCCTCCAAGAATTATTGGCGTAGATACATTAATTAATTGGGCATATAATGATTGAAGTGGTTCAGGGTCATCCGAATTGGGGCCGTAGTAACCCACCATCGAGAAGAGGTTATCCCCAGATTTCATTTTCACTAGGATCCATCTACCTTTCGGGTCCCCACACTCTTCCAACATAGTTATTTTAGATGGTCTTTTCACAATCACTGCAACCCCTTTTATACAGCAGGTTTGATTTGTACAAGCACTACTCTCAATCCATTTTTCATATTTTGTAAATTCATGCCATTCTGTTTTTAATAGGTGAGTTTCCTGTAGTATTATAACATCACTCTTTATTAGTTTAAGATATTCAAAAATCTTTTGACGCCTTTTCCTGACCCTTAGCCCATTAACATTCCATGTTGTAATTTTCATTACGCCCATCTTATAGGAGATTTTTGGTCCTACAAACTATCGTGGCCTTATTTACCATAAAATGTACATATCGGACAAATGCATTTTTTTGGTTTTTTTCCCTATGCTCCCCACCCAATAAAAACAAAACATCATAAATGTGCTAAAAAAAACCCGAAAAACCTACCACTTCTACCTCCTCTAAAGCTCCCACCCCTCCCTGGAGAACCCTCCCAACTTCCATTTGGGCAATCTTATTGCCCTATTTGAGCTCCGCTATTGTAGGGTTGTCCTATCTTTATTGCGTTGTATCTTGGCTCTTACTTCAGTCTCATTTATTTATGTGCTTTTATTTGCTCCAACAGTGATTCTACCTCTTTTGGTTCACGAATATTAAAAGTCTTGTTATTCCACATAATTTTCAAGAGGGCAGGAAATTTCATTTGAACCGAGGCTCCTGCTGCTGTCAACTCTTTCATGTAATTCCCTAAAGCCCATTGTCTATCTGCTGTCGCCCTAGATATGTCTGAACGAACTTTATAGTTATATCCATCCTTTATGAAAGTGGTAGACTTTAACGCAGCGTTTAAGATAGTCTCTTTTATAGTGTAAGTTTTAAAATTAACAAGTATTCGGCGCGGATTTTTCCTTGGTTTATTCAGTCTAAAAGGGTCCCTGTGAACCCTCTGGATATCGTCCTCTAGCACTTTTTCGTCTAGCTCTGGAGAGATTCCCTTGATCAGGTTAATTATAAAGTTTTTTAGGTTTGAACCTTCAGCGCCTTCTGGAATACTTAGAAACCGTAAATTACTCCTCCTTGCGTTGTTTTCCAACGTTTCAAGTTTGTCTCTAAGTTCCTTCTCTGAAGATCTCAACTCCTCATGTCATTTTGACAAGATCTCACTTCTGTTTTCGTTTGTTCCAAAGATACTTCTATAGTAGAGACCCTAACGACTAAGGCATTAACCTTAGATTCTAAGGCCTCGCATGTTGCCTGAATCCTCTCCTGATTTTTTTCAGACTTGGCAAAGCCATGCTTCATTTCTTTAAAGAGAGACACCATTAGTTCCCCCATTTCAGTGTGCGGGGGTACCTCTAAACACTGATCTTTATTTATAACCTTTTGTTGTTGATTTTCATGCCTCTCATGATCCTCCTCTTTTTCGATATGATTATTATCCTCCTTATCTGTCTGATCGAGGACTTGAAACGGATTAGATATCTCTATTGTTTGCATAACACCGATAGGTATTGGTTTTTGCATGTTGAGGGACCCCTCTACAGATTTTTCCTCTTTTAATCGTGTAATTTTAGACACCTGTTGAACTTTAAAGAAGGAGCGAAGAGATGGTGTAACTTTTAGGCTGGCGCCCCTTTTTAGCTGCTCTTTTTTCGCCGCCTTTGCTGCTCTAGTAGAGACCACTGCTACTGTATCTGCTTTTACTCTTCGGTTTTCTTGTTTCTTAGTTTCTTTTATAACTGTGGTATGACTAAGGCTGGCAGTTTGTTCTTGGTCAGGTTCTTTATACGTTAATAGAGCAGCGTCGACTTTAGACGGGACGGTTGTAAATTTCCGATTCCTTAGTGCATAAGTTATATCTTGAATTCGATTCTTTGTACTCTCTTTTTTATCCGAATCCCTTAAGTCAATAACAGTCTTCTTAGTACCATCCAAAATCTGTAGTTTAAAATCTTCTGCAGTTACAACCTCGTCTTGTAATGATTTTATACTACTGATGTTTTTGGGTGTAAACAGGTCCTTTACCTGGCCCTTCCCCCTCCTTCTTGCTGAACTCATACACACTACTTTACGAGTTACTGTAGTGGTTCTGTGTTCCTCGCTTGGTAATTCAGCATTTAGTTTCAAAGGCAGTAACAAGGAGCCACTTGGGGGGCCTCTAAAACTTACTTTTGTTATGGCTCTTCTCCTCCGATGTAACTCAGCTGCAGCAACTGACCAAACCGCTCCCCTCCCTCCTCTCGGTGTCTGAGAGTTCGAGGGCGGCTCTCCTCCTAGTCTTGCCTGCTCCTGCGCCACCGTTTTTGCGTCCACCGTGCCTCCAGCAGTGGCTCACAACCCTTCACCGGCAAGCCCCAGGCTCCAAACTCCAAAACGGCAGGGAAGAAAGAAGCAAGAAAAGGGACCGGTCTCCTGGTCAGCCGCGGGCTCCGCGGCTCAGTGCGGCTCGGCGTTCTATGACTCCCGCGTACACCCGTGCCAATCAGCAAAGCAGAGTGCGCGGACTGCGCTGCAGCAAAACCAAGGTAGCCAAATCCACCCTCGAGGACGCTTCGTGAGTTTCCTGCTCCTACGAGCCGTTACATTTCTATGAGGACTTCCCTAACTCACGGAGCTCGCGACCCGCTCTCCTAGCTGGCCGCCATGTTCTCCAAACTCCCGACTTTACTTTTGTGTAATTGCTAGGAATTTTGGAAAATGAAGGCGTTAGAATGTATTATTCATAGTTTTTATTATTCCAACTCAATGTAGCATACATTTTCCTCTCTCAACTTATCAGCTGACTTAATTGCTATGGTGTACCATAACCTAGAAGATGTGCAGAGAGAAGGGTATGCTGTCACAGGGCTGCCAATAAGATTTTTTTATCATTGTTCTGATATAAAGTAAGTAAGTATTATGCTTGTAGAGCGCACGAATGCCGAGGCGTCTTGGCGCTGAGGGAGGACACGGGTTTAGCACAGGAGAGGTAGCATTACTTCTGCCTAGCAAATAGCCACGTCTTCAGCAACTTCCTGAATCGAGGTCTGGACGGTTGGAGTCTGATATCGTCAGGTAACTCGTTCCATAGTTTGGACGCACGGTATGTCAGGCTCCTACCACCCCATCTAGCTCTATGTATTCTGGGAATCTGGACTAGACCTTTGTTGGCCGATCTAAGGTTTCGCCGAGGAGTGTACTGCAGAAATAATTTCAGTAAATCCGCCGCTCCTCCCCCAAACTGGGTTTTATGTACCAAGCACAAAGCTTTAATCTCAATTCGCTGTTGCACCTGAAGCCAGTGGAGAGTTTTGATGCTGCCAGATATATGGTGGAACTTAGGAATATTCAACAACATTCTGGCTGCAGCATTTTGAATACACTGCAGTTTTGACAGTTGACGCTTATTTATGCCCATAAAAAGGGCATTACAATAGTCAATCCTAGAAAGGATCAAAGCATTGGAATGGCTGGTAAGTTGGTGGCCGGTGAGTTGGAGCGAAGGTTCGGCGTGGAGTGCACTTGTATGCACCCGGCGGGGCCTTTTTTCCATTGGATTTTCAACATCTTGCTTCTTGGGGTTGTATTTAAATTGAAATGCAGCAACAGGGCTGAATACAAATGAATTGAAGTTAAGCCATTCAACGTCAAACATACTAAAGTGTAGTTTTCCAGCAACAAGTGAAGTGAAAGCACGAAAATCGAAAGGGACAATAAACTTTTAGAGGGCTAGTAGCCACTATATTTGCTATGAATAGTTTATCTGATAGAGACATCTAGCCGCAGATTCCTGAACTGAGAATATCCCCAGGCGTCAGACTGGATCCGGAAAACCTTGCACAGCAGCACCTCTGCGCGCCGGGGGGCGGCGCCGCCTGGCTCCGCCCTGACGTCGTCCCCGGACATGACGTCAGTGGAGCCATATAGGACCCTCCCGGTTCGCTGACGTCAGTTTCCTTCTTTTCGCGTCCCAACGCGGATCCGGGATTCAGCTGTTTCTCTGGCCTGTTTTCTTCAGGCCTTTTCGACGCCTTCAGCGTCGGGGAACGGTGTGCGATGCCTTCGGGCTTTAAGGTGTGTGAGACTTGTTCGCGACAGATGTCGGCGTCGGACCCGCACACCATTTGCATGTGGTGTCTTGGGTCGCACCACGACTCCGTGGAGTGTGCCGCCTGCCGGCAGATGCGTCCAAAGTCCCTACGGGAGCGCCGAATGAAGCTCCTGGCCACCCGGATATCCCGCACGGCGTCTCCCCGCCGCTCTCGGGCTGGCTCTTCTGTCCGCGTCCGCAACCTGGAGTCGTTCCTGCGACCGTTGTTCACCTAAAGGTAAGTCCAAGCACAAGTCATGGAGGTCAAAGACCTCGCTTCAACGTGACGATGGGGGTCATGGTTCCCGTTCCACCACGGAGCCGTACCCCCCAGAGTCGGCCTCCATTTACCCGCCCTTTCGGGTGATGGTGCGACTCGACCCCAGATGGAAGCCTACTACAAGGCTCTGCACTCCATCTTCGGGTCACCTCCTCTCCCTGGCGCGCCTTCGGGTCCCACAGAGGAGGTAGGCGTTCAGGTCGGATCTTCGCCGGTGGGTTCGCCCTCGGCGCCGGCCGAGTGCCTCGGCTCCGGAGTCGTGCCGACGTCGGGACACAACCCGGATGGGCGTCCCAGCCCCACGTCGTGCCATTCTGCCCGGTCTCCGCATGGCCCCTGGCGGCTCCCTGCGTCGACATCGGCGGCGCCGGCGGCACCATGCCTGTCGACTCCTGGTTGTCATACTCCTTCTCCGCACCTATCGGTGGTGGGGACGTCGATGCCGTCTCGTGCCCCAGCCGGGTCGCCTCTCATAGAGGTCGACGTCGGTTCGACGCCGTCTCAGCGTCGTTCGACGCCGGAGCAGCCGCCGGTTCCAGTTGATTCACCACTTCGGGAGGTCACAGATCCGGTATGCCCGGGGTTATCTCCACGCCATTTGGCTCCGATGCCCTGGGGTCAGTGGCCCCCTGCTCCTCCTGCTGTGGGACGTGTCAGCTTGCAACTGTCCCCTACAGATGGCCTATTGTCGCCCTCCAGGATGCCCACTGAAGCTGGTGCTTTGTTTTTAAGGGGTATTCGCAGGGCTGCAGCTGTTTTACACTTGCACCCTCCGTCTGTCTCCTTGTCCTCCGATCCATTATTGGATCTCCTCCACCAGGGTGAGGTGGATATTGAACCCTTGCTGCCTTTTAGCGGCTTGTTGTTCGACGCGCTTCTCGGAACGTGGGCACAGCCCTCTTCAGGAGATCCTGTCGACCGGGCCATTGCGCATCGGCATCGTCCGGCCCCTGGGGGCCCAGCCTGTTTGTCCCTTCAGCCTGGGGCTCAGGGACTAGTAGTCCAGGTGGCTTTTGCCACGCAGCCTTCCTCTCCGCCTCTATTGCTGCCTCCCACTAGGGAGTCTCGTTGGTTGGAGACATGTGGACGCGGCATTTTTTCGTCCGCTAGTTCAGCCTTACGTGCTCTGAACACGGCTTGCATCTTTGCCCGGGCTTCTTGTGCCCTTTGGGACTCTGTGGAGTGTCTTTTACCTTCTCTCCCTGAGAGTACTCGTGCTGACATGGCTCGTCTCCTTCATGAAGGCCGAGAGATGGCACGCTTTACCATTCGGTCTGCCATTGACTCCACCGATTCGGTGGGTCGGGCAATGGCCAGGTCCATTGCTCTGCATCGCCATGATTGGCTGCGCGACGGGGGTTTCCCCAAAAATGTTCGTGACAGTCTCCGGGATTTGCCATTTGATGGTGTGTCCCTGTTTAACGAACATGCGGACTCTGCGGTTCACCGCCTTCTTTCTAACCTTCCATAGTTTTTATTCTGTTCTTGTCCGGTTGCGGACTTTGTCCTCACCCTCTGCTGTGTTGTCTCTGCTTCATGTCGGCCCTGGGTTCATGCTGTAATACCTGAACGGCCTGGGCGGCTTCTCGCCGCGATTTCTTTTCTTTCATGCAGCTGGTCAGCTGCTTATATTTCTGTTGAGCCTCTGTCTATGAGCTCACGCTCAAGAGGTGCCCCTTGTTGGGGTTGATACTTACCCTATGTAGGGTATTAGTTGGCTATTGTATAGCTGCCTCCTTCCCACGGCAGTCTTGGTAGGCTCCTGTGGGGTCCTTTTCACGAGGTTGTCCTGCGGCTGTGCCTGTAAACTTTCACTGCTGCTGCGGGCCCTCCCGGGACCTTCTTGCGGTCCATTTGTTGGTCTCGCTCTATCGCTCTCTCATGGTGTCTGCTGCTGGTCTGTGGCACTCCCCTGCATCTCACTGCTCCATTTCTTGAGGCCCAGGAGGGCTTTCAAGTCCTCGTGTGCCCTTATCCCGGAGGACTTTGAGGCTCTACCTCGTGTCACCTCTTCCACGAGGGTGTTTTCAGGTTAGGCCTCCTTGGGTTGTTTGTGCTGCCTTTTCTCATCAGCCACTTTCCTTGCGACATCTGGTTCCTAACCGTCTCGTCGTGGTTCTTTCGCTGCGGCCGTCCCATCTGTGGACTGCCTACCAGAGGGACCATGTCGCTGTCCCCGAGCACGCACAGCTAGCTCGGCACTATTCTTCTGTGTTCTATAAGCGTCTGATGGCTGCTCCCTGGTATGTTCGCTGTCACGGGCTGCTGTGCTTTCCTGCAACTTTACGTTGCCTAGTTCTACTCTCCTCTATCCATGCTGCGTAGTCCTTTCATGATTGGACTTCGCTCTCCATGGTGGCGTTCTGGCCCCAGACACTGATACTTTACATTGTCTTGTGCCTTGCTTTTCTGGCCACTTCCCCTGCCAGAGCTTCCCGTTTCCCTGCTGCATTCTGCGCAGGTGTTGTCGTGCTTTCCTTCGGGCTGCTGTTGCTGCTCTCAGCGGGAGTGTTCTCCTCAGAACATTGTTTGCCTGGTGGGCTATTGTGCGTACATCCACTTTTGTTCCTCCGGTACGTTTCGTACTGACTCCTTCCAGTACTGCTCGGCCTCCCTGTCTGTCTCGCGGTAGACGGTGGATCTTCCCTACCGCCTGTGGCTGTTGCGTCTGGCTCTGGGCATTGCTCTGTCAGGTACCGCTGCAACATGGCTGTTGGTGCCTATGGTGCCTTTTCTTTTCTTTCTCAACGCATCCACCGGGCTGCGTCCTGTCTTCTTTTCTCCTGTCCGGCGTACTACACACACCCAGACCTCCCACATGCATGGTCCTTCTTGCAGTGGCCGTGGTCTTGCTCCTCACTTTTCGTGAGCGCAAGTCTTCTACGTGTGTTAGTTTTGCCGGCTCTCTTTCACGTGATATACCCTGGTGATGCGTCTCTCGACTCTCAGCTTTTGCTTGTGGTGCTTCATTGTGCCTTTCCCCTTTCCGTGGTGTGGTTCTGGCGGTACATACAGTGTCTCTTGTGTACTTCTGTTCCCCACGTGCGTAGCACTGGTTATTGCCATCATTCTCTGCCATTCTGCCTTTTGATGCCCGCCCTTTCACATGTCCGGTGCATGGGCGATGGTGCATTGGCAGGTCTTGTGTTTCCAGTAACACTGACTCATCCTGGGCGTCATCAGCATCCTTCCGCTGCTGTTCCCACTTCCACAGTGCTTCTTTCACTGTCATGCATGTCCGTCCTGCATGCTCGGACTCGGTCCATTCTTGTACCCTAGCTGGACCTTTCTCTTTTGCAGGTCCATCGGATCCTGCGGATCCCTCACATCCTACATTTAGTTCCTCTTTTTTTACAGAAGATATCCACTCTCATTCCGCACTGACCTTCTGGTTCTATGCTCCCCTTCAACACTGTTTAACCGACAGGGCTTTCCTGCCTCCCTTGGCAGCTTTTGATGCCTTTGCCTCTCATTGTTGGCCACTCCCTACGGAGTATCCTAGTCTGGTGTTGGCCACTCTGGCAGTGCTGCCCCCACTGTGTTTAGTCAACTGGTTGACACTTATGTTCCCTTGGGAACTTAGTGGGGTTCTGTCGCAGACCCGCCTCCTATGGGGTATGGCTTTGGTATCTATTCTCAGTTAAGGAATCTGCGGCTAGATGTCTCTATCAGATGTAAAAGTTACTTACCTTCGGTAACGATGTATCTGGTAGAGACGTTGTCTAGCCGCAGATTCCTTAACGCCCACCCATCCTCCCCGATCTGCGAGGACCTTTTCAGGTGGGGTTTTCTGCATTCGCCTCCCTTGGGGTGGCTTTTTCTTTCTACGGGGTGGTATCTCTCACCTCCCTCCCCGTCAGGCTTATTCCTTTGGTTCACTTGTTCTGCTCTTCCCAATCTCATGCTTGGGCGGTGAGTTCAGGTGTCCTTCTGCGTTTTTCCACATGGGTTTCCTCCAGTATGGGGCCTACTGGTGTTCTCTACCCTCCCACCCACTTTCTCCATTGACACTCCTCCAGTCAATTGGTTTTGAGGTCTTTTTGGCCTGTGCCTCAGTCCAATGGTTCTCTCACGGGGGACAGAGTCTCCCTCTTTATTTCTTTCTCTTCTTTAATCCTGTGGTTTGGGGCTTTCTTGCCTGTCGCTGTTGGCTCTTTTCATTGCCGTTTTGCCTCAGGAGAGGGCATTCTCTCGCTTTTGCGGGGTTGCTTCTCAGTGTACTGTTCTGCTCTTTTCATTCACTTCATCTGGTGCAGACTTTGTCGTCTGCCTTGGTCTTCTTTTTATAGATCGATTTGCCTCAGGGGTGGCATTCACTTCGCTTTTGCGAAACTGCTTCTCAGAGTATTGCTCTGCTCTTTCCTTTTCAACAACTTTCGGTCGACAGTGCTTCTCACTGTCGTTCATGGTGCTTTCTCACCCTTTGGTTCTTTCTCTCTCACCAATTTTCTTTTTTATTTGCGCACTGTTCCCATACTCGCACAGTTTTACTGGGGGCTCCGCGTTGTGGCGCGGAAAAGTTCCTCCGAAGAAAACTGACGTCAGCGCGCCGGGAGGGTCCTATATGGCTCCACTGACGTCATGTCCGGGGACGACGTCAGGGCGGAGCCACCCCCCGGCGCGCAGAGGTGCTGCTGCGCAAGGTTTTCCAGATCCAGTCTGACGCCTGGGGATATTCTCAGTTCAGGAATCTGCGGCTAGACAACGTCTCTACCAGATACATCGTTACCGAAGGTAAGTAACTCGTACATTAGATCTGTAGTTCCCGAGTGCTGGTATAAATGGTATATTTTTTATGCAAACACGCTTTATAAAAATGTGTTTTGTATGTATGATAACGATTCAGCCTGAATCGAATTCTATTTAAGTTGCTAATTTCGGCACACGACTAATGCATTTTGAAGATGAACTTGATAATGCCTAGCTGGTACTTTTGTAAGGAATTTTCGAAAGTATTTACTTTTGCTAGGATTTATATTGTTAAAAGAATTTAATTATTTTTAAGGCATTTTAGAATTACCCCAAGTGTGAAAACAATAGTTTCACGTTAATGTGCTGCTTGACAATGAACTTGGTCGTATTTTGTCTATGTTCATGCCTTTAATGAGTGTAAATATTTTCTACAAAATGGTGCTATTCAGGTGATCAAGGCTGCTGCGCAGTCGAAACGCATCCTGTTTGTCCGGAGTGGCCTGATGGAATAAACCAATGCCTATTTACTTCTGTCCCTGAGTGCCGTCTCTTTCACTAAAACGTGAAGATTTTTGTGGCATTTGACAAGCGGTAGCACTTTTACGTGCACCACCGGCGTTTTGGTAGCACACTGACATAACCGCAACCATAAGTGTGTATATATGTATGTATGTGTGTGTGTGTGTATATATATATATATATATATATATATATATATATATATATATTCACTGAAAAAAACATAGGTTTTAGGGACAGTTATAGTTAGTTGGACATTGCACTCGTACAAAACCCGTGAAATTCCCCCGTTATAGTTAGTTCAGCTAACTATAACTCGCGCCCCCGCAATGCACTGCTGATGACGTCACATATTACATCACTCATGACCTGGTCAGTGACATCACTGATGACATCTCAAATGACATCACTCATGACATCATCCAGTGACTGTGTGTTTCTGTAAAGTTTAAATATTTTTAATATATATAGGGGAAGGCGTATTGAAGAATGAGTGGGTGTATAAGTGTCTGTATGGATGATTTAGTTGGTGCGTGACTAACTCTATAAGTGAGTGATTAAACGTATCTTACTGAATGCATGGGTTAGTGACTAAACTGGGTGAATGTCTGTATCCGTCTGTCCATTGCTGTGTAAGTGGCTGCATGGGTTTGTGAATAGCTACATGAGTGTCTATATGAGTTATTGATTGGTTGTCTGAGTATCTGTATGGGTGCCTGAGTGTTTGTGTGGGTGGGGTGTGTGCGACTCTGTGCATAGATGTGTGAGTGGGTGATTCACTGGGTGGATGGTTTCAAGAGTGCATCTGTGATAGACTGTATGGGTGGGTAAGTGTGTGTAAGAGTGTGTTAGTGAGTGAATGTATATCCCAGTGGTACATGTGTGAGTAACTACATATGTGAAAGGCAGTATATATGTGTGTTGGAGTATATAAATAGCTATAAGCGAGAGTGTGTGATTGTGAGAGTGACTGTATGGATGAGTGTGTGCTTGTATCAGTGATTGTATAAGAGCGTAAGAATGTGCTAGTATTTGTATGAGTAAGTGAGCTGGTGTGTGTATAACTGTATAGGTGAGTAAATGGCAGTGTGTTTAATTATCTGCATGACTGACTAGGTGTGTGAGTACCTCTATGGATGAGTGGCGGTGTTTGAGTGTCTATATAGGAGTATGAGTGCATATGATAGTCCTGTACTGAGTGACCGTAAGTATGAGTGACTGTACGGGTGAGTGAGTGGATGTGTGTGTAGACCTAAGAATCAGTGAGTGGGTATGTAGTTATTGGTGTTGGAGTGTCTATGGTTTTGCGAATGGCAGTCTGTAATTTAGAGTGAGTGTATCAAAGGTTATATTAGGGTGTGAGGAGGTGCATCAGATTATCACGTGGATGATGTCATCAGTGATGTCATTTGAGATGTCATCAGTGATGTCATCAGTGATGTCACTGACCATGTCATGAGTGATGTAATATGTGACGTCGTCAGCAGTGCATTGCGGGGCGCGAGTTATAGTTAGCTGAACTAACTATAACGGGGGAATTTCACGGGTTTTGTACGAGTGCAATGTCCAACTAACTATAACTGTCCCTAAAACCTATGGTTTTTTCAGTGAATTTGTAAGGTTTTTTAAATGCTAATTTCTAACTATAACGTGCCTGAAACCTATGGTTTTTTCAGTGAATTTGTAAGGTTTTTTAAATGCTAATTCCTAACTATAACATGTCTGAAACCTATGGTTTTTTTCAGTGAATTTCAAAGGTTTTGTAAATGACAATTTTTAAATGTATTAATTGATATATTTATTTTTTTGATACTGATTTACTACATTTTTTTAAACTATTTATTTTTACATATTTTATTTTTTAAATTACATTGTAATTACATTATACATTACATTACAAAATATACTTTCTCAGAATGAATTACTTTAGTTTAAATACTTTGCAAATAGGCAATAGACTTTTAAGTACAGTAGTTACAGTTGTTGCAATGGGCAACACAATTTCAAACACAATGCAACATTGAGCTCAATGTGAATTTCTAGTTAAATGCAATTAGTTACTTTATGGATTACTTTTTCTAACCACAGGACTGGATCCTAGATTCAGTCCTGGGACATCTCCTGTAAACAGTTGAGTAAAAGCGTTTTGGTTACAGTAGTGATTTTTAAGGAATATTATTGTATTTTAAAAGTTGACACTTAGAAACTTTTTCACATAGAATCACCAATGTTATCCTATGGGAGGAAATTCACTTAGCAGGTAAGTAGTGTTATCGTTACTTTTTCTTACTCAGTGGTGGATCCTGGATCCAGCACTGGTGCATCTCCTGTAAACAGTTGAAAGAATGCGTTTAAGTCATACAGGCGATTTTTAAGGAATATTTGTAGTTTGTGAAAATCGACACTTTTAAACTTTTCTGCTGAAAACCAGACAATGGATTCCAATGGAAGGAAATACAAGTTACTGGTAAGTACGGTTAGAATTACTTTTCAGGGTCAGTGCTGGGCTAAAAGATGCAGCACTGGGTTCTCTCCTGATAACAGGTGAGTAAATCGGAATTTGTAGTTCGGCTGATTTTAGAGGAATATTATAAAGTTCCAAAACTCCACACACAACAATTTCCAAGTGAAACCAGTCAATGGTAGCCTATGGAAGGAAATTCAAGTTACTGGTAAGAACGGTTAAAATTACTTTTCAGGATCAGTACTGGGCTCAAAGATGCAGCACTGAGGTCTCTCCTGATAACCGGTGAGTAAATCGGAATTCGTAGTTCGGCTGATTTTAGAGGAATATTTGTATGTTTCAAAAATCGACACTTAGAAACTTTTTCAGCAAAAAGCAGGCAATGATATCCTATGGAAGGAAATTCAAGTTACTGGTAAGTACGGTTAAAATTACTTTTCAGGATCAGTACTGGGCTCAAAGATGCAGCACTGAGGTCTCTCCTGATAACAGGTGAGTAAATCGGAATTCGTAGTTCGGCTGATTTTAGAGGAATATTATAAAGTTCCAAAACTCCACACTTAGAAGAATTTCCAAGTGAAACCAGTCAATGTTAGCCTATGGAAGGAAATTCAAGTTACTGGTAAGTACCGTTAAAATTACTTTTCAGGATCAGTACTGTGCTCAAAGATGCAGCACTGAGGTCTCTCCTGATAACAGGTGAGTAAATCGGAATTCGTAGTTCGGCTGATTTTAGAGGAATATTTGCACAATGGTGAAGGAAGGGGGTGGGGCCTGAAGTGACATGTCTGCAAACACGCCCTGTGGCGCGTTTTAAGTTGTAGAATTAATTCCTCCTCAATCCCGAGGGTCCCTAGGGGCCAACTGGCCCACCAGATACCTCCAGTATGCGCCAGAGAGCTGCGTTGCAGAGAGGTGTTCAGAGGCCACGCCCCGTTTTACAACACTCTGCAACGCAGCTCCGTGGCACTTACTGGAGGTACCTGGTGGGCTAGTTGGCCCCCAGGGACCCTCAGGATTGAAGAGGATTTAATTCCCCATCTTAAAACGCGCCACGGGCCTGTTTGCACACATGTCACCTGAAGCCACGCCCCCTCCGTTCACCACTGTGCAAACGCGCCCCGTGGCGCGTTTTAAGTTGGGGGATTAAGTCCCCTTGAATACTGAGGGTCCCTGGAGTCCAACTAGCCCACCATGTACCTCCAAAAAGTGCCACAGAGCTGCGTTGCAGAGAGGTGTAAAAAGGGGCGTGGCCTCTGTACACCTCTCTGTAATGCAGCCCCCTGGCGCATACCGGAGGTTCCTAGTGGGCTAGTTGGCCCCCAGGGACCCCCAGTATTCAAGGGGAATTACTTCCCTTCTTAAAACGCGCCAGGGGGCGCGTTTGCAGACTGCTGCAGGGAGGGGGCGGGCCTCCGGCACGATGCAGGTCTTTTTTAATTTTTTTGCTTTTTTCTGCCCAGGGGTCCTTGTGGGACCCCCTGAGCAGACCTAGGGGTCAGGGTGTTTCTACCCTGCCCCCTTTGTGCGTTTTGCGCACTTGTTTCTTGTGTTTTTTTTTTTTAATCGGCGGGATCGCGCACCCTAAGCGCATCCCGCTGATTTTTAAACAAAAAAAATGCTTTTTTCTGCCCAGGGTGTCCTTGTGGGACCCCCTGAGCAGACCTAGGGGGTCAGGGTGTTTCTACTCTGCCCCCTTTTTGCGTTTTGCGCACTTGTTTTACTGTTTTCTTGTTCCTCGGTTCTACCGAGGAACAAGATGGCTGCCAACACTTCCTGGTTTGGAGTGTTGACAGCCAATTAGCATGCAGCTCGTGGTCGGGAGGGTGCGCGGATCCACCGCGGCCATAGATATCGAAACTTTTATTTTGGATTTTCTCAGCAACTACTGACCGGATTTACACCATTTTTAAAAAGGGTGCTTTCTAAACCAAGCACTACCTTTTTGCCAAATTTGGTGTAATTCCGTTCAGCAGTTTTTGCTGTAGCCTTGCATAAAGTTTCCTATGGGAAATTGATTTTTTCACTCTTATTTTTTGAATTTCTCCGCAACTACTGAACGGATTTACACCATTTAAAAAAAGGTCGCTTTCTGAACCAAGCGCTACCTTTTTGCCAAATTTGGTGTAATTCCGTTCAGCAGTTCGGGCTGTAGCCGTGGCTAAAATTTCCTATGGGAATTAACATGGAGAAAACACGTTTTGGGACCCCCCTTTTTTCTCGGCCCCGCTTGATGAATCACCCCGAAACTTTCAAGACAGGAGCGGACCGGAGCGCCCCACTAGTTTTGAAAATTTCGCGATGATTCGTCAAACGACGCCAAAGTTATTGGGAATAGAATGTTACGGATTTCCTATGGCTAATAGGTCCTAACTATAACTATCTACTGGCGACCGCCAGTAGATAAAATATATATATATATATATATATATATATATATATATATATATATATATATATATATATATATATATATATACACACAGCAAATCCTTCGTGTTGAAGAAAAAAGGGGTCGCACTCCAGCAGTGATAATCCAACTGGTTAATTTATTCTTGAATCATTTTTAAGCAAGCACAGACCAACCAACGCGTTTCGGTATTTCAAAATACCTTGCTCACGTGAAAATAAATTAACCAGTTGGATTATCACATGCTGGAGTGCGACCCTTTTTTCTTCAACACGAAGGATTTGCTGCATGTTTAGCGGTTTGGTTCAACCGAGTGGGTCACGCACCTTTTGGAGCGCCAACAACCCGGGGAAAAGTGAACCGCTTTTGGATGCATATATATATATATATATATATATTCACTGAAAAAACCATAGGTTTCAGGGACGTTATAGTGAGTTGGACATTTCACTCGTACAAAACCAGAGAAATTCGGCCGTTCTAGTTAGTTCAGCTGACTTTAACTCGCGCACCGGCAATGCACTGCTGATGACGTCACATATTACATCATTTATGACATGGTCAGTGACATCACTGATGACATCTCAAATGACATCACTGATGACATCACCCAGTGACTGTGTGCTTCTGAAAAGTTTAAGTATTTTTTATATATATATATGCCAAGGTGTATTGAAGAGTAAGTGGGTGTATAAGTGTTTGAATGGATGATTTAGTAAGTGCGTGACTCTGTATAAGTGAGTGATTAAACGTGTCTTAGTGAATGCATGGGTTAGTGACTAAACTGTGTAACTGTCTGTATCAGTCTGTCAGTTGGTGTGTATGCGGTTGCATGTGTTGGAGAGTAGCTAAATGAGTGTCTATAAGGGTTATTGATTGGTTGTCTGAGTATCTGTATGGGTGCCTGAGTGTCTGTGTGGGTGAGTGGGGGGTGTGTGACTCCGTGCATGGATGTGTGAGTGGGTGATTCACTGGGTGTATGGGTTCAAGAGTGCATCTGTGAAGGGCCATTTGGGTGGGTGAGTGTGTGTATGGGTGTTGGTGAGAGAATGGATGTCTCAGTGGTACATGTGTGAATACCTACATATGTGAAAGGCAGTATATATGAGTGTTGGATTATATAAATGAACAATATGTGAGAGTGATTGATTGTGAGAGTGGCTGTATGGATGAGTGTGTGGTTGTATCAGTGATTGTATAAGAGAGTAAGTATGTGTTAGTATTTGTATGAATAAGAGAGGTGGTGTTTGTATAACTGTATAGGTGAGTAAATGGAAGTGTGATCGATTTGTTGCATGACTGACTAGGTGTGTGAGTAACGCTATGGATGAGTGGCAGTGTGTGAGTGTCTGTATAGGTGTATGAGTGCATATGATAGTGCTGTACTGATGAGTAACCGCATGTATGAGTGACTGTATGGGTGAATGAGTGGATGTGTGTGTAGACCTAGGAATCAGTGAGTGGGTATGTAGTAACTGGTATTGGTGTGTCTATGGTTTCGAAAATGGTAGTCTGTATTTTAGAGTAGGTGTATGAAAGGTTATATTAGGGTGTGAGGAGGTGCATCAGATTATCACGTGGATGATGTCATCAGTGATGTCATTTGAGATGTCATCAGTGATGTCACTGACCATGTCATGAATGATGTAATATGTGACGTCATCAGCAGTGCATTGCTGGTGCGCGAGTTATAGTTAGCTGAACTAACTATAACGGCCGAATTTCTCTGGTTTTGTACGAGTGAAATGTCCAACTAACTATAACGTCCCTGAAACCTATGGTTTTTTCAGTGAATTTCTAAGGTTTTTTAAATGATAATTTCTAACTATGCCTACAGAGGTAGGACATGTGAAGAAAGAGGAACAAAGGCACAGAAAGAAGCAAGAGAAATGCAGAAAGAGGCAACAGAAGTCCAGAAAGACGAAGAAAAGTGCAGGAAGAAGCAAGAGATATGCAGAAAGAACCAACAGAGGAGCAGAAAGAGGCCTTGTTGCAAAGTCATCCTGTGCCCCCAACTTTTTGCTGACGGGTACTGGTGGTAACTGACTCTGACTAACCAGGCCTAGAGCCAGTGTTATGCTAAAAGACACTTAGAATACAGTGAAAACACCTACATACACTAGTGAACACTATGCGTTGGGGTACCCCTGTGATTGGCATGACCTCCTCTGTAAGGCCCTAGTACATAATAGGGCAGGGGGATTAAAACTACCTCTAAGTCAGAGGTGCAGAAAGATGCTTCTTTAAGTAGTAGTCACGTTTGCAGAGTGGTGGAGAAAGGAGGGGCATGGCCTCCCAAGACGTTTTAGCAATCCCACTGTGTGGGACTTACTGGAGGTAACGAGGGGTAGTTGGCCCCCAAGGACATTCTTGGGGGCCAACTACCCCTCCTATTACCTCCAGTAAGTCTCACACAGCAGCATTGGTAAGTACTCGTAGCAGGCCACGCCCCCTTTGCCCACCACTCTACAAACTCGCTCCCTGGCGCGCTCTTGGATGGGGATTGAAGTCCCCTTCGCTGCTGGGGGTCCTTTAGGGGCCAACTAGCCTACCTCTTACCTCCAGTAAGCCCCACACAGTGGGATTGCTGCTCGGGGGATGAAGTCCACTTGTGTCTTGAGGTCCTAGGGACACAAGAGGACCTCATCTCCCCACCAGCAGTGCGCCAAGAGGCTCGTTTGAGTGGTGTAAAAAGGGGCGTGGCCTCGGACCACCTCTCTGCAACGCAGCTCTGTGGCGCATACTGGAGGTACCTGGTGGGCTAGTTGGCCCCCCAGGACCCTCAGTATTCAAGGGGAATTAATTCCCCAACTAACAACGCGCCATGGGGCGCGTATGCAGAGTGGTGGAGAAAGGGGGCATGGCCTCTGGCTAGATGCTGGCTTTTTAAAAATATTTTTTTTTACAAGGGGGGCTTTGTGGCCCCCCTTCTTTTACATTTTTGGGGCCCTGGGGACCCCATCCCCCAGAAACTGACCCCTTTTTATAATTTTTTTTTTTTTTTTTTTAAATCAGGAAGGGGGCCCCGTGGCCCCCCTCCCGAGGCCAATTTCGGCCCCGGTGACCCCATCCCCGGGGCATGACAAGACTTTTCTAAATTTTCTTTTTTAATTATTTGGAGGGGGGCCGCGTGGCCCCCCTCCTCAGGCCAATTATGGCCCCGGGGACCCCATCCCCCGGGGCCGGCCTTTCCGGTTTTAAAAAAAACAAACATTTTAATTAGAGGGGAGGGGGGCCGTGTGGCCCCCCTCCCAGGCCACGTCTGGCCCCGGGGACTCCATCCCCCGGGGCCTGGCCTCACCGTTGGGGACTGTGGGGGGAGCCCCAATGCCCCCACGGTCCCGCTGGCTCCCCGCCTCCTGCGGGAGCCAGCATTGCTTCTCCACAAGGGGAGCTGCTGACATGCAGCTCCCCTTGTGGAAAAACAATCTGCTTTGGTTTTTGGAAGCAAGAGCAGGTTTCCTGCTCTCGCTTCCAAAAACCAAAGCAGTGTTTGCTATGACAGGACGGGAGCCGTGCTCCCGCCCTGCCATAGCAAACAGCAATGTCCCAGGAGTGGGCACCCCGGGACATTGCAGGAGCCGGCCCTGGGGGAATTTGAATATTTAGTGCCCCGGGGAGGTGGTGGTCCCCGGGGCAGTGTGGGGGGGCTCGAGCTCCCCCACACTAATTATTCGTTATAGCCCCGGGGAGGTGGTGGTCCCTGGGGCTTGGGGAGGGCCGCAAGGCCCCCGCACCCTTATTTTAATTATGGCCCAGGGAGGTGGTGGTCCCCGGGGCTGCGGGGGGCCGCGTGCCCCCGCGCATAAATCATAAACCCCCTGGGAGGTGGCGGTCCCCGGGGCTGTGGGGGCCCACACGATAAATAGTATTGCCCCCGGGACCTGGCCCACCTGGGGGCTTTTTAACAAATGAAGCGCGGGAGACCGCGCTTTGTTTTTTTCTTTTTATAATTTCGGCCGGATTCGCGCACCCAGCGCGACTTCGGCCGAAATTATTTAAAAAAATGCTTTTTTGGGGCCCTGTTGGTCCTAGTGGGACCCCCTGAACAGGCCTAGGGGGTCAGGGTGTTTCTACCCTGCCCCCTTTTCTTAATTTTTCACTTTTTTCCCCCTTTTTCTTCTGACTCGGGTACCGAGTCACAAGATGGCTGCCAACACTTCCTGGTTTGGAGTGTTAGCAGCCAATCAGAGGGAAGCTCGTGCCCGGGAGGGTCCGCGAACCCTCCTCGGTGCTCAGATATCAATATTTTTATTTCTTGAATTTCTCAGCAACTACTGAATGGATTTACACCATTTAAAAAAAAGGATCTCTTTCTGGACCAAGACCTACCTTTTTGCCAACTTTGGTGTAATTCCGTTCAGCAGTTCGGGCTGTAGCCTGTTCCAATTTTTCCAAGGAAATTAACATGGGGGAAAACACGTTTTGGGAACCCCCTTTTTTCTCGGCCCCCACTTGACGAATCACCCCGAAACTTTCAAAACAGGACCTGACCTAAGTGAACCTTTTTTCTGGAAAATTTTGCAAAGATTCGTCAAATGGCGCCAAAGATATTGGCAAAATTAAAAACGCTTTTTGGGGGGGCGTGGCTTGCAGTCGAGCGCGATGGCCGCAGCCTAGAGGAGCTCCGGAACCGCCGAGGAATCCCCCATTAATCCGGCACATAATCCGCATGTTAAACTGACCCCAGAGACTGATTTCCAGCAGCGGAACGCGTGGGGCACCTTCCAACCCCACTTGAAGACAGTAACCTCGAATCCTGAAAGAACCACGGCGAGAGTTCGCGAAACGGCCTACTCACGTGGCTGGAGCTGGGGCCTTGCGTAGCGCCGTAACCCAGCGGGGGAGCTCCTAGGCCAGCGCGGCAACGTCCGAGACGGCTGGGGCCGTGATCGCGCCCAAAACACACCGGCAAGACAACGGCTGGCCGCATCGGACCACCCCGGATTGCCCTATCGCCAGAGAGCTGGGAAGGCGAGGTGAGGCACAGGTGAAGACTCAGGGCGGCGAGAAACGCGGAACGGGCCGCAAAATCGGCGGAACCGCGCCGGCGTGCCCCTCGCACTGGTCAACTGCCATCCTCCAGGAATAGAGGTACCGGGGGCGCAGAAGGAGGGGTGACCTCAAGACCCGGGGAGTCAGGCTCGCTGATATAGCAGATAGTGACACACGCTGACACGGGTTGAAAGCCCAGCCACGCAAACGGGTGCAGGGAGGCCCTGGGACCCCAAGCGACGCGCCAACAACGGTCATCGACCGAACACTGAGGCTCGGACAGCACGCCAGACCAGCAATAACCATAGACGGCGTCCGCGGGGGGCCTGAGCGGGTTGGATGAGACACCGACCACTACCTGGCGCAACGAACACGTAGGAGTCGCCCAGACCGGGCCTAGGACCTGCAGTAACGCTCCCTACCACCACTATTCTTAACTCATGGCGGGAAAACCGAAAGGCCGCGCGTGACATATAGTCACAAGGCAGGCAGCGGCGAGTACAGCCCCGCGCTTGGATCAAACACAGCGTCGCCCCAGGGATCAGCTACTGATGGGGGGCAGAGGCCAGCGCACGACCCAACAACTCATACTGGACAAATATGCATATTCTAAGGACCTATTGGACGTGGCTGAAAGAAATGCCCCCAAAGAACAGACCACTACGCCCGAGGGTCAGTCCGAAGTCACGCTACAAGATATTATGTCCGCCCTCACTAGCGTTCAGACGACAGTTGGAACAATCTCAGCAGATGTCTCCTTCCTCCGTGCCGATTTTCAAAAAATGGCCACGAGAGTAACGGAGGTAGAAACTGTAACGGCGTCCCTCACCATAGACACCACCACCCTGCAACGGAAAGTCAGCCAGTTAGAAGCTGACAACAAGCTCCTGGCGGCAAAGCTTGACGACCAAGAGGGACGCTCTCGGCGGAATAATGTCAGAATCACGGGCGTTCCAGAAAGCGAAGGAGGACCGGCGATGGACCTGTACATAGAGGAGCTTATCAAGACGCGGCTCCAGCCGAGAGGACTCTCCAGCTTTTTCTCGGTAGAGAGGGCTCACAGAGTACCGGGGGGCAGGCTTAAACCAGGGGCTCCCCCCAGGCCCATCTTGGCTCGTGTTTTTAACTTCCACGACAGGGACGCCATACTGCAGACAGCATGGGTGGCTCCGCCACTGCGCATAGAGAACTCAGTGGTTTCATTTTTTCCAGACTACACAGCGGCAGTCACCTGGAAGAGAAGAAGCTTCCTTGAAGTCAAAAAGGAACTTAGGCGAAGGGAACTCACCTACTCAATGCTGTTACCAGCAAAGCTACGGGTGGTGGCAAATGGGAAAACTTGGTTCTTTGAAACACCCGAGGAGGCCCACGATTGGCTTGAGGGCTGGCGGCAGGTAGGAGGACCTCGACGTACAGGCAGACAGCAACAACGGCATCCGATGAGGGAGACCTCTCGGGACCAAAGAGACGAAAGTGATGACAATGACCCACTACAGGCAGAGGGTGGAAAATGAAGGCTGGCAACACTCAGCAATGTGGTCATACAACAATAGAGGGGTCCACTCGCAGATTACAGATAGACTCGGCATCCGATAATGGACAACACTGGGTGAATGAACTGGGCCGGCCGGTCTGGATCGCAGACTGAGATGCTACAATGGAAACCCGATGGTACACGAACTGCTACAAACTGAATCTACATGTAATGTCTCTGAGCAGGGGGATCCTCAAGGTGCTTCCTGGATCTCACTCCCCCCCGCACACAAGTACTGTTTATGGGACTGAAGCACTCTGCACTGTTGGGGTGGCGGGTAGTTGGGAATCCGTCTAGCAGGGGAGCAGGGAGGGGGGGCGGAGGGAGGGGTTCAGTTCATGTTTAAGTTTTTTAATATCAAGTTACTCACACAAGCACATCTTAAGCTGATACAGTTTGGCACAGGGTTAGTGCATGACGGAGTTGGTACACCACGAGATATGTGTCGATGTTGAACGATTGCTCACGTACCCAAGGGGACATGACACCTGACAATCCACTTTCGCAGCCGCAGATCACACACACGCTGAGCTCCCCCCTAACTGTAATATCCTGGAATGTAAATGGCCAGTGCAACAAAATAAAAAGGGGACTGGTATTACAACATCTTAAGAGACACTCTCCGTCAGTTGCCCTCATACAAGAATCCCACCTGGTGGGTACGGCCACTAAAGCACTGGATAGATGGGGCTTTAAACTAGCAGTACACAGAGACGTTTGAAGGCATGGGCAAAGTGGGCTCTGGCCCAGGGCCCCAGCCTTTCAGGAGGGCCCCTGAAAGAGTCAGAGCAGTCAGCTCTGTTCTGCAGAGTCTTGCCCTGATGACCTTTAATAATTCTTTAATAGATTGTTTTAAATATCGTTTTCCTTTAATGTATTTTTTATGTGGGTGATGTGTGAGAATCTATTTCAGACATTTTGCAAAGAAAGTGTGTTTGTGTGTCATGCAACATCTATAAAAAAGTTTCTTTTAGATCAAAACAGGACCTCAGATATGAGAAATGGGAGGGTGTCAGAGATTACTTGCAGTAATATTAGTGAGCTGCTGCTGTGTTACAATATTGAAAACACGTCACTATCCCTGAATATTAGATGTAAACAGGTAGAATTTGGACGAGTGTGCCTGTGCACTGCCAGTAACCTGGCCAAAGAGGGCATGAAAGAGCTGATATTGGATCATAAATTCAAAGCTGTTCCAAATAGGGCCCCCCAAAATCCGTTTGGCCCAGGGCCCCCAAAATCCTTAAGATGTCCGTGGCAGTACACTCCAAATTCACATCGCGATCTAGGGGGGTGGGGATCTTGATCCGCATAAGCGTCCCCCTGGTGACAACCGGGACATGGACAGACGATCAGGGGCGCTTTGCAGCACTCTCCTGTCAATGGGAAGGGCGTGCATACAACCTCGTCTCCGTGTATATTCCTCCGGCACTTCACAGTCTAGCCTTCCCGGCCCTGGGGAAATTCCTGCTCACACTACCTCCCGGAGAACTAATCATAGGGGGTGACTTTAATGCCTCAATGGATGCCACATGGGATAGACATCCACCTAGAGACCAGGGGACAACTTTGTCGCATCTCCGGGAATTCGTGGATGCACTTGGGCTAGTAGACATTTGGCGCAAGCGTTACCCTAAAGAGCGTCAGTACACTTACCACTCGGGAGCACACAATAGCCTATCACGAGTAGACTACATCCTTACTTCCTCAACAGGTCTAGAAAGAATACTGGAGATCAAACACCTTCCCAGAGGTATACAGATCACTCCCCGTGTTAGTAACATACACATCACACCTAACGGGGAGGAGACGCACATACCCTATACATCCTGGGTACCTTAAGGACCCGAACATATGGAAGGGCCTACACAAATCCTCGGGGCACTATTTCCAAGAAAATGTACAGTCAGTGGCCTCCCCCATCACACTATGGGAAGCTTATAAAACGGTCCTCCGCGGACAAGCTATCTCCCTGATCACGGCCCATAAACGGGACTAAGCACAGCAGGTATGGGAGCTCGAACAGGCGGTCAGCAAGGCAGAGAGCGCGCACGCAAAAGAACCCAATGATAACACAGTCCACACACTAAGCCTTGCAAAACAAGCTTATCGTGACCATGTATGGGAGGAAGCTAAGGCACGAGTCACGAAGACACAGCACACCATCTACGAAGTTGGGGACAAGGCCAGCAAACTCCTGGCCTGGTTAGATAAAAAAGAACGGGCCAGTCGCTGGGTAGCACAACTTCAATTGCCCACGGGAGGGACAGTAACGGACCCGCACAACATAGTCACAGTATTCGCACACCACTACGAAAAAATATACACTCCCACCGCAACGTCGTCCATGGAAGAGAATTTGGCCTTTCTTAGAGATATACGTCTGCCTAGGCTGACACCACAGGACGTACAGGCACTGGAGGCAGATCTCACAATAGAGGAAATCACTGCAGCCATTAGAGGGCTCCAACCGGGGAAAGCACTGGGTCCCAACGGCATTCCCGTGGAACTTTACAAAAAAGAGGCGGACACGCTGGTGCCGCACCTGCTAAAAATGTACGAGGCCAGCCTCGAGGTGGGAATGCTCCCTAGAGACCAACGAGTAGCAACACTTATTGCGATCCCAAACCAGGTAAACCCCCACAGGAGTGTACCTCCTACCGACCAATTTCGCTCCTCAACGCGGAAGCGAAAATACTAGCGAAAGCACTGGCGGCCAGGCTACAGCCCTATCTTACGACCCTGGTGCACCCCGACCAATCCGGCTTTATGCCGGGTAGGAACACGGTGATGATTCTTTGGAGACTCCACGGCGTGCTGGCTAGAATACCCACTATCCAGGAAGAGGCGGTCATTCTCTCACTAGATGCCAGTATGGCCTTCGACCGAGTGGAATGGCCCTTTCTATTTGCGGTGCTGCAACACTTTGGCCCCAAATTTTGTGCCTGGATTCAACTACTGTACGCACGGCCACTGGCACAGGTAGTGGTCAATGGGCGGCTCTCAGAGGACTTTCCCTTGGGGCGTGGGACCAGGCAAGGATGTCCCTTGTCCCCCCCTTCTGTTTGCTTTAGTGCTCGAGCCATTGGCGGCATGGATAAGGAAGGATCCAGTAATAAGCGGACTGAGGTGGGCGGAGGGGTGGGAGGACCGCATCTCCCTCTACGCGGACGACATTTTGTTGTACATGGTGAATCCCAGACGGTCCCTCTCTCGCCTGCTTGACATCTGCGAATCCTATGGTGGAGTTTCTGGCTACACCATTAACTGGGAAAAATCGGTACTATACATACTCAAGGGCCCCCCTCCACGCCTGCCCCGGGATGTTGCGATACAGATAGCAGAAGATGGGTTTAAATACCTGGGCATACATATCACGCCACACCCCACACAATTCTACGAGCGTAATCTATTGCCTCCACTGAAGCGACTCCGCAGTGACGTGAAATGCTGGCGCTCCCTGCCATTGACACTCTTAGGGAGAGTGGCGCTGTTTAAGATGATGGCTCTCCCCAGGTTTCTATACGCTCTACAAAATACACCTGACCCAGTCTCTCGTTCATACTTCAAGTCCATTGAGGCGGAGGTGGGCCGCCTCCTGTGGGAAGGGAAGCCCCCACGCATTGCAATGTGCAAGCTAATACGGGGTTGGTACGATGGTGGCATCGCCCTGCCCAACATTCAATTATACTATTGGGCCTCGCAGCTCATAGTGGTTAATCAATGGCTTCACGCTCCACAGGACGAGCCGGCACTGCGTATGGACAGACATACCCTTGGCACGGACGGAATCCTGGGCGCACTATATAACAAATCCCGGAAACACGCACTTATCGGCCCCACTGCGCCCACCGTACACATCTGGTTTATGGCACAGCGCGCGCTCGGTTGGGAGGGAGTGATAACACAACACACACCACTCTGGGACTCCCCTAGATTGGGCAAGCTGCGCACAAGTAAAGGTTTCTCTCGATGGGATCTAATAGGCATATCCAAGGTTGGGGACCTGTGGAAAAAGGGGGGAGTAGTCGCTTTTGCTCAGCTGCAGGTAACGTTCCAGATGGCAGGGACGGAGCAATATCGCTACATACAAATTAAACACGCACTGACGAAGGCCATAACCCCGGGAACTGACCTCCCTGAAACCTCACAGCTCGAGGACCGTTTATTAACGGACTGTCTAACCAAAAAAGCAATCTCTCTAACATATCGCAAATTGGTTAATCATCAGAAAGATCCCACACACAACCTTAGAAGAAAATGGCAGGCCGAGGTGGGAGAGATGGACGAGCAGGATTGGCAGGAGGCGCTGGCATCCCCGCGGGAGGTGGCGATCCCTTCTCGACTAAAACTTGTGCAACTTAAAATATTGTACAGAACATACTACACCAGAACAACACTCCACAGAATAGGGAGGACTGATTCGCCGCTATGTCTGCGGGGATGTGGGTTGGCGGGCACAGTTTACCACACATTATGGGACTGCCCCCACATTACCCAGTACTGGAGGGCTGTCATGGCCACGATAACTCGGGTGTGTGGCTTCAGGGTCTCCCCGGAACCAAGGAGCTGCCTACTCAACGTGTGGGAGCCAACAGACCTGAACCATGCGGAACAAGACTGGGCGACCCTGGGTATCACTCTGGCTAAACGGAATATCGCTCAACACTGGGGGGCACAGACGGTCCCCTCTCACCAGCAGTGGTGTCGTGACTTAGACAGTGCTATGGTAGCGGAAAAGGCAGTATTTATCCATAGAGGGTGTCCCCGAAAATGGGTGCGAGTGTGGGGAAAATGGAATACATTTCGAGGGAACATATGCGCCCCCCCGCCTGATGAATCTGATCTGGAACTGAGTGACTGATGAACACAGACGACTATCCACATGTGGGAATTTTGTGTATTGTAAAGGCGGACCTCATGGGTGAGACAGGGAAGCGAAAATATGTACACGTTGTCCACTCTACGGCTCTACCTTGTATGGCATATGCACCGGGAAATATTTGTGATTATAATCAGCTATGTTTGATGTTAATAACAATAAAAAATTTCAAAAAACAAACAAACCGCTTTTTGAATAGAAACGAGGTCCTAACTATAACTACCTACTGGCGACCGCCAGTAGGTAATATATATATATACACATACATACATATACACATTCTGGAATCACTTGGGGGAGGGGGGACGCAAGCATCAACATGGTTAAACAACCACAGTTTAAATTTGATACGTGGAAAATAGATCCATATTGGTACAGGGAGATCCATTCATTAATCAATCATGCAGGTAGTTAGTAAATATCTAAATAGCAGTACCGCTGGTGTATGTGCCCTTAAAAGGGGCTGTCCAAAGGGGGTGGTGGATGGTGTGCCCCCGCGGGAGTGTCCAAATGCATGTGTCCCTATCACAACAGCCACTGGATAGTGTGGCGATCGCTGTCTAGGCTATGTGAAGACTCACCTAGAAGGGGGGCTACTTGCCTCAGTAGTGACATCCAAGGCGGCGAGATGGGAACCTGTAAGAAGATGTTAGATATCTTAAAGCGGTGATGGCTGAATAGCCGTGGTATGGATCAGAGCAAGCGCCCCCCAATCCAAAGGATCAGTGGGGGGGCTAGCACAAGCTCCGATGGTTACGTGCTACGGGACCATAAGCGAGTGCGATGGCCGGGACTAGATGAGGTGGCCCAATTAAAATAGTTTTGCAGACTCTCAGGTGCGTGCAGCCGCAAATCTTCACTCGGCCCCGGGGGGGTACTCACTCGTATTGGAGTTCTTTGCGGTGTGGGACCTACCCCACTTCTGGCCGTCACTGGAGGTGCCGATGGCCCACTGAGTGGGGTTCTTAACTCCATTGGGTACTGCGTGCTTGCCAGAGCTAGAATTCGTCCGAAGTATTGAGGGAGTCATCGCATGGGCTCCATGTAGGAGTTCCAAATGCGGGCGCTATCTTGTAGTGTTGTCTACAGGTACAAGGGGGCATCTCTGGTATGGTAGTGTTTAGCTAAATGTCCACTGCTCATAATTGTGAAAAGCAGGGAAAGATTATAAAAATCATAGAAAATCATGTGGGGAGCCTGTAGGTATCACAGACCCAGAGCCTCTTGTCGCGTGGCGGTGGTCTTTTGTTTTTATTATAGGAACCCAGTCAGTAAAGATATCCTGTGGGATCCCTATAGCTATTTTTTTAAAAACATTTTTATTGAGTTTCCACATATGCGAAAAAGACATAAACAAAAAAAAAACAAGCCCGCGATGGGCAAACAGTTAAGCGAACCAAAGTACAGAGACCAATACCGGACCCAACCGCAGTAGCGGTGCACATCAATGGAGAAAACAACTGTCAGTCACAATAGGGATCATGTAATACAACATTTAACATCATGTGATCAGTGCATTGGAATGTTACAAGAGAAACGTAAAAAATACAGGAGCTAACCATGCGCCAGAAACAAAGTCTTGAGAAAACAGTGTTTTAGTCATCTTGTCCTTATTCGCTGCTACAAGTGCCAAGGAGCACAGAGCAATAATACTGTGGATGACTTTAACCCTCCTCGTGTGAAAGAATGTCATGGGGTATTTCATGGGTAGTCTCAGCACGCTCTTCACCCTGGGGTGGTCGGATCACCTCATTATCAGGTTCTTTACAATTCCCAGAAATTTTTAGGGTGGCTGCGCGGGGGAAGTAGTTCGCTGTAGTTTTCTGTCTGAGTGCAACAATACAACATATCTCTGGACCAGGCAGCTACTGTAGGGAGAGGACCCCGGGACCAGCATATTGCTATCCTACGTTTCGCAATCAACTGACCCATATCAGCTAGTCGTCTGATGGCTTTGGGCAAAGGCTTTGAATATCCCAGCAATGCGAGCATGGGGTCTGGGGCAAGGGGCACTTCCAATATATCTCCCAACAATTTGAAAATCTGCGCCCAGAAAGAAGCTATCCCCGGGCACAACCATGCTAAATGTAAGAAATCCGCAACGGCAGCCCCACATCTCTCAGACACTTCAGCGTCACGCAGCCCGTATCTGTATAGCCGCTCCGGAGTGTAATAGACCCTATTAAGAAATTTGAAATGAATCAGTCGATGTCTCCCATTGAGGGAAACTCTCTTCGTACTTTCGCAACAGTGTTTCCACTGCACATCATCTATATCGGACCCCAAATCCGCTTGCCACGCCAGTCTCGCTTTCGTGTATTGGTTAGAGCGAAAGCTCTGAGTGGCTTTGTATAGCTTAGCAATGATATGAGTCGGAGTGTCTGATCTAATGACATGTGTGAGTGCAGCTACCTCAGGTGGCTCAGCCATATCTGGCCCCAAATTCTCAAGTAATGACTGCCTCATCCTGTGAAACTGAAATCTATTAAGTAGCGTGTGGTGGGGTACTACTGCAGCCACTACTTCCCAGGTTTTGACTATGCCGTCGGTGAACACATTACCTATCGTCTCCATTTTCAGAGAGTGCATCGCATTCGTGATCCCCTTATCTTTACAAGCTGATAACCAGAGGCACCAATCGAGTGGCGTGAGAGGGGAATACAAAACTGCGCCTGCCTGCAATTTCAAGAGATAGTGCCAAGCGTGCACCGTCGTGTTTATAGAATCTAAGATGCCCGTCCTGCGATCTGGAGGTTGGAAGAGGAGTGCTGGCAGAGGTCTTGGAGCCGCAACAGCCCGCTCTATCTGCACATGCGGAGTGTCAGGCAGACCGTGTATCCAGGAATGTGCATGCGCACTTTGCGCTAGCCTGTAATAGACATCTAGGTCCGGAGCGCCAAGGCCACCCATATGATATGGGAGCGTAAGAATATCCCATTTAACTCGCGCATGTTTGCCAGCCCAAGCAAGCCTGATTAGTAAGGAAGTAAGTGTATGAAAAAAGGAGCTGGGAAGGACCATTGGGATGTTGGTAAACAGAAACAGAAACCGCGGCAGCACCACCATTTTCATAATTGCTATCCTGCCCATGAGGGACAATGGCAGCCGTATCCAGCGATCTATGTCGTCCTCCAATTTTCTCACAGCAACCCCATAATTTTCTCTAATCACTACTTCCGGGTCCGTGTGAATCCTGATGCCTAAGTATCTTACTGGGTCTGTAGTCCACCTAAGTGGGAAATCAAGGGTGAAGGGAACTGTGGCTGTGGTAAGGGGGAACCCTATAGCTATTTTTAACTTGCACTCACTCTTTCCCATTTCTACTCTTTACACATATTCCCCACTACCTCTTAGACTTCACATCGGCAAAAAGAAAAGACCTCCGGCAAAGAGCCCCCTCGTGGGACCCGTTGGGCTTTGCAGCGCCAGCCCAACGAGGAGCTGCCGTAGATGGTACATGACACCTCCTGAGGTGTATGAGGGCCCTTGCTCCTAAAATGAGCTACTCCACTTTCATCTCGTCCCCTTGTGGACACCTGGTACCCTGTCCTCCCTTACCTCCCCTCCTTCTCCCTCCAGGAACTGCATACAGCATAATCAAATACCCACTGATGAACAAAATTACAAAGTCCTAAACATTTTTGCATGTCTTTTACTGTCTTGGGCTGAGGCTGATCACGTATAGTTTGTATTCTAGAACCTGTTATCTTTTTGCCTTCTGCAGATGACACTTGGCCAAATACAGCACTTCCTGTTGCACAAACTGTAATTTTTTCCTGTCCGCTTTGTATCCCTTAGTAGCAAATAGAGTTAAGAGATTGACAGTGTCCAAAACACATTCAGATTCTGTTGTACAACATATTAGTAAATCGTCTACATATATTACAAGACTGTACTGTCTGACTGGAAATTTAACAAATCGTCTCTCAATACTCTATTGAACACAGATGGAGACTCACAATAGCCTTGTGGAAGTCTAGAGTAAACGATTTGTTCACCATCAAAAGTGAAGGCTGTAAAATAGTGACTGTCAGGATGTAAAGGTATGCTAAAAAATGCTTTCTTTAGATCCACCACAGAAAATCATTTGCTGTCACTTGGTATATTAGTGTAGGAAGGTAGGATCCTTCTGCATGGTTACCCCCACTTTTTGCCTGGTGCTAAGCTGTTTCTGGACTAGTCTGACTGGGATCCTGCTAATCAGGACCCCAGTCTATCTGCTTTCTCCCTAAAATGTTATGTCATGTCCTTAGGTACACTCCAGATTGGATACTGGGGTACCCTTATAAGTCCCAAGTATATGGTACCCATGTACCCAGGGCATAGGTACCCCAGAGGTCCCCCATGGGCCGAAGCATGTATTATGCCAACCATGAGAGGCCACGCAAAATTGATCTACAGGCCTGCTATTGCAGCCTGTGTAAGTTGGTGCATGCACCACTTACTTAAGATATAGGTTTACTATATCTAAGGGTCACTACACTTAAAACCTATGTCACCCCTATAGCAGGCCTTGACAATCCTGAAAGCAGGTTGCTTGGTTCTAAGTGAGAGGGTGCCACTGCATGAGCAGGACACCCCTGCAGCCTACCGAGTCCATTCTCCCGGGTTGTTAGTGCTGCAGCCATTTACGACATATAGAGTGGCATTACGCGACCGTGTGATGACCAACTCTGAAACGGCTGAAAGTAACCCTATCGTGTTTGGTGTCAAACATAGTGGAATCATACCCCCACACCGGTAACCGGTGTGGGAGGTATGATTCTACCCCTCAGAAACGAGCTTCGTGAGGTCCCTGGTGTTCCTGGTACCAGCCTTCTAGTCCCGGGCAGCCCAAAACGGTTGCTGCCGACCAGAGACACATTTCTGCCCTCCTGCTGCTGAGCCAAGCTCGAGCAGGGGAAGGCAGAACAATAGGCATTCTGTCACAGGGAGGTGTGACCACCTCCCAGACAGGATTTAGTGTATTAGGCCTGGGTGGGTGCGCTTGCCAGCGACCGAAAGTCTGCATGAGGGGCACAGTTGGTGTCCCTGTGCATAGTCCAGTTCAAACCAGTCCTGGGAGCCGTTGGCTCCTGCTCTGGCGCGAAACTGGACAAAGGACATGGGAGGAACCTCCCCACTGTCCAGACCCTTCCCTGGGAGGGTCCCCTGAATCTGTACAACCCTCTCCCGTGGGTACAAAAGGGCTTACCTGGCTGTAGGACCCTAGATTCGATGTGGACAAGATTCTGAACCAGAAACCACTGAACTTCGACCGTCTGGACACTCTGGACTTCGCTGGACTTCGTTTGGCCCGTCTTTGTCTCCCTCTCAGTCTGAAGCATCGTCTGTGCCCGTGCACCATACATGCTCTGTGCAGGACCTGTGGAGCATCAAGGACAACTGAAGACATCTCTCTTGGAGTGAAGGAGTCACTCCCCTGCAGTCGCAGGCACCGTAACGCAACTGACCTGTCTGCTGATCCTGACCTCCTGCGGACTCCGATGGCTCCAGCAACACAGGAGGTGGGTTCCACATCTCCCGAGGTCCAAGCTGCCCTCTCACCAAGTTTGAGGTCAGAATCCTTGTGTGGGCTGCAATACCCGTACCCCTGTGCACCACGTACTTTTGCAAGTGCATATGCTTGTTGGCATTCCCAAAACAAGTGCACTGGGCTCCGAGTAGCCCCAACCTCTGGCATCATTTCCACCAAAGAACTTCGGCCTCTGAGCACCGAGTGCTCCGTGGGCTGTTGCTTTGTAATTCTGCTCGAGGTCTCCTCGCAACTCCTGTGCCTTTGGCCTGTGGGTCCTCTTGAGGGTCAACACTGTTTTTTTGGGCTCCCCTGGTTGCTCCAGGCTTGCCCCGACTCCCCTGTGTTTGGTGAGTCTCCTGGACCTTGCTGGTCCGAACCGTAACCTTTCTTGACCATCTTCGTGGGTTGCCGCTGCCAAGGCTTGTTGGTGCTCCAGCCGGACACCGACCCCTCAGCACTCGACATCCTTCATTGGACAGCTCGTATCCGGCTCCTGGTTGTCCTCGACATCTCCTGGTCCCGGTGGCTGCAGAGTCAAGAACCCCCTCAACGCACCTGAAGCACCAGACATCGGTCGGCATTCGTGTACCGAACCCCTGGTCACTACTGAGTGACCCAGACTCTGTCCCCTCTGCTTTCAGGTACTCTTCATCAAGAATCCACCTTTGGATTCCATCAGACACTTTTCTTCTTTCCCACAGTGGCATTTCCTTGAAGTCCTCCATTGAGATCGACGGCGGTTTCCGACACCACTTCAGCCCTATGCACCCGGCTTCCCTGGGATAGGTAACTCTGGTACTACGGTATGCACGGGTGGGGTGGCTCTTCAACCTCCTATGATCCAAAGGGCTTCCTCGTAATCCACTGGGAAGGGTCCTTAAACTGTAAAACTGCAACCGCGACTCTCCCATAGAATTGTACGGCACCCGCGGTCGTGCTTCCACACTGCACCCGTCCTCCGTGGGGTCCCTACTTACTCACCTTGGGTGGTTCCTTGGAGTCCCAGCGATTTTACATCCTCTAGACACTGTCTTGACTCGAGTCGTGGTTCTTATACCACTATTTTAGTATATGGTTTGGTCTCTCCCTGGAGCCCACTGTGTATTAGTGCTACTTACGATTGTTTCTGTGCTACAGTATTGTGTGCTTTGTCTGCGTGTAGCAGATACTGTGAAGTATTTAGAGTGTGTTATAATAATAAATACATATTTTTATAACTACTCTGTGGTTCTCCTTTCATTTACCCAATACAATAAGGTTGCATTCTGGTAAAACAAGCTGCTTAACATTCCTTCAAGACTAAGCCTGAAGGCTGCTCTCCACAGCTACCACTTGGATAGCTTTCTAAGGTTATCTTTGACCTCTTAAATCACCATAAGGGTTGTTTGGACTGGCACAAGGTGCCCACTTTAATTAGTGGACAGCATATACCAGGCCAACTTCTCACAACTTATCATTCCCTGCATATTTCGTACATGAAGAGCTCTTACTCCAGCTGGAGAGGAACTTTGTCCTAACTCTATCATACCCTCTGCTTGAAATGGATGCCCGTCTGCAACAAATGGAGGACAAGCAGGTTTATTGCATATGCACAGAATAAGACAGCTGGGAGAGTGACCGCACTATAAGAGAAGCACAAGTCAGTCTCAAATTACACACGCTGCAAGTCCATTCTTATATACTATTTTTGGCAAACAGTCATAACTTCAATACAATATTAACAATCGGAAAAGCTGCACACATTTTCCCATAGGGCAGATTTCCTGTTTTCGTGACTAGCAGTCACGCTACCTATACAGATCTGAGTTTGGAACATCCTCTGCTGCTCTGAATTTCGGGCAACATATTCAAGTCACGAAAGTTCCCAGAAACACACAATAGGAGGAAAAAACACTTAAATGTCAGACCGCATTTAAGCCTTTTTTTCAAAGCAGGGTGTAGATTATTACCAGATAAATGTGCAACCTATACATTCATTTTAACCACACATTTAAACAGCCTCATACAAAATTTCCTTCTTTACACTATAATAATGCTTTACAGTTTCTGGGTGAGAGACAGGTAAAACAGAATAACAAACAGAATGATTAGGGCCTCAAGCTAAATTTGGGTTTTGATTCCTTTCAGGTCCAATCAGCTGCTGTCGTTCTCTGGAAGCAGATAGACTCCTTGGTTTCCCAGTGCTAGACAAACAAACACACATCTGCGCGACCTTGGATATATCAATGATCTGGTCTGCATGGTACAGGAGGATCTCTCCCACCACCAAGGTCTCGGTGTCCGCAGCCAAATTCCAATTAATGTCTAGCTTTCGAACAGTCTCAGTACTATAATAATAAGCCTATTCTAGCGAATGAGAAGGCCGATAAGACACCTGCAGAAAGAGAAAAACATGAGACTTGCAGAACATTTTATTAATGTGAAATGCATGTAACTTGGGCCTGGTTACAAGTTAGGCCAAGTTTAAAAACATAGCTTCCAAGCAAGAAAAGTTAGCGAGTAAATGCATTGATTACATTTCAGTAATATATGTGTGGATTAATTTTGTTACTCAAAAACAACAAGGACGGACCCAAAGAAGAATCCTTAAGCAAGGACGACTCTTCTATAAACCTTGGAGTGCCAAGAACCACTAGGGTTTTGAAGAAGAACCCTCACCCACCAACCTAGTTGGTGGCATGCTTCATCATCGGGTTCCCAGCTGGGCAGCCGAGTGCAGCCCAGCTGTGCTTCGACGCCTGAATTACAGGAGCGGGTTTGTTTGTTTCAGATTTTTTTTTTTTGTGCTTTTGAAAGTATGAATACATAACGGGTATAATTCACAGCGACATTCAGCAGACATAGTACAGTGATACAAAAAAAAGAGGGGTAACTTCAGCTCCACACAGGTACATATATGGCACAAAGCCTAATTGAATGAAGTATAGGCATATTGCAACAAATGGGTACAGAGATGGGACCACTCAGGTCTAGAGACCGGTGTCTGTCATGCGTAAAATATACAGTACTCCTGGCCAGACATGTGAACATATCCGGTGCTGTTATGTCTCATCCTAGATCACCATTGGCCATTATAATGTATAAGTAAAACCTTACGCATCTCACATTGGGTTCAGTACAATAATCAGACATTTATGGAATGGCGAGGGCAACCGCTATATCTGACCATAACATACTGTTTCTCACTATTGCAGTGTCCATGGCTAATCCACTTGAGAGTCTGAGGAGCGTGTTAGAAGGTAGTTCTGCAGCGGACTCCAAATGTCCCTTGGTCTTGAAGCACGGGGCAGCGTTTCAGCATACAGTGTCAGTTGATCTTGGCAGTACACTAGATCAGTTAGCCATTCCTTAAATTTTGCCGCCCTCCCCCTACCCCACCTGCACGCAACTCTACCTTTAGCTAACAACAATGCTATTGCTAGATATTTGCGACATGACCTGGGAATGGATTTAGTGTATCCCAACAATGCTATTAAAGGCGAACGGTTCACAGTAGTGGGCACCATCTGATCTAGGGCGCATCGAAAACCTGAGCCCAATGTTCACTCACTCGTGGGCACTCCCATGACAAGTGTAAGAAATCTGCACCTGGTCCTCCACATCTCTCACAGCAATCCGTGCTTTTCAATTTGAAGCGGAACATTTTGACAGGAGTATAATATAGATGTTGTAGGAATTTATAATGTGTGACCCGCAATCTACCACTAGCAGAAATCTGCTCCGTTTGCAGGCAACAGTACGTCCACTGTTCATCCGTTATGTCCTGCCCTTGTTCCAAACTCCACTTCACACGTGAGGAGCTGGGAGGTGCGGACCGTTGAGAATGAACCGTGTGATAAAGTGTGGAAACCAAATGACCCGGCGATGTATTGCGAAGCATTGTATGTAGGGGAGCGAGTGCAGGAGGTTCTTGGGGGAATTCTGGGGTAATTGATCGTATGCCCTGACGGAGGCGGACGTAAAGAAATATGTCCAATGAGGAGGGCCGCCCTTCCCGAAAAAGGGACTCTGACGATCGGAACTCCCCATTTTGATAGAGGTCTCCCCATGTGGCAATTTGTATACTCTCGCAGAGTGTGCGGAACCCTGTTTCTTGTAGCAATGGCATGCGGGGATGATAAGAGAGCGGGAGTAACGGTGAATATAGCATTGGGCATTGGAGAAGCAGTAGGATACGGTGCCAAGCATCTACTGTACACGTGATTGTGGTAGGTGTAATGTCTCGTGTTCGGGGGGGGGTGTACAGCACTCCATTCAGGGGGATGGGATCTGCCAGCCAGTGCTCTGCTGCAATCTGTGGCATATACCTAGGAGGGTGAACCCAGTAAAAAGCATAATGGGCCTGTGCGCACGTATAGTACAATTCAAAATCCGGGATATCAAAGCCCCCTTGTGCATATGGTTTTGTGAGTATTTGCCATTGCAAACGTGGCTGTTTGCCTCCCCAAATTAACCTTACCATTTTGGATCTGAGTGTTTGAAAGAAGTGCCGACCAGGATAGTAGAGGATATTTAAAAAAAGATATAATATTTGCGGAAGGATTACCATTTTGATCAGTGCAGCTCGCCCTGCCAGAGATAGCGGCAGCGATATCCATCGCGTGACACGATCTGCTATGCGATCTAGGGCCGTACCATAATTAAGGCGCATTAGCTCCTCCCTATCCCTAGTTATCGCTATCCCAAGATATCTAAGATCAGAATCACACCATTCCAAGGGAAAATCCAGGGGAAACCTAGACGTTGCTTGTGTCAGAGGAAAAATTTGCGACTTCCCCCAATTGATTTGGATTCCAGAAAGTTTTCCGAATATTATAAATTCCCGTAATAATGGATTTAAATTATTCTCTGGGTCTCTCACATAAAGGGTCATATCATCTGCATATAGTGATATGAGAATCTGTCACAGATAGCATCTCAGGGCCTTGTCTTGGTGATGTTGCCTCAGTTTAGATGCCAATGGTTCAATTGCAAGTGCAAAAAGCAGGGGTGAGAGTGGGCATCCCTGCCTCATGCCTCTAGATATGGAAAATGCATCAGAGACATAGCCATTGATTAATACTTTGGCCATAGGCATCTAGTATAATAATTTTATCCAAGACAAAAACACAGGGGGAAATCCCATACGCTGCAGCACACCCAATAAGTAGTCCCATTCGACAGAATCGAACGCCTTTGTGGCGTCCAGAAAGACTGCCGCCAGCGGCAGTTCAGGAGCGACATTTTGTAAAATGGAAAACAGGGTACGTAGATTGTGTGAAGTTGCTCTGCCTGGGACAAAACCTGCCTGATCCGGGAGGACCAACTTCTCCATAAGGAGAGACAGGCGATTCGCAAGGATTTTTGCGAGTATTTTTGTGTCACAATTAAGGAGGGATAATGGCCTGTAAGAGTCGCAATGATTAGGTGATTTGCCAAGTTTAAGGAGGGAGGTGATAAGAGCCTCTCTCATGGAGGATGGGATTACGCCAATTTCAAATGACTCTTCGTATACTTCCTTTAAAATCGGGGCCATCAGATCTACATAGGTTTTATCAAATTCAGCAGGCAGTCCATCTAGGCCTTCCCAGATTGCATCTGCATGATCGCTTCTCGTACTTCATCAATTTCAAATGGGGCACTAAGAAATTCCCTCTGTGTGTCGCCAAGCCATCCTATTGCCACATCTCCAAGGAAGCTATCTAATTCAAAAGAGTGTCTTCTTTGTGAAGTGTACAGTGCTGTATAGTGGGCAGTGAAAGTGGTAAGTATGTCAGTGTTGTCGTGTTGCAGTACCTCCACCGGACCCAAAATTTCCAACACAGAGTTGGAGAAGCGAGGACGCCGTATAGTATCTGCCAGGGCCTTACCCGGTCTCTCCCCTTCGCCATAGCGTCGGGCTATCCAATATTTCCCTTTAAATTTCGTTTCACGGTCTGCCGTTGAAGTATATTCCGTTAGCTTTTCCCGAATTGCATTCTGCACATTACTACCGCCCCCCATAGCCAGTTGTACTTCTAGAGCCTTAAGCTCTGCATCCAGTTTGTGGAGTGTTCCTTGTAAGTCTCGTAGCACCCCACAGCTTTTGGAAATACAAAATCCCCTAATTGTAACCTTGAAGGCTTCCCAGATAATTTCTACATTGTCAACCGTCCCTGTATTTCTCTGGAAAAAATCTTGGATTTCATCCCTTAACTCACTATGGAATACCGTGTCAAGAAGTGATAAGGGTTGCAGTCTCCAATTACTGCGTGGTTTGTCATATCCCAGCGGGGTGAGTGTTAGTTTAACAGGGGAGTGGTCCGAGTATGTCCTGGCCAGATGTGTGACATCTTTAATTGCGGGGCCTAGACCTCGAGATAGCAGACAATAGTCAAGTCGCGCCCAGGAGTTGGCATGAGCCGTGTAGTGTGTACCCTCTCGTGTAGTGGGGTGGAGATGACGCCACGCATCTAGTAAACCATTATCTGATTTAATCCCCTGTATAGTGTGATATGATTTATTATAGTGATGTATAGCAGGATTCGATCTGTCCGTTGCAGGGTCAAGTGCTACATTAAAATCGCCTCCCCAGATTATATGAGTAGAGCCTATTTCGATGATCTTCCCCCACAGCAAAGTAAAAGATTCAGGAGTATCAACGTTTGGACCATAACAGCTTACTAGTGTAACTGAGTTGGTTCCCAATCGCCCCCAAACAATGGTGTATCTGCCATTCTGATCAAGTAGAGTGCCACCCAGTGAGAAAGGGGTACCCCTTTTAATAAGTATGGCCGTGCCCCTAGCATAGGATGAATATGATGAAAACAGCCGATGGTCTGCCCACTTGGTAGCGAATGTAATGGGATGCAATGGGTTAGTATGTGTTTCTTGGAGTAGGGCAATGTGTATCTGCTGCCTATCCAAATACGCTAGTAGCTGACGACATTTTCGCGGATCACCTATCCCTCTCACATTCCAGGTAAGGATGTGCAGATTCTGATGTGTAGTCCGATCAGCCATCTGTGTCTACTGCATACCATAAATAGCAATGTACTCTTTGCAATCTGTGCTTCCTGCGTGTAGCATGTACCGAAATCCCATATATTTGTCTGTTGTGCTGTATCTCGGGAATATCAATAAACCGTAAAAAACGTCCTCCTTCCCTCCCCCCTCCCACTGAAGCATCCCAATCATGCCAGTCATAGCAATCCCACCCTCCTCCCTCGCCCAAGAGAATTCAATAACCAAAGCGCACATATGGGCGCAGTCCAGAGTGATAGGGAAATGCCCTTTTGGGGGACTCTCCTAGGGGCTAGCACGATTTCCCACACTACCATAGAGCCAGCGAGGTGGTATCAGCTGTCTCCAATGGAGTGAGGGTGATCGGCGCCTCAAGATACTATTATCCAGCTTACCAGCATTTCAGGTCTTAGGTGATTTAGGTAAATCTCTGGGAATGTACAGATCAGTTCCTGAAAGGTGCCGTTACATCGCACCCTCAGCAGTTTCGTGGGTAGAGTTGTTTGCACCTTCGCACTGCAGGGTTCATTCTGTGGCCGGTGAGGAAGCTCTGGTGGATGTATCAGGTTCCTTGGAGTCATTGTTCTGCCGTTTCAACCGTTTCAGGAAGTCCTCCACTTGCTGCGGCTTGGTGTAGAACCACTGCTTCCCTTGATGCGTAATTCTCAGTCGAGCCGGGTATAGAAGTGCGTAGTCAATTTGAGCTTTTCTCAACTTCTGCTTGACCGGTATGAATTTGCGCCTCTCCTCTTGTACAGTCGCCGTGAAGTCAGGATATATTGTAAATGAATTTCCTTCAAAGCTGAGCTGCCGCTTGTCTTGTGCTATTTTCAGGGCAGCATCCCGATTCCCGATAATTCAATATTCTCATGATGATGGGCCTGGGCGGAGCCCCTGGTGGAGGTCTGGGACCCAAGGACCGATGAGCCTGTTCTACTATGAAGTGTGCGGAAAGGGCCTCACCTCCGATTGTCGCTAACAGCATCCTCTCCACATATTCCTCCATTTTCCCAACGTTCGTGCTTTCCGGAATGCCAATTATGTGCACATTATTGCGCCTGCTTCTCACTTCCATATCTTCATTTTTGGCCGCAATGATTTTCAATAGTTTATCCATTTGTGCTACATTATCCTGCAGATGAGAGGTCGCATCCTCAGTCTCTGAAATTCTATGCTCTGCTTCTTTAATACGTTCGTCATGAGTGTCTAATTTGTGCACTATAGCATCCATGCGCGTGGTCATGGCATCCATTTTATCAGCGATGGTGGTGAGTCCCAGCCTGACCTCCTGCAGCAGCGCCTTCATGTCGTCCGGTGGAGACGGGCCTTCCTGGATTGCAGATTGCTCCATACTCCTCTCCTCTCGTCCTCCTCTTGCTGCAAGCGCGTATTTTTCTTTGTGTCAAAAGTTAGCCGGGTCTGTTTTGCGTCAGTCTTCCCCATGATCGTTAAATTCCACGTCCGGAAGCAGCAGTGGCAGGATTCACTGACGGGCACCCTCCCGTGACAAGGCCCGTCTGCTCGGGCGTTCGCTCCTGCCCTTCAAGTATACCTTTGCATAGAATAGTGCCTTATGAACTTCTAGGAAGCAGTGAGTGATAGGTCCGGAGTCTTTTAATCGTGGCAGTGAAGCTTAGGCTGGTCAAGTATTCTCTGCACCGTCCATGTGCACCTCAGACTGTGCCCTGCTGTTACCTTCTGGGCAAATTGTGGCAGTTCAGCCAGCGGGGCCAGATCCAGCACCCACTGCGCTCTATTGTGGAAGAGTTGGGCGCATTGGACAATGCATGAACAAAGGCCTCACCACCTCCAAAACAACGTATTTAACATTAGGTAATCAGCAATATTGTACAGCAGTGTCCTTATTTCTTTGCATCACTCTGTGTGCCTCAAATACACCTTAATCCTGCTGGCAATATCCACTTGGCCGGGCCAATACCATTGCGTTCTCTTGTACAGCTGATCTGTGTATACACTAGTTGCACGCTCCTGTGTCAATTCGTAGCGCCTTTATCAGTGAACTGTTGTTCATCCAATGCGCTTTCCTCTATCCCGCTTTCCCAGCGCTTCGTTCTTAATATGGCGGTCCGATGTTAATACGGCTTTCCCGCCTTGCCGCAACCACCGCGCCAGCAATTATCTCCCGTGTCGCGGGGTGCACTGTCTCCTCCCGTTGATCGGGTGCCTTTGATCACTGATCTGCCCTTTGTAGCGCAGCTCTGCGGACTCGCGCTTGTGCCCGGGAGTCACTTTGCCGCCGTCGCACCGGAGCGCCCGTGGCCGATCCGCCACCTGGACCACAGTGAGTACCATATCCCTCCCCTGGACAGCGTGTATGGAGAGAATGCTATCCACGCAATAGAAATGAGCGCTGTATTGTATATGCGGGGGCAGACTCTCACCTCCCTGTCCGCCGACTGTAGTGTCTGCGACCGCACGGCTTAGCCCACACGCCTCGTGGTCAGCACCGGATTTTCGTGACTCACTCTGCCCGGCGGCCGCTCCACTCCGCAGCAGGTCCGTGCACGGTGCCAGCTATCCTCCTCACCAGCAACTCCGGATAATCTCGCAGGCGCACCAAATTTAAACCTACGTGTCTATAATCTTACACCTACATATCGCCGCTCCTTCTATGCCTTAATATGTGGCTGGATCGGATAAATGATCGGATTAATACGCCGATCGGCAGGAGCCTCACATCAGTGCGGCCATCTTGCCAGTGCGCCACCTAGCGCCCCCCACAGCGGAGCGGGTTTTGTTTTTTGTGTGACTGGTGCTCAAAAAAAGGTGTGGTAAGGTTAAAAATGCCTCTGGGACTCCTTGCTAACAACATTTTTTATTCTCAGCGGCCCAGGACATGTTTAAAAGAAAACAGGAGGATAAAGTGAAGACTAGCGATTTGGTCTTCATTATCCATCAAGTATTGGTCGACATGTTTCAGCCTCATGAAACAATTTCGAGGCTTTCTTCAGGACCATTCAATGTGAAAAAAATGGTGTTGTGGCAAAAATAAACCACGTGTATTTTTTCAGCACACTCGCTAAGGTGTGCTGTGCATGCAGTGGTGTAACCGTACTTATGGACCCACTGTCTGATTTTATACCTGTAAGACAAAAAACAACATAAAGGACACACACAACAAGTACAGAAATGGTTAAAACTGCTCCATTTTGGTTTAACATCCTTTTGCTCATGGTGCGTTTGTCTTATCAATAGCACTCTTAGAGTCGTTCATTCATATGCACCAACAAACATACAGGGGACATGCTACATCCACCTAGTGTATGCAAACTCATGCATGGTGATTTGGTGCAAGCATGCATGCCTTGTATTGTTGGTGCTATTTTAGCATGAGAAGTCACATACCTATGTGAACGTGGAGTAGTCATTTGTGCTTGAATTGAGTGGCCTGGCCAGGGTAGACTATTATTATATACTCTAAATAGATGGTGGCACAAGTTCAGAGTTAGCGTAAGAATTATCCCGGGATAGGTGTATGTATATCCATTCTCACGCAGATTTAAAAACTTACAAAACTGTCATAATGTCAGAAAAAAGAGAAAATATAATTACACAAGCTACGTGTTTATAGTAGCTTTCAAAGATCCCGGAGGGGCGGTGCCTGTAGTCAAACACTAAGGGGAAGATAATCATAGCATTAGAAAGGTAGTTAAGGCACTAGGTATTAAGTGAAGTAGCTGCCAGGTGGAGATTGAACAGAATGGTATTGTTTAGGCAAGGCAATTGGTAGCGAGTACTTAAATCAGGCCAGGTTTTGGGGGAAGGAACTTACTTCGTCAAGGCTAGCCGCTCGCCCTTCTCACCTACTCGGGTCTTCACTGGATCTGGACGATACCCGAGGCCAGAGACCTCTCTATTTGAAGCTGGTTTCCCGGCAATCGCTGGGTGCGTGGTCGCATTGGGAGGCGTGACCCCGTCATCGCGTTGGCGTATGACGAAAGACGTCGTGTTTAGTCAATTCGAGCGCTGGAGCGCGCAAACATGTTTTATTAAACTTAGTTGTGGAATCACCCGGAAGTGGGGATTCTGGAAATTTTTATCGCGGACCTCTTCTTAAGTGGATCTGTTGATTATGGTGTCATTGCAACTACTGTATCTGAAAAAATTCAGCATATGTCATACATGTGGTTATAATATAACCACCAAATTTTCAAGGGGTAGCATGTCTCACATAATGTAGATATTAACCCTTTATGATGATTCCATCCATACTGGATACGATCTTATTTCATCATAAAAAGTTATTAGGTGCAGGACACGGGGTGGTCATAAGGTATCCGCCAGGAACCTTGCCTCATATAATAGTATCGTACTATTACATCTTACAAAATTGTTATTAATTGTTATTAAGTGCAGGACCCGGGGTGGTCATAAAGTGTCTGCCAGGAAACTCGCCTCATGTAATGATGTGGAAATAGCGTTGTGGTTTAAAAAATAGTTATGGAAAAATTATTCAGAGTGATTTGGGGAGACTCGCAATTAAAGTGTGCAATCCAGTGATGTCATAAATGAGATCGATATGCTCATTTGTCCATTTATGATTTACAAGGGGACAATTGTAATTGTAAAGTGTCAGATCTACAGGGCAGATGGTGCCACCGGGATGTAATCTTTTGTGTTAGGGTTTATTGCACAATATGACTGTATCTGCGATGTGTATAGTTGGACTCTCCTATGGGTGTTTACTCGGGGAGTTCCAAGGAATGTTGTCATTTAATCCATTTACATGCGTGGACAAACGGTAGACCCACCGTTGTTCCTTCTCTAGAAGGCGGCTCTGAAGGTTGGCGGTATTTGGTTCCAGCTGTTCTATCTCCACCCACCTCATGTCATTGGTAGTGTGCCCTGCTTCGAGGAAGTGGTCGGTCATCCGTGTGGTGTTACGTTTACACCGGATGTTGCTCCAGTGTTCGCAAATCCAGACTTTGATTTTTCGGCTGGTCATACCGATGTATTGCAAGCCACATGGGCAGGTGATTTGATAGATGACATTCATGGAGTTGCAGTTTGTATGTTTTCTAATCCGTCAAATTTTATCGGGTTCCAGATTTAGGGTCTTTGTGGGTTTGGTGAGGTGGCAAACGCTGCAGTTTCCACATGGGAAATGGCTGATTACGTTCGGAAGACCCCCAGCATTAAGTATTGTGTTGGTTGGCTTAATTTGATGCTGTGGACGTGTTGACACCAGATTATCTTTAAGACTTCTTGCTCTTTTATAGGAAAACAGAGGTTTTTCCCACATTGAGTATAATTTGCAAATAAATGTGTGGAGCACTAAATTCCGTGGCCCCCGGGGCTGGGAGTAAGGAAAGTCTTCTGTGTGCATATCCCTCCCCCACTTTTCCTTGCAGTTTTTTCCCCACAACAAATTTTATTGGGTTTTTGTCACAAACTGGTACCAAAATGGTCTTCATACATTTATAAGACATTATTATAGAAAATTCCAGAACAATATAAACACATGGACCTGCACGTTGTCCACCAGACCGCCCACCCACCACATATCACTAACAATGTTCATATATAGAGTTAACACTAGCCTCCATTTCAGTTCCATGAGACTCCTGACCAAATTGGTATCAAGTTGGAGTGCTATAGTGCAAAGAGAGTCCAGAACCAAACCCCTATAAAATGCCCAACGTAACCGTATCTTTTGATGTTTTTGTGGACAACCCCAAACCTGCATCACCGCTACCTTCTCCCTATACAGTGGTCCATCCCTCTCTTCCATGCCCCTATCATAGCTGGAGTGGTCATTTCCATAGTTTAGCAATATCGCTCTTTCATAGCTGCCAAGGTTTCACATTGCCATGTGTGACATAATTTCAGTGTTGTTATGAGTGACATTTCAACCAGTATGAGTGACACTTTCTCGCAAGCAAAATGAAGCAATAAAGACAAGAAAAATATATAAACATCACAAATTACAACCATTTGCGAAACGAGAAACTCTACTACACCTTAATGCAGAGACAGGGTAGAAAGACTCAGGGAACTCACACCAAAATGTAGGGACACATAAATGGGGCGTAAAGGTATGGATGAATTGGCACGTACCATTACAAACATGGGGCAGAAAAACAGAAACTGAAACTTAGAGAGACCAAAAACGGGGTAAAAGGCTTAAACATGCATTTGCAATGCAATAGGTCTCGCATTTACGAGAGTTTAAGCTATTGTCATTTACAATGGCAATAGCTCAAACTCATGTAAATGTGAGACCTATTTCACTTCAAAGAAGCAGCCACCATTGTCCGGGGCTGCTTGAAAGTGAAAGCGCACATGGCGAGGAAAGCACGTCGTGCCTGCAGTAAGAAAAACTCATTAAAGAAAATAGTGCTTACAGACTAAATGAGACATACCGTGTCGCAACAGAAGTAAAAGGGCCAGTCGCCATGGGAGGTTACAAATGTAGACAAGGCGGTATCAAGGAGGGACTAACAAGCCTAATAGTGACTCAGAAGCTGGCGTTTACTAAGGACAATAACACAAGCCAACTAAAAATATGGGTGGAGAGTGGGCGGGGCTTCAAAGCCATACTCCACTACTGCATGCCTCGCAGCAGTGCATGTGCTGTCCAGGCTCGACCTACAAATGAATGCAACTTTGTGTAATGTAACTTGTGCTCAGTGAGACTTACCCCAACACTGCATAGTCGGTGTCACTGCCCCCCTCGACGCACATTATAGTTTCACTCATGGCAGCATATTGCTGGCTCAGGGTCCACTTGTGGTGGGTGCGATGCCCCCCAGCTGAGCTCTCCGCGAACGGCAACCATGCTGGTACTTGCCAAGGCTGTGCTGTGTCAGTCACTGCTCGCTGATTGTCAGCGAGCACTGGTGGTTGGTCAAGGAGCGTGGAGGACAGGCCAAGCCGCGACGTGCAGCCGGTAGCGCGGTCCAAGAGGAGTGGACTCAAGCTACTTGTATGGCTGTATTCTCACTTGGCTGCAGTGGGAGGGCGGCCAGGCTGCTAAGGTACCTGGCACCACTCCGCAGCAGCCACGAGCCCCATTGACTTCCGATAGTGTGCAGCAGCACTGTTTAATGACTTTGAGTCCCGACCTCAATGCTTCCAGCTGAGTGTCGGGGAAATACAGGCTGTCGAAAGTTTCAGCTGACCCACCTGGGCACTGCAGCGATACACATCTTGACAATAGCCCTCTGTGGCAGGAGAGGAAAGTCCTGGTGCACGCAGACGCCATGTTCTTCCGCCTCCCTCTGAATGGTAGCTATGCCGATTTTCCGAGAGGCGGCAGCTGGTTGTGTGATGTCACAGAGAGAGGGAGATCTGCTGGGTAAAGTGACCCCACTTTGTAGGGTCAGTGGAAGGTGAACGATGGTCCGGACTGTCTCCCTATCATTACGGCGCTGGGCCCCAGCCTAGTCATTTCGCACAACGCGTACAAACTGCAGCAGCGGGCTCCCGCCTGCGCTACCTCAAGCTGGCTTACTGTCTCCACACTTGAATGTACTGCTCACGTCCGTTTGTGTCACACTGTCGGCAGTTGCGATTACGCAGGCCTGCTAAGTACCACGCATCATCATTGGGCAACTGATCACAGTAACTGACTCTTGTGACAGGTGTTAGATGAAACACTGTAGCCAGCCGAGCCCACAGCAAGTTGAGCCAGCCCCCATTTACTTGATAACGAGACGTTGTTGTTTTTTCACCCGTTCCTAGAGCCCCTGCATCTCCACTCTGCCTTTTCCTTAAATTGCAAATTACATTTGCTGCCTCAGTGTGAGAATGCATTTCCTGAAAAGTAGCCTTAGGCTTTGTTTGTTTGCAGTTTTATATAGCTCGAACTCCACCCGGAGGTACTGAGGTACTTTTGCATGAGCACCAGTTATGTTATGTTATGTTATTAATATTTCTAAAGCGCAAACTGTTACCCGAGGGTGTCCTGGCGCTGAACCTGACGTCCTACGGAGGCATAAACACTGGGTTGGAAAAAGGAAGAGGTTAGACAGTGTTAGACTTGGCATCTTTTGGCGTGTTTCCCCTGACTTTTTGCTTTCTGACCTCCCGGTTTTGACTCTGTTTTTGCTGGTGTGATGATTCTGCGCACTTTCCTCACTGCGGTCCAGTGGGAAAGTGCAAGTGCTCCTGTATAAAATGTGTTATGGATTGGTGTTTCCATGATTGGCCTATTTGGTTTATCTGTCAGTCCCTTGTAAAGTGCACTACGAGTGCCAGGGCCTATAGACCAAATGCTGTTGGTGGGCTGCAGCACTGGATTGTGCCACCCACGCAAACAGCCGGTAAAGTGTAACTCGGGCCTGCCATCGCAGAGCCTGTGCGCAGCCTGAGGCTGCCATGTCGACTTGGCAAGTGCACACACTTGCAAGTCCCTAAACCTTCCCTTTGCTACATGTTAGTCACCCCTAAGGTAGGCCCAAGGTACCCCTGTGGGCAGGGTGCGTTGTACGCGAAAGGTAGGACATGCCCGGGTGTGTGCGGCATGTCCTGATAGTGAATTACAGTCTAGTTCGTTTTTCACTATTGCAAGGCTACCTGTTCCCCCTAGGCCAGAACGGGCAGTTTTGATTATTACAGCTTATAATCCTAACTGACCCCGGGAACATGGTAGAAATTCGAGTTTAGTATGCCTGGACTCAGAATGATAAAATGCAGCTTTTAGTAAGGTTGGTTTTAACATTCTGTGTTTGAAAATACCACTTTTAGAAAGTGGGTATTTTCTTGCCTAACCATCCAAGCCTGCCTCTGCGAGATTGTGTATTCCGTGTCTGGAATGTGAGTGACAGGGGCTGGGGGATGCCAGGAGACAGGGTGAGTCAGCGCAGGGCTGAATAGCCAGATCGACCTGTAGATGGGTGGGAGGGGTCGCACCTGGGCCCTGAATAGGACAGTGCCTTCCCTCCACAATGCTGGCTCCACCTCCTGTGGTGCGTCTGATGTCCCTGGCCCACTCACTGAAAGAAGGGACGGAGACTTGTCAACAAAGTGCTCCAGAACTGGTTTGGACTAGGCGAAGGCCTCTCTGCCTTCAGAGAACAAAGGAATTTGGGATATAAATATTGGGGCCCTGACCCCATGAATTTAGATCTCGCTGGAATCAAGGAACCTGCCAAGACGAAGAGCTGGAAGAGCTGCCAGGAGGAGTACTGCCCCTTTGCTGTGTTGTTGCTTTGTTGGGTTGGCCTGCAGCTGCTGCTTCTGCCTTGGGCAGTGAAAGGACTGGACTGAACTTTCTACAAACTTGTGCTGAGTATCTCCAAGGGCCTGAAACCGAGCTGGCCTCCTGTTAAGAAGTCTCAGGGACTGCAAAGACTTCACAAGCCTCTGGGTACCGCTTCTGGAACGCTGTTTCAGTTGCCACAGAGGAAGGGAACTGCAACCGACTCCGTCAACCGAATCCATCCCTGGCCGGTGACCTGTTTGCACCGCAGACCGCATCGCCCCGCTTCGCATCGCAACCCTGGTCTCACCGTGGGCGACGTCCGACGCCGCCAACATCGAGCCGCTGCTTGCACCGTGACCTGTGGGCACCGCAGTTCGCATCGCATCGCTTCACTGGGCCAGCCGGACCAGACCGACACTGTCGCTGCAACTGGCTCAAGAGTTGGGGCACCGCTCGCACGTCTGCGACGCACCGCTCCGACTCGCATCGCTGTCCGACGCCAGCTCCCGCACTCCGGCTGGGTCGCCTGCATCGCAACCTGTCAGCACCGCATCGAGCATCGTCTCACCCTGCATCGCACGCCTTGGGCTCACCGACTCCGTCTGCACGACGCTCATCGAGCCGCTGCCTGCACCGCATCGAGGGACACCGCACCTTGCATCGCTCCGTCTTGCACCGCAACCGCGACGAACGCCGACTGGCTCGTACACTCCGTACCAGCCACAACGAGAAAAGGTACTGTGACCGAGTCTGTTCATGACTCTGCTGGCCCGTATCGACGCGGTCGGCTGGAACTGTTAGACTCTGTGGTTTTCAGCATCACGGTAGGCTCGGACGGAGCTACCGACTCGTACTGAACTTTGCTTTTGTGCTATTCCTGCAAAGAAGAAGTTAACGTATCAAGTATTCATTCGTAAAGTCTAGTATTGTGGATTTTTGTCGTAATTGGTCTTGTCTTGAGTATATAAAATATTGGTTATTTTTCTACACTGGTGTGGTGTCCGTTTGTAGTGCTTACACTGTATTACTGTCGGTTATGTGCAAATGCTTTACACACTGCCTCTGAGTTAAGCCTGACTGCTCGTGCCAAGCTACCACGAGGGTGAGCAGGGGTTACTTCACGAGTGTAACAACCCTTACCCTGACTAGGAAGAAGGGTCCCTACTTGGACAAAGGTGCAAGCCCTTGCCAACTAGAGATCCCATTTCTAACAGACAGTAAACAGCCACGTCTTCAGGGCCCTCCTGAAGTCCAGATGGTTTGTCTTGCACCTGAGATGCATCGGGAGTTCATTCCATGCTTTAGCTGCTCCGACCACAAAGCTTCTACCGCCCCAGTTGGACTTCTTTACAAAGGGCACTGATATCCGCTTTGCTTCTGAAGAGCGCAGAGGTCTTCTGGGTACATACCACTGGAACTGCCGTCTTAGGTGGAGGGGACCACTTCCTTGAAGGGATTTGTGGACCACACAAAGAGCTTTAAACAGAACGCGTTTTTTGACGGGCAACCAGTGGAGCTTTTTAATCTCAGCCGAGATTGAAGCATATTTGGATATACCGGTGAGCAGTCTGGCCGCTGCGTTCTGCAGTAGTTGCAATTTTTTCATAAGACCATCCTGGATATTGAAATAAAGACTATTACAATAATCCAGTCTGGACATAGCTAAGACGGTGATGAGTTTGTTGGCTTTCTTTAGGTAGGAAAGGCAACATTTTCTTACAGGATTTGAGCGTGTACGAGGTAGCTGAGACCACTGCATTCACTTGATCCTTAAAATTGAGTTTGTTGTCAATGTATACTCCTAAATTTTTCACCTTCCTGATAGGAGTCGGAAGAGGACCCAGTGTGTCCGGCCACCATGCCGGGGTCCAAAAATTTGGATCATTGCCGAACAAAACCACCTCTGTTTTACTGGAGTTTAGTTTAAGGCAGTTTTGGGCCATCCAGTTCCCCACAGCTGTCATGCAATCATGGAAACGGGACGCCGTTTCCTGTACCCCATCCGGTAGTAGTGACACCACAATTTGGGTGTCATCTGCATATGAGGTCAAATCAAAACCGAAGGATTCAACCAGGGGAGCCAGCTGTGATACATAAATGTTAAAAAGAGTCGGACTAATGGATGACCCCTGCGGGACACCACAGGGCAACGAAAAAGGTTTTGCAGTGAAATCTCCAAGGGAAACAGTCTGTACTCTATTAGATAGGATGGATTTGATTAACTTCCAGGCAGTGCCCTTGACTCCAATCTCTTGCAACCGGTCCATCAATAAGACATGATGGACCGTATCAAAAGCCGCGGAGAGGTCCAGCATAATCATTACAGCTTTTCCTCCGTGGTCCAGAATAGTCCTAATTTCTTCAGTGGACTTAAGAAGCGCAGAGTCTGTGCTATGCCCCCCTCGAAAGCCATACTGGGTGGGATCTAGCGCCTGGGCTTCTTCCAAGAATAGACTGAGTTGTGTGTTCATAATTTTTTCCGTAATTTTTTCAGGGAGTGGGAGTCTGGAAATAGGTCTAAAATTATTAGAATCATTAGGATCCAGACTTTGTTTTTTCAACAGGGGCAGTATGGATGCACTTTTCCATGTTTTAGGGAAATATCCTTTGGCAAACATGGCATTAATGATGGATGTCAGCGTTAGTGTGATTGGCTCAGGTGCTAGTTTTACTATAGAGAGTGGGCATGGATCCGATGGTGAGCCCGATTTTGTTGTCATAAGAAGCTTAAAAGTGTCTGTGACCGTAACAGGAGCAAAATTCTCAAGCTTTGGCAAGGAGCTTTGTAACGGCTTAGAGTCAACTATGTCGATCAGGGGTGTCTTCGTGGTTGAGCCAGTAAGAGTTGAAAAGATCACCTCAACCTTTTCGAAGAAAAAAGTTGCTATCTTGTCACACAATTCTTGGCTAGCTGTAATAGGTGGGGGGGTTGGGTGCGCTAAGGCGGTGACCGTTTGAAAAAGTTCCCTAGTAGAATTTTTTGCCGAGTTAATTTTATTTGTAAAAAACTCTTGTTTTGTTTGTTTGAAGCAGCTGCTTATACTGAGTTAGGCATAGTTTGTATTCATTTTTGTCTGACTCATTGTACTCCGTCCTCCAAGTTCTTTCACTATGCTTGCAGGCTAGTTTTTTTTCTCTAAGCTCTTGAGTGTACCACGGCGCGGAGGGTCGTGCCCTGTTGGGGCGGAGGAATTTTTTAGGACACATTGCTGGAAGTATTAGCCCCCACGAAATTTGGCTCTACATTGCTGGAAAGTATCCCCCCCCCTCCCTAAATTTGGCTCTAGTTGGGCCCTGGCTTTGCTTATACTGTGGTGTACATTAGCAGCGCTCCAGCGCTTGATGAGGAGACGCTATATATGCGTGACAATGCATTTCAGTGGGGTGATGCGGACTACCACACTGAAATGCGTTAGTCTAACGCCTGATGCTGGTACTTGGCAGGCATGCTCTTAGTGCTTATATAGGCAACACTCCCCACCCAATGGCAAAAGCATGCATGATGGAATAAATAAATACACAACACAATTTTTTGGTTGGGAAAATATTGCTGGACGATCTTACTCATGCCCCTTTCAGGGCGGAGCGTTGCAAGGCAAGCCCCCGGTTGTTCAGGCTTACAACCGCCCTAAGGACTAGCGGGGTGCCGACGAATTTCTTCCAGGGACCTGCCATGCGGACTCCTGGGATTTGGCACTAGCACCCCTATTGTGCTCCTGCAGAGGTACCCTTCTGCCTTCGGATCGCCCTGTAACTCCACCTGCAACACAAAAGAAAACATTACAAGGTTCTACCTACCCATGCCCACCAGCCACACGCCAGGTAAGCGGTAGGGCGGGAGACGGCGTGTCCGGTGCAAAGAGGGCGCCAGAAAGGCAGGGGGAGGTATAAGTACCTTCCCCCCAACCCTCTGTGCGCCGGAAATGACGCGGCCCGTGCGCCGGGCTGAGGGACTCCTCCCTGGGTCCCCAGACTAGAGGGGTGATGGTGTGCCTAAGTGGCACTAAGGGGGCCTCCCTTTTAGGTGGCTCACTGCGTGAGCCGCGGGCAGCCGCATAGTGCCTATATAGGCAACACTCCCCACCCAATGGCAAAAGCATGCATGATGGAATAAATAAATACACAACACAATTTTTGGTTGGAAAAATATTGCTGCAGGTTTATTCCATACAAAAGTATGCAACATGGTGGGTTATCTTACGGGCGATCCAAGGGCAGGCAGCGGTGACTAACCTTTGCTGCCCTGCCCGCCTGATGAGCCAAATTGCACTGTGGCCAACCCAATCAGTGCTACGAATTATGGTGTGATCCCCTTCCCTAGGATCAAGTGAACCACTGGACCATCTTACTCATGCCCCTTTCAGGGCGGAGCGTTGCAAGGCAAGCCCCCGGTTGTTCAGGCTTACAACCGCCCTAAGGACTAGCGGGGCACCGACGAATTTCTTCCAGGGACCTGCCATGCGGACTCCTGGGATTTGGCACTGGCACCCCTATTGTGCTCCTGCAGAGGTACCCTTCTGTACCCTTCTGCCTCCGGATCGCCCTGTAACTCCGCCAAAGCTCTGGAGGCGGCCCCCGTCGCCTACAGAGCCCCCCACCAATACTGCGAATTTTCTCACCTGAAACTCGCTATTTCCAGGGCCTCCTTCATGTCCAGTAGGAACAGATCCATGCCCACCTGTGACAAGTGCACCCCATCTTCGTCAAAATAACCTTTGGTGTTCGCCGGGATAGCCCGTGCCTGATGAAGCAAAGCCCCTTTGGTCTGTGAACTTGCGCATGGTACTGTTTTATCCTTCTCCGGGAATGTTCATCTGCCTCACATGACCTGTAGGAATGTGATGGCCTCCCAGGAGGGAGCTCTACTCTTAATCACAGCTATATTACCCTTCAAGCTAATGTAGGCTCCCACCTCCTGCAACCTGTAGTTGCAATCCTCTAGCACGTTATGTGCCTTAACACCTGTTTCCCCAATTTATGGGACAGCAGCCCACTTGTTAGATGACCGCTTCCACAACCAGCCTATCTACTATGGCTATCAGGGCGTGGAGTTTATGCTTAACTGAAGCAACCCGTAACCTGCCCTCGGAGCAGAGTGCACATACTTTGTTGAAGTTGACCAGACATTTGCACAGACCTTTTTGATTGCTAAACCATGGCGAACAGGAATGTTTGTAACTAGGAATATGTGACCGTCAGCAAGTGTGTCCTCTTGTACTTGCCAAGTATCCCTTCTTCCTTACAGGAATTTAGCCTGTTCAGTTCCATCTGTGGTGTAACCCCCAGACTTTCCAGTTTGCTTAACTGCTAGCAAAGTGTGCAGTTGCGACATTAATGGGTAAAATCCCGGTTTGCGCCCACCTTAATGTGCCACGCTGTAAGCAATTTGGTACCCAACATATCTCTTCCCTATGAAAAGATTAAACAAACCTGCCGAAGACACAAGGCACAGGCAGTGTGCCAAATGAGAAACCACAGTTCTGTATGATACAAACCCTAACGCACTGTGTGCAAATTTGTGCATTTCCTTTCGGGGTTGATTAAGCCCTTGTTTGCCCCCTTACTTGGATGGTCCCAAGTACGAGGGTTAGCCTGATGACCAAGTGCTGCACCAGCAAGTGAACATGAGACATGGATCGTATTTAAGCTGTCTCATGTCCTAGAAGGACACCTGGTGAGCCTCCTCGCCTAAACCAAGACAAGGGTGGATCACCACAGGGGGAAAGGCCTGAGGTCCCCTCATGGTACTCCTAATCTTCTGCTACATTTCATGTCCTTAATGCCTGCAAGGCCATCCGTCTGACTGCGATCACGGATGCTGTGTCGCCATGCTGGTGTCCCCCAGCATATGTAACCCATAAACAGCTTTTGCTAAAGGTATACCAGAGTGCCAATAAGGTTAGCCAATGTGTTGGATATGAGGACAGGGAGTAGAACATGAGCAAATGTACCTGCGCCTTCTGAAATAAGAATGCCAAATGTACTGGAATTGTCGTCATTTGTGCTCCATCCCCATTTTTCCTCACTGTTGAAGGACAGCACACTAGTAGAAAGCTACTGGGATGGTGTGAACAATAAGTACAGATCCCCTACCCTTTCTTTAATTGTGGGCCTGCCAAATGACCAATCAATTGTAGCCCTTGTGCTGTAACCCAGAGTTTCCCAAAACGTTTATACTGACAAACTTACGCAACCCGCCAAGCTACAATGGCGATGAGGCGGCCGGACATGGCTTATCTACCATTTCTGTTGAAATGACTAATACATTTGCAGGGACAGGTTTCTTGATAAAACTATAATGAACAAACAATGTGTCGACCGGTTTCAGTGAATGTTTGTCTTAGGTGCATCTGCGAGTGCAACCGCCTTAGTGTGGATGGGTTATCAATGTTGCCGGGCAGTAGTGCAATACCTTTGTCCAAGCCATTCTTGACAAGATGTGCCAGTGCAGGTAGAAGACAGTTTTCTGTGTATAGTGCTTGTTGGAGCATAACATAATTGTATATTTGTGAAGCGCGCGTGCTCCCGTAGGCATGATGGCGCTGAATAACCGATATTTGTTACCCCGCTCACTGCTATTCATATTAACAACCATAGAAGGATCAAAGGTAGATTGAACCCAACAGGGGTTAGATCCTATGACCCTGAGGTCGAACCCACCACCAGACCCAAAAGATAAATCGGTCCAGGTTTACTATGCCAAGACCCAGCCTGTGCCCTTTGAACTCACCTTTTAACCTGTTAGTGGCCCTTTGGCTGACACCCCAGCGGGACCTGGCAGTCGTATTTAACCTTTATATCCTTACAGCATAGCAATACTCACCGCTGCAGGTGCCTTGGTGCGTGAGCGTCCGCTGGTCGCACTAGTCAATACAGTGATTATTTAAATTAATATAATACTGTGTATATGAATAAAACTATGCCCAGGCAATTGAAAATTTCATACGTTCTGTAAATGTGAAACATTATGGACTTGTCCATCAATTAAGCCAGTCCCCACCCTAGATGAAGTCTTGCACTCCCAACTTCAGCTAATGAATGACAGGGAGCAGGCAAGTAGGTTGGAACAGGAGGGGAACAATATGAACAAATACCTGCCCTTTCTTGAATACAGGAAATGCCAAATGTTCTTTAATGCATTGTAGCCTATTTGTGCTCTAACCCAGTGTTTCCCCAACTTTTGAACCGCAGCACACTTGTTAGATGCAACTTCCACAACCCGCCTGGCTGCCATGGCTAAAGGGGCGGGTGAATTTAGCTTAACTGAAGCAACCTGTAACATGCCCTTGTTTACAGAGTGCACATACTTTGCGGACTCGACCAGACATAAGCGCAGGCAGTTTTATTGATAAACTATGGCACAAAAGAATGGTGTGACTCTGGTTTCCGTGAATGTTTGTCTATTGTGCATCTGCCACTGAGTACCTTGACTTGTTTTGGCTGTGTTAAACTTGTTGCTTGCGTCACACTTCAGGCTTATGGAAATGGGCTAAATCTCTTGCTTTCTACACCGCTGAGTGAGCCCAGTGCATTCACAAAATCCTTTACAATTTTCGTTTCTGACTGCAATTGGAATGCGATTGCAAGCCCCGATCCCACACAACTAGATTAAACCTATTCCATCAGGGGCCATGGCCTTGTCTTTGCCCGCTGTGGTGTGATCTGGACTGCTAAGACAAGGCGTCAATGGGGCCTCACATTCACGTGTACCCATTTATCTTGTGCTACACATCCGCTGTGAAACTAATATGCTCCCTATCCGTGATACTTTTATAAAATCAATAAGAGTATTGATAAAACATTTATTTTGACCTCGGAAGGATGAAAGGCTGAGAGGGCCTGCTGGGATCTGAACCTGTGACCATGAGGTCTATACACCCACCCCTACATTGGGTGCCTTAGTCCGTGGCCACCAGACCCGTGTCTGCATTCTATACAGGGAACTAGTGCTTTTGTATCCTTAAAGCAGGGAGTGACCACGCGTACAGCGCTCCATCACTACTGACTAATAATTATCTGCACTGGAAAGCTTAGAAGGAAGTACAGGTGGGTATTGCCTGATGAGCTGAGCAGTGTGCTGCCCCTTGCCGCTGGGTCCTCCTATCCTATTACAGCACCCTCTGCAAGACCAAGGTGAAATATTATCACCCTCTAATCTATTCTTAGTGGTGTCCACGTGGCTCATGATGACCAACATTAAATCGATGTTCTATGCTGGACTTATAGCTTTTAACTTCTACACTGCCATAAAGGGCCGCTCAGACCAGCAGATTGACCCAGAGACCTGCATTGTACACTTATTTAGCAGGCGTGTAGATCCACTGCGATATCCTCCTTGAGTCAAAGTTTCCCCTAGGCAAACCTCTTGTCTTTCGAGGCAGCAATAGCTCCTAACCCCATAATAAGTTGGTCACAGGACACCCCTGCCCGAAGTCCGCGCCCAGTGCGGCGACACCTCTCTATGGCCCGCCCCGTCTCCCACCATGTGGCTGAGAAGTGTACCAGGCTAAGCGCAATGCGTTGCCTTCCATTCATGGTGGGGAGCAAACCTCCCCGCCCATCCACTTACTGGGAAGTACGGGCGATGCACAAACTCGCTGCCCCAACCGGTATTACTCGGCTCCAACCAATTGCCAGTACACAACCACTGGAACTGCCCAAGAGGGTGTGACGAGCCCATATGTCAGCAAAGCTGAAGTCAAGGCAAACCACAAGTCTTGAACCCCATGAAGCATCCCTGAAATAATCCTTGCTGAAGGAGTAGTGCGGCATTTCACTGATCAAGTAAAGGGGGTAGGACTGGCCCGAGTCTCCGTGCCCAGACCCCCTCCCCCCCCACCAAGACACCATAACACCCAAAGTTATTGCTTTCAAAGACCTAAGCGCAGAAAGACGCACTGGCCAGTCCTTAGACCAACGGACCTCTAACCCCAAACAAGGTGACCACACCGCAACAGCTCCGAAATTGCCATTATGGTCCCCCCGAATTCTCCAAACAGGACTGCTGGGAGCACACGCCACCAACTTCACCGACCCCAGGCGACAGCACAGGCCGTGCTCCTGCCCAAACCGCGCGACACAACCTACCAACCACACGTAGCACCGCTCACCTGCCAGGTTACCCCAAACTTCTGGGGTCGCAGCAAGCAAGGACTATTGATTTTGTCAATGGTTGTTGGTCGCCTTTGGTAAATAAGCAACAGCTATGGCCTTGTTGTAAGAATATAGACCATATATTTACTACAAAATTGACACTACACTCACAAGCCAGTACTATTGCCTTTTCCAATGCTTGTTGGATGCTTAAGCTAACTAAGCCCCAATATGGCTTTGTTGGAGTAGCATACTGAAAATGCTACCATTCTGAAATGGTGGGACTGTGAAAGAAGTATAGTTACTCACCCCGCAACTGGCCTCGAACTCAACAGGAGGAACATACCGATGCTGCCTGCAGGCACCAGAGTGCGACTCAGCATGACGCACAGAGTATACCACAACAGAGCACCCCAACACCTGTGATCCTGTGCGGGGATCCAGTCATTCGACCTCGGGCATAACCGAAAAAGGGGGCTTTAGATAACAGCGCCCCTCACTCCTGCCACTCAGACTCACACCAGGAACTGAACAGATATAATGAATGTGTGACGATATTCCGAGTACTTGATGTTAAGTCCTTCGCCTTCAAACGCAAGCAAAAAGCTGACAGCATGAGGTGAGAGGCGACTACCCCTCTCAGCGAGTAAAAGTCTACTCTGTATATTTTGAAGACTTGGCAGCAATGGGAGTGCAGGCAGCTACGTTGTCAAGTCAGACCTAGGAATGGTAAAATTGCCTCCCTTTTCCAGGAGTAGCACAGCTCAGATAAGGAGTGACTGGAGACTAAACCAGAAACAGTGGGATCTGTTTATTTTACGTTATTTATTGGCATAAATCCTCTTACCACTGTATCAACCTGGATATGGTATTGTGAGGAGTGGAGTGTGACAGACCAGTGCACTGTGCTGCATTTTTATCATTTATTCTTTGTACGGGTGCAGATTGGAACAGCTTCCAGTGGTAAATAATGCTTATTATAATAAATAATGCTTATTATAACAAATGTATTTAACAAAACAACCTGTCTTGTTTTCCATCAATCCGCCATGTCTCAATTTTCAGCCCTCTGCCTCTTTACCACTCAGGGAGCTATCCACGTCACGCCTCCCCACCTTCAATTGCTCTGAAGAGGCGAAAGGAGACGAGTCGGTACTAGCAAAAACCAGAAACAATTTGGCCAGAAGGTTCAAAAGACTGCCCCCTCCACCAAACCTGTGGGTAGATGTTCAAAGAAATTTGCAGGCATGCTGCGGGAGGCGTGCCCATGGCGAGAGTTGCCAGGCCCGTCTGAAACGGCACCTTGCCCCCCCTCAAAACTAAAGCCGGGTGCCCCCCCTGGACTTGTAAACGCCCGCGTCAGTGGTGTAATGTGAACTGACAGTGCCCGCACAACTACTAACCGTGAAACTCCTCCAAGTGCAACAATACAGACCGATCGAGGCCCCGACAGCTCTAAAATGGCTTTGGAGCAGGCACTAGTTGTTTTCAATGTACATTGTGTTGTTTTCAATGTACATTGAATTAACAAACAACCGCTGTGCTATATCTTCAAATTACACAAACAGCGCCACCATGTGGCAACAGTCATAAGCGCTGGTGTCCGTTGCCAAGCGCTAGAAACCACCGGCTCAACTTTGGCGCTGCGAAAATACCGGCGAGGCAAACGTAGACCTATGTCTATCCGGTGGCGACAGGTGAGCAGCACCGATTTGAGCGAAATATCCGCCAGTACAGCGCTTCCGCGCCCAAGCGTTCAGCACCACATCAAAAGCCAATCGTGAACACCCCGATTAAATATCAGCCCCACAGCAGCACCAAAGCATCCCGCACTGGCAGAGCAGCAGCGCCCAGCCCAGGCCCATCATGCCTCCCGAAGCTCCAAACTTTTCCAGCACTGCCGCAGCCCAATGTTCCACTCAATGCCCGCGACCCCCACATGAAGCTTTCGCAGCCAAGGGAGCAAGCTCTGCCTGCAGATTTACCAGCGCCAGGTCGGCCACCCGGGGTGCTGCGGGACTGGGGGAAGTGCCCGATCCGGAGCCACAAGTCTGAAAGGCAACCCAAGCGCAGTCCGGATCCCTGCTCTTTGGACCTGGAACCTGCCCCAGCCGGACCCGACCAGCACAACAACGCACGCAGGCCTGTAGCGCTGTGTGCTGGAAACTAAGACCCCCTTTCTATCGCATCGTAGCTGACACTGCTTTGTGCCCCCAGAAACTTACGGCAGGCCTGACCAAGCTATCACTAGGAGAGGAGGTGCCCAAACCCCCGACTGGGCGTGCTCATACACCCCAAGATGGCTGCCGAACTTACACTACCAACTTAAGATGGATGGTCTCCACTTAGCCTCCTGACCAAACTAGGTGCCCGCAGCTGCCACACGGTCTGTTGAATGGAGGGAACACCACTGGTACAGTAATATTGGCCCTGCTCCTTTTGACTCGACATGCTTTGTACGCCCTGTAGACCGATTATGTACTGCACAAAATGTACTCGACACAACTCTGCCTAACCGCAGTGTGGCTACTGAATAAAGTGCCACTCCACAGCAAGAACTGAGGTAAGCCCAGCTGCAACCAGGGCTGTGGGGGCAGGGGGGTACAAGTGGGTAACCGAAGTACAATGGGGAAACGCCATTACCGAAACTACCCAACACATTATTGCGAGAAGGAACGCCCGTTCATGTCGAATCCCCCAGCAGAGCACCCTCCGAAATAACCGTCGCCAGACCAATATCCGGTGATGGAGTCACAGCAAAATTACGCCACCTCACCTCACTTGAAAAACCTGACGCTGCCTTGGTACCCTCCTCGCACCGTGATCTCGCTGTACAAATTCATCTGTTGCTAGACGGCCGACATCCAATAGTGGTAATTCCCCTTGCGGTCGACCCGCTGGCCTACTGCCCCTGGCTGCATCCTACAGAAACCTTCAGGGCGCTAATCCCGGAAGGGGCCGCGCCATGGTACTCGTAAGAGGAGCTAGTAAAGCTCCTAATTTACGGCGGCTCGGTCTGGCCTACGCCACATGAGGCCGAGAAGCTCGTCTTCCCCTTTCCCTGCCCCCGTCCCAATCCCTCGCCACAACTTCCCCCCCCCCCGCAGGTGCCGACACCAGCGGCCTCCTACGGGCGGCCGGGCCAGAGAATTTACAATTTGGACGGGGTCCCACACGGGCCATGGCCCTACGTGGTGGGACCCGAGGGGGGGGCTGGGTGACAAGACACTCACCTCGCTTCCCGACGCGACCGACTGTACAACAGCGTGTCCAGCAGCAGACCGACAGCACGACCTCCCAAGATGGCGTGTCCGGCGCAAAGGGGGCGCCAGAAAGGCAGGGGGAGGTATAAGTACCTTCCCCCCAACCCTCTGTGCGCCGGAAATGACGCGGCCCGCCCGCCGGGCTGAGGGACTCCTCCCCGGGTCCCCAGACTAGCGGGGTGATGGTGTGCCTAAGTGGCACTAAGGGGGCCACCCTTTTAGGTGGCCCACTGCGTGAGCCGCAGGCAGCCGCATTGCCAAAATAAGACGTAGGAACAGCAGATTACGTTTATAATCAGTGCTTTAAATGGGCCGGTACTCACAGGTACTGAGTACCGGCACTTTTATTTTTTTCCCTTGTGAGTACCGGAACTTCTCCAGGCCTGAGGAGAGTACTGGTACTCACTTGGGCCTGTCCGGTTTTGGGCAGAACGGTCACATGAGTGCGCACCCGGCACTCTATCATGACCATTTTCCAGTGAGCAGCCACTGCTTTAAACGTGTGCTGGCATCACCCTCGACGCTGCAGTGTGGCAGGAACGAATGGAATCACTGTAAGGGAGTTGTTTTCTTTGGCTTTCCCTTCCTTCTTAGCTAACTGCACCTTAGCGCCCATGTTCCCAGAAAAGAGAGAACCGGAAATTTCCAGTCAGGACCCAGGGAAGGATATTGAATAGAACTGTCGAGGGGCATGATGTCCCCTGCAGGTGATCGCCACTCGGTAGCAGGGCAGTGAGGTGCGGGTGTACAAAGGGAAAAAGGGGTAATGTAAGAAACGTAAGAAAGGGAACAGGAGCGGCCTAAAGCCGCCACCTTTGTTAGACAGGAAACACTGGCCATTTTTGTCTTTACCTCTTCTTATTCTGAAACAGCCAGGAGCTTGGAGGTGACAAACAATTATCAAAACTATTTTATTACATGACAATTTTCTCTCAGTTTGTTTTGTTAATCATTCTGAAACATTTTAGACAGTCCTCAAAGACGTTTTAACTGATTTCTCCATCTATTTGCAGTTTTAGGTTTATGTCTCAGCAGGGGAAAAAAATCGGGTTTCTCTACTTCTCCCAATATTTTTCCGTCCTGCATCTAATAATGCATCAAAAACGGCCAGGTGGCAACCTTGGCGCAGGCGCTTGAGGCTGGCTCCTGTCTTTCTTGTGGAATGAAATTAGGGGGATGGCTCCAATCCTCCTGGTGAGATCAGGAGACTGGCAAAGATTCTCTCTGGTACAGTGAGATCAGGTGACTGTTTTTTTCTCTTCATGGTATAGTGAAATTAAGAGACTGGCTCCTATGCTACCTGGTGCAATAGGACACTCACCTTAGGAAGGTCAGCAGTTTCTGCCGAGATCAGTGTGGGATGTGCAGGTCTCACATTTTAATCCTGGGGAAGATGTTTCAGCAGTTAATCCTTCCAAGGTCGATAGACTAGATATACATTTTGAATCGGTGGAAAGAATTTGATATAATACTGTTTTATGTAAAGAGTTTAGTGAAAGCAGTATAAAATAACAGATTTTTGTTTTAGCGAATAGAAAGCTCATTCCTTTGTCACTAGTCCACGGAGTAACACAAAAACAGGTGTGGTTTAAGCAGAGCGAGGGCAATGAATCTTGTGAAAAACTCAGGGAGTGTGGACTCTGCAAAGGTTTAGGGTAACCCCTCAGTTATCTGCTTAACATGGCGCAGCACCCACATGGCTAGAATCTGCTGAACCTGCAATACTTGCTGGACCTCCACGTTCCAAAAAGAGATTTAAAGGTATCTCATCCAGGTGGGTGTAAATCTTAAACATACATTAAGAATAGTAAAGAGCACTGCCTTTGTGTCGAAACCAGTCAGAAAAAGTGAAAGGGACTGGGGACTCTGATCTCAGATTTGCATTCTCACAGTGGCGAGCATGTTCTGTGTGTTTGTGGAATCCATGTGTGGCACAGGACTTGGGCATCTCTAAAAATGGTTCAAAAATCAATTTGATAGGGAAGACCAGTGCACCCATCTGAAGTAAGCCTCTCTGGGCCTGGCTCCAGGTTCCCCATGCCTTAAGTCAGCCCTGTTCTGTAGACCCACGTTTATGTGTGATTTTATTTGTGTTATTTCCTTTCGGAGAAGATTCCAAACTGCTTAAAAACGGTGAATCATTTGTTATTACTGGGCATTAAAATATACTTGTGGACTCTTAAATGAGAACTGTCAGTCTTACCAACTTGATTAGCAACGGATTCTTGAGCAGTAGTGTGCCATGTGGTGCAGTGGGGAGGTTGGGATACTTTGGATAAAGTGTGGGTAATCTGTGGTACCACTCTCTTTAGAACAGCAGACCTAAGGTGTCTGAAGGACGCCAAGAAGGGGCACATATGATAAAGTGCCCACTCCCAATAACCCATTTAACCCCACAACATAGTAATATCTGCTGCATCGCCTGTATGGTGTGCATTCATGGTATCTCTAGGCCTTATAATAAAAAGGAGCCAGGGGAGCTTTCTGTCTTTGACAAATACTGCCTCTGCAACCTGCACATTTTTTGAAGCATTGTTTATTAAGTTGTAAACGCCCTATTTTTGTGAATTCCCTATGGGACTGTCCCCACCCATTTCCACCACTTCCGTTTTTTGGTCTCTTGAGATATCTCTGAGTTGCCTCTAAATACTTCTTGGCCCCGGGTCTGTCTGCATCAGTAGGTGGTGTAATATTTCCAGCCTTACAAATTAGGTTTTGTGATCTGGGTGGGTTGAGGGTGTGCATTAGTGTTCATAGTGGGGTAAGATTTAATAGCTTTGGACTTAAGGATGAAGGCTGTGTGAGCTTCTCATTGTGTCTGCCAGTGGGACACAAAGGTGCACATCCAATCCTTGGCCTCTCAGCAGAGTGCACAAAGTAATAGTTCCATATTTGGTAATTTTAATTTTGATCATAAAGGTAAGTGTGCAAAGGAGGTAGGCACCTGATGAAATATTGACAAAATATAATGGTGTGTTTACAGGTGAGGAGAGAGAGACTGAGCACGTTTGTGAGTGTGAATGAGCACAGTGAAGGGGAGGTGAGGAAAGGATGCAGAAGTACAGAGTAAAGACATTTGAAAAGACAGATACTGTGAAGATTTCAGAAAGAAAAAAGGGTGCAAGTGTGTACCCCTAAAATGGGCAGGATGGGAATGATTGACATTCCAAGGACTACTACCCCTTCCAGACCTTGCTAATGTCTATTTCATTCTCAGAATTGAAATATTTTCAATTTTAATTATTCATAAAAAAACAAACTGACCACATTAGTCATAATTGTATATATTATCAAAATTCTACATTCTCCTTGTACCATTTGTGCAGAGGCAATCTGCCCAAATGTTAAATAGTAAATGTATCCTTTGGTACATGCAAGAGCAACAAGCATACTTTAAAGATAACAAATATCTCTATTATGCGCACCAAGAAAATCTGGACCCCATCAAATGTTTGCCTTTAGCTCCACCCCAAGCCACACCCCCTGGCCCGCCCCCTAGCCCAACTTGGTGAGTACCTGCACTTATTTTTTTCCATTTAAAGCACTGTTTATAATGGTTTCTGCCAATACTGCCTGTGCAATGCAGTTGGAGTAGTTAGGGTACAGAGAAATATCCTAAGAGAACCTCCCCAAGAGGAAGGTACTCTCCTCCGTCCCATAGCGATTTCCTTGCAGTTGTGGACTCGTTGTAGTACATGCTCGCTCTGTGCAAATCGCGCAGCTGGCTCTAAATCGTTTTCCATGGCTGTGTTTTTTCCTCCCAGTTTCAGCCCTCGTCCGTCTATATTATCTGGCCAATGGTCATCAGTGCATTTAAGCGGTATGTTCGACCATGATAAACATTTGGGAGTAAGTGTTTTCGTTAAAAACGTGAACACGCGCTATACAATGGTATTTGAGTTTAGCACATGTTTTGCTACTGTTAGTAAACAGTAAACACACTTCTTAAAGATGGCTTCCACTGTGTTAAACTGAGGTGAGTTGACGTTCTAGTCTTTGTGTATTATTTGCCAGGCTGTCCCCCTATGTACAGGAAGCGCAATGCAGCCCAACCCGGTATTGAGTTCACATTCTAGTCGTTGTTTTGTTGTCCACAGAAGAGCTCCATGGGTACAGGAAGTACAGGCCCGCCCATCAGGACTGGCAGGTCTGTGTTCCACTGTACAGCAGGCAGGCCGGAGGTATGCTGTTAGACCCGAGCTATTCTCGACGATCAGACGCCGTTTACTTTGGTTACCCCAGTGATAATCTCGCTCCTTTAGTCAGGGAAGATGCGCTGTTTACGTCCAAGAGCAGATCCCGCCTACGAGCGGGGTTCAAATGGCTACAGTGTAGAAGCGTAGTTAAGCTCTGAAGCCCGAGCGGAAGAACCAGCTGTTTCAGGAGGTAGATTCATCTTTGGTAGTTGAGTACTTGCCTGGTCACCAGTGCTTGAGCGCTACTGTACAAAACCCGTCCTGTCTAGACTGAAGCCCCAGAGCGTTACTGTGATCTGAAGCTTCTTCCTGGCCTGGGCGCTGTCGGTAGTCTGTGCAGAGGGTCTTCACCATGACAGAAGGGGAGGATGAGGGCTCTCCGGGGCAGCAGGAGCTGGACACGCAACGACGCTTCCAAGAACTGTGTAGCAGTCTGAACATGGACGAGCGAGCCAAGAGCGAGGCCTGGGACAACTATCAGAGCATGAGCAAGAACTACACCCTGGAGGTGAGTGGCACTGGGGCAAACTTGAGGTTTTTGTGATTATGATGTACGGTGTACATTATGAGGTGAAGTTTACACTAATGGAAATCGCCGAAGACCTGGTTGTTTACCATCTAAATGTCCTGCTGGGCATCTTTTTTCCCCCCCGGGTCTCTCTTTCACAGTTGTGGCTTTCTGACGAAACTAGCGTTGGGACGCCCCGTTGCTGAGGCAGCCATGCGCTTTACACAAATCACATAACATAACTAATGCATTAATACCAGGGGATGCTGCAGTGTTGTGGGCTGCATGAATTGTTGTGCCAGGTTGCCCATTGGAACAGTGTTTTTGAATCAGGGAATTACTTTCTGATAACACTGTGGCTGTTGAATATGTGATTGGACTGCGTCAGCGTGTTGGGGATTGCATTGCAGGAAGGACTGCGCTCAGGAACGGTGCTGATCTAAGGAGACTGGTGCTGCGCCTTGGGGGGGTCAGCAGACACAATGGTTGGGAGACGGGTAGTTCCATTTCACAGTATGTAGTTGTTGCTTTAAGTTAATATACTGTGGTGCAGTGCCATGGCTCTGTATACGGGAAGTGCAGTGTCAGGAGTGCAGGTGCCTGTATCTTAGGTTGCACATGGAACTCTCGGAGTTCCAGCGGGCTCTGTATCTGGATGGAGATGGATGCAGGAGTTTGAGTCCATGGCTGTGCAATCGGTGCTGTAGTTAGTGATTCAGTGGATGCTGCCCCTCAGGATGCCATCCAGGGGATTCGTGGATATTGTTCGAAAGGTGTTACCGTGTGTTAAAAAAAGTGGGGTTGCCGTTTTTAAGTGGGATTCTAAAATCATAAAACTGCATCACAAAATGTAAACCGGTAATGACAGCCAGGAAACCTAGGGTTACTTAAGCATCCCTTCGGCCGCACCGACATACAGCTCGTTTGATGCGGCTGCGCCAGATGGAGTAGATGGGTGAGGATAGGGAGAGAGGAGGGTGTATTTTCTAGGCCGGTAGTCGGTTCGTTAGTTGAGGTGAATGATTTTGACATGGCAGAGAGATTGCTTCCATGGATATGGATCGGTGCGACAGGAAGGAGGGGGAAGGGCTGCTGCTATGGGGATGACTGATGCCAAACTTGCTCCTATATAACAGAATTGGAAACTTGAAAGTGACATAGCCAGAATGCAAGAGTCTGAAACCGGAAGATTGAATGCACATTGATTGAAGCCGCAGAATTCCTTGCATACATAAAGACTATTTTCTTGTGGGTGAAAAAGTCGATTGAGTGATTGTTTTATGCCTCTAAATCTCAAATTGGCATCCAGAATTCTTGTCAGTATAATGACTGTTATAGCCATTTTTAAACAGTTCCGTTCATACTACAAATAACTTCGGTTGAACAATGTATTAATTTAATTAAATTTCCACATTTCTTTTGCAATTGAACTTTCGTTCTGAAATGGTGCCCCAGCACCAAAGCACGTTATATGAAGAGAGTCCACATTGGGGCTCTTTGTGAAAAGCTTGAAACCTCTTGAATAAATCAGAGGAAACCCACGGTATGTGTATTATTTCAGCAGCTTAATGGTAAATAGTCATTTGTGCTGCATAAAACAGACAGTGAGACTGGAAACAATTCTGTTGCTGCTATGTATTCTCCAATACACATGACAGTGTGTCTCATAAACAGAGCATATGACGCAGTGCTTATGTGGGTGCATACACATTAAAATATATACAAAAGACACCATAAATGGTCTTTGGTTCTTAAGCCAAGTTGTTCAAATATACATATATGTACAACATAGCACAATGAGGATTACAAATTATCAAGGAACCAAAGGAGATGTATGTCGATGTTTCGACCCCTTGTGAGTGTAAGGTTCTCATCAGGACAAAGTCGTCTGGCTCAGTATGAATATGCATAAGAGTAGGGTAGGTGCGAACCAACAATATCACTGTATGTCCACTGCACAACTGCTGGAAAGTCTGTCAACAGAGCGACCTTCTTCTCTGAGGGAGAGTAAGTCTCCTGCTTAGATTGTATTTCAACTGAATGCCATACAAGTCCCCTGAATCCATTCAGGACTGTAGATATTCTTAAAGGCTGAAAATAGCTTCAACCAACATCCAATTGTTACCAAGTCGGGTCCTACCTTGCTTAAAATCTGTTTGTTTAAGGTGCGAATGGTCTAAATCCATTGGCGGAGCCTGCCGGTACACTTGTTCAGCCGACATGCATCTCCTTTGATTCCTAGATTATTTGTAATCCTCATTGTGCTATATTGTATGCACATGTATGTATATTTGAACAACATGGCTATAAATTTACTGTGGGTTTCCCCTGATGTATAAAAGAGAATTCCAGCTTGACACAAAAAGCCACACGGTGGACTCTATTCATATAACGTATTTTGACCCTGTTCCCCGTGGGCATAGAGGGTTGTCCTTGTGACACTATACCAGCACCAAAGCAGGTATCTCTCTGCTTAGTGAGTGATGAGATTCAAAGTCCTTGGGTATATTTGAGGTATGAAAAGGTTTTTGAGTGCTGGCTCATGTATTTTTACCTGGTGGAAATTTCAGTCGAACAGCTAGCTGTCAATGGGCTTCACTGGATTGATTTGTGACATCTTGATTTTTGATTGGTACAAATTAAATAGAAATAGCAACAGCAATCAATAAGCCATTAACCAGTTTTAAGATTTTCTTCTTTGCAGTTCATAACATGTCCCAAACGGTTGCAGGGATTCTGCTCAGGAAGAGAACTATGCCTGGGACCATAAAACATCAGTAATTAAGACTGAGTCACTATACCACCTCAGTACCGTGAGCCCGAGTCCGACTAGCTATAGTGTCTCACTTGCCCTCCTACTCATAACCAGAGAAACAAGTGAATTGACACCCCAGAATACAACACTCCCGACCTTCTCAGGGATTGTGGTGACAGGACCCTCCCTTTCGCTCACATACTCGTACACGTCCACACAAAGCAACAAAGGAAGTTTGAAACGTTTATTTAAACACATCGTGCTCTGAAATACAGTATACGTGCCACAATTAGAAAACAACTGCCTAGCAAAAACACCATCAGCATTGTCAATATACCGTATATTATGAAAAGCCCAGTCATATTAATAGCCTAACCCCCCTCCCCTTCTACAGAAGCAAACTGATAATACAATAAAGATCTCTTGGGTTAGTAGCGGACCCCGTACCTTAGCATACACAGAAGAACGTTCTACTTCTCCGATACAGCCGTGATCTTCTCTCAGGAAAAATCTGTGTGTCTCTGTGTGTTAGTGATGTGGACACCTATATGACAAGGTTCACAGGTTCATAAATAGCTACATTTCTGTGTTGTTACTAGGTGCGAGTGCCTGACCAGAACACAATAACAAGGGACATTGTTGTTTGACCTTGTCTTCTGTTCAGACTAAATCCCAGGAAAGAACAGAACGAGAAAACAACTGCAGGTTCTGCGTGAAAATATAATGTGGCACAAAAACAAACGTGATTATGTAGTTACGTGTGCAAAGCTAATGCAGCCTCTGTCGTGCACAGTGAGGCTAACATACGGAAAACTACAATAGGCCCTCTATGAAACACATGACAAAACACTAGTTTGCAAGCAACTGGTCACAGTAAAAGCCATTAGTAACTGCTTAGCTGGAATTCCCAAAATGGTTCAGTGAGGTTGTACACACTGAAATCTTGTCTACTGAAATAATGAATGTAGGCTGGAAATTTCAGCTTACTTTTTGCACAGTGTACCCTGCACGCATTATGCGCCAAACATTTTTGTGAAGGTTAATTTCATTTTCTCGCATTAATTGATTATGTCAGTAAAAAAGTGAGAACACAACAGTTATTAAAACACCCGTATCATATGTAACGAGATGAGGTATTTTTAAGTCTAGCTACAGAGACATTTAACATATTATTGACTTGTTATAGTACTTAAAAAGTAAAATATTTTAATTGTTGATTTATGACAGTGGCTGATACTAATTGAAGCACTCCTTCCATCACTTTGTTGCATTAGATACCCCAGGTGTGGCGAGTATGCCCATATGTATGATCTGTGCTCACTGTGCCACAGGACTCGCGCTATATCTCAGTGGTGAGGCCAAGTAGGGTGAAACAGGTTTGAGGTTGCTTATGTTCCCATGTGGAGGGGATCTGGATGGCAGTGGTCTGGACTGTTCCTGTTGAAGCTAAACCAAGGCTAATTGGCATTTGGCTGGTAACTTTCTAGAGTGGCATAGTAGATAAAAAGCAATGAACTAGAATGTGGCTCGAGCAGTCACCAATGGCAGTCCTTCCAGCATTTTGTCTGTTGCAATTGCTGATTTAAAGCAGTTTAATTTAGGAAATGTATTTGTTTGGCTGTCATAAGCATCAAAATCCAGGCAACTTTTCTGCACTATTATTTAACAAAGTGATTGGAATTAGTGGTACTTCCTTCTAGACAGTTATCTACTGTAACCCCAATATACAAGCTTTGTCAAGGCCAGTAGGTCTCCCCTTTTGATATAGAGAGATGACCGATTGGCTTTGCCAATGTTTTCTTCCCTCAGATAACCTCCAGGCATATTGGAGCAAGCATAGTAGCCATCTTGTAATTGTTTTTCTTATGCTTTATGAAGGATGAGCCATGCTCCTTGCGGCAGAAGAACAGGATTCTGCCTGGTTAAAAAAAAGGAGTCCGGTACAGGTGACTTTTGCCACCCCTGCTGGTTAATATTATTTTCAATTATCTGAATTACTTTTTTGTAATGTGCGCAGCGAATGTCTGGTCGTTAATGTGATGTTAATCCATTTTCTGTCCTATACTGATGATACTATTTTTGTTGTGTGCACAGAAGGCAGCAGTCATCAGTGGAAAGGAAATATTTACATGCAGAACTGAGATTGTTAACTACATATGTAAATACCAATCATGCTTGTTCCGTCTGTGACAAAGACGTTTTCCAACTGAACAAGCCTGTTTGTCCGTTTCTTTTTGTAGGGGGATGCTCTCCATTGGCTTGTGTGTGCACTGTATGTGGCTTGCAGAAAATCAGTGCCTACCATAAGCAAGGGAACTGTGGAAGGGAACTACGTATCACTGACCAGAATATTGCGCTGTTCCGGGCAAAGGTATGTTTTTATTGCACATGCCAGGCTTGTTATTGTTTTACAGTAAACTGGTGTATCATTTGAATAAACAAAGCAACATAGAAGAATTTAAATACATCAGAACATTGTTTTCAATGAGCCAAAAAAGCAAACATGTGAAACATGTTAAAAGCTACACCATAATACTAGTACTACAGCTTCTGGATATTATTGATTAGTGAACACTTTAAGGCATAGTCATTGAAACATGTTTTTTTTAAAAATCCTCTGATCTACAAATTCCCCAGCCTTTAGTTTTTATTCCTACCCCTCATTCATCTTTAGTCTGGTGAGATATATTTCTACCCATCATGTGTCTTTAGTCTTGCGATTTATATTCCTATTATTAAATCTTATAATCAATTTGAATGATTTATGTTCGTTCCCTCATTCATCTTTAGCCTGGTGATTTAGATTTATATCCATCGTTCGTCTCTGGTTATTTATATTCCCACCACTCGTTCATCCAGATAGCTTTTTCCTGTATTCATCTAAATGCTGTGTGGCAGTGAGTGACAGTATATATCGGTATATATAAATAGAACTGTAGGAGGCTGGCTTAGTATATGGTGCACACTTATTTAAGTGAAGCACCCTGCACTAATCCAGACAACCCTTATGGTGATTTTAGTAGTCTTAGACAAGCTTAGAAAGCTCTCTAAGTGGTAGCTGTGGAGAGCAGCCTTCAGGCTTAGTCCAGGCGTCTTAAGCAGCTTGTTTTACCAGTACTAATCATATAGTGTAGGTTAAACGAAAAAGAACCACACAGTGTAGTTATAAAAATAGTAATATTTATTATACACACTCACTAACACATTGGTATATCTCCTACCTGGAAGTGGAATGCGAACTGCGACCAAAGTCGAGACTGGATCCAGAAGACTTAGAAGAGTTGGGGACCCAAGGAACCACCCAAGGTAAGTACCCAGGAACCCCACGGAGTCCATGTGCAGAGTGGAAACACAGCCGCGTACTCAATACAAGTCAATGAGGAAGTCGCAGTTGCAGTTTTGAAGAAGGACCCTTCCCAGAGGACCCTGAAGCAACCTTGTGGAAGATGGAAGGTTGGAGAGTCACCCCATCCGTGGGTATCCCAGGAACCAGGATGCCTACACCAGGAAAGCCGGGTGCATAGGTGCCAAGTGACATCGGAAACCGCCGTAGACCACAATGGAAGACTTCAGTGAAGATGCCACTAGCAAAGAAGGTGAAAGAGTCTGGTGGAATCCAAGGGTGTATTCTTGAAGAGGAGTACCTGAAAGCAGAGGGGACAGAGTCTATGCCACTCGGGAGTGACCAGGAGGCACGGATGACCGATGACGGAGGATGCAGGAGAGTTGATGGTGACCCTGTCGCCGCAGCTGTGAGGACCAGGCGATGAAGTGGAAGACCAGGTGCCGTTCACGAACTGTTCCTTGTCGGAAGTCGAGAACCAGGGGGTCGGTGTCCGGCGGGAGCTCCAACACGCCTTGGCAGCAGCAACAGACGTGGAAAATGAAGCAGGTGCAGTGTCGAGACCAGCAAGGTCCAAGGGACTCACCAAGTGCTGGAGAGTCAGAGCAGGCCCCGAGCAAGCAGGAGAGCACAGTGGAGCCAAAGAAGACCCTCAAGAGGACCCACAGGCCAAAGGCGCAGGAGTCGCAGGAGGACCTCGAGCAGCTCACTATGGATACAGGCCCACGGTGCAGAGGATGCTGTGAGGACGTAGATCTTGGTAGCAAGAGATGCTGGAGTTTCTTGGAGCCCGAAGATCTCTGGGGAAGAGAGCCAACAAACCTTGGCAACGGCAAGTTGATGCGGCACACAGTGGTGCTGTTGCAGCGGTTTCAACGAGGGATACTGGCTTCAAACTCGGTGAGAAGACAGTGCAGGCCACGAGGGAGTTGCAAAACCACCACCTGTGTTGCTGGGCCTTGCGAAGGCCGGAGGACATCAGGAGAAGCAGACCGGTCAGCTTAGTTGTGTTGCCTGCAGATACAGGGGTGTGAGTCCTTCACTCCAAGGGAGATTCCTAGGGTGTCTTTGAGGCCCACAGGCCTGGAGAAGAACCTGGACACAGCACAGGCACAGACGATGCAGAAAACTGGCAGGACGACGAGACCAGGTACAACAGGAGTCTGCCAGATGCAGTCTCGGCTGCAAAACGAAGTCCAACGAAGTCCAAAGTGCCCAGGCGGTAGAAGTAGAAGTGGTTTCGGATCTAAATCTTGTCCCATGACTAATCTGAAGAGACACCCACAGGTAAGCCCTTAAGTACCCAAAGGAAAGGGTTGGGATGATTCAGGGGTCCCTCCCAGAAGAGGGGCTGGACAGAGGAGAGGATGCTCCCATGTCCTTTGTCCAGTTTCACGCCAGAGCGGGAGCCAACTGCTCCCTGAACTGGTTTCAACTGGAGTATGTAAATGTGCCCTTCAAAGCAGTCAGGTGGCGCTGGCAAGCGCCCCCCACCCCAGCTCAATACACTAAATCCTGTCTAGGAGGCAGTCACACCTCCCTTTGACAGGAAACCTATTGTTCTACCTTCACCCTGCTCGAGCCTGGCTCAGCAGTAGGAGGGCAGAATCGTGTCTGTGGTCGGTAGCAGGACTAGCTTGCTTTTAGACCCTGAAAGGCTGGTACAGGGAATACAGGGGGGCTCCCTAGGGGAGCCCCCAGTACATTGGATCCTACATCCAACACTGGAATCATTGTTGGGGTAGGATTCCAACATGTTTGATACTAAACATGACCAGTTTCGGTGCAGCCAATATATAGTTAGACATCAGTCATAGTCACAGTTTGAGTGGTCTCTCATGGGTGGCATAATATACCCTGCAGGCCATTGGAGACCCCTGGTATACCTATGCCCTGGGTACCTCAGTACCTAACTACCTGGGACTTAAAAGGGTACACCAGTAGCCAATTAGGAAGGTAGCAAAGTACTTACCATAGTCCAATTAGGGAGAGAGCACAGTGACTGGAGTCCTGATCAGCAGGATCCCAGACAGACTAATCAAAAAACAGAGTGATACCAGCAAAAAGTGGGGGTAACCATGAAAGCAGATCCTACTTTCCTACACTCTCCCTTCCACTTTTGTCATCGTCATGTAAAAGCGTAGGCATAATGGATTTTATTTCTAGTCTGTTTCCTTTAAAAGTTAATTTATATTCTGTAGGTGAGTGTCAATTCAGGGGAACCTTGCCCTGTTGAAATTAAGACACTCTCTCCCTTTGTTTTTCTGTTAATCAGTTTATGTACGTTTCAGTCTAGTGGTCTCTTTACCTATGTGAGTCATCAAATTATAGATTACTCTCTCAGGCACAAGCTACTTATGGTGTCTTGAGTTCAGCTGCTTTATTTGACACCGGAACATATTAATGCAGGTCATTATTTGATAAATTTATCATTAACATTTTCCATTTGCTTTCCAGTTTTAGTTATGAAGGGTGTCCCCTTTAGGGAATCCTCCTTAATTCTGTGCCTAAATCTAAACAGCCATGGTTAACAAATAGAAGGTTGCTTCCCCACTGGAGGTGTTGAATACTGATGGATATATCTTCTGGTAGTTTTCTCACCATAATAATTACCCTACAGGCGCCAGACTGGTCCAGAAAACGTTCCCCAGAAATAGCTCTCTGTTGCTGCTTGGTGGCACAATGCAAATTTAGTCATGACGTTCCCTGGCAAATGTGACCACATCAGAAGATATTAAGTGCCAGCTGACATGCTGGTGTTAGTCACTTTTTTTCCTTACCATATTGATGCAGGTCCAGAATACTCTTGGTGATTGTCAGGTTCCACCTTCCAGACTCCTCGGGACTGTGCTGATGCTCAAAAGGGGTCCACCTCTCGACCGTCCCAAGTCCGGAATATAAAATACACGCGGACTAGTGAGACACTCAAGCGAGGGAAGGAAAGGTTAGGAACAGCATGGAGGGAGATCTGTGGATGACACAACAAAGAACACCGTCACTATCCTGCTTTCTGAAGAACACAGGCAAAGGAAATACCACTACATCAACACATGTATAGTAAGTAACGCTCTACCTGTAAAGCAAAAGAAGGATGTAGCGATACCAGAAGAGAGAAGAGGGCGGTTGCAAGCTTCCAGCGTGAACTAACGGAAAAAAAGATATACAATCATGGAGGGTAAAGTCTACAGCATCATAACATTTAGGCACTTTGGTCACCAGAGTGTAAACCTTCTCCCCCTACCTACCCTAGGGTACATGTGGTATGGCTTTGAATGCAAAGCAGGGTCTTCCTGCTCCTCCTCTGTGTCTCTCTCTCCTAGGAAAAGAAACAAGGCGAACAACTAGACGTGAAACAAAAGAAGGTACTGGTACAATCACTTCCTTGTATAATGCCGTTGCAGAGCTGACATCGGGTTGTTCAGAACTCACAAAACCATAAGCATTTGCTCATTATCTGTCCATATCCATAGACAAGTATAGCATAAGATCCAAATCCTCAGTTGTGGTAACCTCCTATCGTTACTCTGGTCACTGAGGTGGAATTTAAAGGTGTGGAAACTACACAGTTCAGCAATCCACACCAACCGACATGTTTTAAAGGTTAGTCTAGAGCTACAGCAGCAGCTACTATAAGGGAACACAAACTCCCCGCATGAGACCCCACAGCGGGCTAGCCTCGCCAACAGGGAGTGCAAGTGTTGGCGGGGGGGGGGGGTTTCCGAATCGGGCAATGAAATACTCCTCTGCACAAGACCGCAGAGAAATGCGTGTCTCATCCAACAGAAGAGTGTACAGGAAAAACCCCTCTGGAAGGCACAGTAGCGCTCCTCTGCATGAGACGCCGAACGTCGCGGTCTCTACCAACAGAGGAGCAGCGCGTTTGCTGGATAACCCGACCAAGAATTACGGAAACGGAGTAAGCGTGAAAGACGATTCCGGGAAGTGCCAAAGGCACTCTTACCGCCTCCACTCTCCGTCGCTCGAGACAGCAACCTCGGAGATATCCGCCAGGATAATCGGCAGCTTCTCATCTCCTGACTGCCCCTATATCCGGGTCCGGTGAGCGTCTAGGTCACGTGGGACGTAACTCCCGCTCCGCCTGCTGGGAAATGTAGTCTCTTGACGTCGGGTGCTTCCTCGTCCACCCAAACGCTGGCAGTCAGTGCTTACCGGCCGCCAAAGCCTGACAGTGATTCACAGACAAAACTACTCAGCAATTTAAAAGCAACTAGGCCATATGTCTGCTGAAAATTTCAGGGTTTAAGTCCTGAAACGGATGCTACAAGAAAATGGCCTAGTTGGAACCACAGGACATTTGCATGTAGATACATTTACTGCATTAAGTCATTGGTCAGTCCTCGTCAGTCTGATATGCATGCTTTTTTTATTGAATTCATTGTGATTTGAAAGGAGATTTTCCTACTAGTACTGGAAACATCTCCTCCTGTTAGGTTTAGGGGCTGTAATTCAGATTTTCCCTCTTTGATCTTGTACCCGAATATTCTACCATATTCTTACGAGTACCCTTAGCAATGCATGTAATAATGATATTTGGTCTCATAAGGAGAAGAAATCTTTGTCTATAAATAGAAAGATCTTATGCTCAATCTGTCTAAAAGGGATACCTCCAATTGTACCCTTGACTCCAGAAGCTCAATAACCATTTTAATGACACTGGGGATGGCAAGCAGTACTGTCTTGCTCCTTTAGCCCACTTTAGAGTACTTAAAGATGCCCCCATCTTGGGACATAGATAGATCGCAAGCGCCATTTTTAAAATGGGTCCCAAAAACCAAACATCTTCAAAACCTCTGCTAATAAGTGACCATTTCACCCTGTAGAACACTTTATCAGCATCTAACGCCAGAAGTGCTGCTTTAACCTTTTTTTGTTTTGCTTTTTGGACTCGTCGAGCTGACCTTCGAATGTTTTCAAATGTCTGCTTCCTCAGGATAAATCATGCTTGATATTTGTTGTAGGAAAGTAGGATCTGCTTTCATGGTTACCCCCATTTATTTCTGGTGTGAGTATGTTTTTTTTTGTCTAGTCTGGCTGGGATCCTGCTAATCGGGACCCCAGCCACTGTGCTTCCTCCCTAAAATTGACATGGGGAGTACTTTGGTACCGCCACAATTGGCTACTTGTGTACTCTTGTAAGTCCCTAGTATATGGTACTATGGTACCCAGGGCATAGGTACACCAGGGGTATCCAATGGGCTGCAGCATGTATTATGTCACCTATGAAAGACCGCACAAACTGTGACTACAGGCCTGCCATTGATGCCTGTGTGAGCTGGTGCTAGCACCACTTACGACAGATATACATTTTCTTATATATGAGGTCACTACACTTAAAACCTATAAGTCACCCCTAATGCAGGCCTTTCAATCCTAAAGGCAGGGTGCTGGGTTATAAGTTTGTGGGTGCCCCTTCATGAGCAGGACACCCCCTACAAACCCCGAAGTCGATTCTCCAGGCTTTGCAAGTGCGGTCAGCCATTTTGATACATATAGTGGCCATGCGTCATTACGCAATGGCTAAATATATAGTGGCTGTGCCGAACCTGGGCATGTTTGGTATCAAACATGTTGGAATCATACCCCAACACCGTTACCGGTGTTGGAGGTATGATTTCATGCACTGGGGGCGGCTCCTCCGGGAAGCCCCCAGTACTCTCGGTAACAGCTTTCCAGGGTCTGCCAGCAAACTAGTGCTGCTGTCGACCTCAGACACGATTCTGCCCTCCTGCTGCTGAGCTCGAGCAGGGGAAGGTAGAACAATAGGTTTCCTGTCACAGGGAGGTGTGACCACCTCCCAGACAGGACTTAGTGTATTTGGGCTGGGGTGGGGGCGCTTCCCAGCACCACCAGACTGCTATGAAGGGCACATTTGGTGCCCTCCTTGCATACTCTAGTTAGAACCAGTTCTGAGAGCCCTTGGCTCACGCTCTGGCTCGAAACTGGACAAATGACATGGGAGTATCCTCCCCTCTGTCCAACACCTCCACTGGGAGGTTTCTCCTGAGTCGTCCTCACCCCTTTCTTAGGGTATAAAAGGGCTTACCTGTGGGTGGGTCCTCAGATTTGTCATGGGACAAGACTCAAGCCTGAAACCACGTCACTCTTTGACCATCTGGACACTTGAACTTCGTCTGGAACCGAGACTGCATCAAGGAAGACTCCTGCTGCTCCTGGTCTCGCTGTTCTGGGCTTCTTCCAAGATCTTCAACAGACCTGCGGGCATCAAGGACACCCAAAGTAATCTCCCTTGGAGAGAAGGAGTCACTCCCCTGCAACTGCATTCACCGCAATGAAGCTGACCGGTCTGCTGCTTCTGGCGTCCCACGGACTTCGAAAAGCTCAGCAACACAGGTGGTGCTTCTGCAACTCACTCGAGGCCTGACCTGTCCTCTCTGCAATTTTGAGGCCAGTATCCCTCGTCAGAACCGCTGGCACCGAACCCCTGTGCACCGCGTCAACTTGCCGTTGCCAAGGCTAGTTGGCTTTGCACTTCAGAGATCTTCGGGCTACAAGAATCTCCAGGCTCCAGCATCTCTTTCTGCCAAGATCAGCGTCTTCACTCCATCCTCTGCACCATGGGCCGCCTTCTTTGGTGAGCTGCTCGAGGTCCTCTTGCGACTCCTGTGCCTTGGGCCTGTGGATCCTCTCAAGGGTCTTCTTCTGCTTCAGTGGGCTTCCCTTCTTGCTCGGGGCATGCTCTGACTCTCCTGCACTTGGTGAGTCTCTTGGGCCTTGCTGGTCCTAATGTTGCTCCATCATTTTCCACGTATGTTGCTGCTGCCAAGGCTTCTTGGTGCTTCTGCCCGACACCGACCCCCTGGGTCTCGACTTCCGACGTGGGACAGCTAGTGAACGGCTACTATCTTCCTCAGCGTCACCTGGTCCTCACAGCTGCAGCGACATGGTCACCGTCATCCCTCCTGCATCTTCCGTCATTGGTGGGCATTGCTCTTCCATGCCTCCTGGTCACCTCTGAGTGGCATAGATTCTGTCCCCTCTGCTTGCAGGTTCTTCTCTTCAAGAATCCACCCTTGGATTCCACCGGACTCTTGCACATTCTTCGCCAGCGGCATCTTTTCTGAAGTCCTTCCTCCATTGTGGTCTACGGCGGTTTCCGACATCACTTCGCACGTACGCAGCCAGATTCCCTGGTGTAGGTATCCTAGTTCCTGGGGTATCCACGAGTGGGGTGACTCTCCAAACTTCTGTCTTCCACGGGGCTTCTTCAGGGTCCACTGTGAAGGGTCCTTCTTCTTCAAAAATTCAATTGCGACTTTCCCGTTGACTTCTATTGAGTACGCGGCTGTGTTTCCACTCTGCACACAGCCTCCGTGGGGTGCCTGGGTACTTACCTTGGGTGGTTCCTTGTGTCCCCAGCTCTTCTGAGGCTCCTGATCCAAGTCCCGACTTCGGTCGCAGTTCGTATTCCACTTTCTTAGGGATATGGTTTGGTCTCCCCTGGAGACCACTGTGTATTGTGCTTACTTACCTCTTGCAATTGAAGTATTCTTGTGAATTTGTGTTGATATCTCCAGGCAGGAGATAATACCAATGTGTTGGTGAGCGTTGTGTAATAAATAGACTTATTTTTATAACTACACTGTGTGGTTCTTTTTCATTTAACCTACACTACATGGTTAGAGCTGGTGAAACAAGCTGTTTAACACTCCTTCTGGACTAAGCCTGAAGGCTGCTCTCCACAGCTACCACTTAGAGAGCTTTCTATGGTTTTCTAAAACCCCTAAAATCGCCATAAGGATTGTCTGGATTAGTGCAAGGTGCTTCACTAAAATAAGTGTGCACCATATACTAAGCCAGCCTCCGACATTCGTGTATAAGGGAGGGAAGCAATGATGATAGCCTGTTTGCCAAGATCTTCATGTAAATCTACACATCTCTTTTTAGTAGTGTAATAGGTTTCTATGCTGGGTATTGGGAAAAATCCTTTCTCGGCTTTGGAATAACAATGCTACTTGCATTTTCAATTGATAAGATCACCCCTTGCCCCCCCCCTCCCCAACCCCCACCATGTTTCAAGAACAAGCATAAGGTATATGTTGTAATCAGAATTAATTTGTAATATAATGTTTATAGGTTACTCCATTAAACCCATCTGTGCCCGGTGCCTTATTTGTGGTCAAGCTTTTTGTTGATTGTTTCAACTCGCTCTTCTATTGGGGCACCTAACTCCTCCACCTGTGCTTTTGTCACTGATGGAAGGTTCAGTTTATCTTAAAAGATGGTCATATTGGCTCTTATTTCACACCCCTCTTGTACACAACTATGCAAAAAAGAGTGAAAGTTATCCTAATTTTTACGGTTGTCAAAAATCACATCCCCACCCTGTCTTTCCGACCTAGTATTTCTTCAAACACTTGTTTAGTTTTCCGTTTATTAGCTATAAATGCACATTTCTTTCTTCATAAGCTTTTTCTTTTGAGGGCCAGGAACTACAATTCTGATTTATGAACTAATAAAACGTTCAGTAGTCCCAGTATAGTGTTGACCCCTTTAACTCTGTTTTGAGTTGTGATTGTATGAGAGCTTTATATCACTTTGCTGTGGTTGCTAATGTTATTGAATGTCTCCTGACCACCACCTTGATGGCATAGCTTTACATGTCTCAGATAGGTTCTTGGATATCATGTAATTATCTATAACCTGAGGCATCTCAGTTCTCTTAGCCGTATCTAATAAGATATATCTGCCTAGTGTCTATTGCCTCTCTCTTTTACCACCCATCCACCATTATCTATACTGGAGCATGCTCTGTCAGTTTGATACTGGCTATCTCTGTGTCTCTGACTTACCTCTTCCTCCCCATAACTTTGATGCTGGCTTATTTACAAAATGCAAGTGGGTAGTATACTTCACCAGAAGAGGACATCTCTTACCCTTTGGTCTTCCTTCTGAATAAGTCTCTTTGTTTACTACAATGATAAGAAAAGGAGCAGAAGCTTTGGAGTTGACTTTGCCCTCAGCGGAGTCAAAAGCGAACAACTTCTTACCACTATCTTGCTCAATTACAAGGCCTTTGCCCCTCATTAATGATGCCCTCTAGAATGTGTTCTGGCTGCATGGGAGAAGTATTAAGAAATTAAAGATTTTCCCTTGTATGACCCTCTTGGTCTATGTTTTTTAGATGTTAGTGCTTCTCTGTTTAGTGAGTATGAACTTGTAGAAGGGGAATCAGAGAAGGCTTTTTCCCTATTCTCCTTGGTTGTGATTTGGTGCATGGGAGAAGCCCTTTCTGGTCCAGCAGTCCACAGAAAAATATCCAGAATGCATCGATCTTCCCTGGGTGCCCCACGATTTTGCAGCACAAAAATATATAGTTGGGGGTATTGTATAGTCGGCTCTATAGTATTTGGTTTTCTGACTACTAGATGTGGGTCATCAAAAGATTTTTGAGAAGTCATCTCACCCTCACCTTATCGAGGCATGCTTCATCATTAGACGACCTCTCACACCAGGGTAGGAACAATGCCGCCCCGGCGGACTCAATCAGGGAAAGCTAGTCTATCCCTGGGAGTTCTTATAAATCTCAGATCAGGACAGTACTCTGGGTCCTGTTTTTTGGGGGGGACAAAAGTGAATATAAAATATACCTAGAGATATACTCAAACTATTATTTATTTAACGAGTACCAGTGGTATGTTTAAAAACCTTAAAAATAAACGGTCATTAGGTGAAAATACAATGGATCACCTGACCTAGTATTTGTGTTACCAACATGTTTCGACCTCTGTATGAGCCAAAAAGATCTAGGGTCTTCTTCAGGGTAAAACAACTATAGGGCAATGGTGTACATTCAAACCATGCAAGAAGGTGAAAAAAGTGCACCCACCAGGTTCCTCTAACGGTTCAGAGAATACCCCAGTCATATTAAACTGTGGGCTCCATAGCTAAGTGTGGGGGGCACCTTCTCCATAGTCACAGATTCGTCACGAGATCGGCGCGGTATAATCACCTATCCTTACCCCCGGTCCACTGCTGTAATGACCCACGATTTTGATCATGACACCAGAAAGTCTAATGGGTAAAGCTTCTTCCTCGAAACCAAACCAAAATGCCTTTCCCACAACACCTCCAGAGAGGTTTGAAAAAAACTTTCATACCAGGTACTGTAAAGTCTTCATCTTTATCATTCCACCCCTTCAAAAGTTGAATGCTCCCTGCCTCCTGGACTGCTATGTTCACAGCTTGTGTAAATAGGCAAAACTTAGTCATCAACTAACCAGACCACATGGAAAAGCCATTTTCCAATATTGTCAATGATGATCTGTATTCTTCCAAACATCCTGAAGTGCTGCCTGGATTCTGTGAACACCATAGATTGACCTATGGACATGGCCATCACGCTGCTCCATCTTGCGTGGGTGTGTTCCACTGGCTTTTCAGGAGATGTCCATGTAACTCATATGCCCTTCGATGGGGACCAACTGTTGGAGAGAAGGCTGGCTCCTCCCTGGGACATTTAAAAAAAACAGCAGAGTCACAACTTGATCACTAGCCCTAGCCTCCCAGTGAGGCAGTTCCACCTACAACATAGGAAGTTTCTAGGCTACTCCAGGGTGCAATCCTCATGGCAGAGCTAATCTTCACAGCCATTTCAAACGCCCAAAGAGATGTACTGGTCTGATGAGTATTATAGCTCCTTTATTTAGCTACAACCACAGCGATATCAGTTTCTAAATGAACCAACCCATACCTCACAGTGAATGCCTAAACAGCAAATAAAGGTATATATAAGTGAGTTGACATGGAACTAAGTTGGTTTAGTTAGATACAGTACTTGAGGATTGTTCACAGTGGATTCAAGGCAAGAAATTACCTTTAGTGTAGCTGTATACTTAAAACTTGCCTAGATTTACTTAGTTATTTCTAATTCAATGATGTTGCCTGGGGAAAATAAAAGTTCATCGTTTCCTTGCTATACCCTTCCAGTACTAGCCTTGTGCTTGCAAAATGCAAGCAGATCTCAAAATCTGTAGACTTAGAATTAGCATAAATAGGCAATCGAACATTACTATTTTCTCTTCTTTTCTTTTCCAAATGACACCTTTATGCTTTCTGAAAAATAGTGGAGTCTGGGACACCTTCCTCACCCATTACACATATTTTACCACTTAAATCCAACTCTTATGACGGCTGAATAGTCCATCCACCTAGCAGATTTTCCACAGCAGTAAGGGTGATCTGCACCCTTAAAAGATCAAAGATTCTGATTATGTAAATCAAGATGTTTTATTTGGAGGCACAGTAGTAATAATTTTTCGTACATAAGCTTCAATCATGTGTGAAAACGTTTTGAAAAATCAACCCCATAGCATTGGACACTAATCATACCAGAATAAATCAAATATTGCATATAAACACAAGTGAAGGTAAGCAGTGATTCAAGATCATTAGTTTAAATATGCACAAAGCGTACTGATCCATGTTGATCAAAGTAGACTTTTCTCCATCTAAAGAACTGGTCAATAAAGTGTTCTTTTTTTAAAAGACTGCTACCAGGATCAAGCCAGCATTGATGTCTCGTAAGCTGTGGGACCAATCCCCTCTGATTGACCACAAGTTCCAGTCCCTAAAGGAGGGCAAGGGCAGAGAAAGTCTACTAACCAACTAGCTGCCCAGTAGTGGAAGTAAAATTCTTTATTCTGTTAAAATAAATATAACCATAAAAGATACATAAAAACAGATAAATCTCAGTATATTATGATAAATCATGAAATAATCCTTCAGGGCAAACATAATAAAATAATGGACGGAGCGCTGAAACTTTTCAGACACTCACCCCCAGTCACTATTAGATCTGGGTTGAATCCATCATCGTTCTTTAGCTCACTTCGCCACCCCAGTTCAGACCTAGCCATATGCAAATCAGTCTTGACCCTGCTCCTCATGGAACAGTCCAGCTCGAACTGCCAAGCCAGGTCCTTCTTGGACCGGAAACAAGCATCCCGGGACCGGTTTCGGGGTAGCACCCCTCATCAGCCAGGCTAGCTTGAATCCAGTGCAAAGTGAGCAAGGGACCCACGTCTGGGCATACCCTGCCAACTTAGAGCGAACAAAGCAAACACAATAAGATAATGGACGGAGCACTGAAACTTTTCAGACACTCACCCCCAGTCACTATTAGATCTGGGTTAAATCCAGCATCGTTATTTAGCTCACTTCGCCACTTCAGTTCAGACACAGCAATATGCAAACGTACCATCATAACTTCTAATGACCAAAGAAGGGTGACACAGGGTCTCTTAAGGGATGACTGGAATTGGCTGCCATCAGCCCTGTCCTGCAGGTTGTCCTATTGTCCTATGGAGTCAAGGAATCAGCGCCCCCATGTTCTCAGCTATCATCTCTTTCCTGGTGCTCCTGGAACATCATTGGTCTTGCTCAGAAACTACGGTCCCCAGACCTTATAGCCTTTCTGAGCGACTTTGAAAGTATCGCCCTGCACGAAATGTGGTCTGGGGCAAGTCACCCCATTACTGGCTTTCAGTACTGAAAACCAGCCTCCAAAGAGCACAAACATGCAAGATGAAAGGGCAGCTTGTCACTATACATCTCTGTAAAACTCATAGCGAACGTCAAATCAATAACTATGCAGGAGAATTGGCTACAAGGAATCAAAATTCACAACTGGAGACCACAGCGCTCACTTCTGCTGATAAGTTATGTTATGTTATAGGGTACTTATAGAGCGCACGGCTACTCAGAAAGAGTGTCCCGGCGCTAAGAGAACCATATGGCTAGTCTGTTGCTGTCGCACAAGAAGGGCAGGTCTAACGTTGTTGATGAAACAGCCAGGTTTTCAGTTGCCTCCTGAAAGTCAGTAAATCAGTCACCTGTCTGAGTGGCACCGGTAGAAAGTTCCAAGCACGGGCAACCTGCACTTGAAAAGAGCGGCCGCCAGTCCGAATACGAGAAAATTTGTGAACGGCCACCTGCTGTCGGGAAGATGACCTCAAGGTTCTACCGGGGGCATCGTGTAGGACTCTCTTTCTGATGTAGTGGGCTCCTGTGCCGTGTAGAGCCTTAAAAGCCAAGACTGGAGCTTTAAAGCGAATTCTATTACGGACAGGCAGCCAGTGCAAGGCCCTCAGGTGAGGAGAAATCCGTGCTCTGGGTCCAAGCATGAGAACCGCCTTGGCGGCCGCATTCTGGACCACCTGAAGTCTGTTTAATAAGTACTCTGGGAGACCCAAGTATAGAACATGTACGTAGTCCAACCTGGAGGCAATAAGGGCTTGGACCACAGTCTTTCTGTGAGTGAGAGATAGCAGGGGGAGGAATTTCCTGAGCATTCTCAAGTTCAAGGGAGAAAAGGCCTAAACTTTACCAGCTAATATCGGTCCTGTGTGACTTGGCCAGGGATCACCCTCTAGGAGACTATATGATTACAGGAGACTTTAATGTGAACCTCTTTCAAGACCTCCTCGAGGAAATCGCAGAGACCTCCCCTGAGAACAAATTCGGCCCAAACGCTGCCCATGAAGTTCGTTGGGGGAACTTCTGGTCCTGCAGCTCAGCAATCTGGCCCTTAAAGTGCTAAATGGCTGGTTCCCACAGGATGTTCCTCCCAATTGGTCAACAACAGATGGCAAAAATCAGTCCTACCTTTATTGCTCCATATGTAAAGTGGAAATGCTCACTTTAGTGGAAAGTTGTTGCATAGCTCCGAGCTCTGAGAGTGACCACTGGCCCAAGGTTATAAGAATAAACTCCAACCTGGCCCATCATACCTTAGTTTGTGTTACCAGCAAGGGAATTTACACCAACGACCTCAGGCGTACTTAAATGGAGATATGACACTTGCTGTAAAATCATGGCTGACGGCTTAACATCTACCGGGTGGGCAGTCACAGGTAACATCTCTCAGATTGATGAGTGGACAAACTTTCTCACTCTACTCTTTGCAAAATTCCAACGATCAGCCGCAACTACTGCCCAGCAGCATAGTTACACCAAGTCAATTCCCCCTATGGCTGTGATTTAACGCTTGAAGAAAGCTCGAAACATCACCATGAGAGGAGCTTGAAAAAACCCTGGTAATAACGAGCATACTCTGGCGCAAAAAAATTGCAGGCAAGCAGTCCGGTTTAAGAAGGCAAGTCGCTTAAATCACTTTTTGGAGGTTCTCCAATGTGCAAGCAAGAAAACTAACTAAAGAAACTTTTGGGTCCTGGTAAACAAACAGGTGAACGGGCCCGGCAGACCTGGTGGTGTGAACATCTCTGAACCTCTGAGCTGCTGGTTTTATAATGGCAACAAGATAACGAAGGAACAGTCATACAAATTTCTGGGGGTCCTTAATGACGCAAAGGACACTTTTGTCTTTAAATGATAGAAATTGAATTAAAAGCTTTGGCTCTTCAGATGACCCTGTCAAAACTATCAAGCATGTTTATGGGAGGGGGGGGGGCGTGGGAGTAAGGTGGGGCAAGCCTTCTCCCTCTCTTGAATGTCATGAGGGCAAAAATGATGCAATATCAGTTTTAAGGCTACAAAATCCTACTGGTAAGATATTATAAGCTCTTGAACAAGCTGGTCACAGAGATATACAAATTTGTCCTCGCTTGCCAAGATCATCTTTTGCTGCTCAGATTGAGCTGGATCTGGGCCTCCGCGATCAATGGGCTGCCAGAGCTGGAGCTTTCTTAAACTTATGCCACAAACTTAAGTTTCCCAGGAGAGAATGCTTAGAGGCCCTATTGTGGGACGAGATTAAATCTGACGGCCCAAGACTACCTCGCTGTTTACACCTTGATGACTGTCTTAGCACCTTGAATGCGAGAGAGCTCTGGGCTTCCAACTTGAGTCAATTGGCCTTCAAGCAATGTATTAAAAATGCGTGCACCTTTGTTCACATCAGACTGATATGGACATTTTAGCTAAACGTAAGCATGCATGGGCAGTTATTAATTCTTACCAACTAGTGTCTCCCTCACCCTACTTGTCCTGCACCTATTCAAAACACCAGAAGTCAAGATTTATGTCCCTCAGTGCAGGGGCTGCGGACTGTATGAGAAATCCTTTGAGCATGTCGTTTGCAGTTGCCCAGTTCTCCTTGAGGATCGTAATTCTCTACTGAAGCAGGAATGGAACAAACTGGGTATTCACTCATGCCAGCACGCTATTATTGCCTTTCTTAATCCCGACAACACCGCCCGAAATATCCAGTTGACCAAGTTTGTCTCCTTAGTTGCCGAGAAACTTTGCTGCCCGAGGGTTTTGTAGAGTGGCTCCAGTTCCTCTATCCTAGTGAATGCCTCCCCGGGACTTCGATCATAAAAGCTTCTTTATCTCTTTCTGTACTGTCGGATGATTAAAGTCAGCACTATGCATCCCCTTGAGTGGAGCACTGTTTAATTACCATTGTATGTATTGTGAAACCTTAGCCATTAGATGCTGCGAGACTATGCCTCTCATCAGATTACTTCAGTGTCTACCAAAGGAACTTCATTGTATTATCCTCATCATCCTAATTCTCTGTACTCAGTTTTGTTACTTTAATGCTGATCTAGTGCTGTGTGTTAAATGCCCCTGGCCAAAATTTCACTATTGGCGTTATCTGTTCCCCCTTGCCCTATTCCGTTCTTACAGTGTACTTTTTCCTTTTTTGAATTATTGTGGTTTATATACCGGGCTATGGTGAGAAAAGGCCCATGGTTTGCATACTTGTTCGTGAAAAATTGCTGCTATCACTTGTTACTGCACTTGCACTTTGTCCTGAATGTACATTATCTTTTTTATCTTTCTTTTTAAGTTGATACTTGATCCAAATTGTTTATCTTGATGCTTGATATAATATGATTGCAAATCGAAATCAATGCTCTTGTTTTTAGGTATGTTTAATAATCCTTCTATTCACAGGTCGTATTGTTATGTAGTTAAATACCTGCATTTTTTATTTGATTTGCGGTTTTTCAACTTGTCTGTGTGTTTGCTAAAATTGTAATGATTTATAATTAACCACACTATAAAGAAACTTTTCCATTATTTAACACGCCACCAATCACCCCTAAAAAAGAAATTTATAGCCCAAAGAGAATATAAATCATACCAATTACAACGGATAAAAAACTGCAAAAAGCCCACCCAGGCGTAAATAGATAAAAATTAGGGCCAGGTCCCCCGAAGTTTAAAAATACTGCTTAAAAAAGCCCTTGTTCACACAGGTGCAGACCTCCTGTCGCATTAGGAGGAGCAGCATTGCTGGTTTTACTTGCTTAAAATGTGATGCTGTGAGGATGGGTACCAAAAAATGTTTCCTGTGAAGAGTATAAAAAGTGCAAAGCATTACAACATGGGCAATGGTCTGAGCCGAAGTCTTGTCACACTTGTATGGAACTAGGGTACCTTTGGCAGCCCAACCTTTAGGCAAGCTGATTAAAGGAAGAAGAATGTAAAATCTGAAGCTGGATGAAAGCTGGCAGTGCTAAGCATTGTTAGACCAGGTCAAAAACAGCTCAATAGAATGAACAGTTTTTATCAAACAATGAATCTGGGCAGCAGGTTTCCATATTTCAAACCCTTCCCTAGCTACTAAGAGGCGTAATAAAAAATTCTGGTTTACCCACAGGTGTAATCAGCCATAACAATTTCTTCGGGGCACATAAACAAGGTTGGGCCACCCAAGGCTGTGAGTTTGTTGTTGAATCTCAACCAGGGAATCACTTTCATGTTATCCAGAGAGAGACAATCCCTGATTATCAGCTTATTTAGAGTTGGCTTGGTCTTATGCCAGATCGAGATCCAGCGTAACAGTGGCCCAAGTTTGATGGTGTATGAGATGTATTTGAAAATGAGTTTCTCATGAGCTGCGAATGTTGAGGAACTTTGCCGGATTGCCAATAACTACCTAGCAAACTTGTTTTCTTCCAGATGAATAGGGCTGCAGTCCTGATACCCCCAAATGTTACTGCCATAACATGTTGCAGATATTCACTTGGCTTTGTAAATGTGAATCGGAGCTTATATAAGTTTCCTATCAACCCTTAAGCTGAAGTCAAAGACTGACCCACATAATCTGGCTAATGTGAGTCTCTTTGAGAAGAATAAGGGGCCCCAAGAACTCCTATCATTGAGCAAAATGCCCAGGTAATTAAAAGTGTGGACTTGAGTGATCTTTGTTTTATTACAGTAATTGGTTTTAGCTCTGGCAGGTTTAGCACTAGTGACCATGACAAAAGATTTCAGAATATTTGCCGAGAGGTCCAGGCCACCCATAAATTCAGCAAAAGAATCGGGGATCAATTGAAGGCCTAATGCCATCCTTGACATAAGGACGGCACACATCTGCATATAAGAGAACTGGTAATGGCCGGGAGCCCACGCAGAGAGGATGACATTGTTCTCTCCGCAACCCCACCTCTAGACCATTGATGTAAAAAGTGAATAACAAAAGGGGCCAGGATTCACCCCTGCCTGACACCTTGGGTGATGGAAAAGTCTTTGGTACATGAGCCGTCCTTCCCAAAGCTAACTGATGCAGACATATCCATATGGATGTCTGCCAGAAAGGAAACCAGGGCTGGCTCGATGCCAAGGGGGGACAGCATTGACCACAGCTTAGAGCTGTTCACCCGATCAAAAGCTGATGAAAGTTCCATGAAACCCAAATAGAAGGTACCCTTTTTGGCTACCGTGTATTTCTGAATTAGTAAATGCAAATTGATACTTTGGTCGATGATAGTCAGGCCAGGCCTAAACCCATACTGTGAGTCGGCGATGATGTTCTTCTCTGTGGCCCACAAAGACCACCTTTTCAGGACCACCTGACCCAAGACCTTAATGGTGGTGTCAATGAAAGATATGGGCCTAGAACATCTTGGGTCCACCAGGTCACCATTCTTAAATACTGGCACAATGATGGAATGAGACCATGAGCTTGAAGGGCCTTTTGATGCAGCAGCATTTAAGGTGTTAGTGAGCAAGGGAGCCCAAATAACTGCATCACTCCTGAAAAGGCCTGCCGGTATGCCGTCAGGGCCAGGAGCCTTATTACAGGCTAGACGTATGATGGCACAAGTGACTTCGCAAATGGAGAGAGAGAGGCTAGGGGTGCTCAGTACCTTATTACCAATATTTAATATTGCTGACTCTGTCCCATCCTCGAAGGAATACATTTTAGAAAAGTGGTCATACCACTTACCTTCAGGTATCACTAAAGCCAGAGTTGGGGCAGCTTTGCCAGCTAGAAAAGGATCTTTTAATACTCTCCGAAACATAGCACCGTCATTAGAGTCACTAGCACTGACTAGCTGTACCCAAACATCATCCTTAAGGGATTATTTTCTCTCTTTTAAGACCTTCTTGTAAAGGGGTCTTAAACAATGAATCTCCCCCTATTTCTTGGACAACGTTTAAGGGCTTTTATTAAGGCACAATGGGCTTGAGAGCAAGATTTGTTAAACCAACGGAGTTTACTAGATACAGTATGATCTTGACTAGGAGCAGTGAGGATGAGTCTTACACCAGTGCAAAGTGCAGAAAAAGGCAGTTAGAGCGTCATTAGGGCATAAGTCAGGGTTAAGACAACGTTTGACTTTGGACTCATTGCCTAAACAGGTTCCCACAAAACTCTTCTGAAATTATTTTGGTCTGCCTCAGGCGTCTACCCTGGTCTGAGGGGATCAAGTGTTTCAAAGATAAGGCCAATGAGGAGGGTCTCTGGCACTGATATTTTAAAACTAGCACCAAGGGATTAGGATCACTCCAACTCGTCCATTTTGACTGATAATCAACTAAAAGGCTAATAAGTGACGAGGAAATCGGGATATGGTCCACTATTGATTCCGACTCTCTGCCTGCATAGGTGGGAGCTACCTGAATGCTAGGTATAACCAGATTCTGGGAATGGATCAACAAATTCACCTGGTCCCCTTGGGTAGTGTAGGAAGCTGGCTCTGTATATACTATACCCAAGTACGGTATAGTGTGCACAAAGTCCAGGGAGTCCTCAGAGGTATAGCAGAGGCTAAATTAGGTAAGTACTAACAGCTGTCTTAGTGGTAGTGTGGGCGAGCAGTTAGGCTTATCCAGAGGGTGTGTTAAGCATTTATTGTATTCACTCACTCGAGGACTGATTACACACACTCAAAGACGGAATCCAGACCAATTGGGTAAGTATACAAAAAGGTATACTTGTATTTTATTTCTAGAACCAAGCAGGACTTGAGTACGGGTAGGTAAAATGTACTTACAATTGTAAACCTTTACACAGAAATGCAATTGGGAATGGATTTGCAATTGTTGCAGGTTGGTTTGGTTTTAATAAGCAAGATATATTACACAGTAATTACTTTTAGAATACTTTTTGATTACTTTCATAATACATTGAGTACTGGGGGTGGTATGCCTAGATACCACTCCTAAGGATCTCGCAATACAAGGTATGTAAGACTTTTCTGGGCTTGAGTTATAGTTACTGTTTTCCCCAAACAAAACAACAGTTCAATACAACATTTTAGGCCCAAAATCTCAGAACATGGGTTCCTATGGGAGAAAAATGGTTATCGGTTTCACAGGCAAGTAAATGTCTTACAAGTGGGAGTTTTGGGGGTTAGGACGAAAGTTCCCCAAGGTCTAGGTAGACACTCAAGTTACACCATCACCAGCATTGGGGCGGCTGGTTGCAGAGTGCAGGGGCCCAATGTTAGCCAGTAGGGCTAAGAGGGCCTTCGGTTAGGGACTGCTTGCAAGCAGGCCACTCTGGTGTGGGAGCAAAGCTGATTGGTTGGGTCCCCTCATCTTCAAGATAGAGGGGACTGAGAAGTGTTCTTCACCTCGCCTCCCCCACCTGAGTTGTGGGGTTGGCAAAGGTAAGCACACCTCTCCTCCTAGTTGGTTTTCCCGCCGATTCTCCTGCCCAAAGTGTGGGGCAGAACCGGTGGGAGCCAGTTGCTGGGGTCAGCAAAAGGCAGGGACAGCTTCTAAAGGTGGCAGGCCTTCGTGGACCCAGCCCATCCTGGGGGAGGAGGCATGACACCTCTGCCCAGGATGGGCTTTGTTTCTGGACCCAGAGAGTGGAGGCTCTCTACCCAGGAGTCCAGAAACCTGGCTGGTGGTGGCAAATGGCGGGTAGCCATTCAGGAACCACACCAGGGCTGGTCGTTTTTCAGGGGGGCATCTCTAAGATGCCCTCAGTACATTTTACTTTAAATCCCACTCTGGCATCAGTGTGGGTTTAATGTGCTGAGAAGTTTGCTACCAAACTTCCCAGGTTTTAGTAAAGCCATTATGGAGCGGTGGCGTTTGTAATGACCAGCTCCCAGACCATATACTCTTTATGGCTTTACTACACTTACAATGGCTTAAGAATGGACACTGTAGCGGTACAGGGCTCATGCCTCTGTACCTCACCTTAGGGCTAGTGCACCCTGCTAGAGGGGTGGCTTACCTAGGCCTCAAGCAGTGGATTGTAGGCATAGCACACAGGGATACTTTTCTCTGCACCAAAATATGCAGCCAGCAATGGTAGTCTGTGGGTGTTAAGGTACAGGGCCTCTAAGGGTGGCACAATAGGCGCTGCAGCCCTTGGAGGCCTTCCCTGGTCACAGTGCCCTTGGTACCCATGGTACCTTTTACAAGGTGCTTACTTGTGGCGAGAGTTGTGCCAATTGTGGGTACAGAAGTGCAGCTTTGGGTAAGGACACAGGCACTAGGAACCTGATTGGCAGGGACCCAGGACACACCAAGTCAAAAGTGCATTGTGTCAGGCAAAAAGTGTGGGGTAACCATGCAAAAAAGGGCACTTTCCTACAGGTATTAGGTTCAAAATGGGTAGAAAGGGTATCATCACCACCGGAGAAATCCTGAAAAATATGGCAAGGCCCTGGACATGTATGGATATTAAAATAGGCCATAACCATATCGAAGTGTTCAAAGTAAGGCCTGCGCCAGGAGTTACTAAGAAGGTCTTGAAATTATCTGTAACAAAACCCAGATTAGAGATATCATCAGAATAAGCAGTTTGGCCTTTAGAGTTATCGAAGTTTACGATTAGTATTCTAGATTTATCTAAAAAGGTGAGGAGGACCTCACCTACCATGGGCAGTCTATCTCCACCTCAGTCATGACACAATTTGATGCTAAAGAGATTAAAATACACAGCCCAGCCCTAGCTCTACATGAAGGGGATGGAATTGGTAGCCGGAAAAAAAATGAGCAAACCCATCCAAAACAAGCATTTGCAATGCAATCGGTCTCGCCTTTGGGACCTTATATGTATTTAGCTATGCAGCACATTAGCCTGGGTGCTGAAACATCTACTGTTCTTTAACATGGAGGGAAAATAAGCACCAAACTGCGTGACACGCCAGGTATGGGAACACATGGAGAGAAATATTGCCTTTCAGCGGGAAAGGGTATAGTCCAAAGCTCTGTTTTTATTATAAAGTCAGGGCCTTCGGTGGTCATATCACTGAAAATACAAGATTTGAAAAAATATTATTGTCTACGGGTGCTCGTGGAAGACAATTTCTATGGACTGGAATCTAGAGAATGCTAAAGTGATTCTGGTATTTTACTGACCTCTGCTGGTCGTTTTCTATCAAGAAAGTTAAATAGAGGCAGTTGCCAGAAAAATAAAAAAAAGAAAGTCCCTCATCAGAAAGCAATTTTGTTTTTTTTATCTGGTTTTTTACTGACCTCTGCTGGTCTTTTTCTATCAAGACAGTTAAATAGAGGCAGTTGAACAGAAAAAAAAGTCCCTAAGCGGAAGCAGACAAGTCCTAGGGCTGATCTCCAGAGCCCACAAAGTACATACACATATAAGTATATAATAATTATATACTAAAGTATATACAAGAGGTCTCGAATGCTCGACCTAAAAAGGGGTGGTGATAAGAGACCAGGTTTCCTGATGGGCCGGTATATAAAAAGATATAATAAAATCTAGCCAATTTGGATCCTTAGTCTTTGCTTCGAGCCCTGCTATGTTTCATGGAAAAACCCAAGCTGATCCTAAGGTCAGGCCCTATGGAATAACCAACAACCTCCTCACCCATCTTGGCCAGATCATCCCCAGGCTTAAAGGAGGATAGTCAGTCTACCTCCTCAAGAGAATCAAGGACCTCAAACCTGTTAGAAGAAATATAAGGGGCAGTCATCTCTCTAAAGGTCTAGTGTATGTCTCTTGGAGTTCTTGAGACGTCTGGGGGTGATGAGGGCCAGGGGTTCTCATTCCAAGGGCAGGCCATGGCTTATAAAAAAAAACCCTAATGGACGTGACCCAATGCACAATCCTTCTGTCCCTTAAAAAGAGGCTAGGATTCTGCCTGCAACTGATACTAAAATTCACCACAATGCAATAACCGTTGAACAGATTTAGGACCTTGACTAACCCATCCCACTCTTCACCCCATATTTATTTGTGTGTGAATGCTGGTGTCAGCCCCTGTGCTCCTAGAAAACCAATAAGTTACATTGCTCATGACCTGTGGAAATTTACTTATTTATGGGTTTTGTATAGCGCCTGAATTACCCCCTGAGGGGTATCTCTGCGCTTCGGACGGTGCTGCTTAACGGGCTGACAAGAAACGTTAAAATAGGGTGGTCTTAAGAAGTTTCCTGAAGCGCAAATAGTCAGGGCATTGTCTCAGGTGTATGGGAAGCTGGTTCCAGTAAAGGGGAGCGATGTAGGAAAAGGATTTCCCACCTAGTCTCGTTTTCCTGACCCTGGGGACTAAAAGAAGCAATTTGCTTCCTGATCTAAGGGTCCTAGTAGGAGCGTAAGGCTTAAGTTTCCTACAGATGTAAGGAGGGCCTTTGTTATGCAGGGCTTTATGGACGATACAGCAGACTTTGAATTTGACTCGCTTGCGGATTGGGAGCCAGTGGAGCTGGTGGAGAAGGGGAAGGGAGGGAGTTTTGAGCGGAGCATTCGTCAGGAGGCGCGCAGCGGTGTTCTGGACCACCTGCAACCTGCTGAGTGAAGACTCATTTGCAGAGACCAGGAGAGCGTTACAGTAGTCGAGACGGCTCATAACCATAGTCTGAATGAGGGTTTTACAGGTATATTCTGGAAGAAAAGGAAAGACTCGTCGTAGCAAGCCCAGCACATAGAAGCAGGTGCCGGCCGTGTGAGCAGCATGCTCCTTTAATGTTAAGGCACGATCTAGACGAATGCCCACATTTTTAACTAGGCCTTGGGGCCAGGAGGGTCACCAAGGGCAGCCGGCCACCAGTCTGGGGTCCATAGAAGAGGGGCATCTCCGAAGAGCATAATCTCCGTCTTCCCTGCATTGAGTTGGAGAAAATTGCTTTCAATCCAATGGCTGTCATTCCCTCCGAAAAAGTGGGCAAAGCCGTCGTGGAGGATGTGTTGAAGGAGAAGAGAAGCTGGGTGTCATCAGCATAGGAAATGGGCAGAAAGCCGCAGGACCTGAGGAGGTTGGCCAAGGGGGCAATGTAGATGTTGAACAATGTAGGGCATGAGGCCTGAGGAATGCCCTTGGTCAGTTCCATCGTCTTTGACCGAAAAGGACCTAGATTGACAGTCTGGGTACGGGAGGACAGGAAGCTCGTCATCCACTGAAGGGCCGGTCCTCTTTTAAGTATTTAGTTCAAGTGGAGGCTCGTCCACTTGAATCGCCACATAAGGTGTGCAGTCGGGTGGGAGATCTAGATATTCATACCTAGGGGAAAATTAGACAGGGGCGCAGTATAGGCCCTGGTATGAATAAGTGAAACAGTGCCATGTCTTGAGACCGAAGAGTGAGTGGGTGGGGTTCTGTTATGATTATATTACCACACATAGGGTCTCTAAAGGAGCGTTTAATCCTACCAAAAGCATACTGCTCCCAAAAGGACCGTCTTACACACTATTTGTACGTTTGGTAGTATACAAGAAGAGCTTGTAGCTGTTAAGGACGAGAACCCTCACTCACCCGAAGGTGACATGCTTCATCATAGGACTCCCTCCTCACACAAGGACTGCAAGATACCTTGTCTGGGCTACAACTCCCAAATGCAGTGGGAGGAGCAGAGGTGTTTTTGATGAGCAGAATGATAATGTTGATGAGTGATGGGCATAGTGCAAAAAAGAAAATTACAGTGTTATTAAAACTATCTCCAGGTGGGCAAACAACAATTTTATTCTGGTGCCCCCATCGGATAGGATTAAAAAGTGTGTGAGGGCAGGGGATAACAATTACTCTATCTCAGTGGGTGAACATGTTTCAGCCCCTTAATGACTATCTAAAGATCACGGGCATTCGTCAGGACCAGAGATAAACTGTCACTCTGCTTTCATGATAAAATCAAATAGTAGCCATACATTCGACTCAGTGATTTACTGGGTAAATTATTCTTGTCCGCGTGCTCAATGTTAGACAATAGGTAAGTCGTGGTTGCTATTTTAAAGAACGACCCTTCCCAGCGGACCCTGAAGAAACCCTGTGGAAGATGGAAGGTTTGAGAGTCACCCCACCGGTGGATACCCCAGGAACCAGGATACCTACACCAGGGAAGCCGGGTGCATAGGTGCGAAGTGACGTCGGAAACCAGCATAGACCACAATGGAGGATTTCATGAAGGTGCCGCTGGCGGAGAAGGTGAAAGTGACCGGTGGAACTCAAAGGTGGATTCAAGGTGAGAGGTAACTGCAAGCAGAGGGGACAGAGTCTATGCCACTCACGAGTGACCAGGAGTCACTGAAGACGAATCCCCACCGATGTAGGGAAAGAGTTGACAGTGCCCTTGAAGTTGCAGCTGCACGGACCAGGCGACGCTGAGGAAGACTAGGAGCCGTTCACAAGCTGTCCCACGTCGGCTGTCGAGAGCCAAGTGACCGGCAGGGGCACCAACAAGCCTGGGCAGCGGCAAGAGACGGAGTGGATGAAAAAGGTGACGTGTCTGGACCAGCAAGTCCAAGTGACTCACCACGAGCAGGTAAGTCAGAGCAGGCCCCGAACAAGCAGGGGAGCCCACTGAAGCCAAAGAAGACCCTCGAGAGGACCCACGGGCCGTAGGCACAGGAGTCACAGAGGACCTCGAGCAGCTCACCAAAGGATGAAGGTGCACGGTGCAAAGGATCCCGTGCAGGCGAGGATCTTCGCTGTAGAAGTTGCTTGAGATTGGAGCTTCTTGGAGCCCGAAGATGCAGTGCACAGGGGTTCTGTTCCAGAGGTTCCAGAGATTCCGACGAGGGATACTGGCCTCAAACTCGGTGAGAAGACGGTGCCGGCCTCGAGGGAGTTGCAGAACCACCACCTGTGTTGCTGAGCCTTTCGGAGTCCGTGGAAGCCCAGGGCTAGCAGGCCGGTCAGCTGCGTTGCGGTGCCTGCAGATGCAGGGAGTGACTCCTTCACTCCAAAGGAGATTCCTTAGGAAGGATATGGATATCTACAGGCCCTGTGAAGAACCTGTATGGAGCACAGGCACAAACCTTGCAGAAGACTTGCAGGACGACGAGACCAGAAGCAGCAAGAGTCTTCTCAGTTGCAGTCTTGGTTCCCAATGCAAAGTCCAGCCAGGTCCAAAGTGCCCAGACGGTTGAAGTTGAAGTGGTATGTGATCTGAATCTTGTCCCATGATGAATCTAGGGACCCACCCACAGGTAAGCCCTTAAGTACCCTAAGGAAAGGGTTGGAACGCTTCAGGGGTCCTACCCAGAGGAGGGGCTGGACAGTGGGGAGGATACTCCCATGTCCTTGGTCCAGTTTCGTGCCAGAGCGGGAGCCAACGGCTCCCTGAACTGGTTTGGACTAGAGTATGCAAGGAGTGCACCAGATGTGCCCTTCAAGCACTCTGAGTGGCGCTGGCAAACGCCTCCACCCTGTCCCAATACACTAAGTCCTGTATGGGAGGTGGTCACACCTCCCTGTGACAGGATACCTATTGTCCTGCCTTCCTCTGCTTGAGCTTGGCTCAGCAGCAGGAGGGCAGAATCGTGTCTCTGGTCGGCAGCAGCCATAGTTTGCTGTCCTGGTCTAGAAGACTGGTATCGGGAGCACTGAGGGCCTCCCGGAGGAGCTTTACAAACCTCCCACACCGTTTACGGTGTGGGGGTATGATTCCAACATGTTTCATACCAAACACGACAGGGTTCATTACAGCCAGTTTAGAGATGGTCATCGCGTAATGACGCATGGCCACTCTATGTATCTTAATGGCTGATGCACTTACAACCCGGGAGAATGGACTCTGAAGGTTGTAGGGGTGTCCTGCTCATGCAGAGGTACCTTCACACTTAGAACCAAGCACCCTGCCTTCAGAATTGAAAGGCCTGCCTTAGGGGTGGCTTATAGGTTTTAAGTGCAGTGACCTCAGAAATAAGGAAACCTATATCTGTCGTAAGTGGTGCTAGCAACAGCTTACACAGGCTGCAATGTCAGGCCTGTAGTCACAATTTGAGTGGGCTCTCATGGGTGTCATAATACATGCTTCAGCCCATGGGAGACCCCTGGTGTACCTATGCCCTGGGTACCTTAGTACCATATACTAGGGATTTACAAGGGTACACCAGTAGCCAATCCGGAGTGTACCTAAGCACTCACCATGTCCAATTTAGGGGAGAAGCACAGAGACTGGGATCCTGATTAGCAGGATCCCAGTCAGACTAGTCAGAAAAACATAATGACACCAGCGAAAAAAGTGTGGCTGACCGTGAAAGCAGATCCTACTTTCCTACATACGCTTATCATTCTTCTTTGATAAAACAGAGAATACCATGTCAGGTTTGAATACAGGACTGAAAAAGAAGTCCTCTTTTAATCCACCTTTACATGTAGTTCCATCAGAGGTGGGCACCTTTGAAAGAGCAGTGCTTAAAGATTTTGAGAATATGAAGAAAAATGTTAAACATCCATTTTTCAACCTCTCTCAAGAGGAAATACGGTGTTTGAAGAGATTGGGATCTGACAAAGAAATTGTCCTTAAGCCTGCGGATAAAGGGGGACCTACAGTTATTCAAGACAAACAGACTTTTGAGTAACACCAAATATTACAAACCTATAACAAAGGATCCAATATCTAGATATTGAAGAGGATAACCGTTTTAGTTGATAAAGGCAAAGAATCAGGTTGTCACGAGGAGTGAAGCTGAATTCCTTATTAATACTCATCCTAAGACTCCAGCTTTTTACGTCCTACCAAAAATTCACAAACAGATACCTCCACCAGGCAGACCCATTGTTTCAGGCATTGGGTCTCTTTTAGAACCTCTCTCACAATTTGTGGACTGGTGATTAAGACCACTAGTAAGTGAGATGCCGTCTTACTTACAGGATACTAAACATATCCTATCTTTTCTCTCTACGGTCTCATTTGATCAAGAGTCACATTCTCTATTGTCATATGATGTGGAAGCGTTATATACAAATATACCGCAGGATGACACTTTGGAAAATCGTAGATCATCTGTTAGAGGAACGAACCAGAGATGACTTGACCCCTACCTCATTTGTTATGGAATGTGCCTGGATTGCTATGAAGGAAAAAATTTTCTTCTTCCAAGATCAGCTGTATTGGCAATCAATAGGAACTTCCATAGGAAGTACCTGTGCTCCAAGCATGGCGAACCTTTATATGCATTGGTTTGAAACCAAGTATATTTATTCTACGAATAACCCCTTCCAGATGAACCTCAAAATGTGGAAAAGATATATTAATGACATTTTGGTTATTTGGGAGGGTGATCGGTTATCTTTACATTGTTTTTCTGACTGGCTTAACAACCTAAACACCGACTTGAAGTTTACTTGTGAACTCAGCAAAACTAAACTCCCATTCTTGGATTTATTATTATATTCAAAAGAAGAGGACATCTATACAGAACTCAATCAGAAACCTATGGCCCGCAACTCATTACTCTGTTATAAGAGTTTCCATCCAAGAGCGTTACAGGACAATCTTTCCATTTGGCAGTTTTTGAGATTGAGAAGGAACTGCACTGAGATGGAGAAATACAAACAGCATGCTGAAAATCTAAGTAGAAATCAGAGAAAGAGAAAATATCCTAAAGATTTGATTCGACGTGCATCTAAAAGAGCCCATAATAATAACAGAGAGGCCCTTCTAGAAACACATTCAAAATCGAAAACAGAGAGACTAATATGTGTTAACACATACAGTCACCTTACAGATACAGTCAAGAAGGCTATCAATAAAAACTATATCATAAACAACAAGATCCACCCTTAGATAGTTCTATAGAAAATACTTTACTCAAAGGTCATGTGCATTACCTACAATGGTTGGAAGCACATAGTGTTTCTTTAAATACCCCTCACACACCAAAAGGGCCCTTGGTAGATACTACGTGAATAAATGACAGATTTGTCAAGCTCAATATACAATACCCAATAGATATTTCTAAAAGGCAATTTGTTTTCTGAAAGGACAATGCCCCATGAGCCTTAGAACGGGGGGAAAAAGTGCCTGTAGTTGCACTATGAACCAGGACACTGCCTTGCCCGAATGTCACCTCCCCGTGGCTCCGTACGGACAAATTTGTCATTTATTCACGTAGTATCTACTACCCGTACATATACCACTTTCGTAACTTAATCGACATTGTCAAAAGAGTTATGTGAGAGCAGAAGGATCTGTAATTTGTCCTGAAGAAGCAGCACATTTCGAAACATGTTGACACACACAGGAGGGATCGCTCATTAAAGCAGTATACCTCCGACCCACGTTTTTAGCAATACCGGCTCTAAGGAATATTAAAATTTTCTAGTCCATAGGAGCCAGGTATTTTTTAACTCACTTTTCATTCACTCCTGACCCTTTCACTCACTCATTCCTACACCACACATAGTTTGTAATACCAGTGCTCCCGCGTATCCGTAGGTCGTAGCACGCCCCGTCCCATAGCGGGCGGGAAGACCCTATGATGAAGCATGACACCAAGGGCCCTTTTGGTGTGGGAGGGGTATTTAAAGAAACACTATGTGCTTCCAACCATTGTAGGTAATGCACATGACCTTTGAGTAAAGTATTTTCTATAGAACTATCTAAGGGTGGATCTTGTTGTTTATGATACATTTCAAGAGGAGGACGTATCCACCTCCAGTGTTCGTTTTGGACACTACCTCTTCACTCCCCCCCCCCTTGTTTGATATAGCTATCAATAAGAACTGGCATATCTTAAACATTGGAGATAAAGAGAGAAACGTATTTTTGCCTTGAAACGCAATAACAACATCAGAGATATATCTGAAAGAAACAGTTAGTTATAGATTCCTCACCTTAGAATCTCCCCCAGGCGTCAGACTGGATCCGGAAAGTTTTTCGTCAGCAGTACCCCTGCGCGTCTGAAGGTGGCGTCGGTCAACTCCACGTCCGTCGTCGGCGTCGTGGTCGCCGGGATGACGTCGCGGAAGTTACTTAGACGCCGCCCTCGCGCGCTGACGTCAGTTCTTTCTTTTTCCGCGCCAGCAAGCACAGATCCGGGAAGAGCGGTACCCCCAGTCACGTTTTGACTGAGTTTTTGCGACTTTTGTCGACTTCGTTTTCGAGTCTTTATCCGACTCCTGGTGCACGAGGGATGCCCAGTTTTAAGGCCTGCGGTTCCTGTTCCCGAATTATGTCGGTGACGGATCCGCACCGCGTGTGCCTCTTCTGCCTGGAGCGCGACCATGACCCCAAGTCGTGCTCCGACTGTCGAACCATTGCCCGAAGTCTTTGCGGGAGCGGTCCCGAAAGCTCCTCGAGGCCTGGGAGTCGGCTCCGCACCGCGCAAGGTCCTGGTCGCGTGGGAGGAAGAGGGACCCGATGGCAGAGTCATCATCACTCCTCTTCTAAGTCTTCGCACTCGGGGTCAGGTAAGTCGAAGCTCTTCGACTTCCCTTCGTCCGTCGGCCGGCGTGACACAGGGTGCGGGTGGTGCCACTCCTGCGGCTCCGCGTGCTGAGCCTTCAGGGCCGACTCCGGCCTTCCCTCCCTTTCCGTGCCCGGGAGCGACCCCAGCCCAGCTTCGTCAATTTTACGAAGCGATGCACGCCATCTTTGGGCAGCCTGACTCCGCCGGCGTGCCTTAGGGCCCCGCGGACTCAGCTGGGGGCCCTAGGCCTTCGGCGGCTTCGGCCTCGGCACCGCAGGGCCCCCTTGGATCCAGGCCTGGATCCGGATCGGCGCAGGTCGACCTCAATACACCTCCACCGGCGCCGACTCCACTGGCACCACGTCCGCAGCAGACTCCAGCTGGACCCCCAGCCGGCGTCGACCCCGGCTCCCACCTCGACGTGGACACGGAGTCGGACCGGCGTCGGCCGACGCCGATGGGTACTTTTGTCCGTGTGGTCCACCCTGGCTATTTTCAACCAGATTAGCAGCCAGAAGAGGGTGAGGAAGACTGGGAGGGGTCTGGTGACGCTTTGACTGACCAGTTAGAATACAATCCGGACTGGAGAGAGGAACTGGGGGAGGCCAGTGGTCTGGATACCTCCTAAAGACCTAGGCATGTTGACTCCTCCTACCGTGGCTACGGAGGAGGGAGCGTCGTACGCAGTGGTGTAGCGTAGGGCGGCCGAGGCTCTCAACCTCGAGCTTCCTATGGTGGCAGTCAGGACTAACCTCCTGACAGAGGTGCTTCAGCTGGCAGCGAGCTCTTCGGAGCCCCTGCTCCCGTTTAATGAAGCCCTTACGGACATCCTTTTGGGCACTTGGTCCAGGCCCAACACGGGGGCTCCTGTGGACAGGATGATTGCCCGACGCCACCGCCCGGCCCCGGGCAACCCCACTTTCCTCTCCCAACACCCCACCCCTGAGAGCTTGGTAGTCCAAGCCTCCACGTCCAAGGGCGCCTTCCCTACCGCACCTCCGGAATGGGAATCCAAAAAGCTGGACCACCTTGGAAAGAAAATGTTTTCTTCCGCCAGCTTGGGACTGCGTCGGTAAACACTGCATGTCTGTTGGGCCGTTATACCCACTCTGTGTGGGATACGGTGGCACAGGTGCTGCCTCAGTGCCCGGGGGAGGCCCGGGCCACGCTCTCCCGTGCCGTTGCCGAGGGGAGAGACGCAGCGAAATTTACCATCCGCTGTGGGCTGGATACCGCCGACGCACTTGGCAGGACGATTTCAACGTCAGTAGCCCTTCGATGCTACGCCTGGTTGCGTTCGACTGGTTTTTCAGGGGATGTCCAATCCACCCATATGGACATGCCCTTTGATGGCCGTCGCCTTTTCGGCGACAAGGTAGACAATGCGCTGGAGCGCTTTAAGGACTCACGGGCTACGGCCAGGTCATTGGGCCTCTCCAGCACCTGCCCTGCGCAGTCTGCTTTTCGCTCCTTTCGTGGCTACAGAAGGGGTGCCCCACTACGTCCCGCCCAGAGCCACAGGGCCGGCGCAAGCGGTATAGTCTCAGCACGGCCGGGGACGTTGGAACCACCGGCATGGTTCTGGGGGCCAGCGAGTGGGCCAGTCCACCACCGCCCCCTCTGCAGCAGCCTCCAAACCTTCCTAGTCCAACATTTCAGGGCCACCAAACGCCAGTGGGTGGCAGGATCCGCCATCACCTCCCCCACTGGCGCACCATCACGTCGGACAGGTGGGTTTTGCAAATAGTCCGAAGGGGCTACGCCCTCCCCTTTGAGACTACCCCTCCCTCCATGCCACCTCAGTACCATTGCATGTCGGAGGATCACCTGGCCCTTCTCCAACAGGAAGTTTCGGCACTCTTGGCTATGGGTGCCATCGAGCGCGTTCCTGTCCCAGAAGTAGGCCGTGGGTGCTATTCCCACTACTTTCTGGTGTCCAAGAAGGACAAAGGCCTGCGTCCTAACTTGGATCTCAGGAACGTCAACCGCTTCCTCCGGAAGGAGAAGTTCAAAATGTTGACGCTTGCTCAGGTCTTGTCTGCCCTCGACCCTGGAGACTGGATGGTAGCGTTGGACTTGCAGGACGCTTACTTTCACGTCCCCATCCTGCCGGCCTACCGGCGTTACCTCCGGGTCACGGTAGGCCACGAGCACTTTCAGTTTACCGTACTCCCCTTTGGCCTCATCAGCCCCCTCGGGTGTTCACGAAAGTGATGGCGGTGGTCGCAGCTCATCTGCGCAGATCAGGGGTTCCAGTCTTCCCCTATCTCGACGACTGGCTTTTGAAGGCGGGCTCGCCCCAGGCTGTCGTCTCCCACCTCCAGACTACGGGCGACCTCCTGCATTCGCTGGGGTTCTCCATCAATGTGCCGAAGTCAAACCTGATTCCCTCTCAGAAGGTCCACTTCATCGGAGCGGTTCTGGACATGACGCGGTTTCGGGTTTATCCTCCCGAACAGCGAGTCCGGGATATTCGGGCTATGATTCCGATCTTTCAGCCCCTATCCCGAGTTTCAGTTCAGAGGACCCTGAGGCTGCTGGGTCTCATGGCCTCCTGCATCCTGCTGGTCGATCATGCCAGGTGGCATATGCGGGCTCTGCTGTGGGACCTGAAGTTCCAGTGGGCACAGCATCAGGGGAATCTGTCCGATTACGTCCAGATCTCGGAGGGCACTGCACGACAATTGCAGTGGTGGCTCAAGAACCAGGATTGGGTCAACGGCAGATCCCTCTCCCTTCCCCAACCAGATCATACAGTGGTGACAGACCCATCCCTTCTGGGATGGGGCGGCCACATGGGAGAGGCGGAGATCAGAGGCCTCTGGTCTCCGGCGGAGTCCGGGCTCCACATCAACCTTCTGGAGCTTCGGGCGATCCGTCTTGCACTCAAGGCATTTCTTCCCACTGTATGGGGAAGAGTAGTGCAGTTGTTCACGGACAACACCACCGCTATGTGGTACTGCAACAAACAAGGCGGGTGGGGTCGTGGACCCTATGTCAGGAGGCCCTCCGCCTCTGGACTTGGCTGGAACATCAGGGCATATTTCTGGTGGTTCAACACCTGACAGGTTCACTGAACGCCAGGGCGGACGAACTCAGCCGCAGGTGCATGATGGATCACGAATGGCGTCTTCACTCGGAGGTGGTGCAAGGTCTCTTTCGGCAGTGGGGAGAGCCTTGGTTAGATCTATTCGCCACTGAAGAGAACGCGCAATGTCAGCAGTTCTGCGCGTTGGAATTTCCAAGGCGGCAGTCGCTAGGCGATGCTTTTCGTCGCAAGTGGAGTTGTGGTCTTCTATACGCCTTTCCGCCTATACCACTTCTGCCCAGAGTGCTGAAGAAGATCAAGTATGACCGGGCCCAAGTCATTCTTGTGAAGGATACTGAAGTGGCTAAATCCATGGGAGCCCTTCAGTCTCCACAAGGGCGTGGGTCCTTTCGTCGCTCCTTTTATAGAGCAGGATCTAAAAATACTTCCTCAGACACTGTGTCCACCTATAAGGGCAATAACCAGCACTCAGGTACCAAGGGTTTCTTTCGAGGCAATTACAGAGGAAACAACGGCAATGGCAGAGGTAGAGGTTTTAATACACGTACCTCGCCATCCATTACAAAACAGTGACTTGCCCATAGTTCCCCCCCGACCACTTAACACCTGTAGGGGGACGACTGTCACAATTTCTACCAAAGTGGCAGTCAATAACGACAGACAAATGGGTTCTCCAAATTATCCATTCTGGTTACTGCCTGGAGTTCATCAATACTCCTCCAAACATTCCCCCAAAACCACACAGACTTTCACCGGATCACCTAGACCTTCTCAAACAAGAAGTACAATCCCTGTTACTAAAACAAGCCATAGAGCCCGTACCACCACAACATCAAGGGTCGGGCGTGTACTCCTTTTACTTTCTAATTCCAAAAAAGGACGGCTCTCTCAGACCCATATTGGATCTCAGAGAACTCAATCTTTACATACAGTCAAACCACTTCCACATAGTAACACTACAACAAATACTGCCTCTTTTGCAAAAGGGCGATTTTCTTTCTACTCTAGATTTAAAGGACGCCTACTTTCATATTCCAATTCATCCGGCTCACTGCAAATTTTTCAGTTTTTTTTTTTTTAGAAACAATTTTTATTAAACAAAAGAAAGAAAAAGTACAAGGCAATGATAAATCAGTAGTCAGGTGCACAATACAAATGACACATAGCACAATACAGAGATGTAGCGATAAACACCATGCATTGCCCAGAGATGAACCAGGGTGACAGCGACTCGTCTGTTCAGTAAACATCAAGACCTAGGAGACAGAAGTATGTCAACAACATATAGAACTAACGGCTTCACACAGTTGGATCAAGGACTACAGGTGTTAGGGCACGGGCTCCGCAGAACTCACTAGCTGCTCTAGCAATAGGTCTCTTTCACGTTGTAGTTCTGTGGAAGGGGATTCACAGATATCACCTCTGTATTTGTTCCATTTTCCCCATTTATGGTCCCACTTCTTGGGGCACCCTCTGTGCTTGAACACGTCCTTCTCGGCTATCATTGCCCTATCCATGTCTATAGCCCAGTCTCGTAAACATGGGGCAGTCCCCACTCCTGCGCGATATTGCGTTTTGCGATGGCCCACCCCATTGTGGCCCATGTTTGCTCAGCCTGCGAGAGGTCCGTGGCCTCCCACACATTAAGGAGGCAAAGTTGGGGGGAGGCCTTCAAGATCTTGCCGCACGCCCTCTCCAACTGTTGCGTGACTTTATCCCAATAGTGCCTCGTTATTGGACAGTCCCAGAGAATGTGGAAGAAGGTGCCAGTCTGATTACACTTTCGCAAGCATAAGGGATCAGGCCTCCTGCCCAGTTTAAACAGCTTTGCGTCAAAATACACTCGGTGGAGGATTTTCAGTTGGACTAGGCGCAATCTCTTGGGGAAAGCCACTTCTCTAGGAGAAGCAAGTGCATCGCGCCAGTCCTCATCATCAATGCTCCCCAGGTCCGACTCCCAACCCTGCCGCAGGCGGTGCATAGGATCAGGCCTGTTATTTAACAGTTTTTTGTAGGTGAGGGATATCGCTTTTGTGGGCATAGGGTCAAGCAGCAATCTGTCCTCCAATGGAGAAGATGCAGGCAGGGGCAGCTCCTTGGGCATGGCAGCTGAGATAGCATGACTGATCTGGAGGTATCTGACGGTCTCGGCGGGAGCCAATTGATACTTTGCCTGTAATTCGGCAAAAGAAGCCAGTTTTCCCTTCACCCACATGTCCCCTACCGTCGATATGCCTATCATATCCCACCTATCAATGCCAGGACATTTACTAAGCTGACCCAACATATCTGGTTCCCAGAGTGGCGTAGCTTTTGTAAGTCGATTGTGCCAGCCCCATTTCCTTGTGATCCCGTGCCAGACCTCCACTGTACGGGCGGTGGGCTCTGTAAGGCAAAGCTTACGGGGGTTCGTGTAGAGTGCCCTATTGTATCCTCTCCGTCCCAAAAGCCAACGGTCTATGCGAAAGTTTGGATCGTCGTACTCCCTGTGCACCCACCTATTGACCGCAACCAGTTGCGACGCCTGGTAATAGAGCCGCACATCAGGTAACGCAATACCTCCATCATACCACCCCATGGTAAGTTTGTTCACGGCTATACGCGGTGCCCGTCCCTCCCATAGTAGTCCCCGAAATTTTTCAGGTTTGTGGTAGCAGGTCAACACTACCAATTCAAAGTGTTCCCATTCGGACTCACCACTGTCCCCAGAGTCTTCACAAAATGTCTGGCAGTCGTAGCTGCGCATCTCAGAAGACAAAGCATACATTTCTTTCCCTATCTGGACGACTGGCTCATCAAAGCCAGCACATACCAGCAATGTCGCAAACACACTTCAGTAACCATACAGCTGCTTCAACAGCTAGGGTTCTCAGACAATGTGTTAAAATCACATCTTCAGCCAAACAACGTTCAGGATTACCTAGGAGCCACTATAGATACTCAAAAAGCTCTAGCGTATCCCAATGAAGCCAGAATTAGAAACATTCAGGCGCTCATTCTCAAATTCCAACCCACTCAGTCACTTCCGGCTCGAGTGTTTATGCAACTACTGGGAATGATGGCATCTTGCATAATGATCGTTTCCCACGCCAGGATACATATGCGTCCACTTCAAGAGTGTTTAGCCAGTCAGTGGAACCAGTCTCAAGGTCTATTAACCGATCTAGTGTTGGTAAGCGGCCGTACTCATCTCTCTCTGCAGTGGTGGAACACACAAAACCTATCAAAAGGGCGGCCGCTCATAGACCCGATTCCACAGACCGTGTTAACAGCGGAAGCATCCCTTACTGGCTGGGGAGCTCATCTTCAACAACACACAGTGCAAGGGCGGTGGAGCATACAGCAAAGGTTGCTTCACATCAATCATTTAGAACTCATGGCAATCTTTCTAGCACTCAAAGCCTTTTAAGATCACCTCTCTGGCAAAGCTGTACTAGTCCGAACAGACAACATGACCGCTATGTATTACATACAGAAGCAGGGGGGAACACACTCTCTCCAACTGTCCCACTTAGCCCAAAACATCTGGAAGTGGGCGATACACCGCAACATCTATCTCCTAGCAGAACATCTCCCAGGAGTCAACAATCAGATTGCAGATCTCAGCAGGCAAAGCTATCAGATACACGAGTGGGAACTTCATCCTCAAGTTCTCCACCCATACTTTCAAGCTGGGGAGTCCCTCACATAGATCTGTTTGCAACACCCGAAAACGCAAAATGCCAAAGCTTCGTCTCCAGGTATCCACACCCGTTCTCCAAAGGCAATGCTCTATGGATGAACTGGTCAGGGATATTTGCCTACGCTTTTCTGCCTCTCCCACTCATTCCATCAGTGGTTCGGAAACTCAGGGAAACATCACTCACGCTAATACTAGTAGCTCCAACATGGGCACGTCAACCCTGGTTCACAACCCTGTTGGAACTCTCTCTGGTACCACACCAAAAATTACATTTAACTCCCAGTCTCCTCACACAGAGCCATGGAGAAATCAAACACCCAGATTCCAAACAGCTGAACCATGCGATCTGGCTCCTGAAGTCAGAGTTTGGTTCTCAACCTTCCACCAGACTGTATGAACATTATTAAAGAGGCCAGAAAGCCTACCACAAGGGCCTGCTATGCAGCCAAATGGAAGCGTTTTGTTATCTATTGCAATAACAATCACATCAACCCTCTTGATGCTTCCATACAAAACATACTGTGCTACTTATTGCATTTGCAGCAGTCGGCCTTGGCCTATACATCCATCAGACTGCATCTTGCTGCCATAGCAGCTTACCTTCAAAATAGGCAACATTTATCGCTATTTCGAGTGCCTGTCATCAAAGCATTCATGGAAGGGCTAAAAAGGGTAATACCACCAAGACTTCCACCTGCCCCAGTATGGAATCTTAACATAGTCCTCACAAGGTTAATGGGTCCGCCATTTGAACCCATGCACAAATGTGAACTACAGTTCCTTACTTGGAAAACAGTTTTCCTTATTGCAATCACTTCATTAAGAAGAGTGGGTGAACTACAGGCCCTAACCATATAAGAACCCTTTTTCCAGTTACATAAAGATTAAGTGGTTCTGCGTACCAACCCTAAATTCCTACCTAAGGTTGTATCCGCATTTCACATCAATCAGTCGGTTGAATTACCTGTATTCTTCCCTCAACCTGACTCTGTTGCAGAACGAGCTTTACATACCTTAGATGTCAGAAGAGCTCTTTTATATTACAATGAAAGAACAATTTTTTTTCGTAAAACCAAACAACTCTTTGTAGTTATGCACCGCCTCACAAAGGCAACCCTATCTCCAAATCAGGAATTGCTAGGTGGATTGTTAAGTGTATTCAGATTTGTTATCAAAAAGCCAAAAGGACTCTCACAGTACCCCCTAGAGCACATTCCACTCGCAAGCTAGGGGCTACTATGGCTTTCTTAGGGAATATTACTGATATCTGCAAAGCTGCAACATGGTCTACGTCACACACATTCACCAAACACTATTGTGTAGATGTGTTAGCAAGACAACAAGCTAATGTAGGTCAAGCAGTACTAAAAACGTTACTTCAGACAACTCCAACAGTTACAGGATAGCCACTGCTTCGGGGAGACTACTATATAGTCTGTGCAAAGCATGTGATCTACAGCTCACATGCCTCGAACAGAAAATGCTACTTACCCAGTATGCATCTGTTCTTGGCATGTAGAGCTGTAGAATCTCGTGCCCCCACCTCCCTGGGTACCTGTAACTGCTATAGTTCTCTGTTTTACTAAACATACTCACGCATGGACATCTCTATTCTTTACTACTACTCCATTCTATCACCCTCTGCGGAAAACAATCTGAAGATGGAGTCGATGACCATGCGCACTATAACCTAAGGGAGGAGTCCTCTTCCTCGTGACTAGGGAAAACTTCTTCCAGAAAAACAAAGTGCAAACATCCGGACCCAACACTAGATGGCGATCTTGTGCAAAGCATGAGATTCTACAGCTCTACATGCCAAGAACAGATGCATACTGGGTAAGTAGCATTTTCCTTATTATCACAGTTTTGAAATGACGGAAGCTCAATGGAGGAAAGAGGAGCAGGTTGTTGGTGTATTCATTTGGTTCAGGCCTTGTACTGTAGAACTAAAATCTTTGTCTTCTGCCTTCTCCCTTTTTATGGAAACATCATGAATATGATGCCTTCAATAGATAAAATTTCCTAATAGAATTAAAGCCTTCTAACGAGGGCTATGCTAGTGTTTACAATCACTCAGCCTCATTGTAGACCCTTTCCCCAACCTAATAAAGTGGGCATTTAACTCCCAGAATAGTCCCCAATGACAGGCTCTCATGCTATAACATTATTTGAAAACTTAATATAACATGACAATCACAGGTCCAATCCCAGCAATAAAGCCAAGCAAGTTGGGCGCCCATTTACAAGCTCTTGTCACTTGCAGCTCATGGATCTCAATCTCGGTGCGTAGGTCCGCGTGTCAGCGTTTCTGCTTAACAGATTAGTGTGCAAACTACAGAACACAAATTCAAATTCCTGCAACTTACCTCCGGGGTTAAAATGCCTGGGTTGAACCATGACATGCTTTCCTTTTTTCTTTTATGGTGACCTGTTGTCCTCACTAAAAGGGGATTTGTACAGTTCCCTCCTTCTTCTTGCTCAATAGAATCTGTTGCAATGAACTCTTCTAGGTAAAGCCCCTATCCGTGCCTTCAGTTTGATCCATATTACACAGTGTATATCCTGTCAATAGCATTTACAAAGAATGTATCCTATGTCATTTAAGACAAAGAGATGATGCACATTTCACCTCCGGGCAATTAGCAACACATAACAGTATGCTATCAGCATTTATGACATTTTCATCACCTTCAAGGAGTAATAGGACCAGTGGAGTTTGCCTGCACACAAGGACAGAAATGGATGCTGTTACTATGGCATAAATGAGTGACTGAGTAAATGATATTTTTCTTTATCATCCCATGTTACAGTCTTGATGTTTTAGGTCAGAGGGAGAGATTGGACATTTGAGAACATGTTTTGTTGCTTAAATTCTACAGTCTGTTGCACATATTTAAATCTGAAGTAATCTTGGCTAATTCTGCTTTTTTTATAAAACATTTATAGCCTAATTGAGTTTTTCAACAAAATGAAAAAATGGGAAGACATGGCGAATTTACCTAGAGAATTCAGGGAACGCACAGAGAAACTGGAAAGGAACTTTACAGTGTCCGCTGTAATTTTTAAGAAATATGAACCCATTTTTTATGATATATTCAAGCACCCTCAAGAAGAGTCAACTCGACCTCATCGAGGAAGAAAACAAAGGTACTGAGCACAGTGCATTTTTTCTACCTTTTCTGCTTTGTTTGCAAGCATTCTCCTTCATGATTGATTTTGTTATTCAACGTAGTCTTTCTTGTTTTACTCATTTTCACTAACATCATCTTGGCATACAAATATTCCTTCTTTTTGAAAATATTTTAGTTTGATTAAAAAGATATAACATTGCCACAGTTGCTCAGGAAATGCTCTGTGACAATATGTTCTATTTTGAACAATTATAAGTGCCTGTACTCCACACTGTGCTTCTTAGCTGTAATAGGTTTTGTTATTTTTTGTAACAGGTGTCATGCATTCCTGAAGCTGTTTCACTGTGTGCAGTGGAATGTAAATGCTTGGTCTGTATAGAGGATTGTGAAATGCACACTGTGAATCCCTCCAAAGCTCTGCTCAAAAAGTGAATGATTAGGTGTCAGAGAAATGCTAAATTATCTGTGGTATTGTATGGCAAAACGATCCACAGGGCAGACCCAACTGTCTAAGAAAAACCATCTGCCAAAATTTCTTTTAACTTTCCTAGTCAATAGTGCTGTGGAAGTGGAGTGCCCTAGGCGCTCAATATACAACCATTTTGGTATTGAGGTAAGTAGGGGCTTTTTCCTGAGCCGTCCATCTTGTAAAGTAGACAGTTGTGAAATCAATTTATAACGTCACAGCAACTGTTGAGCTTGTTGAGGACTGGTGAGATGTGATACCTGGAATTACCTGTGTCCAATCTTGGAATCACTAATAAGGGGCTTGAGATGAAGTGGCTGTTGAAATGATGTTATGCTCTTGGCCATAAGTTCAGAACATGTTAGCTGAAAGTTTTATCAAATAATATGCCTAAGCTGCTTGCCTTGTGACTGGTTGATGTATCTATGCGCTTTGGGGGTTATGTGGCAGATTGAGCGTTTTCCTCTTATTAAGTACAATTGGAGCAATGCGAACTTTGTGTTTAATCACAGATGGTGAAGTGGGAAGCATCTATAGATGCAGCCAAGGTATCTCAGATAGTCACCATCCTCGGCCATTTGTTTTATTGTTTTTTCCCTTTTGGTCCTAGTATTGATTAAATGTATGTACAGCAACATGTTATGTCAGCCTAGTATAGGGAATAAGCTCAGTCATTCTACTGTGCCTTTCACCATTGAAAGCAGAGTTGGTCCGACCCTTATCTATCGCAATGGCTTCCCTTTGGTCGTGTTGCTGGGGAAATTTCAAGCTGGCAATGTGGAGTAACTTTTCTCGTAATGGGTATGCTCTTCCCCACATGCTGTCAGTAGAGAATTTCAACTGTAAGGATAAAGAGGAACTCCTTCACTGCTGGGTAATTTTTCCCAGTGAATCCAAGCACTCCACAACCCATCTTCCCTGACAATTTCTGTTGGTTGTTGACTGTCTTAGCAACAAGCCACAATGTAGCATTTGAATGTCACATGCCAAGCTGATTTACAGTTTTTATTTTATTACAGCTATATTAAAATATATTCAGAGATTAGAACACAAAGTGCCCTGATGAAAGTAGAAATTACTTAGGCTGTTAGGACAAGACGTTTGTCTTGGCCTTGAACGCTTGTATGCAGATACAAGAGCAGTAGAGAACCATCTACCTGTATATTCCAGTGTACTACGCTTTTGCTTCAGTAATGCAGGACTCAATTCAGTGATAAAACGCCATTTACAAAATGCAAAATAAGAGAGGTGACTAAAAGATATTTAAAATGCTCTTTAGTGGAATGTAGAATAAATGGTGACAGGCCCAAAAAAATATCAAGAAAACAGTGTGTGAAAGAGAATCCATGGAACAAAATTTTGCATCAGCATCAGGAATGAGAAGAGCCAACCCTATACACATAATGGTTGTACACCCAGTAGGCAATTACCAAATCAAATAGGCCGCACATCTGTCTGGAATTCTCTAGCAAATCAAAGACTGAATGGAACAAACCACATGTGTGACTGTACAGAGGACTGATTACATATTGCTGGTTCGGAAATGGGGTGGCGAAGTGAGCTAAAGAACGATGATGGATTCAACCCAGATCTGTGACTGGGGGTGAGTGCCGGAAAAGTTTCAGCGCTCCGTCCATCATCTCCTTGTGTTTGCTTTGTTCCCCCTAAGTTGGCAGGGTATGCCCAGACATGGGTCCCTTGCTCACTTTGCCACTGGATTCAAGCTAGTCTGGCTTATGGAGGAGTGTTACCCTGTAACCGGTCCCAGGATGCCTGTTTTCGGTCCAGCGAAGACCTGGCTTGGCAGTTCGGGCTGGACTGTTCCCATGAGGAACAGGGTCAAGACTGATTTGCATATGGCTGGGTCTGAACTGAGGTGGTGAAGTGAGCTAAAGAACAATGATGGATTCAACCTAGATCTGTGACTGAAAAGTTTCAGCGCTCCGTCCATCATCTCCTTGTGTTAGCTTTGTACAGGGCAAAATACAAAGAGGGGGGACGGGAAGCTAAAGGAAAACTAGGTCCAGTACCCACGCTCCTAAGGCTAACGTGATGATCACTCAAGGGTGACTGTTCCTAAAGAAAAGAGGAGCTGGCCAAATCGGTCGCTGAGAGAAATAGTGAGTGACACTAACTCACAGAATAGGTTGGAAGCGAAACACTGTGGAGGTGGGGGAATTCCTCCTTTTGGAAAAAATGCCCTCACACACCCATGCGATTGTCATGCTTCATCATCGGGTGTTGCTCCTCGTGGGGGTGGCGCTGCAGTTCCCCACGGGCCCAGCGAGAGGGTTCTTTGACGGAGTTCTTTTCGGAGTAACGCCGCAGTTGTGAGTGCGGGTGTGTGTGGGGGGGGGGGGAGGGAGAAAGGTGAGTGAATTAAAATTACCACACCGGTACCCTAAAAAACCTTTATTCAAGGGTCCCTGTGGTAAGGTTAAAACAGATGACAAGGAAGGCCTCTAGAAAAAGTATATCTGAGGAGTGAGTATTTTCCTTCTGTTCTCTTGTCAGTGAGTGAGAGTGGTGGTACGTTAGGTCGACATGTTTCGCGCCTTACATGGGTCCCTAGTGGATCCCATGGCGTTTCATCAGGACCGTGCTTAAAGTGAAAAAAAGGTTAAAAATAGGAATCTGAGACGGCGACACTCAGTATTCCTATAATACCTATATTCAGGTTTTTTGGCGTCAGAGCGCCTAAAGGAACGTCCACTAGGCGTTCCTAGATCCAACGTAGAGAGAGAAGACAAAAAAGAGGGCAACACTATAGTAGAGAGATAGTAATCATTTCAAGCAGTGAATGGGACTAAAACCATCCTTGTTGGTCATGATTGGGGCAAGGAGGCATGCTATTACATTCACATCCCGATTGCCAGAAAATGTCAGTGCAGTGCTCATTCACACCGCTATCTTAATGCCCATGGTGGTCGCTTGTCGCGAAATTTATGGCACCTCAACACACAGGAGCTGTGTGGAAGAGTCAGCATGCTGGTGTGCACAACACTCCAAACGTATTTCTGCTTTCAAAATGACACACGTCTGTGATGTCTAAAATAATGGTGTGGGAGCCGTGATATGTGGTACAGTCTGCTAAAAATTACTTGTTATGCAACTTTCAGTAAAGGGTTACTCCGGTGTGAGTAACGTCATCTTGCAACATCGTGCGACAAACATACGAACAGACAAACAACATACATCTCCTACCCCACCAGTAGTAAGGGCTGGCCACATCGGCGTGGTAGCGCAGAGTGAAGAGGACTACCTGCGGGTGATATGTCGAAAGTGAGCTGAGAGCGCTCATGGCCGAAATATTACCCCAGTCGATGTGCAAGTCAGCTTGGAAAATACTCACGTAGCCTATCCCGGAGTGCAGCCCATTACCTGCCCTTCCGCTGCTTGAATGCCGGTAAGGGGCATTGTGCGCTGCTTCCGTATATGTACCAAACCCGGTAACCAGCCCGGAAGGGCCGGTGGCGTGGGGAGTGGGATGCGGAATGACGCACCGGTGTGTGCGTGCGTTTAAAACGTGGCGGCTATCTTGGGAGTAGGGGATGTCCAAGTGCTGTGTTTTTTTTTCCTGATGGCCGTATTTTGGAAACAAGAACCAAGCTATGTTAATATCACACGTTAGCCCATGCTTTAGGGTGAAATGTGCAGTCTTGTAAAGGCGCACCAAAGCATGTCATAGTGCGTTTAAACCTGAAGGTTATTTTGAAAACCAGGCCAAAACTTAATTGATTATGTGCATAAGCTATGACGTAAAGGCGCACCCAAGCTTGTCATTGTGCGTTTTAAACTGAAGGTTGTTATTTTGAGAATCTGATAGAGACATCTAGCCGCAGATTCCTTAACTTAGAGTATCCCCAGGCGTCAGACTGGATCCGGAGAATTTTTTGCAGCAGCACCTCTGCGCGCCGGGGGGGGGCGGCGCCTCATGGCTCCGCCCTGACGTCGTTCACGGACATGACGTCAGTGGAGCCATATAAGTCCCTCCCGGCGCGCTGACGTCAGTTTCCTTCTTTTCCGCGTCCCAACGCGGATCCAGGAGTAAGCGGTTCCTCTGGCTTGTTGTTTCAGGCCTTAACGACGCCTTCGGCATCGGGGAACGGTGTGCGATGGCTTCGGGTTTCAAGGCGTGTGAGACCTGTACGCGGCAGATGTCAGCGACGGATCCGCACGCGATCTGTATGTGGTGCCTACGAGAGCACCACGACTCCGAGGAATGCGACGCCTGCCGGCAGATGAAGCCGAAGTCCCTGCGGGAGCGCCGGATGAAGTTGTTGACCGCCCGGATGTCTCGCTCAGAGCCTTCGCGCCGCCGATCTCCATCTCGAGCTGGGGCTCCTGTTCGGGTCCGGTCACGGAGTCGTTCCCGCGGACGTCGTTCGCCTGCCGCAGGTAAGCACAAGCACAAGTCACGGCGGTCGTCGACCTCACATAAACGTGACGACGGGGCCCGCTGCTCCCGGTCCTTACCGGGCGCAGGCGCCCAGGAGTCGGTCCCCTTATACCCACCCTTTCCGGGTGTTGGGGCGACTCGGGCCCAGATGGAAGCCTATTCCAAGGCTCTTCACTCCATCTTTGGGTCACCCCCTCTCCCTGGCGCGCCCTCGGGCCCCACAGAGGGGGTAGGGACTCAGGTCGGGTCCTCGCCGGCGGGTTCGCCCTCGGCGCCGGCCGGGTGCCTCGACTCCGGTTCCGGAGTCGCTGTGACGTCGGGACACGGCCCGGAGGGGCATCCCAGTCAGACGTCGAGCCCTTCTTCCCTGTCTCCGCATAGCCCTTTGGGGCTCCCTGCGCCGACGTCTGATGTGGCTGCAGCACGGAGCTCGTCTCCTTGTCGACATCCTTCCTCCCCGCTGGCCTCAGTGGAGGGCGAGTCGACGCCGGTCCGATGCCAGGCCGAGTCACCCTTGGTGATTGTCGACGTCGATACGACGCCGTCTCGACGTTGGTCGACGCCGGTGCTGGCCCCTGTTGTTCCTCTGTTCGAAGAGGATGAGGACCCGGAGCACCCAGGGTTGTTTCGACGCTCTCCGGCTCCGCTGCCCCCTGGCCAGTGGCCCTTTGCTCGGCCTCCGGCTGCGGCGTCTCTCCTATTTGGGGGACGCGTTAGTCTTCAACCGTCCCCTACAGATGGTTTGTTATCGCCACCTAGAATGGCTACAGAGGCTAGCGCCGCATTTGCGAGGGCTGTTCGCAGGGCTACAGCTATTTTACACCTGCAACCCCCCTCAGTCTCCTTGCCTTCTGATCCATTATTGGATCTCCTCCACCAGGATGCTGTGGAGGTGGAGCCCTTGCTGCCTTTTGGCGGGTCGTTATTTGACACCCTTCTTGGCACGTGGGCACGGCCCTTCTCGGGAGACCCTGTGGATTGGGCCATCGCACGTCTGCATCGCCCGGCTCCAGATGACCCTGTCTGTTTGTCCCTTCATCCTAGGACTCACGGCCGGGTGCTCCAGGCGGCTTTCGCCTCGCAGCCTTCCTCTCCTCTCCCGTTGCTACCTCCCACTAGGGAGTCTCGTTGGTTGGAGACATGTGGCCGCCAAATTTTTGCGTCCACTAGTTTGGGCATCCGTGCTCTGAACACGTCTTGCGTGTTTGCACGGGCTACGTTTGCCCTTTGGGACTCGGTCGAGCGTCTTCTTCCCTCTCTTCCAGAGGGTCCCCGTCCTGACCTGGATCGTCTCCTTCATGATGGCCGAGAAATGGCACAATTTACCATTCGGTCGGCTATGGACACCACTGATTCTGTGGGTCGGGCGATGGCCAGGCCCGTTGCTTTGTGTCGCCATGCCTGGCTGCGCGATGGCGGTTTCCCTGACAATGTTCGGGAGAGTCTTCGGGATTTGCCATTTGATGGCGTGACCCTTTTTGACAGTCATGCGGAATCAGCAGTCAACCGCCTCATGTCTGGGCTCCCATGACTTTGTGTTTTCTAGTCCTTTGTGGACTTTTATTTTCGGGTGCAGTGTTGTCTCTGCTTGTTCTGGGCCCTGGGTTCATGACGTAATACCCAGACGGCCTGTACGGCTTCCCGCCGTTTTTGCTTCTATTTAGTGCAGCTGGTCAGCTGATTTTGCTTTCTTTTGGCTCCTCTGTCTATGAGTTCGTGCTCAAGAGGTGCCCCTAGCTGGGGTTGAGGCTTACCCTATGTGGGGTATTCGTTGGCTATTGTCTAGCTGCCTTATTCGTTGGCTATTGTCTAGCTGCCTTCCTTACACAGAAGGCTTGGTAGGCTCTTGTGGAGTCTTCTTCAAAGGCTATTGCCTATCCGTTGGGGTCTGCGGTTAGTCCGTAGCACTCCCCTGTATCTGTAGATGCTCACTTTCTTGAGGTTTCTGCCTCTCATGCCTTTTCCAGGAGTGTCATTTCAGCTTCGCCCTCCTTGTCTATGTTGTCTGCCCTTATCGTCAGCCACTGTCCCTTGGACCACCTTGTCCTGTTCCGTTCCGGCACAGTTCGTCCTGGCCATGGACGACCTCAAGGCAGAGCCTTGTGGCGCGGCTCCCAGGCACGCAGGGCTGACGCGGCACGGTTCTTCTGTGTTCTGTGCGCGTCGGGTGGATGCTCCCTAGTATGTTCGCTGCCACGGGGGGCTTACGCTTTTCTTACGCTCCTGCGATGACTGGTTTCTACTTTCCTCTCTCCGGGATAGGTAGTACTTTTTCGTAGTTCAGTCCTGTCTGGACTTTGTCTGTAGACGGTGGCATCCTCGCCACGTACGCCAATACTGTACATTGCCTTGTGCCCTACTCCATGGGCACTTCCCACGCAGGAGTTTCCTCTTCCCCTGCTGCTTCCGCGCAGGAGTTTGTCACACTTCTACTTCGGGCTGCTACTGCTGTTTTCTGTGGAAGTGTCCTCTTCAGGACACTCACTGTCTTGTGTGGTCTTGTATGTACATCTCTTTACAATTTCCTGTTACTCTATGTCCGTTTAGCACTGACTCCTTCGAGTACTGCTCAGTCTCCCAGTCTGTCTCGCGGGGGACTGTGGCTCCTCCCTGCTGGGTGGCCGTTGTCGCTTACGGGTCTGGACATTGCTCTGTCCGGTTCTGCTGCAACATAGCGGTTGGTACCTCTGGTGCGCTCTTGGGCACTCATACTAGGGTTTCTTTGCTGCGGTGTCCGCGGTCTTGCTCTCAGCCTTCTCATGGGAGCAAGCCTTCTGTGTGTGTCCAGCTTGCCGGCTCCCTTTCGTCGGTTGCCCACCTGGTGATGCATCTTTCGCATCTGGGCTGTTCTCACTGTGTTCCATTGTGCATTTCCTTTTACGTGGCGTGGTTCTAGCGGTACACGCGGTCTGCCCATGTGTACTTCTGTCCCCCGCATGCATGTCTCTTTTTGTAGTCATGGTTATATGTCATTCTGCTTGTTGACGTCCGCCCTCTCACATGTCATTTTGTGAAGGGGCGATTGCGCAATGGCAGGTCTTGTGTCTCTGGTAGCACAGGCTCTTCCTGGACATGGTCAGCATCCTACTACTGCTGTCCAAAGTTTCCTAGCTGGTACGCTTTCAACAGTGCTTCTTCCACTGTTGTACATGCTCGACCTGTATGCTCTGACTCGGTCATACCGTCTTGTCCTCTCTCTGGGTCTTTGTCTCTTGCAGATCCATCGGATCCTGCGGATCCATCGGCTCCTATGACCAGTTCACCTTCTTTTGCGGAAGTTATGGACTCTCACATTCCTCACTCACATTCTGGTTCTGTGCTCCCTTTCAAACCCTGTACAAACGAGAGGGCTTTCATGCCGTCCCTGGGCGGCTTGTGATGCCTTTGCCTCCCATTGTTTTCCGCTCCTTACAGAGCTTACTGGTCTTGTGTTGGCCACGCTGGCATTGCTGCCCCCACTGTGTTTAGTCAACTTGTTGACGACTTGGTTCTCTTGGGACCCTGGTGGGGTTCAGTCGCAGATCCGCCTCCTATGGGGTATGGCTTTGCTATCTATTCTAAGTTAAGGAATATGCGGCTAGATGTCTCTATCAGATGAACGAGTTACTTACCTTCGGTAACGATGTATCTGGTAGAGACACAGTCTAGCCGCAGATTCCTTAACGCCCGCCCATCCTCCCCGCTTTGCGAGGACCTTTTCAGGTTGGGTGTTATGCACTCGCCTCCTTCCGGGTGGCTTTTATCTTCCTACGGGGTGGCATTTTTCACCTCCCTCCTCGGTAGGATGATTCATTCTGTTTTACTTGTTCTTCTCCACCCATTCTCGTGATTGGGCGGCGGGTTCATGTATCCTTCTACATCCCTACACCCTGGTTCTTCCAGTGTGGGGCCTACTAATGTTCTTCTTCTTCCCTCCCTCCCACCTTCTCCATTGCTCTGGGGTCTCTTGTTTCTTGACTCTACTACAGTCAATTGGTTTGGGGTCTATTTGACTGTGCCTCAGTCCATAGATCTCTTACAGGGGATACAGCATTCCTGGCGTTGCCGACCTTTGGTAGATAGTCATTACTTATGTGGTTCCGGTTTTGTTGCCCTTCACGGGTAGATCTTGCTATTGCAGTCTTCCTGTCGTCTGCCTTGACATTATTTTCATATGTCGTTTTGCCTCGGGGGAGGGCATAGTCTTCGCTTTTGCGGGGCTGTTTCTCAGAGCGGTGCTCCAGAGCGGGGCTCTGTTCTTTCCCTTCAATTGCTTTCAGTATACAGTGCTTGTCACTGTCAATTTTTGTTTTTTGTTTCACTGATTTTTCATCTTTTTTCGCACACTGTTCCCATACTCTCACAGTTTTTGGTAGTGGCTCCGCGTTGTGGCGCGGAAAAGTTTCTCAGAAGAAAACTGACGTCAGCGCGCCGGGAGGGACTTATATGGCTCCACTGACGTCCTGTCCGTGGACGACGTCAGGGCGGAGCCATGCGGCGCCGCCGCCCCCCGGCGCGCAGAGGTGCTGCTGCAAAAAATTCTCCGGATCCAGTCTGACGCCTGGGGATATTCTAAGTTAAGGAATCTGCGGCTAGACTGTGTCTCTACCAGATACATCGTTACCCGAAGGCAAGTAACTCGTTCAACAAGGACAAAACTATATTGATTATATGCATAAGCCATGACGTATTGTGAGATGTGCAGGCTTGTTAAAGCACATAGGTCGTGCCAGTGTGAGTGTTTATTATACAGCCATAATCAGAGTTTGTTTATGTTCATTCATAGCAGGCCACCATATTATGGTCCACAAAATGTCTTAGTGCTCAGTGCTAAAAATTGTTGCAATGGTGTGCATGACATGACATGTTGGGTTGGTATAGCATGACATGTTGGCAGCGAGAGTGTCCAAAGGTGATTGGTCAGTAGCAAGGACCTGTTCTACTTAAGGGTAGCCTCAGACTAGCACCAGCACTTAGTGGACCGGTCTATGCCAGCTGAGTTTGCAATCAGGTGCTGCTGTGTAAGGGAACATCTAAGGTCTTGTAGTGACAGAGATGATGGGGACGGATTCTAGTTGGAGATAGGGTCAATTAATAAATTCCGCACACGGGATGGGTTCATTAAGGCCTTTTGTACTACTCTGTAGACGGAACACCCAGCGTTGCTCTTGTGTGAAAAGGGTCCTAGCCGACCAATTGGGATTGGCCTCGATAACGGTCCACTTGAGGCTGTCAGGTGTATGGCTGGTCTCAGAGAAGTGACTCAGCATCCTAGTATTGCTTTTTTACATCGAATAGTGCTTCTATGTTCACTAATTCGTACCTTGCTCGGTCTCGTGGTCATACCCACATATTGCAGATTGCAGGGACACGTTATGAGATATACACAATTCTTGGTATTACAGTTGGTATGTTTTCTCTGTCGCCAGGGTCTTTGAAGGCCCAGACCTATGTGTTTAGTTTCCGTGGTCAGGTGGCATACAGAGCAAGACCCACAAGGAAAATGTCCTTCTACCGGGGGGAGAGCCCATAGAGTAGGTTGTCTTGTCAGTTGTGGTTTCGGGCGCATGTGAACAAGTAAATCCCTCAATTTCTGGGTGCGTTTGAAGGCAAAAAGAGGAGTTGGCCCGGGGGAAAAATTACCCATCTGTAAGATGCCCCAATGTTTTTTAATAACCTTTTGTATTTTGTTAGAGCTGGGTGTGAATGTGGTGACACACGTGAGGGTATCCGTTGGTGTCTTCTCCCTGCTCTCCAAGAGGCTCCCTCTGTGATTGTTCCTAGCCCTCTTGTGTGCTTGGCGTATCACTTTTTTAGGGTAGTGTCGGTCTGTACGGTTAGCAGTCAAGATCATGGCTTGGTTGTCAAACTCTGCCACAGTGTTGCAATTCCGGCGGAGGAACTGTCCCACCGGGAGGTTGTCCCTAAGGGCCTTCGGGTGATGACTGTCATAAAGTAGGAGGCTGTTCACTATCACTCTCACTCACCGACAAGAGAACAGAAGGAAAATACTCACTCCTCAGATATAATTTTTCTAGAGGCCTTCCTTGTCATCTGTTTTAACCTTACCACACGGACCCTTGAATAAAGGTTTTTTAGGGTACCGGGGTGGTAATTTTAATTCACTCACCTTCCCCCCAATCCCCCCCCCCACCCCCACACACCCGCACTCAACTGCGGCGTTACTCCGAAAAGAACTCCGACTGCAGCGCCCCCCACGAGGAGCAACGCCCGATGATGAAGCATGACACCCGCATGGGTGTGTGAGGGCACTTTTTCCAAAAGGAGGAATTCCCCCACCTCCACAGTGTTTCGCTTCCAACCTATTCTGTGAGTACGGTCACTCTCAGCGACCGATTAGGCCAGCTCCTCTTTTCTTTAGGAACAGTCACCCTTGAGTGATCATCAGCTTTGTACAGGGGCCCTCATGCCTCTGGGACATACAGTTTTAGAAGGAAAGGTATGGGCAGAAGTTGGGGGGCAAGACAATTCTGTGCCTGTGGGAGAAGGACACTTTGTGATTCAGGGCAGGGTACAGAAATACTTAGGTTAACTGGACTGAGCCAGGAGGCAGATAGCAGTTCAGAGCCTGTGGTAGCTTCTAAAACAAAACGGCTGACATCAGGTTTAACAAAAATCAAGCCTACAGTTTAAGATCAAAATTCTGATTTAAATTAATTTTGCTAGTTTTGGATAGCACAGAAGAGTATACAGAGTGAATCAAGTAACATGCAAACCAAGGCGGGAATTAAGAAAATTGGAGAGCCGAAGATAAATGGATGGAGGAGTCAACGCTGCTAAAAGTATAAATTATGTGCCTATTGATCTGAAAAAGGTCTTGAGCTATTTAGCATGTGTTGGGGTATGAAAGAAAGATCGAAGGGGAGGGAGAGATAAGATTGAGGGAACAGGTCAAGAGGGCAGATAGTAAGGGTAGGCATAAACTGGATTTGCAAGGCTTTTATAACAGTGTTTCCCAAACTGGGGGTTGCGATTCACTGGTGGGTCCCGAGATGATTTTTTGTGGGTGTGAAAGTCAAGCAATAAATAAAGATGCCTTTAAATTCTATATTTATCTTGTGACATCTGCTGTACTGCTGTGCTGCAAAGACAGATGTCAAATGTCATGTTGTCTTCTGACCAATTGCTGCTTATTTATTTTAACATGGAGATTGGTGTTTAAAAACTCCTCTCGCTTTCCAGTCAGAGAACAAAAAGTGAAGTGAGTTATGTGACCGTCTTGCTGGGGTTCAGAGTGTGTGAAAGGAAAGGCTGCACGATTGAATGTTTTGTAACACAGAACAAAATGTAAATACCTGCAAATGAACTGTACACATTCAACAGTTAGGAAAGCAAATTGTAATTCTGAAGTGTGATGGAAGCAAATATTTTAATTAGATCAAAACAAATTAAGACAACTTGACTTGCTGATGCACAAATAATAAATATTCACTGAAACCCGATTTCTGCACCTAACCATTTGTGTGCAATGTAGTTTTTAACAGTAAAACTGTATGTCTGTGTGCATCTATTGGTCATTTTGAAGAAAAATGTACTGTCTGTGAATGAACGTACGCTGCCACACAATGCTCTAGTTACATTAAATAAATTGTCCGCCTGAGATGCATTAAAGTTAGGTGGGATGCAAAGGTTTATTGCTCTAAAAAGTGGGTTGTGGTTCTAAAAAGTTTGGGAAGCACTGTTCTGCAAGACTATTCTTGTGATCAGAGGAAGAACTTTTTTTTGGTAACTTTTTGAGGCTTCCAGGTTTCTTCCTTGTTACGGAGATAACCCTTATTTCCTGTGATAGGCGGGGTTGTGTTGTTTAATTAGTTCTTGTAGGAAAGTAGGATCTTCTTTCATGGTTACCCCCATTTTTTGCTGATGTCATTCTGTTTTCTGTCTAATCTGACTGGGATCCTGCTAATCAGGACCCCAGCCACTGTGCTCTCTCCCTAAATTGAACTATGGAAAGTACTTTGGTACCTTCCTTATTGGCCACTGGTGTACCCTTCTAAGTTCCTTGTAGATGGTACTAAGGTACCCAGGGCATAGGTACACCAGGGGTCTCCCATAGGCTGCAGCATGTATTATGCCACCCATGAGAGACCACTCAAACTGTGACTACAGGCCTGCCATTGCAGCCTGTGTGAGCTGGTGCTACCACCACTCACAACAGATGTAAGTTTCCTTATATCTGCGGTCACTGCGCTTAAAAACTATAAGTCACCCCTAAGGTAGGCCTTTCAATCCTGAAGGCATGTTGCTAGGTTATAAGTGTGAGGGTGCCCTGCATGTGCAGGACACTCCCTACAAACCCAGGAGTTTATTCCCCAGGCTTTGTAAGTGCGGTCAGGCATTTTATACATAAAGTGGACATCAAGTCAATTACGAGACGTCTACCTATATGTTGGCTGCACCGAAACTGGTCATGTTTGGTGTCAAACATGTTGGAATCCTAAAAGAAATATCCTCAGCACACGTAAGCAGTAATGCAATGGTTAAAAGTGCAAGATGTGAGCACACATTAAACACAAGTCAGTAAATTCTTGTTTTTTCTCTTTTCTTTTTATTCTCTGGGTCTTCAGACAGCCGACACGTGTTTCGTCGCATACAGGGTGATACTCCCGCGACTTTATCGAGGCTGCACAGAAACAAACTAGGACAGGCAATGTACCACCTTACATAATATTAGGTGTACAGTATTCTACAGTATCATTACATGAAAGGCTAAGGTGTCCTCTCAATCGATTTGTGCAGGCATGCACATGGTGGAAATCAAAATACAACCTCGAAAGTTCCAAATGATAAAGGATAACAAAGTACCCATAGTACCCAAAGGATGGAAAAACAGTAGTGAGTGCCACCAAAACAGCAACTAGGTAGATGCTGTTATCCACAGTGAAAGCATAAATCACAGGAACCTGTGATTGTGATTCAAGGCCAATTGGAAAGGAATCTCATAAAAGTGACGGATGGTGAATATCTAACGACCCTATATAACCCAAGTGGTGAGTAAGAGAGCCACGATAAATACCTATGTCCTTTCTGTTGGAAACTCTGTGAAATAAATAATAGACGGCCAGACTGATCAGTATATCCTCTTATCAAAGGTACATACATTAATAACCAAACATTCTTTGCTGCCACTATACACCTACTTATTTCGTGGTGATATTTCCAACCCACAAAAGGGGGTTCTGTAGCTTGCGACGTCACAATCTGCAGTGCCTAGATCCACGGGATCCAATTGAGTCCCCAAATGTCAGTATCTACACTAAATAATACCAGGAATATCTCAAATAATGATCAGGATGTAAATCAAAGTTCGCACGTTAGCCTCGAGTTTCATTGATACAGGTAATGTATCCTGACAATTTCTTATGTACCTAGATTCCATCACACATATTCGTCCCAATTGTCCATAATGCTTCCTTATCCCAATATATCCAAAGCTCATAGGTGTTTAGGCTATGATCTATCAAAAGATGAATTCTCTGAGAAAATTACACTGTCTGTGCGTAGTTATCCTCGGACATACTCCACGTTCTCATTTCCCTCGTTCTAAGTACATCTCAATGTCTGACAATACGGTGAATATTAAACCGTGTACGCACAGGCTAGGATGTGCACCGAAGGAGTGTCCGAACTCCTTTGCCAACCCCGTTTTATTGTTAAAGTCAGCCCTGTTTCACCAAGGGTATTAATAAAGTTCCTGATCTTAAATCAAAATTGACGCGTTAGCTATCGGCTCTCTCCCCAAATCCACGGACAGACCGAAGCCAAGCTCACTCTCACTATCTGACTTGACTTATCGTACATTAATAAACCACGACCCCTCCTTACCGATATGTACAGTGACAACTCCTGACGTCGCTCCGCGTGTCAATCCGAGTACAGGACACGAGACAAATGTCGGGCGAAGCCGTTGATATACCGGCTTCCATCCGAAGTCCGAAAACATAAAAGAAGGACCACATTCTTGTCGACCTCCAATATGGTCAACAACACAGAAGACAGACACACCTCGTAACCCCTTACGTGGCGGCCATCTTCAAATTACTAAAGTATGATGTAAACGGGTAAATAGATGCCTAATATCTCGCTGGCCTCAAAACTGTATCGTAAATGGTGCCTAAAAGTGAGTGACTGCATGGTTATTTAATTAAATTAGAGCGTGCTCCTGTCGTTGGGACCAAAGTCGAGTCGGGCAAGGTCCTTTAATGTGCTATAGATGCAAGGATGGTAGTGTCTACATCTCTTCAAGGTTCTGTATTCAAAATATATTTGCAATGCTTGTGAAAGCATTTTTGCACATATCCGTTAGAATCTCGGTGTCAATTGATTTCGTGAATAATGAGTATGTGTCCGTGACTCCAAATGAATTAAAAATTCCCTCTTCCATCCCTTAGGGTAAAAATTATATAGAATCATATCTGTGCAATAAACAAATGAAGTGATATGGCTTTGGAGAAAACAGTTATAAGATAAAATACAACGTGATAGAAATAAGCATAATATTATATCATACATGTCTCTATATATATATATCATACCTGTCTCTATCTATATTGTTAAGCAAAAGACTCCCTTTCAGTTCTTTGCAATTGTAAAATCAGTACTGATGCACAAAGTGTGGCACCTCAGTGCTCTCATTTACCCAGGAAGTAATGAAGCTCATGGTCTACATTGAGCCCTAACTCTGTACTGCGCAATCTGAGGATCCAAAGTGCCTCACGTCTGCGAAGGGCCAGTTCCCTATTGCCTCCCCTTGGGTGTCGGTAAGTCTGTTCGATACCGAAAAATTCAAATTGTCTGTGTGTCGTCTGGGCAGGGCATTGTGTTATATGTGCGGCAATGGGATATTTCACGTCACATTGCTTCACCGCTCGTATGTTTTCACCCATTCTTTCCCGTAATGTCCTGATTGTACTGCCAACATTTCTTTTTTTGCACTCAATAATGTAAACCACATATTTGGTCAAGCAATTAATGTTCGTCAAGATCTTGTATGTTTTGTCACCAGGGCCCTTGAATTCTTTTTTGTGGTTGCATGCCCATTTACAAGCGCTGCAACTACTACACCCATAAAAACCCTTCGTCCGTTGTGTCAGCCAAGTTTCTTTCCTCTCTACCCTAGGGTAGCTCGGGCTCAGTATATTCCTTAGTGACAACCCTCGTCTGTATGTGATTGTCGGTCTGTCAGTGATGTGATACTTAAGAGATTTGTCAGCCCTGAGCAAGTGCCAGTGTCTTTTGAGACTGCGCATCAGGACACCAGACCAGTTGTTGTATCCGGTTATCATCCGTACTCTGTCCCTCTTGCGTGCGTGCTCTGTGCGTTCTCTGAGTGTATCCTGTCTTTCAACTCTGAGTATCCTTTGTTCTGCTTTTTTAAGGATGTCCTTGTTGTAGCCCCTGCTCTGAAAGCGGGCTATCATTCCCTTCTTGCATTCTTCAAACTCAGGATCGAAACTGCAGTTGCGTCTCACCCTGACAAGTTCACCATAGGGAATCGACCTGATCTGGTGAGAAGGATGGGAACTGGATGCATGTAGTAGTGCGTTACAAGCTGTTTTCTTGCGGAAAAGTCTACTATGTATTGTGTGAGACGCAACTGCAGTTTCGATCCTGAGTTTGAAGAATGCAAGAAGGGAATGATAGCCCGCTTTCAGAGCAGGGGCTACAACAGGGACATCCTTAAAAAGCAGAACAAAGGATACTCCCTAAGGGATGGAGAGGAAATTTTTAATTCATTTGGAGTCACGGACACATACTCATTATTCACGAAATCAATTGACACCGAGATTCTAACGGATATGTGCAAAAATGCTTTCACAAGCATTGCAAATATATTTTGAATACAGAACCTTGAAGAGATGTAGACACTACCATCCTTGCATCTATAGCACATGAAAGGACCTTGCCCAACTCAACTTTGGTCCCAACGAGGTCGACAAAAATGTGGTCCTTCTTTTATGTTTTCGGACTTCGGATGGAAGCCGGTATATCAACGGCTTCGCCCGACATTTGTCTCGTGTCCTGTACTCGGATTGACACACGGAGCGACGTCAGGAGTTGTCACTGTACATATCGGTAAGGAGGGGTCGTGGTTTATTAATGTACGATAAGTCAAGTCAGATAGTGAGAGTGAACTTGGCTTCGGTCTGTCCGTGGATTTGGGGAGAGAGCCGATAGCTAACGTGTCAATTTTGATTTAAGATCAGGAACTTTATTAATACCCTTGGTGAAACAGGGCTGACTTTAACAATAAAACGGGGTTGGCAAAGGAGTTCGGACACTCCTTCGGTGCACATCCTAGCCTTGTGCGTACACGGTTTAATATTCACCGTATTGTCAGACATTGAGATGTACTTAGAACGAGGGAAATGAGAACGTGGAGTATGTCCGAGGATAACTACGCACAGACAGTGTAATTTTCTCAGAGAATTCGTCTTTTGATAGATCATAGCCTAAATACCTATGAGCTTTGGATATATTGGGATAAGGAAGCATTATGGACAATTGGGACGAATATGTGTGATGGAATCTAGGTACATAAGAAATTGTCAGGATACATTACCTGTATCAATGAAACTCTAGGCTAACGTGCGAACTTTGATTTACATCCTGATCATTATTTGAGATATTCCTGGTATTATTTAGTGTAGATACTGACATTTGGGGACTCAATTGGATCCCGTGGATCTAGGCACTGCAGAGTGTGACGTCGCAAGCTACAGAACCCCCTTTTGTGGGTTGGAAATATCACCACGAAATAAGTAGGTGTATAGTGGCAGCAAAGAATGTTTGGTTATTAATGTATGTACCTTTGATAAGAGGATATACTGATCAGTCTGGCCGTCTATTATTTATTTCACAGAGTTTCCAACAGAAAGGACATAGGTATTTATCGTGGCTCTCTTACTCACCACTTGGGTTATATAGGGTCGTTAGATATTCACCATCCATCACTTTTATGAGATTCCTTTCCAATTGGCCTTGAATCACAATCACAGGTTCCTGTGATTTATGCTTTCACTGTGGATAACAGCATCTACCTAGTTGCAGGAAGGGGGCCTGCTCCTGATAGCAGGAGAGGCTGGGGGTCGCATTACAAAGGCGGCAAGGCCTTTGAAGCTCCCCTGCCACAGATGGCTCTTCCTGACCTGGGGAAGGTGTGACTACCTCCGCCCAGGAAAGGCTATGTTTCTGGGCTCAGGTAGCAAAGGCTCCCCTCCCCCCAGGTGTCCAGAAACATGTCTTGTGGTGGCAGGCTGGTGTGTACCAGTCAGGGTACCCACCAGAGGCTGGTCGTTTTTCAGGGGGCATCTCTAAGATGCCATCTGAGTGCATTTTTCATTAAATCCCACACTGGCATCAGTGCGAGTTTAATGTGCTAAAAAGTGTGATACCAAACTTCCCAGTTTTCAGTAAAGCCATTATGGTGCTGTGGGATTTATCTGAAAGAGACTATTAGTTATAGATTCCTTACCTTAGAATTACCCCCAGGTGTCAGACTGGATTCGGAGAATTTTTCTTCAGCAGTACCCCTGCGCGTCAGTAGGTGGCGTCGGTCGCCTCAATCAATCAATCAATCATAGCATTTGTAAAGCGCACTACATACCCGTGAGGGTCTCAAGGTGCTGGAGGGGGGGTGGGGGTGGGGGGGTGCTGCCACTGCTCGAAGAGCCAGGTCTTGAGGAGTCTTCTGAAGGTCGGGAGGTCTTGGGTCTGCCGTAGGTGGATGGGGAGGGTGTTCCAGGTCTTGGCGGCGAGGTGGGAGAATGATCTGCCGCCGGAGGTCGCTCTTCGGATGCGGGGGACTGTGGCGAGGGCGGCGGAGCGGAGCTGGCAGGTGGGGGTGTAGAAGCCGAGTCGTCCGTTGAGGTACGCTGGTCCGGTGTTGTGGAGAGCCTTGTGTGCGTGGGTGAGGAGCTTGAAGGTTATCCTCTTGTTGACAGGGAGCCAGTGCAGGTCTCTCAGGTGGGGTGTGATGTGGCTGCGGCGGGGGATGTCGAGGATCAGGCGTGCAGAAGCGTTCTGGATGCGTTGAAGCCGTTTCAGGAGTTTGGCTGAGGCTCCAGCGTAGAGGGCGTTTCCGTAGTCCAATCTGCTGCTGACGAGGGCCTGGGTGACCGTTCTTCTTGTTTCGGTGGGGATCCACTTGTAGATCTTGCGGAGCATGCGGAGGGTGTTGAAGCAGGCGGAAGATACAGCGTTGACCTGCTTTGTCATGGAGAGGGTGGAGTCGAGGATGACCCCTAGGTTGCGTGCGTGGTCGGTGGGTGTAGGAGCAGTTCCCAGTGCAGTCGGCCACCAGGAGTCGTCCCAGGCCGAGGGGTAGGTCCGAGGATGAGGACCTCCGTCTTGTCCGAGTTCAACTTCAGTCGGCTGTTCCTCATCCATTCGGCGACGGCCTTCATTCTCTTCGTGGAGGTTGGCTTTGGCGGTTTGGGGGTCCTTGGTGAGGGAGAGGATCAGCTGGGTGTCATCGGCGTAAGAGATGATGTTGAGGTTGTGCAGTCAGGCGACGTGGGCGAGTGGTGCCATGTAGATGTTAAACAGCGTCGGGCTGAGGGATGAGCCCTGGGGTACGCCGCAGATGATCTCGGTGGCTTCGGAGCGGAAGGGGGGGAGGCGGACGCTCTGTGTTCTGCCAGTGAGGAAGGAGGTGGTCCAGTCCAGGGCCTTCTCTTGGATCCCGGCGTCGTCGAGGCGTGTGCGTAGTGTGCGGTGGCAGACCACCGTGTCGAAGGCGGCTGACAGGTCCAGGAGGATGAGGGCCGCGGTCTCTCCGTTGTCTAGTAGGGTCCTGATGTCATCGGTGGCGGCGATGAGGGCAGTTTCGGTGCTGTGGTTGCTGCGGAACCCGGACTGGGACGGGTCCAGGATGCTGTTCTTCTCAAGGTAGCGGGTCAGTTGTTTGTTGACCGTCTTCTCGATGACCTTCGCCGGGAACGGGAGCAGGGAGATGGGCCGGAAGTTCTTGAGGTCCTTGGGGTCCGCCTTGGGCTTTTTGAGTAAGGCGTTGATCTCGGCGTGCTTCCAGCTTTCCGGGAAGGTTGCTGTCTTGAAGGAGATGTTGATGGCTTTCCGGAGATGGGGTGCGATGGCGGTGCTGGCTTTGTTGAAGATGTGGTGCGGGCATGGGTCTGACGGAGATCCGGAGTGGATGGTGTTCATGATCTTGACGGTGTCGTTCGTCATTGGCATCGTGATCACCGGAATGACGTTGCGGTTTCTACTTAGACGCCGCCCCTGCGCGCTGATGTTAGTTCTTTCTTTTTCCGCGCCAGCCAGCTCCGATCCGGAGAGAGCGGTACCTCTAGTCATTTTTGACTGTCATTTTTTGACTTTTTGTCGACATCTTTTTCGAGTTGTTCAACTCTTGGTGCACAGGGATGTCACATCGGCGGACCGGCTTCAAACCTTGTGGCTCTTGTCACAAGTTGATATCGGTTACGGATCCGCACCTTGTGTGCCTGTGGTGCTTGGAGCGCGACCACGACCCGAAGTCGTGCTCTGACTGTCGGGCCATGAATCCGAAGTCTTTGCAGGAGCAGTCCCGAAAGCTTCGGGAGGCCCGGCAGTCGCGGAGCCTGTTGGGTCGGCTCCGAGATTCCCTCCCTTCCCGGGAGCCGGAGCGACCCCTGCCAAACTTAGTAGTTTTTACGAAGCCCTCCACTCCATCTTTGGGCAGTCCAGCTCCGCAGGCGTTCCTTCGGGCCCCGCGGACTCGGCTGGGCGTTCTAGGCCTTCGATGCCAGCGTCTTTGACCCCAGCGCCGCAGGCCCCCAAGGGATCCAGGCCTGGATCCGGATTGGCATCGGTCGACCTTACGACACCTCCGGCGCCGAATCCATTGGCGACAACCTCGCCCCCTCCAACGCCGGTTGTGTCCCCAACCGACGTCGATCCCAGCCTCCCCCTCGACATGGACATGGACATGGACACGGAGCCGGACCGGCGCCGATCAACGCCGGTACCGGCGCCGACCGGTACTTTTGTACCTCTGTTCTACCCTGGTGTTCCCTATCGCCCTGAGTGGCAACCAGAGGAGGGTGAGGAGGACTAGGAGGGGTCTGTGGACCCTCTGGCAGACCAGTTGGAAGAACCGGACTGGAGAGAGGAGTTGGTTGAGGCCAGTGGTCTGGACACTTCTCCAGACCGTGGTATGCTTTCTCCCCCTACCGTGGCTACAGAGGAGGGAGCCTCTTATGCTGTGGTGTTGCATATGGCAGCTGAGGCCTTGAACCTTGAGCTTCCTACGGTGGCGGTCAGGACTAACCTCCTGATCGAGGTGCTTCAACCGTCAGCGACCTCTTCGGAGCCCCTGCTGCTGTTCAATGAGGCCCTCACGGTCATCCTTCTGGGCACTTGGTCCAAGCCCAGCGCAGGGGCTCCTGTGGCTAGGATGATTGCCCTACGCCACCGCCCGGCCCCGGGCGACCCCATTTTCCTCTCCCAACACCCTACCCCTGAGAGCTTGGTGGTCCAAGCCTCAACTTCCAAGGGCGCGTTCTCTACTGCTCCACCTGATAGGGAATCCAAGAAGCTGGATCACCTGGGGAAGAAGATGTTTTCTGCCGCCAGCTTAGGACTGCGTTCGGTGAACACCACATGTCTCTTGGGCCGTTAAACCCACTCTGTGTGGGATACGGTCGCACAGGTGCTGCCACGGTGCCCTGAGGAGGCCCAGGCCCTTCTCTCCCGTGCAGTGGCTGAGGGTAGAGATTCAGCTAAGTTCGCCATAAGATGTGGGCTGGACACCGCCGACTCACTAGGCAGGACGATTTCAATGTCGGTAGCACTGAGACGCTACGCCTGGCTGAGGTCCACTGGCTTCAGGTGATGTCCAATCGACTCTTTTGGACATGCCCTTTGATGACCGTCGCTTGTTTGGCGACAAAGCGGACAACGCGCTTGAGCGCTTTAAGGATTCTAGGGCTACGGCCAGATCCTTGGGCCTCGCTACCGCCTCTTTCGTGGCTTCGGAAGGGGTGCCTCACCACGTTCTACCCAGAGCCACAGGCCTGCGCACGGTACCCAGCCTCTGCACGGCCAGGGATGTGGGATCCAGCGTCGTGGGTCGGGGGGCCAGCATGCGTGCCAGTCCACCGGCGCCCCCTCTGCAGCAGCCTCAAAACCTTCCTAGTACGACTTTTCAGGGCCACCAATTGCCAGTGGTCGGCAGGATTCGCCATCACCTCCCCCACTGGCACAACATCACGTCAGACAGGTGAGTTTTGCAGATAGTCCGAAGGGGGTACTCCCTCCCCTTCGAGACTGCCCCTTCCTCCATGCCACCTGTTTTCCATCGCATGTCGGAGGATCACTTGGCCCTTCTCCATCAGGAAGTTGCGGCTCTCTTGGCCAAGGGAGCCATCGAGCGAGTCCCTGTGCAAGAAGTAGGTTGTGGTTGTTCTTCCCACTACTTCCTGGTGCCCAAGAAGGACAAAGGCCTGTTTCCTATCTTGGATCTCGGGGACGTCAACCGCTTCCTCCGGAAGGAGAAGTTCAAAATGTTGATTGGCTCAGGTCCTGTCTGCCCTTGACCCCGGAGACTGGATGGTTGCGTTGGACTTGCAGGACGCCTATTTTCACATCCCCGTCCTGCCTGCTCATCGGCGTTACCTACGGTTCACGGTAGGCCATGAGCATTTTCAGTTCACCGTGCTCCCCTTTGGCCTTACCAGCGCCCGCCGGGTGTTCACGAAAGTGATGGCGGCGGTCGCAGCTCATCTGCTCAGGTCAGGGGTTCCAGTCTTCCCCTATCTCAATGACTGGCTGTTGAAGGCGAGTTTGCCCCAGGCTGTCGTCTCCCACCTCCAGACTACGGCGGACCTCCTGCATTCACTGGGGTTCACTATCAACGTGCCGAAGTCACACCTGAATCCCTTTCAGAAACTCCTTTTTATCGGGGCGGTTCTGGACACAGCGCAGTTTCAGGCCTATCCTCCCGAGCAGCGAGCCAGGGATTTTCGGGCTATGATTCCGATCTTTCAGCCTCTATCCCGGGTTTCGGTCAGAATGACCCTGAGGCTACAGGGCCTCATGGCCTCCTGCATCCTGCTGGTGGATCATGTCAGGTGGGATATGCGGGATCTGCAGTGGGACCTGAAGTTCCAGTGGGCACAGCATCAGGGGAATCTTTCTGATTGCGTCCAGATCTCGGAGGGCACTGCACACCAATTGCAGTGGTGGCTAACGAACCAGGGTTGGGTCAACGGCAGATCCCTCTCCCTTCCCCAACCAGAGTTCACAGTGGTGACAGATGCCTCACTTCTGGGGTGGGACGGCCACATGGGGGAGGCGGAGATCAGAGGCCGCTGGTATCCGGCGGAGTCCGGGCTCCACATCAACCTTCTGGAGCTCCGGGCGATTCGCCTTGCACTGAAGGCATTCCTTCCTTCTGTCAAAGGAAGAGTAGTGCAGGTGTTCATGAACAACACCACCGCCATGTGGTATTGCAACAAACAGGGCGTGGTGAGGTCGTGGACCCTCTGTCATGAGGCCCTTCGTCTTTGGAAGTGGCTGGAACATAAGGGCATGTCCCTGGTGTTTCAACACCTGGCGGGTTCCCTGAACGCTAGGGCGGACGAACTCAGCCGCCGGTGCATGATGGATCACGAATGACGTCTTCACTCAGATGTGGTGCAAGGTCTCTTTCAGCAATGGGGAGAGCCTTGGTTAGATCTATTCGCCACCGAAGAGAACGTGCAATGTCAGCAGTTCTGCGCGTTGGAATTTCCAAGGCGGCACTCGCTAGGCGACGCTTTTCGTCAAGAGTGGAGTTGCGGTCTTCTATACGCCTTTCCGCCTATACCACTACTGCCCAGAGTGCTGAAGAAGATCAAGCGCGACCGGCCCAAGTAATTCTTGTGGCTCCGGACTGGGCACAAAGAGTCTGGTATCCCGAGCTCCTGAACATGGCCATCGATCCTCCGATCAGACTGCCTCTTCGGGAGGATCTTCTGTCGCAGCAGCAGGGGACGGTCCTTCACCCGAACCTGTCCAGCCTCCACCTCCTTGCGTGGAGATTGAGCGGCGACAGTTGACGTGGTTTGACCTGCCTCCTGAAGTCTGTAACGTTATCTTGGCAGCCAGGCGTCCCTCCACTAAAACAGTATACGCCTGTAGATAGAACAAATTTGTGGCATGGTGTACAGCAAAGGCTGCGGATCCCCTTTCTGCCCCTCTTTCAGAGGTTCCCCTCTTCATTCTTTCTTTGGCCCAGCAGGGCTCTGCTCTGGGCACTCTTAAAGGCTATCTTTCGGCCATTTCGGCCTTTCTTCGCCTTCCTGATCAGCCTTCTCTTTTCAAGTCCCTTATTGTAAATTGCTTCCTTAAGGGCATTACTCACTTGTTTCCTCCTATTCCTTTCATAATGCCCCAGTGGGACTTGAACCTTGTTCTGACTACATTATGTGCGCTCCTTTCGAGCCGCTACATAATTGTCCTCTCAGACTCTTGACTCTCAAAACTGCCTTTCTGGTTGCCATCACCTCTGCTCCTAGGGTGAGTGAGCTTCATGCTCTTTCCTCTAAACCTCCTTTCCTGGCTGTTCACCCAGACAAGGTTGTCCTTCGCAATAGGCCTTCTTTTCTTCCCAAAGTGGTTATCTCTTTCCACATGGGACAGACCATCACTTTGCCCAACTTCTTCCCGCCCCGCTTCCTTCTAAAGAGGAGGAGAGGCTCCACCGTCTGGATCCAAAACGTGCACTTTCGTTTTATCTGGATCGCACAAAGCAATTCCGGGTGGATGATCAGCTCTTTGTTGGCTATGTGGGCGCCAAGAAAGGTCGGGCCATGCAAAAACGAACCATTTCTCGATGGGTCGTTCTTTGCATTAAAATTTGCTATTCCTTGGGGGAAAAAGGAACCTCCAGTAGGGTTGCGTTCCCATTCCACCAGGGCGACGGCAGCACTACTGCTTTGGGACGTGGGTCCCCCTTCATGACATCTGCAGGCAGCCAGGTGGGCATCATTGCACACATTCACTAAACATTACTGCCTGGATAGCCAAGTCCGGAGAGACGGCTTCTTTGGCCGTTCTGTTCTCCAGGACTTTCTGGTGTGAACTTGGTTCGCAGACCCACCTCCGGGGTTGGTATTGCTGGGGTATCTATTCTAAGGTAAGGAATCTATAACTAACAGTCTCTTTCAGATGAACAAGTTACTTACCTTCGGTAACGATATATCTGTAAGAGGCAAATATTAGTTATAGATTCCTTACCGCCCCACCCATCCTGCCCCGTTCTGTGAACTGACTTCTAGAGTAAGGGACTCCCTTTCAGGGCCCTAGTTTTGTGCACCAGTGGTCAGTGTCTTGCATGGCTCTGCGCTTCTGGCGTGGAATGTCGTGTAAAGAACTGACGTCAGCGTGCAGGGGCGTCGTCTGAGTAGATACCGCAACGTCATTCCGGCGATCAAAACGCCAACGACGAACGCGGAGTCTACCGACGCCACCTACCGACGCGCAGGGGTACTGCTGAAGAAAAATATTCCGGATCCAGTCTGACACCTGTGGGTAATTCTAAGGTAAGGAATTTACAACTAATATGTGTCTCTTACAGATATATCGTTACCGAAGGTAAGTAACCATATACTCTTAATGGCATTACTGCACTTACAATGTCTAAGAATTGGTCTCGACAATGTAGGGGTACAGGGCTCATGCACCTGTACCCTCACCACTGGTATAGTGCACCCAGCTAGAGGGGTGGCTCACCTATGCCAGGGCAGTGGGTTGTAGGCATGGCACACAGGGATGTGTGCCATGTCGACTCTTCACTTTGTTCCGCACCAAAACACGCAGCCTGCAATGGCAGTGTGTTTGCGTGTAAAGGTACAGGGCCTCTAAGGGTGGCACAATAAGTTCTTCAGCCCTTAGAGGCATTCCCTGGCCACAGTGCCCTTGGTGCCCATGGTACCTTTTACAAGGGACTGACATGTGGCCAGAGATGTGCCAATTGGGGGTACAAGGTACAGTTTTGGGAAAGAACACAGGCCCTGGGAACCTGTTTGGCAGGAACCCAGGCTACATCAAGTCAAAGTGCATCAGTAGTCTGGCAAAAAGTGGGGGGGGGGGTTACTGCAACAGAAATCCAGCTTCCTACAGTCCCTCATTCCCTATGTGGACAGTTTGTCAGATATTCAGATCCAAATCCAGCCTTCCAGACACCCTCCTGACATTTTTATTGTGACTCCTTTTCCAATCTGAATAAATAACTCATACGGAGACTGAACTGATCCTTTACTGACATTTCATCCTGGTCCGAGAGCCTTCAAATCTCATGTCCCATCTCTGTGTCCATCACCTTTACTAGTGGCTTTAGCTCGAAAGCTCTTCACAGACCTCCAAGCATATGTTCTAGCTATTTTTAAAAAAAATGTTTTATTCCTCATTCGCCTCAGACCTCAATGAGCATACTAGCCACCCGTACCGTTCCACGTTATTGGAGAAGGAAAAGGCGGTGCACGAGAAAAAAAACAGAGAAGTCACCACCGCCTACCGGTACCTCAGTGAACTAGAGCAACACTGACCCAAAGGAAAGGGGCACGGTCACGCTCCCCTATGATCCTGGCGACTGTTAATGTTGGCAATAGAGTGAAAACGAGGAATGCCCAACGCAGTCGGGGGAGATCCAAAGAGGCTTAATCATAGGAACCATGATTTAAAATGAAAGGTATCATCCAGTCTCACCCGACTGGGTCTTAGACCATTTCAATAGTGAATCCCATACTGCTTTCTTCCTCCTACTCTGGGTGCGAGTCAGGTCTAACTTGGATTCTGAGATCACAGAGGACAACCAATACGCATGCATAGGAGGAACACTTTCCACCCATTTTTTACATATCTCCCTCCTAGCCAGAAGTACAGCATAGAAGAGGAAAGACCTGGCCAAGCCTATAACCTCACTAGCTATTCCAAAAATTATCAAGGTCGAATTTATTTGGATTTGTAGGCCAAGAATATCTGAGGCAGTTTTACCTACTTCCCCCCCAGAAGTCCACGATAGCTGGGCATTCCACAAACATATGTAAGTCCTAGGCTCTCTCCAAACCACATTTCTTGCAGCTGACTGGGGGGCCATCCGTCATCTTTGACAATCTTAGTGGGGTTAAATAGGCCCTATGGACCGTGAAAAGATGGTTTCTTCTCAGCCATGCTGGTTTTACCGTGGCAAACAGAGTACAAAAGGAGGTTTGCCATAGATGTTCCCAATGTTCATTTGGAAGGCTATCCCCCCACAGTTCCTCGGCCAATTTGAAATCCCCATCAATTGCGCCCTCGATGCTCCAGTACCAAGTGGAGACCTCCTTTTTCCCTATGGGTCTAGTCACCACCTGTTCCTCTAAGATACTGCCTATGCCAATGGTTGTTTTCAGATTTTGGGCCCAGTTCTGTAACTGAATATATTTAAATTTAAATAGACCCCCTTCCGTAATGTTTAGGAGTGATTGCCAAGATAAGAGGATGCCCTCTTGCGCCAGATCCCCCCACACTCTTAACCCGGCCGCTCTTAGTGATAGTGCTAGTTTGTCCTTCAGGCACTCCGGCGCACCGGGCGAGTCCCACAGGGGGGCCAGACTCGAAAAATAGTTGAGACCCGTCAACAGTTTAATCTCAGCCCATGTTCTTGCCAATCCTTGAAGGACCTTTAACTTGATTTTCTTGAAGAATTTGGGTTCACCATATTTAAACAAGAAGCCCTCCTGAGACAGACTATAGCCCTTTAACATGGCAGAGAACATTGCACCGACCCCCGCACTTTCCGGAGTCTTTAGGAGCATCCTAGAATGGGATAATTGAAAGGCCCAAGCATAATATTGTAGGTCTGGCAATGAAAGCCCTCCCTTCTCCCTCCTGCGTCTCAGTTTCTTCCAGGCGATCCTAGTCCCCCTGTAAGCCCATACGAATGAATTAATGGCCTGCTGAAGCTTTACTATAGGTGATTTATCAAAGTATAGTGGGATGGTATTAAAAAGGAAGGTAATTTTGGGGAGTACCACCATCTTGACCAGGCTTACCCTACCAAAAATAGAAAGAGGGATGTGAACCCAGGACTTCATAAGCTTTTGACACTCCCTAGCTACATTAGAAAGATTCGTCTCTGGGATCTTCTTGTTGTCCTGAACTATTCTAACCCCCAGGTACCTCATATCGCGCTTGGTCTGATGCTGGCTCCCCTCCAAATTCCATGCCATGACCTCAGTGTTCTCTGCATTGATCTCATACCCAGAAATCAGACCAAAATCCTGCGCAAGCTCTATAACTGCCGGAATGGCTGCAGATAGGTCAGAAGAGAGAACTAAGATGTCATCGGCGTAAAGGGCCACCTTCTTCTCCCACCCCTCATGCTTGAATGGCCGAATGTTCCGATCCTCCCTTAGCCGCTGGGCAAATGGCTCAATATATAGGTCGAACAGCAGGGGAGAAAGAGGACACCCCTGCCTCGTGCCTCTCGTGATTTTAAAAGAGCCGGTTAAGTTTCCATTTACCAACAATTTAGCTGACGGATCTTGATAAATCAGCTGGACGGCTCTGCGGAACTTCCTACCCAAATTAAATTTCTCCAAGACCGCCGACAGATACACCCAGTTGACTCTGTTAAAGGCCTTGGTGGCGTCAAGGGTCATAGCTGCGAGGGGAAGCGAGTAGGTTGTGGCCAGATCTATGGCACCTATGAAATCATATGTAAGATCGCATAGGTTCCTACCCTTTACAAAGCCTTTTTGATCAGGGTGTAGTATGTCTCCTGCTACCGACCCCAACCTGCTTGCTAGGATCCCAGCAAAGATTTTATAATCTGCGTTCAACAGCGAGATGGGTCTGTATGACCCACAACTCGCTGGATTCTTCCCCGCTTTCAAAATCAAGGTAATGGAAGCCTCTCCCCATGAACCTGGCAGCTCTGTTCCAGCACTCAGAATCTCATTAAAGAGCTGTGTCAAGATGGGAACCCCCACTTCCCCCAGAGTTTTATAGAGCTCTATAGGGAGCCCATCGGGGCCAGCAGCTTTCCCCCCCCCTTGCAGGCTGATATGACCTTTTTAACTTCCTCTTGTGTGATATCCTGCTCAAGATCTTCCTGCTGTTCTAGATTCAGGGGGCTAAGCGTGCTTCCATTCAGCCATTCCAAAGCCACAGAGCTATCTACCACCCTGTCTTCTCGGTATAAATGTTGAAAGAAATCAAAGAAGGCTCCCCCTATCTCCTCATCAGTAGACCGGACCTTGACCCCCATCTTCATGATTAAGTTGATTGATAAAGTTACGTGTCCTATCCGCTTTAACCTTCCAGGCCAAAAGCTTACCCGCGCCCTCGCCATATTCAAAGTGGGCAAGCTTACTGGCCTCCCACCTACGTATGACCCTAGCCTGAAGGATGGCATCTAACTGCTCTTTTAGTACTTTCAACCTTTCGAGGTTCCCCTGCCGTTTCTCAGAGTCCACCTCAAGATTTAAGCTCAACTCCACTTCCTTCATCTCTGCCTCCTTATGTGCCACCTCTTCTCTATATAGTTTATTTCGAAAACAGACCCTGCTCTTAATCTCGCCCCTTAGAAAAGCTTTCAATGAATCCCAAACAACAGGGGTCGCAGCTGATCCTATGTTGTAACCCAAAAAACTCGCAGTCTCTTGAGATAAATGCTGCATCTCAGAGCTGTCAAGGAGCAGGGTGCGATCGAAAGTCCAGGCCCTGATGTTCTGCCTGCCTCCCAGATCCAGGTCCATCCAGACCCCAGAATGGTCAGAGAGGTGGGGAGTCAGATAGCTCACGTCCTTAACTTTCCCCCTCAAACTATGGCTGACCAGGATATAATCAATCCTAGATTTGTGGCCATATTTGCTGTTATAATACGAGACACCTAGCTGAAGGCCAGATCTATCCCTCCATATATCACAAAGTCCTGTCTGCACCATCATAGCATGTAGATATGTCTGAGATTTGGAAGTAGTTCTAGCTCTACTATTTGCAGACTTATCCAACTCAGGATTAAGAACAATATTGAAGTCCCCGGCCATGATTACTGGATCCGGGTAGTCCAATAAGTTTGAAAAAATAGTTTTAAGGGGAGAGGGATTGTCTTGGTTAGGACCATAGTAGCCTACCAGAGTAAAAATAGAGCCTGAGATATCCACCTTCAGGATAACCCACCTGCCACAAGGGTCAACCAAAGAGTCTAAAATACAGGCTCTTGCTTGTTTTTTAATTAATATAGCGACCCCCCTGATATTAGCGCTCTGATTGGAACAAACAAAGTGGTCCAACCATTTTAATTTTTTTAATATCATGGTCAGCTCTTCCTTCAATAGATGCGTTTCCTGGAGGATAATAACCTGCGCAGGAGAATCTCTTATATATTGTAGAATCTTTACCCTCCTAGATTTGACACACAGGCCATTCACATTCCAGGACAATAGTTGCAACATTCTCATGGAGGTTTGGTGTCGAAGACTCCGTGCCATTTATTAAGCAAAGGATGCCAGCACCAGAGCAAATAGCGCAAGATAAACATCTCTAGGGTAGTCAGAAACGTACAAAAACAGTCTAAAGCGAATGAGGAATTTTTTTTGTATTTTATCCCAATGCTCCCCACCCAGTGCTCCACCCCGCCTACAGACCCCCCTCCCCCCCCAATTTTCCTGGACAGATGAATATCCAGACTTCTGCGCCCCGGGGCGACTCACCATGTCCCTTTATATAAAAAGAAAAAGAGAAGAGAAAGAAAAAAAAGAGGAAAAAGCTGAAAGATATCCCTTAACAGCCACTAAATAATTATAATTACATAATCAATATTGTAAGTGTTCGTAGTTATGTTTTTTAAGAATAAAGCCAGATTGAAGCTTAAAATCCTGCACCCAAAGACCTCCCATTGTATAGGCCACCCCAGGAGCAGGATAAGCTAACTGACTATGCCTCGCCTTCATTTAAGCTTTCCAGTAGCTCCTCCGCCTCCTGACTCGATCTGACGTGCATTTTATTCTTATGCATTATTTTCAGGGTTGCCGGGAATTTAAGTTGGGCCACTGCACCAATTTTTTTTTAAATCATCCAACTTTCTACCCAGTTCCCATTGCCTGTCAAGTGTGGCTCGGGCAAGTTCAGAGCGTACTTCAAAAGAGAAATCGCTGGCCTTCAATGATTTAGCCTTCAGGGCCATATAAAGGATTTTTTCCTTGAGGGAATAGGTGTGAAAGTTCAGAAGGATTTTTCTGGGCTTTGTTCTATTCGGATTTCTTCTGAAGGGATCTCTATGCGCCCTTTGTTTATCCTCCCTCAGAGCTTCCTCTGTTTCCTCTAGCTGTAATGCCTCTTTTAGTAGTGCGACGATATAGGATTTAAGGTCGTCCCCTTCCTTCCCCTCAGGAATATTCAATATTCGGAGATTACTTCTTTGAGAATTATTTTCCAGAGTCTCAAGTTTGTCTCGGAGAGCCTCATCCTCCCTTTTGAGAGCTAGTATTTCCGCTTTTGCTATACCTAGATCATCTTTTAATTCTCCAACAGTGCTCTCCAAAGTGTCAGTCCTTAAGTTAAGGAGGTCGATCTTCTTTTCCAGAGACTCACAAAAGTTTCTAATATCGCCTTGATTGGCCTCAGACACTGCAAATCCTTTCTTAATGTCCTGTGAGAGAGTGGAGAAGAGGGCTTCAAGAGATGCTATCGAGGACCCCGTTGTGGCCCCATCGGCCTCCGGGGGGGAACTCCCACCCCCGGCCTGAGCCGTTAAGACCCTCTGACCATCGTTATTGGTTCTAATTACCGGGAGCCCAGCTTCGCCAGCCCCTACTTCCTCATGGCTTTGTGTGAAAATATTAGGTGACAGGGACCCCCCTGAAGCCTCCATTCCCTCTTGACCAAGACCTGCAGGAGACAAAACAGCAGACCCCCTTCTAAGTGCTTCTCCCTGTTTGACCACATCCAACACTGTGGGTTGAATTTTAAAGTATGATCTTAGCGATGGGGTGATCCTGACCTTATGGTCCAAAGGGTTAGTTCTTACTTTCCCAACTTTAACACTCCTACTTTTTACCTCACACTGTTGGAAGGCCGAGCAGTCTGTACCAGTGCCTACACCCTGACAGCCTGCCTCCAGGGGAGGAGGAGAACTCTTCCTGCCACCCCCAGCAGCAAACCTCTCTTTCCTGGCTGCCTGTTTCCTCCCTCTTGTGGCAGACCTGAGAGAACCCAATTGAGCCCCCCTCTGCCCCCTGGCTCCCTTCGCTCCCTTAATTGGGAGGCCAGTGTCTAATTTCACCTGTTCTGGTGAACTTGCCTGTACCCAGGTGGAAGAGGAAGTCCTTGGGCCAGCGCCAATGCTGGGTGCCTGTGCCTCCGTCTCCTCGATGATACTGATCTTCCCAGCAAGCGATGCAGCGCGGCAGGTGCTGTCACTGCCCACATGGAGCCGGAAGAGACCGTGGGCTGCTGCTCTGCGGCCCCTCCTGAGTCCAGGGCAGCCGCCTCCCACCGAGTGGAAACGGTGGAGGCGGCAGACGAACACGTTGCAGCAGACGCCGATGCCCCAAAACACATCCCCCAGCACTAGAAGGTGAAGGCGGCCGGCAAAAAGAAGAAGAAACCGTGCTTTCAAAGCACAACGGTCAAAAAGGTAAGGCGGGATTTCTGCTTCGCCCTCAATTCATGCTGCGGGACAGGAGCGCCTCGGAGGAGCAGCGGCAGCTCACACAGCGGCCGCCATGTTCTCCTCCTTCCGTCTGTTCAAGCTAATTTTGATCATCTGCTTGCATTCGATCCTAATTTATCATGGCTAAAAAATATCCTCCTTTGCTACAAGCTCATAGGTCTGTACCCATCCAATTGATGCCCTTATAGATAATTCCCTTTGTCTTGTCACACATTGCATAAGGTAATCCTCTTGAGTGCATCTCCTGAGTCCTCTCCTTCACTCAGTCTGGCTTTTATACCTCTCACGATTGAGACGACTTTAGCTAGCATGCCTAGTAGGTCTTCATGATCTTAAAGTGTTCAATTTTTTAATTTAATTTCTACATCAGGGCAGAAGATCCATCCAACGAACATAATACTGAATTCACTCATCGGCTTCACTCTAAACAGACTTGACAATCCTGTTATCCTCTGCCTACCCAAATTCACCTCCTAAAGTCTCAGATCCCCTTTTTCAAAATCCCACTAAAAAATTGTTCTATCCTAACTTGAATCCAGTGTTAATACAGTGCTCAGTAACCTGGCTCCCTTGGGAATTTCACAGTGAAACAAAACTGCAATCTAGAAAACACCTGAATGGCCATAGTTTTACATTTATTCATAATTTACTAAATGATTAGTGTTGTTCTACTTAATGGAAAAGGAAATATCAAAAATTGTGCATTTTTAAAAAATTCTCAGTTTTCTTACTGAGTAACATTGTATGAAACATACATTAAACATGAGAATAATTAAAATGTTATAAAGAAACATTACTTAATGAGCTTTTCCAAGAAGATCAAGCAATATGTAGATTCTTTTTAAAATTAAATTAATACAGGTTAACACAACCACTGATTTATCCAAATCAATCTCCTTGCTAATAATCTATATTTTTAACCTGCATTGATCAGTTATAGTTATCTTCAAAAGCAATGATTCACACGATGGATCAATTTACTCTTGTATCTTGCTTCAATATCTTTTCTTTCTTGCTTTGTTGTAATTCCAAAATCTGATCTGATCCAAGTGCTTTTATTTGCATGCAATGGTAAGGATTATTTGTTCTGCCCACTTTGGTTTACTTGGTACTGATCATAGTCCCAGAAAGTTTGTCACAGCCCATCACTTGGAGGCAGGGCTCTTCCTGCTTCTCATTAGACAACACATAATAAAATTAAATGTAATTATTTCCATTTCCTCACAAAAGATAAAACAGAGAAAACGGGAAGAAATATTGATTCTCACTATAACTCAAAACAAGCTTGAAACACTTTGTTGAGAGTTGATTGCTGTAAGTTTCACACTGTGAAGTTGTTTTGTAGATGTAAATAAGGTAATATAACTATCCATTTTAAGCAATCTGTTTTACCTCCTGATGGCATGTGCTACGCTTGTGAATGGTTATGATTCTGCGCTGTGGTATTTGATCATAAAGTTATATTGCAGGCATGTATTAGTGCACATTACAATTGACATTTTTCTTCCTTGTTTTGGCAGGCGTCATCCTTGTACAGTCTCTGAAGTTTTTAATTTTTGCTGGGTGCTGTTTGTTCATGCAAAAGGTAAGCTCAAATGGGTTATAAAAGGATGTCACAACACAATGTAAATAAAACTTTTGATTGTTTCAGTTGGTGATATTTAAAAAGAAGACTATCATTCAATTGCAATGCAGTGTAGTTTAATGACATAATCATAAACATTGTACAGTTTGTACTGTTAATGCAAACGTTAAGCTTGTAATGGTTGAAGAAAGGATGTTTTACATCACTTTTGAAATAAAGCTTTTAAATGTTTTAGGTGGTGTCAGGAAACAGGCTTTTTGCAGGTTCCCCCCTCTGATTTGGAATACTGTGTGCTGGTTTTTTTTACTTGAAAATGCACTGAGGGCTGCTGTCCAAACCTCTGTGCCAGTGTACTGACTCATTACAAAAGATATTTTGAATTGGATGTCCCCAATTGGCAAGCACTGACTTACAAGATAGGCACTAGTATGTGGTACCCAAGGTATCATGGGCATGTAGGGCAGAGTGTCCACCCAGCGCTGCAGCACTGTGTGTGCCAAAGGACAGAATGGCTCCCAACCTACCACTGCAGACTGAAAGGGAAGTGCTTACACTGCTAGTTCGACTTTGCCATTTAAACGAATGGCAAGACCACCACTTCGCTTAATTTTATATTTAAGTCTCCCCTAAGGAAGACCTATAGAGCCCTGTGGCAGGGAGCTGTATATTGCTAAGCAAGACGAATAGGTTTATATATGTCTTAGCAGCAAAACCCTTAAAGTTGTTGTTTTGCTGAGGAACCATTAGTAGCCCTATTGGCTAACACAGGGTTACCGGCTGGCATCCCGGCCTGGCTAACTTCTGAATGGGACAACCTTACTGGGTACTGTATGGTATCATCTTAATTGTGGCATTAAATCTGACTTGATGCCCAAGTCGAAATTAATGTCACTTTTAAAGTTAGCTTTTAGAAAGTTGCCAGTCTGTGCCCCAACTGGTCCAGTGGCCTCACACAGGTTTTGGCACACAGACAGCTTCCTGCCCTCCTGGTGAGACGTGTGAATGACTCCCAGGCTTAGGAACAAAGTCCACTGTTGCAGGGCGAGGTGTTACCTCATCTCTCTTAGGGAGCCACTCTGGGTATTAGCTCAAAAGGCAAGCTTTAAAGGAGAAGCTGCATTTGAAGTGCAAATACAAATAACACTCCTCAACAGGTTGCCTTTTGGTTCATGTAGACAAGTTGGAGACAGAGAGGGAAAACCCGTTCCCAAAGAGGTTTTCCTGTGGGCCTGGAGCCCTTAGGTAGCCACACATCTGGAGTGGGCTGCCAAGCTCCTCACAGTCAAGAGAAGGTTACGACATCTTGAGAGTGGGAAGAATATTGCACTCTGGGATTGCAAAATACCACACATCATTGGAACCTTGTCATCAAAGCGGAGGGGACCTACTAGCCCTGTGGCTCGTGATTGCATTGTCCCTTCGGGCACTGTCCCATGATAAAATGGGCACCCCTGGCACCCTGGAACTTAGTACACGTTGGATTTGTAGAAAGGACGGAAGAGGGACTGCCCTGCTAGCCCTGAAACTGCGCAAAGAGATGCTGCACCGTCGGAAGGACTGCACCTGCTGCACTTTGGACTAGTGAAGTTTGGACTGTGGCTCCTGGCTCGAAGGAAAAGTTGATTCCCAGCCCCAGATCGAAGCAGTGACTCCAAGGGCCTGTTGTCTAGTCCCTTGGAACAGCACCAGGGACATTAAAGCTGAAGAATCCCAAACTGGCAAAGCAGTAGCCACTTCTGAGAAATCGACTCTGACAGCCGCCTAGAGACCCAAGAGACTAATCCACGATAGGCAAAGTTGCACACGAGTCTACTGGACCAGGGAGTGCTGTCTGATTTTGGATTGGTGCCCCCAGAGGGACACTAGCCTCCACCAAGTGTATTCGCTGTGACTGCTGTGATGCGAGATCGGAGCCCAGCCGCAGCTGGCCTTCCACTGTTGCAAAGAGGATTTAGTGGGACCTAGGGTTTAGTGGCCAAAGTTGCCCCACCTCACTCGTGGACAGAGGAATCACCCGCAACTCACCCCCGTCGACCGCACAGCACCAGGAGCATCCTTTCATCCTGCATCCCCAACATCAGAACCACTTCATTGTATCTATGGCGGTCATTTCCTAAAAGCTGGAACTGGACTAAAAAAGGCTCTGGTGGCCAGGTAACTGTCCATAGTAAACTTACTGGCTTCCTAGACCACTGCCCTGTCAAATTTGGTCGTCCAAGTGGAGTCGGAGTTGCTAAACAAACTCTTCCAAACTTTTTTAAAGTTTGCTAACTTTTTGTTGACCAATGCTTGTTTGCGGTTGAACTAAAAGTAATTTAATGCTTTAAAAATACATATCTCCGGTACCCTCGGGCAGATTTTGATGATTAAGGACTCTCAAAATTTATAAAAATACACTCTAATTTTATAAAGTGTTGTCCTGTCTGTAGGAAAGTGCCCCTTTTTGGCTGGTTACTGTGAGTGGCTGGCTTAGTATATAGTGCTCACTTATGTAAGTGTCAAGGAAAACCACAGAAGAAGACCTGTAAACCCAGTTGAGACCTGGGTAGATCAGTTATAACAGTCAACAATGTCTCAACAGGTCACACTTTAAATAGACAGATTTATAAAGTAAAACATGTAAATTACAGAAGCACAGAAAAAAGGGAGACAAAAAAAAAATTCAAATACATACAGCAGTCTGTATTTATAAGATTAATATACATCAATAGTTATATCAGCACTATTTCAATGTATGTGAGTGTAACCCAAATAAGTGTGTGCACATACGTTCTCGTGCATGTGACACGTGAGAGACTATGAAGAAACAGTGAAATAAACGGCGCATAAGAAATCGAACAAAGGGTGGTTACAAAACAGTATATTTTACAGTGTGAAAAAATTAATTCAATGTTTTTATGCAATCACCAGAGCGCCAAGAGATGCGCTGAATGGTCGACGGCATTTCGACCTGTGAGTACTTCAGGTCGTCATCAGGACCGGGTTACTGATCATTTGAGGAGTGCTGTATAAGGGAATAAGAAGGGATAGGACAAGGAAGGGAAATAGGGGTGAGGCCATAGGAAATGGTCAAATAAATGATGTATAAATACCTGTGATCAAAGGTTAATCCACAAGGTATGTAAGGGTTCCTAAGTTCATGAAAGAAATATATGGGAGTCAAGGCGTGCCACCATGTCCATCGGAGGAGTAAAGGAATCTGTAAGGGAAGGAGATATGTCATGAGGAAAGGAGACCAAATGTTAAAGAACCGCGGGTGGCCACGGCACAGTCGATACACATGGTGTATCAATTGGTTGGACAATTTGATAAACCAGGCATGGTCATGGGGTATTTAGGCCTCCAAAAAACTGAGTAGCTTACCGCATCAATCTTGGAAGAACAGCCGCGTCGTGGGGGGCGCGCACAGGAGAAGGTCCAACAAGGTTGTTAGTGGGCCAACGAGCAAATCCAGCAACAGGAAACCTCCAACCAATGGAAGTCTGAATCACAACGGTGAACTACCCAGGTGGGGTGAAGGTAAGATGTTAATTGGTGCTCTGGAATTGAGATCGGTGGAATGGGGTAAAAGTATAGCACTCATACCTGAAGTCAGCGAAGAGTGTCGTTTTCGGGGAAGTCGGTCTGAAGTACCGTGCCCGAGTTGGAATCCGAGTCTAATCGGGGGAAGCCAGCGTGAATCTGGGAAACGGACTAAATGAATGCGTGCGATTCACGTCGTACTGTGAATCAATGAGGAGTACGAGCTGGGAAGGCTGGGGATAGACCAGTTGTGATCACATGGTCAACCGACTGAACAAACACTAGAGCAAGGATGTTTGAAACTGCCAGCGTAGATCAACTGTGCCCCGGGGGGACAGGTGAAGAGTGAAGTCCGGTGATAGAGAAAAGCAAAGTAATAGGGAAACCTATCGACAGATACATTAGTATCTAAAACAGGCACATCCCGAAAGTAATCATAAAATCATGTACTGTATGTATAGGCTTTTCAAGGAGCACATATATCGTATGTCATAGAACAAGGCATATACAGATTTATACATCGTGTGAGACATTGGATTCACACGTGCTCGGAATTCACAAACTAAACATTGTTGCAACAAACAAATTAAACAATTATAAAGCTGGGATTTTTAAAAAGCTAACAATTGGAAGAACAGTGGAGTATACAGTTAGCATCTATAATTACATTCTATACAGATGTATACTCACTAGTGGTTCATAAGGGGGCCTAAGTGGTGTCCGTGGGTATAGGTATATATATATATATATATATATATATATATATATATATATATATATATATATATATATATATATAATGCAATATAATCTATGTGCATGTGATGGAATGGGAGTAGAGGCTGAGATATATCGTAAGATATGGGGCTGTTTAGGTATATATGGTATTATTTTATTCATCTAGAGTGTTGAGCCCCTAGTGCACTGTGCCACAGCGTGCAATCCATCTGCATTCGCATCTATTTAGTAGTTGTTGTAGATTACCTCTACGTAAGGGCAGGGTAGGTTGGTCAATGACTTGCCAGAACATGTCATTATCAGAGTGGTTTTTTCAAGATAGTGTGTAACCAGTGGAGCATTCTCAACTTTACATCTGATGCGGCTCTTATGTTGTATAATCCGCTGTTTCACCATTTGTGTTGTTTGGCCAATGTATATTAGGTCACACGGACAACATATGGCATATATTAAATTTGCAGTCCGGCAATGGGAAAAGTTTTTGAGTTTGTACGTGTGGTCCCTGACCTTGAACTCTTTGGTATTGGATGTGAGGGAGCAGACAACACAGTTTTGGCATCTAAAGTGGCCGTGTACAGGGGGAAGACCCCATGAGGAGGTTATAGAGGCAGTGCTTTCGGTTTTTTCGGGCCATGTCACTGCGTTTACAAGATGGTCAGCAAAATTAGGACTCCTTTTGTATGAGAACAGGGGCGGTTCTTGAAAAATGGCGTTTGTACGTAAGATAGTTCAGTTCTTTTTTATGATTTTATTGATCTTGTTACTTGAAGGACAAAAGGTAAAGACAATGGGAATGTGTGTGTTGACCCGTTTCTTGCTGAGTGATAGAAGCACATCCCTGTGGCAATAACAGGTGCGTTTGCAAGCGCGAGAAATCAGGCGCTGTGGGTAGCCTTGATTGGTCAGTTTTTCAGATAGAATTGCCGCTTCGCGGAAATAATCTTTCTTCCCTTTGCAGTTTCTCCAAATCCGGAGAAACTGTCCATATGGTAGGCCATCCCGAAGGCCACAGGGGTGATAGCTAGAATATAGCAAAAGTGTGTTGCGTTCAGTGGGCTTCCGAAATAGGGTAGTGCCAATAGAACCATCTTCAGTATGGAGAGTCCATGTCTAGAAATGGTAGGTTCGAGGCATATGAGCTGCAGAATTCACACTATGTGCATAGATCGCCATCTGGTGTTGGGCTCGGATGCTTGCACCTTGTTGTTGTCTTGGAAGAAGTCTCTGTAGTCATGAGATAGGTGACTCCTCCCTTGGACGATAGTGCGCATCGGCATCGACTCCATCCTCAGATTGTTTTTTTCTGCCATCGGGTTCGGATGTAACTTCTGCGCTCCGGTTCCGTACTCTACTTTCGACACGCAAAACATCAAAAAAACTCGACGGTATTGTCTTCGTTCGCGTGCTCTAAGACGCGCTCCTCGATTCCGGTCGTCGACGCGGGCCGCTGGGCCTATCGACGCCTTTTGGGCCTACGGCTAATGGAAAGGACTCCATTTAAAAAATGCCCCCAGTGTGGAGCTAAACTTCCACACCTCGACCAACACAATGTCTGTAACCTCTGCCTCTCGCCCGAGGACAACGAGAATAATTGCCAGGCCTGCGCCTCCTTTCGATCAAAAAAGACTATCCGTGATCGCCGGGCCCGACGACACATTATGGCGCAACGAGCCGCTCCGGTGCCGGAGGACATCTTCAACGAAGGCCCCGATGTCCCGGAGGATGATTCGGAGGACCTGCAAATCGTTTCCGAGGCAGACGACTCAGACGACCACATCACTCCAGGTCAACAAGGGAGTACAACTGCCCCTACCCCACCTCAAAAAAAGAAGGCTCCGGTCAAGACTTCGCCTGCTGGCCCCAGTTGCGACCGAAACAAAACTTCAGAAGCCCGGCTCCGAAGACAAAGGATAAGCCTTCCGGCGGCTCGGAACCGAGCAAGCCCCATAACACTGCCCCGCAGACGCCGTCGGCACCGAAGCAGGGAGCTCGTCCTGCTCTCGCAATCCCCCAAAAGCCATCGGCACCGAGCACCTCAGCGCCGAAAGAAAAGGCCTCGGATCCGAAACCAAAATCTTTGGAACCGAAAAAGATTTCCGACTCCACCTCGAAGCCGAAGGATACAAAAACCCCTTCCAAGGCTCCAGAGCAGAATTCTAAACCTCGCTCGGACCGGAAAAAATCGGCGCCGAAGGCGACTACCGAATAGGAAGAACTTTTTCGACCGGATCCCATCGATCCGCAACAAAAAACTCTCTAAGTGGACCCTAAAACAGGACATATCATCAATGTTCCACACAACAAGAGAAAATTCAACACCCCACACATCCCTGAGGTGCCTATAAAGAAGAGAGACTGTGCCACTTCACCTTTACGACCCTCTTCTCCTGTTCTTCCTACTGAACCTTTCTTTTCTCCAAATTCTCCCATACTTCCAACATACTCACCACCACCACAAGATGATGATGATTTATGGGGGGGTGGGAGGAGATAATGATCCTTTTATTGACCCTGATGACGACACACACACACCACAGGACAATTGGGATGACTATGATGACCCAGTAGATCCTCCAGACCTTCCTGATCCTCATGCATACCCCACAAAGCCATCTCACCCAGATGACAATATTGGTTTTGGTCAGCTTATAGACAGAGCGGCCAAGTACCATGGCGTTCAAATGCATTCGGACCCCATAGAGGAGGACTTCCTGATGGACACCTTTGCACAGTCACAAAGGACTGTACAGACTTTACCAATGTTCAAAGGCGCCATTAAACACGCACCAGACTTATTCAAAGACCCTGTAAGAGCTAGAATTCTCAATCCGAGAATTGACAAAAAATATAAACCCGCTCCCAATGATCCCACCTACATCAAGGGTCAACTCCCTTTAGATTCTCTAGTGGTGGCCAACGCTAGAAAACGCGCCAACTCTCAAACCTCCGGTGATGCTCCACCTCCGGACAAAGAGTCCAAATTATTAGACGCTTCCGGCAAACGAGTTGCTGCCCAAGCAGCTAATAACTGGAGGATAGCCAATGTGCAGGCATTACTTGCCAGGTATGATGGGGCCCATTATGACAACCCTATTGCAACATCTGCCTGATCAATATAAGACCAAGGCCAATGATTTAATTCAGGAGGGCAAATTAATAACCAATGCATCAATCAAGTGTGCCCTCGAGGCAGCAGACACCGCATCTAGGTCCATTAATACTAGTGTGTTACTAAGAAGGCATGCCTGGTTGCGCATTTCTGGCTTTAAACAGGAGGTACAAACAACTATCCTCAATCAGCCATTCAATCAAGAACAACTTTTTGGCTCAGCTGTGGATACAGCTCTAGAAAAAATGAAAAAGGACACGGAGACTGCTAAGTACATTGGTGCATTACAGTCCCCACCCACACGAGGTTCCTTTCGACGCTCTTTCTATAGAGGAGCATCCAAAAACATCAGTGCAGACACTGCTTCTTCCTCCTACAAGAACCCCTCACAAACTTCCCCCAACAAGGGATATTTTAGAGGTGGATACAGGGGGAATAACAACAAAGGAAGAGGCCGAGGTAACAACAACACTCGCGCCTCTCCCACTAATAAGCAGTGACTTCCCTCCACTCCCTCCAGACCATTCCACTCCGGTCGGAGGGAGACTCTCACAGTTCCTACCTGTCTGGAATTCCATCACTACAGACAAGTGGGTGAGTCAAATTATCCAGTATGGTTACTGCCTGGAACTTACAGCAACCCCACCCCACATACCACCCAAACAGCGTCCAATGTCTACGGAACATCTCACACTCCTCAAACAGGAAGTTCTTTCGCTGCTTCAAAAACATGCAATAGAACCAGTTCCCATACAACATCAAGGGACAGGAGTGTATTCTCTCTACTTCCTAATCCCCAAAAAGGACGGTACCCTAAGGCCAATCCTGGACCTCAGACCTCTCAATCTCTACATACAGTCAGATCATTTTCACATGATCACTCTTCAACAGGTCCTTCCACTGCTCCAACAAGGCGACTTCCTTGCCACATTAGATCTCAAGGACGCCTACTTCCATATTCCCATACACCCTGCTCACAGAAAATACCTAAGGTTCACAGTGGACGGCCAACACTATCAGTTCAAAGTCCTTCCATTCGGAGTGACTACAGCACCCAGGGTGTTCACAAAATGCCTTGCAGTAGTAGCAGCGCACTTGCGAAGACAACAAATCCATGTATTTCCATACCTCGACGACTGGCTCATAAAAGCCAAGTCACACAACCAATGTGTTCACCACACTTTCCAAACCATTCAGCTTCTACACAACTTGGGGTTCACAGTAAACTACACCAAGTCACACCTTTATCCCTCCTACGTACATCAGTATCTAGGAGCCACAATAGACACTTCCAAAGCTCTAGCATACCCCAATCCAGCAAGGATAGTCAGTATGCAAACCCTCATCTCCAAGTTTCAGCCCCAACATGCTCTCCCAGCACGCGTGTTTATGCAGCTAATAGGAATGATGGCCTCTTGCATTTATCATTGTACCTCACGCAAGACTTCAAATGCGCCCCTTACAGGAATGCTTAGCACGTCAGTGGAACCAGGCTCAAGGTCAACTTACAGATCTGGTGTTGGTGGACAGCCGCACACATCGCTCTCTGCAGTGGTGGAACATACAAAACCTTTCCACAGGGCGGCCGTTCCTAGAGCCAGTTCCACAGATAGTGCTAACAGCAGACGCATCACTCACCGGCTGGGGAGCCCATCTCCTAAGCCACACAATTCAGGGCAGGTGGTCCACTCAACAGAAACTGTTCCACATCAATTACCTAGAATTACTGGCAGTATTTCTAGCGTTAAAGTAGTTTCAAACACATCTCCTCAACAAAGCTGTCCTAGTCCGCACAGACAACATAACCGCAATGTATTACATACAGAAACAAGGAGGAACACATTCTTTGCAGCTGTCTCATCTAGTGCAAAGTATATGGAAATGGGCCATTCCACAAAAAATATATCTTCTAGCAGAACATCTTCCAGGGGTGAACAATCAGATAGCGGATCTGTTAAGTCGTCAAACTCAACAGATACACGAATGGGAACTTCATCCACAAGTTCTTCAACCGTTCTTCCACATGTGGGGCCAAACAGACATAGATCTATTTGCCACCCATGCAAACGCAAAATGCCCAACCTTCGCCGCCAGGTTCCCACACCCGTTGTCCAAGGGCAATGCGATATGGATGAACTGGTCAGGCAGATTTGCGTACGCTTTTCCGCCACTCCCACTCATTCCACTAGTAGTACGCAAGCTCAAACAACAGTCTCTCAAAATGATCCTAGTTGCTCCCACATGGGCACAGCAACCATGGTTCACAACCCTCCTGGAACTGTCGTTCCACACCAAAAACTACCTCTCTCCCCAACCCTGCTAACGCAGAACCATGGAGAGATAAGGCACCCAGATCCAGCACAACTGAATCTAGCAATCTGGCTCCTGAAATCCTAGAGTTCGGTTATCTTAACCTCCCACCCGACTGTATGAACATTATTAAAGAAGCCAGACGCCCCACTACTAGAGCTTGCTATGCAGCTAAATGGAAAAGATTAGTCATTTACTGAAACAATAACAAAATTCACCCGTTAGATGCTTCAATTCAGAACATTATCTGCTATTTGCTACATCTACAAAGATGCAATTTGGCATACTCATCAATAAGATTACATTTAGCTGCCCTAGCCGCCTACCTACAAAACAGACATTTGTCATTGTTTAGAGTACCCACTATCAAAGCCTTTATGGAAGGCCTCAAAAGAATAATTCCACCTAGACTGCCACCCTCTCCAGTGTGGAACCTAAACATTGTTCTTACTAGGCTCATGGGTCCCCCATTTGAGCCTTTACACAAATGCGAAATACAATTCCTAACATGGAAAGTAGCCTTCCTTGTTGCAATCACCTCTCTCAGAAGAGTAAGTGAGATCCAGGCTTTAACCATACAAGAACCATTCTTACAAATACATCATAACAAGGTGGTTCTTAGGACAAATCCAAAATTCCTTCCCAAAGTAATCTCTGCTTTCCACCTTAATCAGTAGTTACCAGTATTTTTCCAGAACCCTGATTGTGTAGCAGAAAGAGCTCTTCACACCCTTGACCTCAAAAGAGCTCTACTTTACTATATAGACAGGACTAAAGCCTTTAGGAAAACAAAGCAACTATTCGTAGCCTTTTGTCCACCTCATAAAGGCAATCCTATTTCCAAAGCTGGAATTGCCAGATGGATAGTAAAATGTATTCAAATATGCTACCAAAAAGCAAAACGTACGTTAACAATTCCCCCTAGAGCGCATTCAACACGCAAACTAGGGGCTTCCATGGCATTCTTAGGGAACATTCCCCTAGAAGACATTTGTAAGGCAGCAACATGGTCTACTACACACACCTTCACCAAACACTATTGTGTAGATGTGCAGGCAAAGCAACAATCTTCTGTAGGCCAAGCTGTTCTTAAAACACTTTTTCAAACTACTACAACAGATGCAGGCGACCACCGCTAGGGAGACACTGCTGTACAGTCTATGCACATAGTGTGAATTCTGCAGCTCATATGCCTCGAACGGAAAATGCTACTTACCAGTATGCATCTGTTCTTGGCATGTAGAGCTGCAGAGATTCACACGCCCACCCACCTCCCCGGAACCTGTATCTGTTCCTGTGTTATCTTACTTGGATACATTCTCTTGGACATCTTTCTATTTACTTACGAACTCCATCATTTCCCTTCATGGCGAAAAACAATCTGAGGATGGAGTCGATGCCCATGCGCACTATCGTCCAAGGGAGGAGTACACCTATCTCGTGACTACAAAGACTTCTTCCAAGACCACAACAAGGTGCAAGCATCCGAGCCCAACACCAGATGGCGATCTATGCACATAGTGTGAATCTCTGCAGCTCTACATGCCAAGAACAGATGCATACTGGTAAGTAGCATTTTCCTTTTGCAGCGTGAATCTTTTCTGGATTCACATGCTGTGCATTATTCCTCCATCTAGTGGTTGGGTCTGGAATTGTTGTATTTGCCCTTTTTTTCCCCCCCTTGTTGGTGGGCGTCGACATACCATCATTTGGTGTCCTTCTGTGACGTCGACGTGTTTCCTCCGGAAGCTCCCACCTTTGGTCGCCATCTTCAGTTTCTTTTTTTCCGCCGTTGAGTCTGGATCGATACGGAAGAAGCTCCTGAGATTGGAGAGAAGAATCGATGAAAACTAAGGAATAAACTTAAAGAAGCATTGGCATAGCCAATAGGTCTCGCCTTTGGGACCTTATAAGTGTTTAGTTATCCAGTACAATATCCTTGGTGCAACAACATCAAGTGTTGCATGGCTAAACACTTATAAGGTCCCAAAGGCGAGACCTATTGGCTATGCCAATGCTTGTTTACATTCCCCCAAAGCAGACATGGTGTTTAGTGCATTCGGAAACTTCTCACATGCGGAATGGTTAGTAAAAAACATTTTTAAAAATGCACATTGCTTTTCAACAATTAAAGCAGTTTAATACAATTTGTCGTTGTAATGGTAATCGGCGTAAATGCACGCGTAAGCATGGAGTTCGTTGTAAATGTATATACAACACTTATGTATGTGCCAGCGTAATAACAGTATTCTACCTAGAAACTGGCGTGATAATGACAGCGTCGCCGTGATGCTTTCGTTGTAAAAGCCTTGGGTAATTAGGCTTTCGTTGCTCTGTCACATAACCCTCATCCACTCCTGTGTCCTCTTTTCGTGTCAAGTCGCCATACATACTCAACATTGTATAGCAGATCCCTAATATCCCCCAGAGGACAATCCCTCTGTTGAACAGCACGGTTCTTGATAAACGTTCTGGATACAAAGGGATTGGAGGTCCAGAATGTTTACTGAAATGACAATCCCAACAAAATACGTTTCAGTGTCTGATTATGGAAACCTGTAACTTACTGTATCCAGTAAAGTTCTCTGTGGACAGCATTCAACACAGGCTGATAGTTTAGCCAAATGTAAAGCAGGTGAGGTGGAAAGCCCACATTGTCTCAGGTAGACAATGCAGTTGGCATCATGCTTCCACTCCAAAGGTGTCTAAGATGGTGATACTGGGGAGACTAATGCCATCAAAGTATGCTTTCATGGTTACGTAGTGATCTGAAGGCACAGCTCCATTGCCTTGTAGGACTCTTGGGTGCCTAGGGAAAGGTAATCTTTGTTACATGCACCATCTTGTGCTGTTACCGAGAACATGACTTCTTTTTATTAACGACATACAATTAAAGACTCTTCTTTGGCATTCGGCTTGAGCTAGTCTTCTTGGTCATTGGCTCAGCAGTCTCCACCAATGACACAAAATGGAAGCCTGGCTTGACAGTACGGCAAGGAAGCCCAATGATTTTATCTGCAGAGTCAAACCACTTTAATTTGCTTCTTTACATGTAGCATTCTTTTTTTAACTTGATTGTTTCATATAGCTCTCAAGCTGCAGCAGGCTGCTTCAGAGTGTGTAAAGAGAGGTTACAAAGGAGTGGGTGATTGTCGTTCGGTTAAAGCATTTGCAAGAGGCGCTGTCTCAGGAGGTATTCCATAGGAATCCCATGAAGAAGAACCATGACCATACAGGGATCTGCTCAGCAAATGTTTTGATGATGCCTGGGAGGTGTAAGTCGTGTTTTTGCAAGGCGAATGGCATACCACCATCAACTGGGTAATGTTCAGGGTGCCCGATCATGCAAAACGTTATGCACCAGGCCCATTGTGTGGACCCTTTGCTTGATCCGAAGCTAATGAATACTCATCAATGGGGTGAGATAACATGCAATCCATTTCAATTGTAAAATAAGGTGCATCACCTGATTTCAAACACATCAAATTGTGGACATCACCTTGGCGGGTAGGCTCCCACACATTCTGCTTTACCATATCTACTGGAGATGATGACCTGTGCGAAGACGAGCACTACCTGCTACAAAAGGAGCAGCAGAGACATACTTTCAAGGAGGCCATGAAGGCATGTGCCAAGCTCCTGGTGGAAGAAAGAGGTTACCCAACAAATGTTTCTCTATCAACTGAAACATTCTGTAGCAGGACCGATGAAAACGAAACAAAGAAAAAGCAGCACTAAACATTTCTGTATCCAAATACTAGATAGAAAATAATGTAAAGCTTGCGTAGCTATAACAAATGGAAACTTTCTCTAGACTAAAACACACCACATTATAATATAACATTCAATAAAAAAAATCATACCAATCTATGATAACACACCATGCTGTATGGAGCACAGCATTCAGATCATCTCACTGAAATCTACCATAACCTAACATGCATAAAGTAAACTACCATGTTATGTCATAACACTATCATGTGAAATAAAACATGCATTGTGTTATGTACCACACTATAAACTACTATACTATGACACCATGCTATAACGCACAACATCAGTATCCACAAAACACCATCACAAACATACTGTCCTATAACATACATTACATAACATTCTGCCACATGTCATAACACACTGTAGATAACACCCCTAACACAATATAACATGTTTAACAGAACATACCATAGCATATCTGTTTAGAAAATATCACAGCATCAACCTATAACACATCCACACCAGGCAGCATATGCCTTTGTGTGGAATGGTAAGTGAAATTAAAGATCACACAGTACATACCATCAAAAACATACTATACCATTATTCACAACATACCATAGCAATACACTTGCCAAGCTATCTTTAGTTAAGGACTTTTATACAGCATTGCACAGTGCCTTGTAGCTGCTACCACGCACACTAGAAGATTCAATGCTGGGCATCATTGCACTTTCAAGAACCAATACATCAAATTTATAACAGGCCATATTGAAAGTTAAAATCCATTGTGTGTGTCGGGCGTACGTGAAGGCAGCGAATAAAAAGTGCCTTTGGATGTCAGCAACTCACAGCGAGAGGCTATTAAACAGCCGGGACCAAAACACATTCTCCTGACCGAGTCAAGGCATAGCTGCCAGCAGTGCCCTGGCACCGGGACCCGGGGTGTTAGGGACCAAAGATACTCACATGATGGCAATATGTTACTATCGGTAAATGGACGGGGGTGTGGCTTGCACCAGAGCCCACAGCAACCTTGCTACTCTCCCGACATCACTAGAAACCACCGCCAGGCAAGGTGTGCCGGCACACAGGGACCACGTATGCCCTTACGGGGGCAGACAAGGGCTCTCCTTCCTACCTGGGAGATCCGTGCGGGTTCGACGCCGGGCTGGTGGACATCAGGTTCTGCCCCAGACGCTGGTAATTCCGCAGCTGCGTGGGGACCGGAATTGGCGCCGTTTCACTGCGTGGAGACACCGACGGCTGGTTCGGCCTGGAGGAAACAGCATTAAAGAGGGAGGTGAGCAGCGGCCGTGGGGGCCATCGACAGTCTGAACCATGGCGGCAGCAAAAGAACAACCTCGAAAGGAATGTCGCTATGGCAGCGATGTCAAAATAAGGATAATCTGACTTTCTTGGATTAACTCGATGTTATTAAAGCAAGTCTAGAACAAAATGAACTGGCTGCCAGTCCCCGAGGCTCCAGCTGTGAAAGCCGAGGAAAGACTTAGCACCACCAGCCTCTCCAAGACCGCACTGAACTCAGCATACGAGCCCGCAATCTGCTCTCTTCCCCGGGTCAGAACCCCGTGTGCCCTGCATCCCAAACACAAGATTTAATTCCAGGAAAAATCCGCAAGTAAAGACCAGAAAACAGGACAGGTCGGTTACTGTGTTCTCAGAAAGTCACAGAGGCACGGACAAAATAAATACTTGCCAAGATTTACTGCGCAATTTAAAACAAGCGTGCGCGCCTCGCGCTAAAAGTAAAAAAAAAAAAATTTAAAAAAAAAAGTTTGACGAGGAGGAGGAGGCAGCAGGGGGACGGGAGAGATGAGGGGGCCTGGGCCGGTTTCCCTTGCGGGAGCGAGCAGGAAACATCTGTTTGTAATTATTAACAGATGGTTCCTGCTCGCTCCCTGAGAAATGCACAAACGTGCACGCGTTGCCATTGAAAGTAATGCAACGCGTGCACGTTTTGGCCTGAAAAGGGAATCGATTGCTAAAGGTCTTTTTCCTAAGCAGCGCATGCGCGCTGCGTAGGCGAGACCTAAAAACGAGGATTCGACCGACCGGACTTCGAATCAAGGGGCCGCAGTGCGCCGAAAGCTGAAAAAGAACAACATTCGCCGACGAACAGACGATGCGCATACAGGGGGCTCTCCCTGTACGCGGTAATGGACAAGACACCGTTCAAGTTCTGCCAAAATTGCCACCACAAGTACGCTCAAAAGGACCAACATCCTGTGTGCAATCTTTGCTTACCATTGGATCACCAAAGTGAAGATTGCAACACGTGTTCGGCTTTCACCCCTAAGACTTTAAGGGTAAGAGAGAGGCAGAAAAGAGCCAACTACAACATGCAGGGGCAGGGCGCACCGCCATCGCTACGAGACCTGGGACTCTCCAGCGAGGAAGAGTGCAATGTCGCCAAAGGTCCAGAGGTCGACACGGACATAGACGTCCAGGTCGTAGATGTCGAAAAGAAGACGTAGAGAGAGGTAAAACAACCGTCGACCTCGAAAAAACTAGACTAGTCTCGCAAAACAGACTGAAGAGCATCGAAGGGAGCCTCTGCATCGAAGCACTCGACTGCCGCAGTGGCATCCAGCGAGAAACACTCTGTTGGATCCTTAGACAAGTACTCTGTAACGGCGAAGACTCTCGAAAGATCTAAGACGTCGAAAGACGGTCAAGGAAAGGACGCTTCGACGTCGAAACAGGTTTCGACTGCCGTAAAGGCACTGTCAACCGCGAGGCAGAAAGTCTCGACGCCGAAACTCACGCGTCCGAGATCGAGAAGAAAAAAAAGAGGCTAGGAGCAGAAATGGCGAGTATTTTGAAAAGGAAAAAGGAGTTCGACGAAAGCTTGAAGCAATTCAAGATACCGCCGAGAACTTCGACAGAAGTAGAAAAAGCATCGAGGAGTTACAGCCTCCGACAACACCCGAACCACTCGAGGAGCAAGAAGAAGAAGAATTCTTTTTCGGAGAAGAAGAAGAAGACGAACAAGGTTATGTGGGCTCGGAAACATCGGAGGTTCAAGACCTACAATGGCAAGACCTCGACGCAGAATCCCCAGAAGAGGCTGTTGATACCTATCCTTAGAGGCCTTCACCTCCAGACGGCATTGGTATGTACAACCAAATCATCAAAAAGGCTGCAGATACCTAAGGAGTACAACTTGAGGAAGAAAAACTACAATCATGTTTTCTACTCGAAACTTTAATGCCTACACAATCAAGGAACCAATTCCTCCCTATGCTGCCAAGTGTACTGGATCAGGGAAAAGAGGCATTTAAGGAGCCTGCCACATGTAAGGCAGTCACACCAAGAGGAGAGAAAAAATACAAACACTCCTCCAAGGACCCTATTTACATCAAGGGGTCAGTGGCAGCTGACTCCATTATAACAGCCACGGCCAGGAAAAGGGCTAATGTACCAACCACCACTGGTCGACCACCAGACAAATAAAGCAAGAGGATGGATCTGATGGGGAGAAAGGTAGAGAGAAGTGCGAAAAATCAATGGTGCATAGCAAATTCAAATGCATTGCTCAACAGACATGCATTCCAGAACTGGGAGGAGATAGGGGAGCTACTAAAGCACCTACCGGAACAATTGCAAAGAAGAGCAAGCCACTTAGTAGAGGAAGGAAAAAGCATTTCAAATACATGCTTAAAATCTGCACTAGATGCCACAGAAACATCAAGCAGGCAGATGATGATCTGCATCACCGAAAGAAGGCACGCATGGCGGCGAATCTCAGGTTTCAAACCAGAGGTACAAAACAATATACTGAACTCACCGTTCAGTGGTGAACAGCTGTCTGGAAGCATAGTGGACGACAAACTAAACCAAATAAAAAAGGTCAACGAAACAGCAAGATCTATGGGTGCTCTACAATTCAGAGGCATGCGTAGAGGCACCCCCTCAAGGAGACCAGCGGGCAAGGGTAACCAACACCCTACAACCTCGCATCAGGCATATCAGCAGAGTTACCAAGGGGGAAACCAAGGACAACAACAAGGGCAGCAACAAAATTGGCAATACCAGCAAGGAAGACAATCCATTCGAATACGCCCCCGGGGAAGAGGCCTTCCACAAAGGGGGGGGGGGACCAACAACAACTAAATGACTGCATTCCAAGCAGTACACACACTCAAACATCACTGAGTGTGCCCGCAATGCAACATCAAATAAACAAACAGTTCCTCCACCATACTACACCAGTAGGGGGCAGGTTAAAGTACTTTATACACAAATGGAGAGAGATCACTTCAGACAAATGGATCTTAAACATAATACAGTACGGTTAAAGCATAGAGCTATTCAAACAACCTCCAAACAAGGGCCCAAAAAGGAAAATACTTTCAAACAGAGAAGTTACTCTGCTACTCCAAGAAGTACAAGAATTACAAGCCAAAGAGGCAATAGAACAAGTACCACACAAGAAAAGAAACAAAGGGAATTATTCCACGTACTTCCTAATTCCAAAGAAAGACAGATCACTGTGTCCAAGATTAGACCACAGATTTCTCAACAAATTTATAAAGACTCAAAGGTTGAATGATGACAACACTGCAAGAGGTGATAACTCAATTGCAAAAAGGAGACTACATGGCAACCATAGACTTAAAGGATGCCTACTTACACATTCCCATGAACAAAAAGCACAAGGGGCTATTAAGATTTGTGATCAACAAAACACACTACCAGTTCAAGGTGCTAGCATTTGGTCTAAAGTCAGCACCAAGAGTGTTCACAAAGTGCCTAGCAGCAATGGCTGCTCATCTAAGAAGACAAGGAATCCATGCATACCCGTACTTAGACGACTGGTTAGTAAGAGCAAGCTCGTACAGACTATGCAAACAACATTTACAGCAAGTAATAGAGACACTAGTTCAGCTAGGATTTTCCATACACTGGGACACATCCTCCCCAGAGCCGGAACAAGAAAAAGTGTTCTTGGGAGGAAGAATAGATGCAATATTGGGGAAGGTGTTCCCCAGCGAGAAGTGGATATCAGCCCTGCTGAAGGAGACACAGCCATACCAGAAGGGGCAAGCTCTGACAGTGGGGAAACTGCTGGGAATGATGACTTCATGCATTCATTTGATACCTAACATTCACCTACACATGAGACCATTCCAAGAATGGCTTCAAGCACTATGGTCACAAGCAACAGGGAGTTGGGAAGATCTAGTGGTTGTCACGCATACAGTAGTGCAGGAAATGGCATGGTGGAACAAAACAAACATATCACAAGGGAAACCTTTCACACAACCAACTCCAACAGTGACCATAACAACAGACGCTTCACAGATAGGATGGGGAGCGCACATGGACACCCTCAAAGTAAGAGGATTGTGGACACAGCAGGATGCTCTGCAGCACATCAATATCCTAGAGTTAAAAACAGTGTTCCTAGCCTTAAAAGCCTCTCAGAAAGAGCTCTAGTGGAAAACAGTTCTGATACAAACAGACAACACAACCACCATGTTTTACATAAACAAGCAAGGAGGAACACAATCATGGACACTCTCGACTCTAGCTCAGCAACTCTGGATGTGGGCAATCCCAAGAAACATAAACATATTAGCAATACACCTGCCAGGAAAGGACACTGTAGAAGCAGACAGGCTGAGCAGACAGGCGTCATCATCCCACGAGTGGGAGTTGAATCAAACAGAACTTATCAAGATTTTTCACAAATGGGGAACTCCAGAAGTTGACCTCTTTGCAACACCCCACAATGCAAAATGCCAAAGCTTCGCATCCAGGCAACCGTGCAATCAGTCCCTGGGGAATGCACTATGGATAGACTGGTCAGGGATATTTGCTTACGCTTTTTCCCCGATACCACTGCTCCACAGAGTAATCAACAAATGCAAAAGCAGCCACATGACAATGATTCTCATTGCCCCACAATACGCAAGACAGACTTGGTTTTCAGAGATAATGGAAATATCTCAAGGAACAATTCACAAAATGCAGACAAGACTTACTAACAATGCAAATAGGGGGGCGCTAGAGAGCCCGCAGCAAGATGGCCGCGCACTAGCGCTGCTCTGCTGGCCGGCTTGGCAGTTCGGGCTGGACTGTTCCCATGAGGCACAGGGTCAGACTGATTTGCATATGGCCATGTCTGAACTGGGGTGGTGGAGTGAGCTAAAGAATGATGATGGATTAAACCCAGATCAGTTGACTGGGGGTGAGTGTTTGATTGGCTCAAATGTTCCGTCCATCATCCCCTTTTGTATCGCTTTGTTCGCCCTAAGTTGGCGGGGGTATGCCCAGGCGTGGTCCCTTGCTCACTTTGCCACTGGATTCAAGCAAGCCTGGCTGATGAGCGGCTGGAATGCCAGAAACCGGTCCTAGGATGCTTGTTTCCGGTCCAGGGAAGACATGGCTTGGCAGTTCGGGCTGGACTGTTCCCATGAGGCACAGGGTCAGACTGATTTGCATATGGCCATGTCTGAACTGGGGTGGTGGAGTGAGCTAAAGAATGATGATGGATTAAACCCAGATCAGTTGACTGGGGGTGAGTGTTTGATTGGCTCAAATGTTCCGTCCATCATCCCCTTTTGTATTGCTCTGCTGGCCGGAGCGTCGTTTTTGCAATATATCGGCGGAAATACCCTATATCGAACCGCCCAGACCGAAGATTCAACGATCGGAAGTACGGCGGAACAGATCGATACCAATATGACCTGCTAATATTCTCACACTGCCAAGAAATAAACGTGGAAAGTCCTCATACTCGGCAACACCCCCTCCGCATGGAACGACTCCTGGTGGCCGGCCACGCTGGGAACGGCCCCGACACCCTACCAACCACGCTCGCAACCTGGGGTTCATCCTGGACTCAACGCTCTCTATGACCCAGCAAGTCAACGCGGTCTCCTCCTCCTGCTTCAACAGCCTCCGCACGCTCCGCAAAGATCTACAGATGGATCCCCACCGAAACCAGAAGGACAGTCACCCAAGCCCTCGTCAGCAGCAGGCTGGACTTACGGCAACGCCCTCTACGCGGGAACCACGGCCAAACTCCAGAAAAGACTTCAACGCATACAAAAACGCCTCCGCACGCCTCATCCTTGGAATCCCTCGCCACAGCCACATCACCACCCACCTGAGAGACCTCCACTGGCTCCCGGTCAACAAGAGGATCACCTTCAAGCTCCTCACACACGCCCACAAAGCACTCCACAACGCCGGACCAGCATACCTCAATGAACGACTCACCTTCTACACCCCGAACCGCCAGCTTCGCTCCGCAGCCCTCGCCACCGTCCCACGCATCCGCCGAAAGACCACCGGCGGCAGATCATTCTCCCACCTCGCCGCCAAGACATGGAACACCCTCCCCACTCACTTGCGACAAACCCAGGACCTGCTGACTTTCAGGAAACTTCTCAAGACCTGGCTGTTCGATCAGTAGCTGCTTCCCCCCTTCTAGCGCCTTGAGACCCTCACGGGTGAGTAGCGCGCTTTACAAATGTTTGATTGATTGATTGATCCTGTGCAAGCGGACGTGAAAATGGCAGCGAACAACGTAGCAGATCTGAGAGGAGATGAGCTAGATCTGAGAAAAGCCCTTCATGCCTGAAATTGTACCCATTGGAAACGGGCTGGTGAGTGCAGCCCCTTATGCGTCACTGAATACTGCATAATTGCGATACACTGTGCAAAGTCAGACTGAAGCAGCACTCACCGCCCTGCAACTAAGATGGCGGCGTGAAGAAGGAGGACCGGATCCCATGCGAGGGTAGAGCAGATCGCAAAGCGCCTCTACTGCAACGCGTCCCACAATGAAGCCCTGACCTGCCGACTCCAGCATACCAGTGTCCCGCCGAAACCTGGATCACCAGCGCAGCGCTCTGTGCGATAACTGTGGGGCTTCTCAACTGACGAGCTGCCGGCGCGGACCTGAGCACTCACGAATGCACGGACACGGTAAGCGGTGGCGAGGGAGCACGAGCGCCCGAAACGCGGACTCAAAGTTCTTTCCTCCCAAGGCAGCTAAGTGTCTGATTGCTGCTGAACTATTTGGCTGAAAAAGAGGCGAAGACATTGTGAATGCCGCGACGGCATGCTATATAGCTTGCTACTGCGGAGATAGAAGCTGACCCGGTGCTCTTGCATGCAATGTGCTGCAGCCATCCAGTGCTTCTGCAGGAGCCTTAATCTTGCTGCCTGCCGGGAATAATAATTGCGGCTGCAATGCACTGTGTGTAGCATATCATCTGCTATTGGAACATTGGGCTCACTTTGATTTCAAACACGCAGCGTGACGTGCGCCATTGGAGGGCATTCAGAGTACAGCGCAATATCGTTTGAAGGCGTTGCTGGGCCACATCCCCTCGTGTTGGAACTCTGACCGAGCTATAAATTGGACAGGGACATTATTTCTCTTTGAGGTACATAGATTTGGAGTGCAGTGTACAGGCACAGATAAGCTATAAGTGCGCCTAATCGAGCCCTGGAGTCTGTGGAACCCTTGTCGTAGCTGCATCAACACTACCATTGTATTTGGCCCAAATTTCACTTGCTTTGTCTAGCGACTACCCACTGTTGGACTGCCTGTGCTGTGGGTGCTCTGGATTGTACTGCATTATATCCCACGACTTCCCTGCGGGCTGCGCAAGATAGATATTAATACGCGCCATAAAACTCATCGCTCTGAAAGCATAGTGGCTGCACTCCCAAAGTGATTGCACGAGAATGGGAAAGACTGACAAGAAGCAAGCTAAACTGCTGTTTGAACCCCGCAGAACCCTGAGACTCCCGGGCGCAACTGCCGACACAGACCCGGAAACGGAACCAGCTGTGAACGCCAAAATGGAAGCTGCCCTAAACGCCATCCAGCAAAGTCTGCAAGCCATAGACGGCAAGATAGACACGCTCCCAATCCGGATGGACCACATGTCCGCCAACCTCGACAAACAGGGCGAGCGTTTAGAGGTTGCCGAGCAGCGGACATCGGCGGTCGAAGATGAGTCACACGCCACTACATCTAAATGCGACGATATAGCTAAACTCTTGGAGGTTATAAAAGCAAAAAACGAAGATCTTGAATCTAGATCACGTCGCAATAACCTTCGCATTGCAGGAATACCAGAAAGTACAAATACTGGTAAGCTTGAAGACTATGTGGAAAAAATGCTGAAGGACATGTTTGGAGCGGAGCAATTCTCACCAATGCTCATTGTAGAAAGGGCACATAGATCTCTTGCACCGAAACCACCACCGGGCACCCCACCACGACCCATAGAAGCCCGAATCCTGAACTATTGAGACCGCGATACAGCGCTTCGTCTAGCAAGGGAGAAACAAAAACTAGAGTACAACGGTTGTGAGATAGCCTTCTACCCGGACTTTACACTAACTGTCCAGCTAGCTCGCAGGGAAGTTGGACCTGTCAAGAAAAAATTGCGTGACATGAGCATTCCCTATGCCATGCTCTAACCTGCCAGGCTTCGAGTCACGCACACGGGCAAAACAAGAATCTTGCCGACGCCCCAAGCAGCGCAGGACTTCCTTAAACATGTTAAGCAGCAGCAAGCACGTGACAAAAGATCCGCCACACCAACGGACTCTGACTAATGTTAAATGAACATTGATACCCCAGGACCACTATCTAACATGGTGAGAACCTGATGTCGGTACCTCTCTTGAACATTGGAAAAGGGTAAGATATTACATTATTTTTCAAGGCCACAGGTGCCTGCTCTTTCCTGCCAGGACTACCGATGCAATGCAGGTACTGAGCAATTGTGACATTTCACTGTACTGATATATCTGTAACGTCTGTGCAATTACTGGACCATTGCACTAAACATAGGGCGTCAGGTAATATGCTAGTTAATATTGCTTTTCCCAGATAACAGCTTGATTTGTATTACCATGAGCATTTCTGTCGCTCCGGCCCCATCTGCGTGCGGACGGAACACTGAGCACCTAGTCGCCCCCTAACGGGTAAACCCCACTGAAGTTATGTTGCCCGTAGCACTTAAGTTTGGGGTATGTTTTTGGCATAATTGGGATGCTAAATTGGGAGGGGGGATTGTTGGGATTCGTGTTTTGTTTTTCCAGGCAAATACTACACTGTCAATCTACAATATACCTACGCACAGGCACATTGCATTTGATTGCGCAGCCACAACAGCAGTACCTCATGACAACAACCAGGACACTATCATGCATTCTATCCATGACCGTATTTACTCCCTATATGCATAGTACCACTAAATCCGCACCATTACGTCTAGCCACCTGGAATGTACGGGGTCTTAATAACCCCCGGAAGATTAGACAGGTGCTCGCATACTTAGACAGGCATCAAATAAATATCGCTCTGCTTCAAGAAACACATCTCCTCAAGCAGAAGGCGGATGCGCTGGGGAAAAGATGGGCGGAAATGGTGATCGCTTCCTCTTACTCCTCCTATGCCAGAGGTGTCATAACGTTGATACGTAAAGGGACAAACTTTGTAAGGGAGCAAACGCTAATCGACGAAAATGGCCGATATGTAATAATTACAGGCATTCTACAAGGTTCGAGAGTAGGTATCATTAACACATATGGCCCCAATATAGACGACCCTGAATTGTTTGCTAACCTATGGAATATACTTAGAAAACTGCCACGTATGGAACTAATTTGGGGGGGGGGGGGATTTAAACGTAGCACTTGATGATACATGCGACAGGTCCCACGCAACAACTGAACAACATCAGCGTGCTGTCTCTACTATCCTCAATGGGATGATGGAATTTCACATGCAAGACGTCTGGCGATGCGCAATCCGCAGATGCTAGAAAGCACCCACTCCTCATCCGTGCATGGCAGCTGGGCTAGACTTGATTACTGGCTACTCACGGAACCAGCATGTACATGGGTACAAGACGTACGACATCTACCGAAAACGCTATCAGACCACAAGCCGGTCATTCTGACTCTTAAAGTCCCGACGTATACCCCCCCTCCGTTCATATGGTGCTTCAATGCCACATCCCTCCTAGACCCACTATATAAAGAGACCATCCATACAGCAATAGAAGATTTCTTCAATCTAAACAAAAATTCCGTAGAAAGTGCTGGCACACTATGGGAAGCCTTTAAGGCGACCATGCGTGGTATTTGTATTAGTACCACTGCCGGTATCTTAAAAGATATACGCACGCAATTACGTAATAGTGAGGCCCGTATACAGCAATTGGAAGCAGAGTATGATACCACCCGTGATGTGAATCTTTTAAGCAAAATCAGGGACGAATTAACCAACTATAATGAGCTCGCAGATGATGAAATTAAATACATTACCCGTCGACACACGGCCCGCAGAATGGGAGAGGGAGGCAGGCCTGGCCGCAACTTGGCACAAAAAATTTGCATAGAACACAAATAGCACACCGTGCTGAAAATGATAGATCACGAAGGCACAACACACTATGACAACCAGGACATACTGGGCACATTCATGGAAACATGACACGTTATATGCCGCGCGAGACACATGGACTACACAAGAAATTCTACTTTATCTAGAGGACATAGCACTCGCATGGCTCTCAGATGACCAACGCGAATTCTTGGCGCAGCCCATAACCGTTGAAGTGCAAACAGCTATAAAGACACTGCCTAATGGCAAAACCCCTGGGCCTGACGGTTTCACGGGGGGAATTCTATAAAGAATACTCTGAGCTGATCAGTCCACATATTGTCGAAATGTATGACGAAGCTTATAATAATCAAATTCTCCCCCCCGACACTACATGAAGCACTGATAGTGGCATTACTAAAGCCGGATAAATACCCCGAACATGGTGAGTCATATAGACCACTCTCCCTAATCAGTACAGATACTAAGATCTTGGCCAAGATTATCGCCACCAGACTGCAGCCTTTTATGCAGGTTATAGTCTTACCGGATCAGTCCGGTTTTATACCAAATCGTTCGACGTCGCATAACCTACGCACCATATTTGCGCTCCTCCATCAATTGAATCCGGAGTTGGAGGCGGCGGCTGTCCTCCTAGATGCAGCCAAGTCTTTTGACTCTATTGAATGGGAGTATTTATTCACAATTATGCAACGGATCGGCCTACCGCCCATGCTATTGAACTGGATTAAATTGCTGTATACTAGGCCAACTGCGCGTATCAGGGTGAATGGACACATTTCTGAAGTTCTAAATATACAGACAGGCACAAGGCAAGGCTGTCCGTCATCTCCTTTGTTATTTTCCATTGTGATAGAACCACTAGCTTGCAAAATATGCCAACAATACGCACATACTGCATTGCGATTCCAACTCCGTCCCATTGGCATATCAATGTAAGCGGACGATATGGTGCTCTATATTCGTGACCCATGCACAAATCTGGAACCGGTCCTTAGAGAATACATCAAATTCGGACGGCAGTCTGGCCTACAGATAAATTGGAACAAATCCACCATACTGCCATTGACCGAGATTACAAAACCACAACAACTGGAATTACCTCTTGTATGGCAGGAAGACCCCATTAAATATTTAGGTATCTGGATTCATCGTGATCAGGAAGTAGTAATAAGAAAAAATTCCGGCACTGCCATAGATAAAATTGAAACACAAATAACTAGATGGATCACCCTCCCCCTCTCCCTAGCAGCCCGAATATTTCTCATAAAAATGGTGATTCTGCCCAAATTGCTGTATCTTTTTACAAATATCCCAATAGCCCCTCCTACCCCGGTATTTCAAAGATTACGCGCACTTCTCACAAAATTAATATGGGCGGGCAAACAAGCACGGATCAGTTTGCACACACTAACTTTACCATATGCCTCTGGTGGCTTTGCGGTCCCTGATTTTGCTCATCTTGCCTGGAAGTGTAGGCGGGTGCAAATGTATTGGGGACATGTGGTGAACCTGTTGGGAGATATTTTGAACTGTAAATTGGTTTGCACACCACAACTATGCTTATTGGGCCATGTGATACCGTTAAAATCTGCCAAGAAAAAATTTGCTGCCATAGCGCTACTCTTAGCAAAACGCAGAGTGGCAATACATTGGGATAGTAAAAAAGCACCCACGGTCGAACGCTGGATTATGGACTCTATCTACTGTAGAGATAATTTCTTATTATATGCAGAGGAGCTGCCTACAACTTCCAAATCTTCTAACTTTTGGGAGCCCCTTACTATTTATTTGAAGGAAAACCCTGATTTATTAACAAAAAATGTACGATTAGGCTAACTTCAACCCATGGATATGCGGTTTGGCTGACACTTCGAATAATGTAATGTGATGTACTGGGTAACAATTACTATGATACATCGGATATGCTGGAAATGTTTGTTATTATTGTTATGCAATATTTAATATAAAAAAATAAAAAAAAAACAATGCAAATAGGGAAAGTGTAGGAAGCTGGGTTTCTGTTGCAGTAACCCCCCCCAACACACTTTTTGCCAGACTACTGATGCACTTTGACTTGATGTGCCCTGGGTCCCTGCCAATCAGGTTCCCAGGGCCTGTGTTCTTTCCGCAAAACTGTACCTTGTACCCCCAATTGGGACCCCTCTCTCCACATGTCAGTCCCTTGCAAAAGGTACTGTGGCCAGGGAAGGCCCCTATGGCTGCAGCACTTCTTGTGCCACCTTCAGAGGCCCTGTACACACACACACACACACGTACACACACGTACACACACGTACACACACGTACACACACACACACACACACACACACACCCACACACCCACACACCCACACACCCACACACACACACACACCCACACACCTTTCTCTTCTCTCTCGTGTTTTGGTGCAGAACAAAGTGAAGAGTCGACATGGCACACATCCCTGTGTGCCATGCCTACAACCCACTGCCTTCACAAATACTTCAGTGCTTCTGTAAGGGAATAGAGAGCTATGAACGTGCTACTGAAACTACTGTTGAGTCCTTTTGAGTTGAGTAAGTGACTTGAGCACTTGTAGGCCCCTATGCGAAGTACTTCATAGAGTATGCACCCCTAAAGCATCTGTCAATCTCTTAAGCACAAAACAGCATCCTTTACAGCATATCTTAGAAGTGTATTATGCGCACTAAAAAGTGGATTTGACACTTCAGAAACAGTTATAACATGGCAAGTGAAGCTTGCAGTGACTGTGCACTGACTGGGTTTGCACTAGTAGCAATCACCCATTTTGAAATACTCTTTCTCTGCATAGTTGAGAAAATTGTGTCAGTACTTGCCTACATATCTGAGAGAGTGTAGAAGTACACCTCTTTCTGATGGATACATCTGCCTGTGGATTCCTCACCTTTTGAATTACCCCTGCGCCAGCATTCCATGGAAATTCTTTTCTTAGCTCTCCCACGTCGACGAGGACGTCATAATAGCACGGCTCCGCTTGTGACACCGTATGACGTCACCGGAACCATAAGAAGACCTCGTCGGCGTGCTGGTGTCAGTTCCCTTTTTTCCACGCCGTCGACGCGTAGCTTTTTTTTCTGGGACTCTCCATTTTACTGTGATTACTTTGTTTCTTCCTCTTCTTCGTGTTGCAGTGAGAATTGCTACTTCGAAGAAGTCGGGTTTCAAGCCCTGCAAGGAGTGTGGGGGCCATATGTCCATCACGGACCCCCACGACGACTGTCTTTGGTGTCTTTCTTCAGACCACGACGTCGAAGGGTGTTCGTGCTGTCGGAAGATGAACCCGAAGGTGCTGAAAGAACGTGAGGCCAAACTCTTCATGGCGCGGGCGAAAAAGGAGAAGAGGGGTCGTTCGAGATCGAAGTCGTCGACCTCGCATACTTCGAAGTCGAACAAGAGAACACACGGATCACTACGTCGATCTTCGAAGGGCAGGGATTCGAGATCAGCCTCTCCCGTACAGCGGCGGCGTGAAAAAGACTTCATCTCTCCGTTGCCTTCTCCTTCACCGCAGGTGACTCCGGCCCACTCTCCGGCCCAAGGGATTCGCCGACGCCTAGGGATTCTCCGGCGCCCAGTGGCTCTCTGGTTCCAAGGGAGGCTTCTCCTGTTCCTGCGGCTTCACTTGTGCGGGCTCCGATGTCTCCGGCTCCGCAGCCTCAGCCCCCATACGGCCTCGGATGGATCCAGACCAGGGGAATTCGGATCCGTGTCCTCCTTTCCCAGGACCAGGATTGGATCCTTCGCATTTCCTTAATGCGATGTTTGGCATGTTTGCCAGGGCATCCTACCCTACCGGCGCGCCTTCTGGCCCCGTGGGTCCGCTTGCCTTTAATTTGGGCATCCCCATCAGTATGGCCAGGCACCTTTCGTGCCTTTTATGCCGACTCCATCTTGGCAGTTCCCTGCGCCGAGGTTTTCGACTCCAATACCTCATTCACCGGCGCCGTCTGGTGTTGGGCCGGTGTCATCCCGGATTTGATCGGCACCGTTGCCCACTTCGGAACGTCCTCCTTCGACGCCGTTGTCACCGGCACCGCGGCTGGCGCCGCCGCCGATCCTGAAGCAGCATTTCAGGAGGGAAGTGCAAAGACTGCTGGAGGAAGATGAGTACCAGCAAGAACAGGAGGAAGGGGAGATTCTCGACTCTGTAGACTAATTCGAAGGTCTACGTGAGGCTAGTGGCCTTATTACTTCCCCAGAGTGGGAGCTTTCTTCTCCGAAGGCTTTACCTTCACAAGATGTTGTCCCTTATCACTTGGTCATCAGAAAAGCTGCTGAATTGTTGGACCTTCTGTTGCCCTCAGCTGAGGTAAAGTCAAATATCTGACTGAAGTGCTAAATTCTTCTTCCTCTTCTATTGAACCTCTGCTGCCTTTCAATGAGGCGTTGACGGAGACAATTATGGAAGTGTGGCAGAAACCCTTGTCTGCCCCTGCAGTTTCTAGATCAGTGGCAAGAAGGTATAGACCTGCTCCTGGTGATCCAGTTTTCCTTTCTGCCCATCCTTCTCCAGAATGCTTGGTGGTTCAAGCTTCTTGTTCTAAGCAGTCAGCTTGTTCCTTTCCTACCACCCCGGGGGATAGAGACTCGAAGAAGTTAGAGGAGTCGGCCAAAAAGGTGTTTTCCTCAGCAAGTATGGCTCTGAAGTCAACGAACGCCACGTGTTTGCTAGGGAGGTACATTCATGCTCTAATGGACTCTGTCAAGCAAGTGGCTCCTAAACTTCCTGAAGATGATGGTGTTTATTTTCTTGAGGCACTTTCAGATTTGCAAGCAGCAGCCCGTCAGGTCATCCAGTCGGGTCTGGACACAGCAGACTTGGTTGCCAGAGTGATGGGTTCATCGATCGCTACTAGACGGCATGCCTGGCTTAGATCTTCAGGTTTCTTGCCAGATGCACAGGCTACTTTACTGGATCTACCCTTCGATGGGTCAAGATTGTTTGGAACCAAGGCGGACTCTGCGCTGCAGCGATTCAAGGACAGTAGGGCTACTGCAAGATCCTTGGGCCTGCAGTCCCAGCCCAGGGGCTATGGATGCAAAAGGTATCGAGGTCTTGGAAAGGCGGCTTCCTTTCGAGGAAGTCAGCAGCCTCAGCAGCAGCAGCAGAAGAACAGTCTGTACAGGTCTACAGAGGGAAAGGTAGAGGCCGTCTTCGGGGAGCTTTTCGGCAGCAGTCTTCCTCCTCCTCCTCCCCTGTCCTCACCACTGGTACCACGGAAAAGCAGCTCTAGATCCCCCATCTTGGAGCATGCTAGTCCTGTAGGGGGTCGGGTGTCCCATTTTCTACAAGACTGGAAATCGGTTACCTCAGACCGTTGGGTATTGAATCTTGTGGAAAATTGGTACGCCCTACCTTTTCAAGAGCTTCCACCTCCTTACCCTCCTCGCCAGGACTGGTGTTCAGAGGACCATTTGCTGCTTCTGCAGCAGGAGGTTCTTGCCTTAGCACAGAAAGGTGCGATAGAGGTGGTTCCGGAGCAGGAAAGGGGTCAGGGATGTTACTCCCGTTATTTCCTTATTCCCAAAAAGGACGTCCGGCTAAGGCCGATCTTGGACCTCAGGGTTTTCAATTTTTACCTCAAGCAGGAAAAGTTCAAAATGTTGACCTTAGCTCAGGTTCTTCTGGCGCTGCAGCAGGAAGACTGGATGGTGTCGATCGACTTACAGGATGCGTATTTCCACATCCCTATTCTGAAGTTGCATTGGAGGTATCTCCGGTTTACGGTAGGGTCTCAACACTACCAGTATGCGGTCCTCCCGTTCGGCCTTACTTCCGCAACTCGGGTCTTCACAAAGGTGATGGCGGTGGTGGCAGCACATCTCAGAAGGTCGGGGATTCCTGTTTTCCCTTATCTGGACGACTGGCTGCTGAAAGCAAAGTCACCAGAGATGGTGTTGCGTCACTTGCATGCAACAACGCGACTGTTGTGTTTCTCGATAAATGTGCCCAAATCTCACCTGGTGCCCTCTCAGCGCAGCCTGTTCATAGGGGCAGTACAGTACACTACTGTGTGTCGAGCTTTCCCGCCTCCCCAGAGGATTTTCGACATTCAGGAGATGATTCCTTTATTTCACGATGGAGCGGTTGTTCCAGTCCTGAAGGTCCTACGCCTGCTCGGTCTGTTCGCTTCCTGTATACTGTTGGTCAGCCATGCACGCTGGCACATGAGGGCACTCCAGTGGTGCCTCCGCAGGCAGTGGTATCAGCACAATGGAGATCTCGGGGAGAAGGTCAGAATCTCCAGAGACACTGCAGCGGAGGTGTCTTGGTGGAGTGTGTAGGGCAACCTGTCTCAAGGATAGCCCTTTCAACCTCCTCCACCGGTGGCCACAGTGATCACGGATGCCTCCACTTTAGGGTGTGGTGCTCATCTGGGGGATCTGGAGATTAGGGGTCTTTGGTCTCCGGTGGAAAGGTTGCTTCACATCAACCTTTTGGAATTGCGGGCAATACGTTTGGCTCTCAAGCCCTTCCTTCCCTCCCTTCGCGGTCAGTTGATTCAAGTCCTGACGAACAACACTACAGCGATGTGGTGCATAAACAAACAGGGAGGGGTAGGGTTGTATCGTCTCTGCAGAGAGGCTCTGCAACTCTGGTCCTGGGCTCGGGGCTATCAGATTTGTGTGATGGCAAATCATCTGGCAGGAGTGCTAAATGTGCATGCGGGCAGTCTGTCGGCATTATTCGGCCGATCACAAGTGGCGGATTCATCCGGAGGTGGTCGATCGCATCTTCAGGATGTGGGGGTTGCCTCGGGTGGACCTTTTTGCCACTCATGAGAACGTGCACTGCCCGTCGTTCTGCAGCCTTCAGTATTCGATGCAGGGAGCGTTGGGGGGCGCGTTTCAATTGGATTGGAGCTTGCAACTTCTTTACGCGTTTCCTCCCATACCCTTGATTCCTCGAGTTCTGAGGAAGATTCGCTAAGACCGGGCCGAAGTCATAGGGTGTGAGGAGAGGTGAAGTAGATCTGTGTACCACACCCTTCTTGGCCAATTCGGAGCGATCAATATGACTCGGCAACATGGGCCTCCCTCCACACCTTTTGCGAAGCATTACTGCTTGGATTCAGAGGTTAGGAGGGACGGCCATTTTGCACGCTCTGTACTGCAAGATTCTTTGGTATAGGCAGGTGGACACCCTCCTCCGGGAGAGGGACAGCTTGGGGATTCAATTCAAAAGGTGAGGAATCCACAAGCAGATGTATCCATCAGAAGAACAAGTTACTTACCTTCGGTAACGCTTTTTCTGATGGATACAGTATCTGCCTGTGGATTCCTCACTGACCCACCCGCCTTCCCGTTGTCCTCCTGCATATACCGAAAATGTTCTGACTTTCTTTTGTTGCTAGGAAATGCTTTGGTTATTGGCTTTTCCTTTCTACTTATGTATATACTATATGTGTTTGTATATATATATTATGTATACTGGGTATACTTGTGTTATGTTGTCGGTCCACCAGTTTGCCTCGAAGGTACGGAAAAAATGGGTAGAACTGACGTCAGCACGCCGACGAGATCTTCTTATGGCTCCGGTGACGTCATACCGTGTCGCGAGCGGAGCCGTGCTATTATGACGTCCTCGTCGAAGTGGGAGGGCTAAGAAAAGAATTTCAGTGGAATGCTGGCGCAGGGGTAATTCAAAAGGTGAGGAATCCACAGGCAGAAACTGTATCCACCTGAAAAAGCGTTACCGAAGGTAAGTAAGTTGTTCATCAGTGCCACGTGATGTTTAAGTAAATGTGCTGGTATGTGACTGCTATAATACCTCTATGGCTGTCTAAATGTTTATGTAAGTGCCTGCAGAAATACTTCAGTGTCTGTGTTAGGCAATACAAAGTATGTGTGGCTGCAACTACCTTTGAGTATGCTGCATGTATTAATAGTTTCTGGTGAGTGACTGAATCTATATATGCTTCTGTAGCTATCTCAATAGCTGAAACGGAGGCTTTAAGTTTTTAGGTCTCGCGCCTAGCGTTGCAGTGCGCGGCACTGCTCGCGCAGCGCGAGACCTCTTGTACGGGCTTTAGAAAGCTAACCACACGCTCGTGCGTGTGGTTAGCTTTCTGAAGCCTGGCATTGGCTGTAGCGTGCGTTTAAAAAAAAAAAAAAACTGCACGCAATTGGGCAAAGGCGGCGCGATGTCCCGCCTTTGCTCCTCCCATTCCCACTGGTGGCTAGCACGCGCAGCAGCGCGCGCTCACCTCGCTGCCGCGCTCCCTCCCCCCGCTCCTCTGTGGTGCGCGCGCACCACTGTTTATTTTTTAGTAAGAGAGCACGCAATAGGCCAAAGGCGGTCGCATTGCTCCGCCCATGGCCTATTGGTGTCTATTACGCGCACCAAAGGCCATGTGTTTTCAATTATCGTGCCCAGACACGGGCGCAATAATTGAAACCACATGGTTCGCTGTGGCGCGCATCACTCGCGGGCTTGTTTGCTTGCGATCGCTTTCACTTTCGCGATCGGTTTCAATGCCGCTATTGCTTTGTTTACTGCATTTACGTAAGCCTCTTTCACACAGCAAGCAGTGAAGCCCAGGAAAGGAGGAAGAAACATGGGTGCTGACTAAACTTTTGTGCCGCAAACAATGGCCTCTCTGAATCATTCTGAGATCCGGTTTATACAGCTTGTAGGAATTACATGGCAACATCTTAGCGGCATCCCAGACGGCCCCAGGTTGGCTCAATATTTTCAGATCAGTTTTCAACTGTATCCACTTATGATGAGTAACGAACCCTTTCCCAGCATTACTTCTGAACATCACGCCCATAAGGAAATGAATATTGTGTTTTTGAAACGTCCTGTGCTCATTTGTTTATTTTATTTAACAAGCCCGTGACGTAGGGATTGGCTAGAGTGAGACGCCAGTTTACTAAACCCCTGAGAATGTAAGAATATTTGGCTGCTGGGTGAGACTGATCTAAAATGAGTTGGATTCAACGTTCAGCAAATGCAAAAGTGACTCTTGAAGCAAACGGGTATATTGTAGTGGCTGTACTCTAAAAGTAGCGAGCACGTCAGGCTTCAGGTGACGTCACTGTGTACAGTGGCGCGCCACCGGGACCAGCTGTCCTGTCAGCCGGCATCAGCTCTGCCTTCATGCACCCGTCACCGCGGCCTGACAGCCCGCCACATTCAGTGCTGGGCTCTAAACGTTTCTAAACAATATGTCTTTGGCATACAGGATCAATTTAATACGAGCCCCAAACCACAGAGATCTCTGGAGCCTTCTGATGCCATCAGACGGAATCTGCCGCCAGGGGTTGTCAGTGCACTCTTAATAAGGATGTTGGTTTGTGAGTTTTTAATCGAGTATTATATACAAATACAAACAGAAAACAAGCTCTTTCCCATCGACATTTGTTTTTAAAAACAGAAATTAGGTCTTCCTTTGAGAGTCTCTCCATACGTGTTCACAATGACGGTATATAGTGTAATAAAATATGATTTCCTAAAGAAGTTTTATAGCTACAGATGCACCTGCAGTCCTAATATTTTCAAGTGGTTGTGACGTTTTATTGATGATTCGTAGTGCACTAGCAGTCGCACAGACATCAAAGTATGAGTGTACATCAATACAGCAAAGGAAATGTGGAAATATGCCCGATGCAACTTCATTTTTTTCTCCCCACACCATAAATATCGATAAATACCAAAAAGGTGAGAAAATTACATATATAATTGAATACAAAGAGGAGTTAACTCTTGTTTTTCTGACACAGAGCTCGAAAACACAGGGCAGAGCTTCTTTGTCAGAAAAGCATGCATTAACTGGGAGATATTTTGCGTTAGTGTCTGCGCTGAAGACGCCTTCTGCGCGTGCGCAGTGCAGAAACCAGCATCGCGATCCGCCTGTGGTCTTTCATGAGCCGAGCATGTATATTTAAGCGAGAATTAGAAAGGCACCCCCCTAGGAAAAATGACTTAACAGGTCAGGGAGCAGGGGGAAAAGAAACATCAGACAAAGACTACCAAGGTAGTGTTCCCTCAAGACCTCAATTTCTTTAAATAGCGGCTTCTCAAAGCTCAAAACTAGGGCATAACAAACAATCTTCTCCACACAAAATGCTTATTTGTTATTACATCTTTTATTTGATTTTTTCTTTCTTGTTTTTAAATTTCTTTTTAATTTTTCACATTTTATAAAAACATTTTTGGGAAAGTATATGTATATATTCTTCAATTACAACACAGTGACTATCATCATTTATCCAAAAATACTGTTCAATAAATACACAATGTTACAAAGCTTATAAGATCACCTAAAATGAAATAATTACAATAGAATTCAACAAACCCCACACACAAACACACCTCTCACAACTCTGCAATCATATCTCTTATACTCAATACATTCAACATATATACACCCCAGAGCAACACTGCATGCACAGATGGAAAAGCCGGGTGATAAAATCAACCCTCGGTTGCTGTGCTGGTAGCTAGGGTGTCACACTCTCTCTGGTCGACGCACGTTTCAATGGTATAGTAATTTCAAAACCATCTTCTTCAGGACCTATTATTAGATACTTTATAACAGGTGAAGGGAGGGGGAATAAAAGTACTGTCATTAATATCCGTATCGTGTTATCTAAAGATACTGATGGTTTCAAATAGGCAATTAGTAGTGCCACTACTGGGTTTGAGCCTAGCTTCTAAGGAACGGTCTATCAAGCATCTTGCATTTCAGTGTCCTACAATGTATTAGAAATCCTGATGTAGGTACACACCACTATCTGTTAGATGGTGCTTAGATAGTTCGACACAGAGGTTTAAATGTCCTCTCAGGAGACCTTTCTATTTATGAGCCTTTGTGTGGCTTAGTTTGCCCTATTTCTGGCCAAGCGGCGTCCGAGTTGTTCTAAGTGCTTGCGGTTTGTAAGAGAAATGGTTTAATTTCAGTGTGCACTGCTTCTTATAAGCGGTCCTCGGTGCAATCTCTCGTATGGTACTCGTGCCGAACGTCTGCTTTCATCAGCCATATTTAAGCGGCAAGGGCTGATTTCATGCTGTGCTGCTTGCTTTTAAATGTTTTTTCTCCAATTATGGTCGTAGTGAAAACTGCTGGTCGTGTACGGTAACTGGTTTTTTTATTTTTATTATTGTAAACCATTCATTCATTCATCCGCAGCCACAATCTAGCACCTTCTCTTAACTTTATGCTGTGCGCCACGATGGGAGCTACCACTGAACAACGGGGAGGAGGGGGTGAAAACAAGCACATCTGGTTACTCACAGTTCAAGTTTGTGTGAATGATATTAAAATATGCAGGTCCAGACCCCTGCAGTGCGGGTGCCCCCTTATCGCAGGACAAGCCGCGGCATAAATGGGGGCGTGAGTGTCGCGACACAAGACAGGATTATTTTGCGTGTGAATTCCGGCCCCGTTTGTGTATAACAGATGGTCCCATTAAAACCTCTTCACACCATGTGATGCGTTGTTTCTTGTTCGGTGAATCCATTCAGTGCACTCCCAGGTTTCCGCCCTTTATGCAAATGAGACAAAGGTAGAAAACATCTGCTGCTCAGGATCACACAGAGTACCGAAGTGGGACTCTGAGAACTTGCATTGAGATGTCTGCATGCGGCCACTACATCACCGCAGCTGACTCAGGGCCGCGCCATCTTGAATTGTCACCATGTTGGTGAAATCACACTGGACACGCAGGGTTTGGGAATATGTGTTCTATTTTATTGTCTCGTTTACCACCTTCTCCTTAAAGGCAGACACTCTGGGACTGCTCACTTTTCAGGACTCATTTTGAGTTAGTAGCACCTGCGCTCGTGTGATTTCTCGTGATCATTAAAGACCCGCAGCATTTTGCTGAAAGTTAGTGTATTGTATTGCAGCAATTATATAGCGCTTACTACATGTTTGTGGGGCACAGAAGCACTTAGCTACTTTGTCAGCAAGCCACACTGTGTAAGGTGTGTGGTTGGAAGTGTGCTGTCATTGTTTTGTACTATGTGGGAGGGGAAACGTCGTTTACATCGCGGTTTTTACACCCCATACCTTTACAACGCAGGTATTACAATCAATCAATCAATCAATCACGGCATTTATAGAGCGCGCTACTCACCCGGGAGGGTCTCAAGGCGCTGGGGGAGGGGGTAAGTTACTGCTCGAACAGCCAGGTCTTGAGCTGCTTCCTGAAGGAGAGATGGTCCTGGGTTCGCCGAAGGTGAGTGGGGAGGGAGTTCCAGGTCTTGGCTGCCAGGTAGGAGAAGGATCTTCTCCGGCGGTGGTTCTGCGGATGCGTGGTACGGTGGCGAGGGCGTGGCTGGTTGATCGTAGCTGGCGGGTGGGCGTGTAGAAGGTCATGCGGTCGTTGAGGTACTTTGGGCCCAGGTCGTGGAGGGCCTTGTGTGCGTGGGTGAGGAGTCTGAACGTGATTCTCTTGCTGACGGGGAGCCAGTGCAGGTCTTTCAGGTGTCCGGTGATGTGGCTGTGTCGGGGGATGTCCAGGATGAGTCGTGTGGAGGCGTTCTGGATGCGCTGGAGTCTTTTTGAAGTTTGGCTGTGGTTCCGGCGTAGAGGGTGTTCCCATAGTCCAGTCGGCTGGTGACGAGTGCCTGGGTGACGGTCTTCCTGGTTTCAGTGGGGATCCATCTGAAGATCTTGCGGAGCATGCGCAGGGTGTTGAAGCACGAGGATGAGACGGCGTTGACTTGTCTGGTCATCGATAGGGAGGAGTCCAGGATGAAGCCCAGGTTGCGTGCGTGGTCCGTTGGCTTGGGCGCGGTGCCCAGGGCCGGGGGCCACCAGGAGTCGTCCCAGGCGGAGGGTGATGAGCCCAGGATGAGGACTTCCGTCTTGTCTGAGTTTAGTTTAAGGCGGCTGTTCCTCATCCAGTCGGCGACGTCTCTCATCCCGTCGTGTAGGTTGGCTCTGGCGGTGGTGGGGTCGTTGGTGAGGGAGAGGATCAGCTGGGTGTCGTCGGCGTAGGAGATGATGTTGAGGTTGTGTTGGCGTGCGATGGCTGCGAGGGGGCTCATGTAGACGTTGAAGAGGGTAGGACTGAGTGAAGATCCTTGTGGAACGCCGCAGATGACTTCGGTGGCCTCTGGATCTGAACGGGGGAGGCGGACTTCTGGGTTCTTCCGGCGAGGAACGAGATGATCCATTCCAGTGCTTTCTCGGATTCCGATGTTGCTGAGGCGCTTCACTAGGGTGCGGTGGCAGACGGTGTCGAACGCCGCGGGAGAGGTCCAAGAGGATGAGGGCTGCTGTTTCCCCGTTGTCGGTTAGGGTTCTGATGTCGTCGGTGGCTGCGATAGGCGGCGGTCTCGGTGCTGTGGTTGGCCCGAAACCCGGACTGCGAGGGGTCGAGGGATCCATTCGTCTTGAGGAAGGCGGCAAGCTGTCCGTTGACGGTCTTCTCGATGACTTTGGCCGGAAACGGAAGGAGCGAGATGGGACGGTAGTTCTTGAGGTCGGTGGGGTCCGCCGTTGGTTTCTTCAGGAGGGCGGTAAGCTCGGCGTGCTTCCAGCTCTCCGGGAAGGTGGCAGTGTGGAAGGAGGAGTTGATGATGTCCCGGAGATGGGGTGCGATGGGTGGCGTCGGCTTTGTTGAAGACGTGGTGTGGGCAGGGGTCGGTTGGTGATCCGGAGTGGATGGAGTTCATCGTGCGGGTGGTGTCTTCGGTGCTGATCGGGGTCCAGTTGCAGAGGGTGGTGGTGGCGGGCGTTGGTTCGGGCGGTAGGGTGCGTGGTTTGTGCGTCGAAGCTGTTATGTATGTCGGTGATCTTGCGGTGGAAGAACGTGGCGAGTGAGTTGCAGAGGTCTTGCGAGGGGGTGATGTCGTTGTTTCGGCGCTGGGGTTGGAGAACTCTTTGACGATGCTGAAAAGTTCCTTGCTGTCGTGGGCGTTGTTGTCCAGTCGTTCTTTGAGTGCCGACTTCTTGGTGGCACGGATCAGCTGGTGGTGTTTGCGGGTGGCGTGCTTGAGGGCGGTCCTGTTGTCTGTGGTCTGGTCGAGTCGCCAGGTTCTCTCGAGAGTGCGGCAGTTCTTCTTGGATTCCTTGAGTTCGTTGGTGAACCAAGGGGTTTTCTTGCTTCCGGGTCTGCTGGGAGGGTTTTTTTAGTGGTGCGAGGTCGTCGGCGCAGGCGGTCAGCCACTTGGCGAGGTTGCTGGCTGCTTCGTTTGGGTCCGTTGTGTTGGTGGGTGTGTTCTGGCTGAGGGAGGCGGTGAGCTGCTCGGCGGTTACAACGACTTGCGTTGGGGGGCGCTCTAACATAAGGAATAGTATGGTTTACTATTCCAACACCTTCCCTACTGTATGTAGACTGGCATTGGAATAGTAAATCATACTACTCCTAAGTCCAGCGCCCCCCAACGCAAGTCGTTGTAACGACTTGCGTTGTAATACCTGCGTTGTAATGGTATCGCGGTGTAAAAACCACGATGTAAACGTACCTATTCTTGTGGGAGCGGTGGTGCTGGAACAATATTGGGGGTAAGGGGGGGCTGCAATCAATGTTCCTTCCCTAAAGTCATATGGATTGTGAAAAATCCAAGCACCGCACAAAGAACGAACATTACAGTTCGCAATCACATACATCGTCCACTACAATACATGCAACTATTTCTATTTACATAAATTCACTTCACTGCAAACACAACGATAGAGCTGACAATATATTTACAATGCCAATAACTCAAATTCTAACAAATGCGAGACCTATTGCATTGCAAATGCTTGTTCTGAACATGCATGTTAGTTGCTTTAGGTATGGCATACTCTATGCAGTACTTATCATAGGGGCATGCAAATGCACAAGTAAATTATTGACCTGAAAAGAACATCTCATCCTTTAAGCAGAAACCAGCATGCTTTATAGCACACCTACAGTATCTCTCACATGTGACTTGTGCATACTGTAATTTGGATTTAAGACTTGACAAACAGCTTTTACATGGTAAATCAAGCTCCAAGGGAAAGTGCACACACAGGACCTGTACTACCAAGCATCATCAATGTTTGAAAGAGTATTTCTTCACATGAATGAGAAGGTTGTGCCAGTACTTGCCAACATATCTGAGAAATTGTAGAAGTACACCTGTAGCAGTGCCATGAGACGTTTAAGTAAATGTGCTGGTATGTGACTCTCAATTTTAGTATCTCTATGACTCTCTAAATATCTGTGTAAGTGGCTATAAACAAACACCTCCGTACCTGTGTTACGGAAAAGAGAGCAATATAGATGTGACTACAACTATATTTGAATCTGCTGCATGCACAAGTAGTTTCTGGGTAAGTGATTGAATGTATATGTGATTCTGTAGCTGAACTACAACACCCAGAATTCAAAGAAAAACACTTGTTGAGAACAGCACATCATTTATACACATGTAAATATTTCCACATCTTCTAATGCCTTGCAAACTGAAAGTTTAACTCCATTACATCATGTAGTAAGCAGCAAATGTACAATAACTATTTCAAAGCAACAGATTGTGAACCAACTTCTCACACATCTAGTGTGCAAATCAGGCAAACTGTCACATTCTCATACACTCCTAAAACGTCTTACTCACCTGTTATTAAATATACAAAGGCACTCACAAAACCACTCATTCATTACCTCATATAGTTCCAATATTTTCTCAAAAATATTTGATACTCTTATAACATTCTCACATACACATATACCTTTTCAATCATTTTTTCTCCAAATTAAATATAATTCATGTACCTGAAAATTGAGTTTGTTGATCAAATATTATTTTTTGATCTTATCAGATAAATACAATATCGTCAGGAAATGTAAAAACTAAGCATAAGATTGGCACACCACTCTCACACAAAGCAAATAGAAACATAGCTTTCCTTTTATTATTTTGTCACTCCATTCCTGAATGGTTATTATGTGATGACCCTTTCATACACTTTTATAAAGAAACCCAATATGTGTGGGTCTTTTGCACACATCTGACATTGGACTATGCTTGGGCTACATGTGGGCTTTATCTCTGGTGGCCATTGTCACGTGGTCGCTAGGGACATTGTCGGCATCTTTAAGTTAGCATGAGCCCGGTAGCCATGATGCTGCTTTTGCGCACGATACTACATGTCTTTATTTTTACAAAGCTCAGTTTATGCCTTTCACATGAGAACTCTCTGCTGTGCTCGTTCTTTGCCTGTTCCTAGAGTTTAGTCTGAACATTGTGAGCAATGTCGATAAACACTGACCCTTGTTATTCTGTTCTGGTCAGGCCCTAGCACTTAGACAAAACATACCAATGCAGCTTTTTTTGCTGGAGACTCGTAATTTGAAATTATGGGGATGCATGTTTAGGTAACACACACTTGGAGAGGGACCTTTCCAGGGAGAAGAGCTACCCGCACCTGTGATGTAGAAATACGATCTATGGCCTGAGGTATGGGGTCTGCTGACAAAGCCCAGAGATATTCTATTATATAATAATACTTCTGCTTACCAAGGGGAGGGTGGTTAGGCCTTATAGTCCTTTATCCACTGTCTTTATAAGATGACATCTCCCTTTATGATATAATTATTAATTAATAGTAATAAATTAATTAATGTTACGTGCCGAAGGCGCGCCAAAGGCAAGCCCGTCTGCGCCCATCCGGGCCGGACGGGGCCTGGGGCCAGCCACTATGCGCAATTTTTAACTTACTCCTCCCAAGAACTGCGACTTTTGGCACCACAGGCTAATATGAAGATTTACGCCATAGTTAAAAACAAATTAATAAGGCATGGCCTCTTAAATTCTGAACCGGCAAAGGTATCCACTGCTCTTGTGCCTGAAGTTACCTTAATCTGAAAGAGACACGTTAGTGATAGATTCCTTACCTTAGAATATCCTCAGGCGTCAGACTGGATCTGGAAAGTTTTTCGTCAGCAGTACCCCTGCGCGTCGGTAGGTGGCGTCGTTCGTCTCCGCGTCCGTCGCTGGCGTCGTAAGCGCCGAGATGACGTCACGGAGACTACGTCAGTTCTTTCTTTTTCCGCGCCAGTAAGCGCAGATCCGGTTAGAGCACGTACCTTAGCCACTTTTTGACTATCTTTTTGAGACTTTGTCTCCTGTAAGTTGAGTCTACTCTGGTGCACGTAGGGATGCCTGGCTTTAAGTCTTGTGGGGCCTGCCGTCGCAATATGCCGGTGGCGGACCCCCACGACGTCTGTCTCTACTGCCTGTAGAGCGACCACGACTCCCGGTCCTGCATGGACTGTCTGGCCATGGCCCCGAAGGCCTTGAGGGAGCGGCGCCGGAAGCTGCTTGAGGTCCGGCACTCGTCCCAGCGCCGTTCTCGGTCTAGGGGCCGCTCCAGAGAACGCTCGCGGGGCCACCATCATTGCTCCTCGGGCTCCAAGTCTTCACCCTCGGATTCGGGTAAGAGACGACACAAAAAGAAGTCGAAGAAGCGTTGTCACTCTCCGACGTCCCCCCGTCGGTCCCCGGATGCGGACGAGGGGGACAGGGGTTCTGCCCCTGCGGCTCCTTTGGAGCCTGGGAGTCCCGCGGCCTACCCACCTTATCCGGGTCCGTCGGCGACTCCCGCACAGGTGCAAGCATTTCTTGCTACCATGGACCGCCTGTTTAGGCCTCGGGCTCCCGCCGGTGCGCCCTTGGGCCCTCGGTCCCGTGTCAGGATCCTGTCGGTGCCGCCGGCAGCTCCGGCCCTGGCGCCGCAGGATGCTGTGCCGCTGGCTCCGGCCACGGCGCCAAAAGGTCCCACGCTGCCGGCTCCGGCCCCAGCGCCACCCTGGGCTCCGCCTCCGGCGCCGCTGTGGATGCCATTTGTTCCGCCCCTGCCCAGGTTCCAGGACAATTTTGTCTCTACCTGGGATCCGCATTGGGACACGGCGCCGGCTCGGCCCGTCCGGCGCCGTTCCCGGCGCCCGCTTGTTCCTTCCCCGGTCCCCAGCCCTGCCGCCGCAGTCTGTTCCACATACAGCGGAGGTGGAGGACGACTGGGAGGGGTCCGAGGACCCTCTTGCTCGTCAGTGTGACTCTGAGCAGGACTGGGCGGACGAGTTAGAGGAGGCCGGCGGCCTTGATATCTCCTCTGACCCGGGTTTTGCCTCTCCTCCGCCTACCATGGAGGAGGGCGATTCTTACACGATGGTGCTCCGTCGGGCCGCTGAGGTCCTCAACCTTGATCTCCCTACAGTGGCCCTGAAGACTAATCTCCTCACTGAGGTGCTCCAGACGGCGTCCACTTCTTCGGAGCCCCTGCTGCCATTTAATGACGCCCTCACTTACGTCTTACTGGGCACTTGGTCGCGGCCAGCCACAGGGGCCCCTGTGGATAAGAACGTCGCCAGGCGTCATCGCCCGGCGTCGGGTGACCCTGCCTTTCTGACCACTCATCCTACGCCCGAGAGCCTGGTCATCCAAGCTTCGATGTCCCAGAGTGCCTTTCCCACGGCTCCGCCAGATAAGGACTCTAAGAAGCTGGAGCAGTTCAGCAAGCGGTTGTTCTCTTCGGCCAGCTTGGGGCTGCGGTCGGTGAACACCGCGTGCCTATTGGGCCGCTATTCCCACGCGGTGTGGGATACAGTTGCACAGGTGTTGCCTCAGTGTCCTGAGGAGACCCAAGCTGTGCTGTCCCAAGCTGTTGCTGAGGGTAAAGATGCGGCTAAGTTCGCCATTCGGTGTGGTTTGGACACCGCGGACTCACTAGGTATAGCAATTTCTACGACTGTGGCGCTTCGTCGCCACGCCTGGTTGAGATCTACCGAGTTCTCGCCAGATGTCCAAAGCTCACTCATGGACATGGCCTTTGATGGCACTCGCCTGTTTGGCGATAAAGCTGACAGTGCGCTGGAGCGTTTTAAGGACTCCAGGGCCACGGCCAAGTCCTTAGGTCTTTCCACGAAAAGCCCAGCCACTCCTGGTTTTCGTTCCTTTCGTGGCCACGGAAGGGGCGCACAGGCCCGTTCCTTCAGCAAGCCTGTGCAAAACCAGCCTCAGCGCGGACGCGGTTTCCGCAGGGGCGGGTCTGGGAATCAGCGTGGGGGTCAGTTCACCTCCGCCCCCGCTGCTTCTACCTCCAAACCTTCCTAATCCGAGCTTTGTAGGGGCACCCCACGCCAGTGGGTGGCAGGATCCGCCATCATCTCCCCACTGGCACGCTATCACATCGGACGAGTGGGTGTTGCAGATCATCCGCAAGGGTTACTCCCTTCCTTTTCAGTCCACACCTCCAGCCATGCCACCTCAGTACCACCGCATGTCGGGGAACACTTGGCGCTTCTACAGCAGGAAGTCACGGCCCTCTTGGCCAAGGGGGCCATCGAGTGTGTTCCTGGGCCAGAAGTAGGGAGTGGTTGTTATTCCCACTACTTTCTGGTCCCCAAGAAGGACAAGGGGGGCTTGCGCCCCATCTTGGGCCTCAGGAACGTCAATCGCTTCCTCCGGAAGGAGAAGTTCAAGGTGTTGACTCTGGCTCAGTTCTTGGCTGCCCTCGACCCTGGAGACTGGATGGTGGCATTGGACTTGCAGGACGCATATTTTCACATCCCCGTCCTGCCGGCCCACCGCCGTTACCTGCGGTTCACGGTAGGCCAGGAGCATTTTCAGTTTGCTGTGCTCCCTTCGGCCTTACCAGCGCCTCGGGTGTTCACGAAAGTGATGGCGGTGGTCGCTGCTCACCTGCGCAGGTCAGGGTGTCAGTCTTCCCCTACCTCGATGACTGGTTGTTGAAGGCGGGCTCGCCCCAGGCAGTTGTCACCCACCTTCAGAAAAGGCCGCCCTCCTGCATTTGCTGGGGTTCTCCATCAACGTGCCGAAGTCGCACCTGAGTCCCTCTCAGAAGCTCCCCTTCATCGGAGCGGTTCTGGATTCTACGCGGTTTCGGGTTTATCCTCCCGAGCAGCGAGTTCGGGATATTCAGGCTATGATTCCGATCTTTCAGCCTCTATCCCGGGTTTCGGTCAGGTTGACCCTCCGGCTCCTGGGCCTCATGGCCTCCTGCATCCTGCTGGTGCAACATGCCAGATGGCATATGCGGGCTCTGCAGTGGGACCTGAAGTTCGGGTGGGCACAGCATCAGGGCAACCTGTCCGATCATGTCCAGATCTCGGAGGGCACTGCACGACAATTGCAGTGGTGGCTCACGAATCGCGATTGGGTCAATGGCAGATCCCTCTCCCTTCCCCCAACCGGAGCACACAGTGGTGACGGATGCGTCCCTCCCTGGGATGGGGAGGCCACTTGGGAGAGGCGGAGATCAGAGGCCTCTGGTCTCCGGCGGAGTCCCGGCTCCATATCAACTTTTTGGAGCTTCGAGGCGATCCGACTTGCACTGAAGGCATTCCTTCCTCTGTCCGGGGAAGTGTAGTGCAGGTGTTCATGGACAACACCACCGCCATGTGGTATTGCAACAAACAGGGCGGGGTGGGGTCCTGGACCCTATGTCAGGAGGCTCTGCGCCTCTGGACATGGCTGGAACATCAAGGCATTACCTTGGTGGTTCAACACCTGGCGGGTTCTCTGAACGCCAGGGCGGACGAACTCAGCCGCCGGTGCTTGATAGATCACGAATGGCGTCTGAACTCGGACGTGGCGCAAGGTCTCTTTCAGCAGTGGGGAGAGCCTTGGTTAGATCTATTCGCCACAGAAGAGAACGCGCAATGTCATCAGTTCTGCGCGTTGGAATTTCCAAGGCGGCACTTGCTCGGCGACGCTTTTCGTCGCGAGTGGAGTTGCGGTCTATTGTACGCCTTTCCGCCTATACCACTAATGCCCAGAGTGCTGAAGAAGATTCGGCGCGACCGGGCCCAAGTCATCCTTGTGGCTCCGGATTGGGCACGAAGATACTGGTATCCCGAGCTACTCAGCATGGCGATCGATCCCCCGATCCGACTGCCTCTTCGGGAGGATCTTCTGTCGCAGCAGCAGGGGACGGTCCTCCACCCGAACCTGTCCAGCCTCCACCTCCATGCGTGGAGATTGAGCGGCGACAGTTGACAGCTTTCGATCTTCCTCCCGAAGTCTGTGATGTCATTCTGGCAGCCAGGCGTCCCTCCACTAAGACGGTATATGCCTGCAGGTTGAACAAATATGTGGCATGGTGCACAGCAAAGGCTGTGGATCGATCCCCTCTCTGCCCCTCTTTCTGAGGTTCTTCTGTTCCTTCCATCCTTGGCCCAGCAGGGCTCTGCTCTGGGCACTATCAAAGGTTATCTTTCGGCCATCTCTGCCTTTCTACGGCTTCCAGATCAGCCTTCTCTTTTAAGTCCCCGGTTGTTACCCGTTTCCTCAAGGGAATTACGCACACATTTCCTCCCGTGCCGTTCATAATGCCTCAATGGGACTTAAACCTTGTCTTGACATACCTGATGTGCGCTCCCCTTCGAGCCCCTTCATCACTGTCCTTTGCGTCTTCTCACTCTCAAGACGGCTTTCCTGGTAGCTATCACCTCTGCCAGAAGAGTGAGTGAGCTCCAGGCTCTTTCTTCCAAACCTCCTTTCCTTTCTGTTCATCCGGACAAGGTGGTTTTGAGGACCCATCCTTCTTTCTTGCCAAAGGTTGTCACGCCCTTCCACATCGGGCAGACCATCACTTTGCCCACCTTCTTTCCGCCTCCGCATCCTTCAAAAGAGGAAGAGAGGCTTCACCGTCTGGACCCAAAACGTGTGCTCTCGTTCTATCTGAAGCGCACACAACAGTTCCGGGTGGATGACCAACTCTTTGTTGGCTACGTGGGCGCCAAAAAAAGTCGGCCCGTGCACAAACGAACCATCTCTTGGTGGGTTGTTCTGTGCATAAAAGCATGTTACTCGTTGGCCAAGAGGGAGCCTCCTGTGGGGCTGCGTGCCCATTCGACCAGGGCAACGGCAGCCACTACTTCCTTGGGACGTGGCGTTCCCTTGCAGGACATTTGTCAGGCAGCTACGTGGGCCTCGCTGCACACGTTTACCAAGCATTACTGCCTTGACAGTCAAGTCCGGAGAGACGGCTTCTTTGGCCGTTCTGTTCTCCGTGACTTTCTGGTGTAATCTTGTTCGCAGACCCACCACCTGGGTTGGTATTGCTGGGGTATCTATTCTAAGGTAAGGAATCTATCACTAATGTGTCTCTTTCAGATGCACAAGTTACTACTTGTGTAACGATATATCTGTAAGAGACATTAGTTAGTGATAGATTCCTACCGCCCACCCATCCTCCCCGTTCTGCGAACTGATGTTAGGGTTAAGGTCATCCCTTTCAGGGCCCTCAGTTTCATGGCACCAGTGGTCAGTTTCTTGCATGGCTCTGCGTTCCTGGCGCTGGAAAGTCGTGTACAGAACTGGACGTCAGCGCGCATGGGTGGCGCCTAAGTAGTCTCCGTGACGTCATCTCGGTGCTTACGACGCCAGCGACGGACGCGGAGACGCACGACGCCACCTACCGACGCGCAGGGGTGCTGCTGACGAAAAACTTTCCGGATCCAGTCTGACGCCTGGGGATATTCTAAGGTAAGGAATCTATCACGAACTAATGTCTCTTACAGATATATCATTACACAAGTAGTAACTTGTGCAACAAGCATGAAATTGCTATGCCTATGACACAGGCCCCAGCACCGAAGGAGTTAAACATAGTGTACCTAAATACACGTTCTATGGTTAAACACCAATTAGAAATTTTCAACCTTTTAGACACCGAAGCCCCAGATATAATATTACTCACAGAAACTTGGTTGACTACGGAATCCACCCCAGATATACTAGCAGCGTTACCTGGCAACTAACATCTCTTACAGACCAATAGGCCTTCTGGAAAGAGAGGAGGAGGAGTAGCAGTAGCGATAAAGAAGCACCTCTCTGTCACCGTCATCACCCCCCTAGAAGTGGCTTCGGTGGATAGTTTGTTTAAAATTGGACACACCCACGCCCACTCTGGTGTGTTTTCCGATCTATAGGCCACCTACTGCGATGGGGGAATTCACTAAAGAACTAGCAAATTATCTTGCACCCTTAATTATAGACTACGCAAAAATCTTGTTAGTTGGAGACCTGAACTGCTGGACAAATGAGGAAGAGGGGAGCAAGGGTTCTAAGGAACTCATAGACTTACTAAAAAATCTGAATCTAGAAGGACACATACATGAGCCTACACATATTAAAGGTCATGCACTTGACCAGCTATGGACCACCAATCTTGTGGTCCAGAGCTTGACAGCTAAGCCATGCATCTGGTCAGATCACCATTTAATAAATTTCACCTTAAGTGGTCTATCATTAGTCAAACCCTCAGCCGGTCCTAAATTATTAACCAGGAACTGGAATCGTATCAAGTTGTCAGGCTTTCACAACACCCTGGCATCCACTGTACCGCCAAGAATAGACAATGTTGATAAGTTTGAGACAGCTATTACTAACTGGCAATTAAAAGCGAGCGAGACACATGCCCCACTACAAAGTAAAGCTAGCTGTCTGAGGCGACATGAGGCTTCTAAGTGGTTCTCCACAGAGCTGAAACTAGCAAAGCTAAAAACCTGCCAGGCTGAACGAAAATGTCGAGGAACCTATACACCAGAAACTAGGGAAACATATGCTAAAGCTCTGACAGATTATAAAGTAGCCATTTTAGAGGCAAAAAAGCCTTCTTCACGAGCAAAGTCTTAAGCTTGGAAAACAAAACCAAAGACATCTTTAATATAGTTAAAGAACTATCCAACCCGGATCGTATAACACCTGTCATCACTCCCTCTCAGGCACTATGTGACGACTTGAATGGTTTTTTCGTAAACAAAATTAAGACAATACAAGACTCCATTACCCCTAGTCTACAGGACGGGAAATTACATCAGCAACATACTAATCCAGTAATACTCTCTACCTTTCAGAACATAAATCTAGATCGTCTCACTGAATTAACAAATAAAGTAAAGTCTGGCTCACCGAATGACCCATGCCCCCCTGCAATACAAAAAGACCTTTTCACCAGCTTCCCAGATACCACCCTTGCACTGCTCAATTTGCCACTTGAGCAAGGTGTGGTCCCGCACGCTTTCAAAGACGCAGTCCTAATTCCGCTTCAAAAGAAAGCGGGAGTGGATCCCCGACAATTGAGCAACTATAGACCGATCTCGCTTCTCCCTTACCCAGCAAAAATCCTGGAGGCACATGTAGCTAAACTTCTCTGTGCCTTCATTGAAGAGACCAAATTTTTGGATTCCCATCAAGCAGGCGTTTGACCATCTCACTCGACTGAATCAGTCATCCTAAGCATGGTGAACGACCTGAAGGAGGGGTCGGACAGGGGGTGCACGCATGCACTGGTCCTGCTCGACCTGTCGGCGGCATTTGATACCGTGGACCATATGATATTAACGGATAGAATGGCGGCGGCAGGTCTGAGAGGATCTGCCCTTGAATGGATGAAATCCTTTCTGAGGGACCGAACTCAATCAGTCAGGCTTGCACCCTACAGCTCGGCCAGTGTCACCACCACCTGCGGGGTACCACGGGGCTCTTCCCTGTCCCCCCACTTGTTCAGTCTCTATATTTGCCCCTTGATCCATTCCCTCCAACAAAGGAAGGTTAAGATATACAATTATGCAGATGATATGCAATTGATTTTCCCAATCGACGAGACGGAGGACTCCAAGGCGTTCTTTCAAAATACCATGTTATTCATCAAAGACTGGATGAATCACAACCACCTCAAATTGAACTCTGATAAAACAGAGAGAGTCATTTCCAACAATAGACTACACCATTGGACCCCAGCTCACTGGCCGGTTAGACTAGGAACTCCCCCCCACCCCTAAGAATTTTGTAAAGAGCCTTGGCATTCAAATTGACGCTAACCTTTCAATGCAGTCTCAGATTAACATGGTCGCGTCTTCTTGCTTTTATCAGCTGAGGAACTTCAAAAAGATCAGGAGATTTTTTTACTAGGGAAGCAAGCATGGTAATTATGATGGCTATGATTCTGTCCAGGTTAGACTATGCCAATGCTGTCTACCTAGGCCTCCCCGCCAACCAAATTTACAAACTTCAGCTGATACAGAATCAAGCTGCCAGAATTATTTTCCAACAGCCGAGACACTGCCACACTAAGCCACTGATGAAGCAGCTCCACTGGCTTCCTGTGGCCCAACGGGCTATGTTCAAGACAGGCTGTATGATCTTCAGAGCAATTCATGACAAGGGCCCAAAATTTATTTCTATGAAGATCCATCCGTACCTTCCCAAACGGAATCTCAGATCAGCACACATGAACCTACTAATGATCCCAAGATTTAAGCGCAAAAAAATGGGAGACTCACGATTTTCTGTGTTGGGCCCCCAATTCTGGAACTCCTTGCCGATAGAGATGAGGCACACGATGGATTACATGAGCTTCAGAAAAAAACTGAAAACTTGGCTTTTCACTCAGGTCTATTGCTAGGTTCAACTTCTGGGGTGGCTTTCAACTTAGCTCCAAGAGACCTCTGGTATACGTGCGCTTAACAAGTTCTCTATAACATATGGCCTTGCTGCAATGCTAACTGTATTAATATTATGCATTTTGCTGCTGGTTGTGGCACGTATACTGCATTTTAGAGCACGTTAGTTAAAATAAATATTTTAAACTATCTTCGTGTCTGTCAGATCTTATTGTGGACAAGTACGAGAGTGTGAGCGAAAAGGTGTGTCTTGTTACCGCGATTCCTGAGAGATTCGGGAGTGTTGTGTTCTGGGGTGTCTAATCATTGGTTTCTCCGTTGGCGAGTAGGAGAGCGAGTGAGACACTATAGCTAGTCGGTTCTGGGCTCGTGGGTACTTAGGTGGTAGGAAGGCTTAGCCCCTATACACCGCGGTCCCATAATCCTGCGCATAGTTCTGTGTATGTGCAGAATCCCTGCAACACCATCTTGGGAGACTTATTTGTTATGAAGCTCCCTAATCTCCTCATTTACTGCTGTATCCTCGGTAGAAAATGCTTTCAGTATTCCACTTCGATTCCATCAAGATGGCGGTCCGATGTGCCACACTTTTGGCATAAATTCAGAATGTTAGCACTTTAGTTGCTCATCAGAACACTGTAGTAAACTGCTGATCACCAGAGAGTTAACTGGCAGTCTGCTGCTGGTATTAAAAGTGCATGTTTCAGTCTACATGTCAGAATGTTTTCATGAAATAGAAGAGAAATATATTTCAGAACTCATTTAAAAGTGTCCTAATTTTTCTTTCATGTCACATGAGAGGACGAGGACATTGACGGTCCAGTATACACTCTCCTCATATAAATTGTAATCAAATCACAGTATACTGTTCCAAAGGTTCAGTCCCAGAGACATTATCTCTAACTGAGTGCAGGTACTCTAGGAAGCGTGCGCTTTTGAGAATAGTTGCTGTCACTCACCCAAAGGTGACATGCTTCATCATTGGGCTATGCTCCTCCCCAGGCCGGCACTGCAATGCCTGGCGGGCCCCGCGAGAGGACACTTTACCGGAGATCTTTTAATAAATACGCTGAGAAGATTAGTGGTAGTGTGAAAATAAAATCAACTGTCGACCAGATGCCGCAATATATTTAATGTGGTTGTCCTGGTCGTCGATGCTGGGGTTAACAGAGGTGGCAGAGAAACTGGGGAAATAATGGTCCCTGTCTCTGTAAGTGAGAAAGTGTTCGTCACCTATAGACCCGCTAATAGGCTAGGCTATATACTTCAGGTAAACATGTTTCATGCCTTGGGTAGTCGTGGAGCGATCTGTTGGCACTTCTTCAGGACCAAAACGGAAAAACAGGTAAATGTGACCTAATCTTCTCAGCAGTGTGAGGAGCTCAATAATTCAAATCCCCACACCGTGCATAGGTGATACGATGCCAACTGACATCGTACCACCACTGGTGATCACGGTTCTAACAGAGTGCTCAAGTTAGGGTAGCCTGCATTGGAAAAAAAGAAAAGAAAAATGTATGTTTGTGCACACATAAATAGAAACTTGTCATAGATAAATGTTTAAATACAATGGTGATGGCACACACACCTAAACATACTACACACAAGTGATGTTCTGCCCCAATGGGGCCCATGCTGCCAATATGATTTGTGCAGGTACCCCAGTGAACAAGCCTGTGTTTAGTCACAGGCAGTAGATCCCATAGTAAAATAAGGCAGATACGGCATGCAAACATCAGATCCTCACCCTAGGCAAATTGACCTATCCGATAGCGAGGAAGCCACTTCAGAGCGCGACCTGCATCGGAAACGTAAATACGGACAGAAGTCACAATTTACAAAAATCCAAAATATGCAGTGGGCAAATAATCCAGTCAACATGTAAATTGCACCACCCCCCACCCCGTAGCGAGCATGCTTGCTATTACACCGGAGCCTCAGTATCCTCCCACTTCCTTGCCAGCATTGGTGACGGGTTTAAGAGCATCCAGGTCAGGCAGCCACGGACAATGCTCATCGACCGCACCAACACGTCTTGTGTCGTGTGCGTAGGTCAGAGCGGACCCTCGTAGAGAGAGGCGGGCCTCTGCCGTAGGCCGAGCAAGATGATTGGCTGCAGCTCAGGCCCTTGAGCGGTATGTGGAGTAAAAAGACTAAATAGGGGTGAAAAGCTTTTAAATATGCACTGCCATTTGTGTGAAATGCAAGGAGACTGGATTCTTAGGAAAAATGAATGATCATGTCTCATAAAGATGAGACTATTGTGGCTTTGTTCTTATATGAGACAGTGAATCACAATTAATCACATGTTCATAAATATCAATCAGCATCGTGTTGTATAACCCTCACCATAGTGTAAGGTACCCCTCAGCTACTCAACCTCATAATGTCCTTAGCCACATTATGAGGTTAGTAGCTGAGGGGGTGCCGTAGGAAAGTAGGATCTGCTTTCATGGTTACCCCCACTTTTTGCTGGTGTCAGTATGTTTTTTTGACTAGTCTGACTGGGATCCTGCTAATCAGGGCCCCACTCACTGTGCTTCCTCCCTAAATTGACCATGGTAAGTATTTCTGTACTTCCCCAATTGTCTACTGGTGACCCTTCTAAGTCCTTAGTATATGGTACTAAGGTACCCAGGAGATAGGTACACCAGAGTTCTCCCATGGGCTGCAGCATGTATTGTGCCACCCATTAGAAACCACTCAAACTGTGACTACAGGCCTGCCATTGCACCCTGTGTGAGTTGGTGCTAGCTCCTCTCACGACAGATATAAGTTTCCTTATATCTGAGGTCACTACACTTAAAACCTATAAGTCACCGCTCTGGCAGGCCTTTCAGTCCTGAAAGCAGGGTGCTTGGTTATAAGGTTGCCGCTGCATGAGCAGGGCACCCCTACAAACCCTGTAGTCGATTCTCCAGGCTTTGTAGTTGCGGTCAACCATTTTAATACATGTAGTGGACATCAGTTTCACTACGAGATGTCTAACTATATAGTGGCTGCACCAAACCTAGTCATGTTTGGTTTCAAACATGCTGGAATCATACCCCAGCACCGATTCCAGTGTTGGAAGTATGATCCCATGTACCTGGGGTCTCCCTTAGGGTAACCCCCTGTACTCCCGGCCTTTCAGGGTCTGACAGCGTGCTAGTGCTGCTGCTGACCACAGACACGATTCTGCCCGCCTGCTGCTGAGCCAAGCTCGAGCCAGGGAACGTAGAACAATGGGTTTCCTGTCACAGGGAGGTGTGACCACCTCCCAGACAGGGCTTAGTGTATTGGGAGGGGGTAGGGGCGCTTGCCAGAATGCCTTGAAGGGCACATTTGGTGCCCACCTTGCATACTCCTGTTGGAACCAGTTCTGGGAGCCCTGGGCTCCTGCTCTGGTGCGAAACTGGACAAAGGACATGGGAGTATCCTCCCCTCTGTCCAGACCGTCCTCTGGGAGGGACCCCTGAATCGTCCTAACACCCTTCCTAGGGTATTTAAGGGCTTACCTGTGGGTGGGTCCTCAGACTCACCGTGGGACAAGACTCAAGACTGTAACCATGTCACTCTTTGACCGTCTGGACTCTTGGACTTCGCCTGGAACCGAGACTGCATCAAGGAAGACTCCTGCTGCTCCTGATCTCACTGTTCTGCAAGTCTTCTTTGTCGTCTGTGTCTGTGCTTCTTCCAGGATCTTCACCAGATGTGTAGGCATCAAGGGCACCTGAAGTAATCTCCCTGGAAGTGAAGGAGTCACTCCAGTGCATCTGCAGGCACCGAAACGAAGCTGACCGGTCTGCTGCTCCTGACGTCCTGCGGACTTCGAAAGGCTCAGCAAAACAGATGGCGGTGCTGCAACTCCCTCGAGGCCTGACCTGTCCTCTCTGCAATTTTGAGGCCAGTATCCCTCGTCGGAACCGCTGGGACCAAACCCCTGTGCACCATGTTGACTTGCCGTTGCGAAGGCTTGTTGGCTCTGCACTCCAGAGATCTTCGGGCTACAAGAAGCTCCAGCATCTCTTCCTGCCAAGTACATTGTCTTCACTGCATCCCCTGCACTGTGGGCCTATCTTGGTGAGATGCTTGAGGTCCTCTTGCAACTCCTGTGCCTTCGGCCTGTGGGTCCTCTTTAGGGTCTTCTCCTGCTTCAGCGGGCTCCCCTGCTTGCTTGGGGCCTGCTCTGACTCTCCTGCTTGTGGTGGGTCCCTTAGACCTTGCTGGTCCCAACGTTGCTCCTTCTTCGCTTTCCATGCCTGTTGCAGCTGCCAAGGCTTGTTGTTGCTCCTGCCAGACACCGACCCCCTGGTTCTCAACTTCCGACGTGGGACAGCTCGTGCACAGCTCCTGGTCCTCCTCAACGTCGCCTGGTCCTCACAGCTGTAGCGACAAGGTCACTGTCAACTCTTCTGAAGCATCCGCCATTGATGGGCATTGCTCTAACGTGCCTCCGGGTCACCTCAGAGTGGCATAGACACTGTCCCCTTTGCTTGCAGCTTCTTCACTTCCAGACCCCACCCTTGGATTCCACTGGACTCTTGCACAGTCTTTTCCAGCTGCATCTTTCCTGAAGTCCTCCACTGTGGTCAATGGCGGTTTCCAACATCACTTCGCACCTATGCACCTGGCTTCCCTGGTATAGGTATCCTGGTTCCTGGGGTATTCACGGGTGGGGTGACTCTCTAACCTTCTGTCTTTCACAGGGTTTCTTCAGGGCCCACTGGAAAGGGTCCTTCTTCTCCAAAACTGCAATTGCGACTTCCCCGCTGACTTCTATTGGGCACGCAGCTGTGTTTCCACTCTGCACACAGCCTCCGTGGGGTTCCTGGGTAGTTACCTTGGGTGGTTCCTTGTGTCCCCAGCTCCTCTGAGTCTCCTTGTCCATGTCTCGACTTCAGATGCAGTTCGCATTCCACTTTCTTAATATATGGTTTTGTCTCCCCTGGAGACCACTGTATTGTGTGCTTACTTACCTATTGCAGTTGAAGTAATATTGTGTCTTTGTGTTTATATCTCCGGGTAGGAGATATCGAATGCGTTAGTGAGTGTTGTGTAATAAGTAGACATATTTTTATATTTACACTGTGTGGTTCTTTTTCGTTTAATCTACACTACATGATTAGATTTGGTAATACAGGCTGTTTAGCACTTCTTCAAGATAAGCCTGAAGGCTGCTCTCCACAGCTTCCACTTAGAGAGCTTTCTATGGTTGTCTTAAGACCACTAAAATCACCATAAGGGTTCTCTGGATTAGTGCAAGGTGCTTCACTTAAATAAGTGTGCACCATATACTAAGCCAGCCTCCTACAGGTCTCTGGCACTGTGATGAGGATTATACTACACTGTGGTGATTGATATTTATGAACATGTGATTAATTGTGATACATTGCCTCATATAAGAACAAAGCGGAGATAGTCTCATCTTTACGAGACATGATCATTCACTTTTCCTGAGAATCCAGTCCCCTTACATTTCACGCAAATGAGTTAGGACTTTGCAGTGTATATTTAATAACTTTTTTCCAATTTAGTCTTTTTACTCTACATACCTCCCCGGGGCCTGAGCTGCAGCCAATCAGCTTGCTCGACCTAGGGTCGAGAGGCCCACCTCTCTCTACAAGGGTCCGCTCTGCTCGGACCTCCACACACGACACAAGACATGTCGGTGCGGTCGACGGTCATTGGCCGCAGCTACCTTACCCGGATGCTCTTAAACCCGTCGACAGTGTCTTCCGATACCTACGGATCGCGGACAACGGTAAGTGCTACTAGGCACTTCTCGGAGCTGGCAAGTAAGTAGGGCTATATCGTGGCTCTGGTGTAATAGCGAGCATGCTGACTCGATTATTTGCACAATACATATTTTGGATTTTTGTAAATTGTGACTTCTGTCTCTATTTACGTTTCCAATGCAGTTCGTGCTCTGAAGTGGTGTCCTTGCTAACGGATAGGTCAGTTTGCCCTGACTTACAGGAGGGTAAGGATCTGATGTTTGCACGCTGTATCTGCCTTATTTTAGGCTTGTTCATGGGGGTACCTGCGTAGATTATATTGGCAGCATGGGGCCCATTGGGGCAGAACCTCACTTGTGTGTAGTACGTGAGGGTGTGCGCGCGCCATCACCATTGTTTTTAAACACTTATCCATGACAAGTTTATATTCATGTGTGCACAAGCATACGTTTTTATTTTATTTTTTTAATGCAGGTTACCATAACCTGATCACTCTGTTAGGACAGTGCTCACCAGTGGCAGTAAGCTGTCAGTTGGCACCTTATCACCTATGCATGGTGTGGGGCATGAAATTATTGAGCTCCTCTCACTGCGAAGAAGATTAGGTCACATTTACCTGTTTTTCCGTTCTGGTCCTGAAGAAATGCCAACAGATCGCTTCACGACTACTCAAGGAATGAGACATGTTGACCTGAAGTATAGACCCTAGCCTGTTAGCATGTCTATAGGTGACGAACACTTTCTCACTTACAGAGACAGGGACCATTATTCCCCCAGTTTCTCTGCCACCTCTTTTAACCTCAGCATCGACCAGGAAGATCACATTAAATATATTGCGGCATCATGTTGACAGTTGATTTTATTTTCACACTTGCGCTAATCTTCTCACATTGTAGGACATAACATTCTCTGTTTTACTGTGCTCATCCGGCAAATTTATTAAAAGATCTCCAGTAAAGTGCAGTCTCACGGGGCCCGCCAGGCATTACAGCGCCGGCCTGGCGAGGAGCATAGCCCTATAATGAAGCAGTTCATCTTTGGGTGAGTGAGGGTAGCTATTCTCAAAAGCTCATGCTTCCTAGGCCCCCTGCACTGAGTTAGAGATAATGTCTCTGGGACTGAACTTTCAGAACAGTATACTGTGATTTGATTACTAATTTTTCTTTCTACTGCACTAACCATAATTTCAATGACAAAATGAAACCCCTCATTTTGTTCCTTTCTAAATTAAATGTTTTAAGTTTAACCAGTTTGATTCAATTAAGATGGCTTCAGGTGTGCCATACTTTTTTCATAAGTAAGACTGTTAGCGCTCTAGTTCACTCTGGGAGGCTGCAGTAGAACACACAGGAATCAACTGACAGGCTGCTATTGTAGGAAGTACATATTTTACTGAGAATGTCAGACTTTATTCTCATATGGTAAACATATTCTGAATTACAGAAAATATGCTCTCATTTTTGCTTCTGGCGCACCTTCTATGACCTCTATGGGAAAATCATGAGAAAACTGTCTTCTTTCAAGCATGATTGATGTACTCGCAGCAGAAGGCTTTTTCACAGGGTGAAATCACCTTCGAACACAACACAATTCCTAAAATTAGTTTGGTACCATCAACAAATGACTTCTCCTTTTTGTGACCCTCAAAACCTGCCATTCACTACAATGCATTTCAGTGGGCGTGCTATCATGTATATTGGTTCTAAAATGGCTGCCAGCACTTTCTGGTTGAAGTGCTGACAGCCAATCAGATCTCACCATGAGATCTGTGCTTAGGCTGCACCCAGATATCCTTATTTGCTTTCCCTTAAATTTCTCAACAACTACTGAACAGATTTACACCAAATAACTGAAAGCGTGATCTGCGAACAAAAATCTACCTTTCTGTAGGGTAGACTGATACACCAAACAGTCAGGAGGATGAGCTGAGATAAAACTCTTGGTGGCGCTAAAGTCCACTCTGCATTTGAAAGAATTGTTAATGCGTATTGCAGACACCTGCAGACCTAGCGAGCACTGGCAAATTCAGTAAGTCTCTGCTTTAAAAAGCAAAGCTACTGCCTTTGCCAAAGTTTTTTTTAAACTGAATGACAGAAAGAAATAACAAAAAGAGGCCCCTCAGCTGCTCGATGAAAAAATGAAAAGATACAACTCATCCCGTCAACAACACAAGATCAAAATGTTCCTGGGTGGGATAAAAACAAGAATATGGAGGAAAGATATTGAATCAAGAGACGTAAGATAAACAACAGGTTCGAGGCATGTGAGCTGCAGATCACATGCTTTGCACAAGATCGCCATCTAGTGTTGGGTCCGGATGTTTGCACTTTGTTTTTCTGGAAGACGTTTTCCCTAGTCACGAGGTAGAGGACTCCTCCCTTAGGTTATAGTGAGCATGGTCATAGACTCCATCTTCAGATAGTTTTTTTCCGCCATCGGGTTCGGATGTAACTTGCTGTGCTCCGGTTCGACGTCGGTCCTTCGGCCCTTCTCGGTGCGTATCACATTCACACTTGACGTTATTGTTTCCGTTCGCGTTCCCCTTTCTTCGCGGATCGTGATTCCTAAAGAAAATTTCGATCGGAGAGCTCGTGGTAGACCGTCGGGCCTAGCCCCTGGTTCGACTCGCAGTCAATAGAACGAACTCCTTTCAAGTTCTGTCCTCGGTGCCACGCGAAATACCCTCGCACCGACTCACACGAGGTGTGCAATTTGTGTTTGTCACCCGATCACAGAGAAGACCACTGCGACGCGTGCCGAGCTTTCCGCTCCAAAAAGACTCTTCGCGATCGTCAGGCCCGACGACGCAACATGCAGAGACAACAAGCAGGTTCCATTCCGGACCTCTTCGGACCTCAATCGGACGAAGAGGAAGGCGACAAGCCCATCGGCGCTGATGAGGAATAGGAAGACGTCTTTGTTTCCGAAAACAGCTCCGATGAGGATGAAGACATCCCGCATGGACAGCGTACCGTGAGTACAGCCCCTACCTCGCCCCACCTTCCACTTCCATCAAAGAAAAAGGCTCCAGACCAACCTGCACCCTCGGGCCCCGGTGGGCGCCGAGAACAAGCTTCCAAAGCCCCGCCTTCGGGCTCGGCATCGAAGCATAGTAAAAAGCCTTCCAGCTCCGACAAGCCCCATGCCAAATCGGGCACCGAGCCAAAAACTAAGGAGCCGAAGAAAAAGTCTGGCACCGAACATCCTCCGTCAGCACCGAAACAAACTTCGGATCCGAGAACTCCGGCCAAGAAACCATCGGCGCCGAAACATTCGTAGCCGAAACACACGGAGACACCAAAGTCACCTAAAAAGCAGATTTTCGGTGATCCGCACGACAAACCGGATCCGAAACAAAAGATTCTGGTTATACACCCAAAGACTGGACATATCACCACTAAAGTGACTTTAAAGAGAGTTGCTACTACCGAAGAGGAATGCCAGATACTATTCAAGAAGAGAACTGTCGGGACAAATCCTTCCCTCCTCCTCTTCCTCTTCTTTCACCTTTTCTACCACAGATTATACCTGTGCCAACTTCACCTGAGCACTCACCACCACACACACCTGACAATCAGGGTGATGGGGATGGGGATGATAACGATAATGATCAGCCTGGAGACGTGTGGGATAACTATAATGCTGATTCTCCCACTGGCAACGACCCGTATATATATCCTACCAGGCCCTCTCCACCAGATGACAGTGTGGGGTTTGTTGATCTGTTAAGTAGGGCTGCTACTTACCATGGGGTCCCCCTCCACAAAGAATCCCTTGAAGAGGACTTCCTTTTCGAGACACTACACAACACACAAAGTCTACACACATGTTGCCCATGTTGAAAGGCATGACCAGACAGTAGACGACATTTTTAAGGGTCCTGTTATAGCACCTATCCTTAACCCGAGGGTAGATAAAAAAATACAAGCCTGCCCCATCAGATCCAATCTACATAAAAGGTCAACTACCATTAGATTAAATGCACGTAAAAGGGCAAACTCCCAGACTACTGGAGACGCACACCACGGGATAAAGAGTCGAAACTCCTTGATGCTTCAGCGAAAAGAATAGCCTCCCAGGCTGCTAACTTCTGGCGTATTTCCAATACACAGGCGTTGCTATCACGCTATGACTGCGCACACTGGGATGAAATGGAGCAACTCATCCAGTTTCTTCCTCAAGAACACAAATCAAGAGCGCAAGACCTGGTTCAGGAGGGACAGTTAATTTCTAATAACCAAATTAGATGCTCCCTAGATGCTGCTGATAAATCTGCCAGATCGGTAAACACTAGTGTTCTTTTAAGAAGACACGCCTGGCTGCGCATATCAGGGTTTAAACCGGAGGTTCAAACTTCCATATTAAACACACCCTATGACAAGGAACACCTTTTTGGGCCGGTGGTAGACACTTCATTGGATAAAATGAAGAAGGATGCTGAAGTGGCTAAATCCATGGGAGCCCTTCAGTCTCCACAAGGGCGTGGGTCATTTCGTCGCTCCTTTTATAGAGTAGGATCTAAAAATACTTCCTCAGACACTGCGTCCACCTATAAGGGCAATAACCAGCCGTCAGGTTCCAAGGGTTTCTTTCGAGGCAATTACAGAGGAAACAACGGCAAGGGCAGAGGTAGAGGTTTTAATACACCTACCTCGCCATCCAATACAAAACAGTGACTTGCCCATAGTTCCCCCCCCGACCAATTAACACCTGTAGGGGGACGACTGTCACAATTTCTACCAAAGTGGCAGTCAATAACAACAGACAAATGGGTTCTCCAAATTATCCATTCTGGTTACTGCCTGGAGTTCATCAACACTCCTCCAAACATTCCCCCAAAACCACACAGACTTTCACCGGATCACCTAGACCTTCTCAAACAAGAAGTACAATCCCTGTTACTAAAACAAGCCATAGAGCCCGTACCACCACAACATCAGGGGTCGGGTGTGTACTCCTTTTACTTTCTAATTCCAAAAAAGTGCGGCTCTCTCAGACCCATATTGGATCTCAGAGAACTCAATCTTTACATACAGTCAAACCACTTCCACATGGTAACACTACAACAAATACTGCCTCTTTTGCAAAAGGGCGATTTTCTTTCTACTCTAGAATTAAAGGACGCCTACTTTCATATTCCAATTCATCCGGCTCACCGCAAATTTCTCAGGTTTGTGGTAGCAGGTCAACACTACCAATTCAAAGTGCTCCCATTCGGAGTCACCACTGCCTCCAGAATCTTCACAAAATGTCTGGCAGTCGTAGCTGCGCATCTCAGAAGACAAAGCATACATGTCTTTCCCTATCTGGACAACTGGCTCATCTAAGCCAGCACATACCAGCAATGTCGCAAACACACTTCAGTAACAATACAGCTGCTTCAGCAGCTAGGGTTCTCAGTCAATGTGTTAAAATCACATCTTCAGCCAAACAACGTTCAGGATTACCTAGGAGCCACTATAGATACTCAAAAAGCTCTAGCGTATCCCAATGCAGCCAGAATTCGAAACATTCAGGCGCTCATTCTCGAATTCCAACCCACTCAGTCACTTCCGGCTCGAGTGTTTATGCAACTACTGGGAATCTTGGGATCTTGCATAATGATCGTTTCCCGCGCCAGGCTACATATGCGTCCACTTCAAGAGTGTTTAGCCAGTCAGTGGAACCAGTCTCAAGGTCTATTAACCGATCTAGTGTTGGTAAGCGGCCGTACTCATCGCTCTTTGCAGTGGTGGAACACACAAAGCCTATCAAAAGGGCGGCTGTTCATAGACCCGATTCCACAGACTGTGTTAACAGCGGACGCATCCCTTACTGGCTGGGGAGCTCATCTTCAACAACACACAGTGCAAGGGCGGTGGAGCCTACAGCAAAGGTTGCTTCACATCAATCATTTAGAACTCATGGCAATCTTTCTAGCACTCAAAGCCTTTCAAGATCGCCTCTCTGGCAAAGCTGTACTAGTCCGAACAGACAACATGACCGCTATGTATTACATACAGAAGCAGGGGGGAACACACGCTCTCCAACTGTCCCACTTAGCCCAAAACATCTGGAAGTGGGCGATACACCACAACATTTATCTCCTAGCAGAACATCTCCCAGGAGTCAACAATCAGATTGCAGATCTCCTCAGCAGGCAAAGCTATCAGGTACACGAGTGGGAACTTCATCCTCAAGTTCTCCACCCATACTTTCAAGCCTGGGGAGTCCCTCACATAGACCTGTTCGCAACACCCGAAAACGCAAAATGCCAAAGCTTCGCCTCCAGGTATCCACACCCGTTCTCCAAAGGCAATGCTCTATGGATGAACTGGTCAGGGATATTTGCCTACGCTTTTCCGCCTCTCCCACTCATTCCATCAGTGGTTCGGAAACTCAGGCAAACATCACTCACGCTAATACTAGTAGCTCCAACATGGGCACGTCAACCCTGGTTCACAACCCTGTTGGAACTTTCTCTGGTACCACACCAAAAATTACTTTTAACTCCCAGTCTCCTCACACAGAGCCATGGAGAAATCAAACACCCAGATCCCAAACAGCTGAACCTTGCGATCTGGTTCCTGAAGTCATAGAGTTTGGTTATCTCAACCTTCCACCAGACTGTATGAACATTATTAAAGAGGCCAGAAAGCCTACCACAAGGGCCTGCTACGCAGCCAAATGGAAGCGTTTTGTTATCTATTGCAATAACAATCACATCAACCCTCTTGATGCTTCCATACAAAACATACTGTGCTACTTATTGCATTTGCAACAGTCGGCCTTGGCCTATACATCCATCAGACTGCATCTTGCTGCCATAGCAGCTTGCCTTCAAAATAGGCAACATTTATCGCTATTTCGAGTGCCTGTCATCAAAGCATTCATGGAAGGGCTAAAAAGGGTAATACCACCAAGACTTCCACCTGCCCCAGTATGGAATCTTAACATAGTCCTCACAAGGTTAATGGGTCCGCCGTTTGAACCCATGCACAAATGTGAACTACAGTTCCTTACTTGGAAAACAGCTTTCCTTATTGCAATCACTTCATTAAGAAGAGTGGGTGAACTACAGGCACTAACCATAGAAGAACCCTTTTTCCAGTTACATAAAGATTAAGTGGTTCTGCGTACCAACCCTAAATTCCTACCTAAGGTTGTATCCACATTTCACATCAATCAGTCGGTTGAATTACCTGTATTCTTCCCTCAACCTGACTCTGTTGCAGAATGAGCTTTACATACCTTAGATGTCAGAAGAGCTCTTTTATATTACACTGAAAGAACAAAATCATTTCGTAAAACCAAACAACTCTTTGTAGCTTTTGCACCGCCTCACAACGGCAACCCTATCTCCAAATCAGGAATTGCTAGGTGGATTGTTAAGTGTATTCAGATTTGTTATCAAAAAGCCAAAAGGACTCTCACAGTACCCCCTAGATCACATACCACTCGCAAGCTAGGGGCTACTATGGCTTTCTTAGGGAATATCCCTATTACTGATATCTGCAAAGCTGCAACATGGTCTACGTCACACACATTCACCAAACACTATTGTGTAGATGTGTTAGCAAGACAACAAGCTAATGTAGGTCAAGCAATACTTAAAACGTTATTTCAAACAACTCCAACAGTTACAGGATAGCCACCGCTTCGGGGAGACTACTGTATAGTCTGTGCAAAGCATGTGATCTACAGCTCACATGCCTCGAACGGAAAATGCTACTTACCCAGTATGCATCTGTTCTTGGCATGTAGAGCTGTAGAATCTCATGCACCCACCCACCTCCCCTGGTACCTGTAACTGCTATAGTTCTCTGTTTTACTAAACATACTCACGCATGGACATCTCTATTCTTTACTACTACTCCATTCTATCAACCCTTTGTGGAAAACAGTCTGAAGATGGAGTCGATGACCATGCGCACTATAACCTAAGGGAGGAGTCCTCTACCTCGTGACTAGGGAAAACTTCTTCCAGAAAAACAAAGTGCAAGCATCCGGACCCAACACTAGATGGCGATCTTGTGCAAAGCATGAGATTCTACAGCTCTACATGCCAAGAACAGATGCATACTGGGTAAGTAGCATTTTCCTTCCATCCGGTTATAACCAAGGGGTGACTCAAAGTCCACTGTTATGTATGGGAAACAATAGGTCCACTGTCTGTAGCTGAGAGCTCAAAATGGCAAAATACTCCCACATAAAGAAGAAGCATTGACAGTGCCAGTAGGTCTGGCATTGACCACCAGCCCTTTGCCAGTGCTTGTTTTCTCGTTTTTTGCAAAAGTTATTGTTGGGGAGGTGGTCTGGCCTGCATTCATTTTAAATTAAAACATTGGCTAAAAACAAAAACATTTTTTCTGTTCCCAAAAAGCATGCATTTCTATAGTAGTACCTTGCACTTTAAGGAACTACTTTTGTGGGTGGATGTGATTCTCGTGAAGGGCAGAATGCTATCTCTCACAGTGAAATTATCCAATGACTAAAGTGGTCTGAACCACTAGCCCATGCTGTAGTGGGCGGGAAGAAAATGGGAATGACACAATAACACACAGATAGATGAAGAGAGCTGGGTGAAAGCCTCTATAAGTAAATATATTATGCATCTAATTATAGTAAAATCAGAAGGTCTTGGATAATGACAACCTAAAAAAAAGGCGTTAAAAGAAGTTTCCTCTGTTAGGAAAAAATTGTTAGAAAGAAACCACTGAGAATAAAATTGAGGAAACACTAAAGTAGAGGGTAGAGGCAACATTAGGTATGGGATAAAACATTAAGAAATGTTCAATATAAAGTGGTATTGGCAGTAATAAATGAAGTAAAAAATGAGAAGTAAAACAATTTTGAAAGAAACAATGTATGAAGTACACTTTTGCAAGCAAATGCATATGTATGGGAAGTTCACACGGGTTCTGCATTTGGATAAGTAAGTTGAGAATACATGTTTAATACATTCCCCTTCTTACCTGCAACTAAAGCAGGACTATCAAAGTTCTAATTTCTGCATCTGCTGGAGCCAGCAAAGGTTTACTATTCCTGCAGTAGCATTAGCCATGCCGGGCGTTGCATAATATTTAGTAAGTGCCAACGCAGGAGCTGGCAAGAACAGTGGCCGAATTCATGAAGACAGTGTGTGGCTTAAGGTTCCGGTAAAGAGTGCCCTTCATTTGGAGGCATATTGTGCCTGCGTGTGGTGCAGGAGCAGTGCTGCGGTGATCTCTAGGGCCCAGGCTTCCCTCTATTAGAAAGTTGTTTACTTCCCTCCTGTAGTCAGTGGTTTATGTCTCTTATCATAGCAACCGCATCCAGATGACAAGTCGAGGCTTGCCCGTGAGACGTGCCCCGAGGCCTGGAGGCCATTGCGCGTTATTTCCTTTCTGGTGCGCTGGCGGGAACGCAGCCCTGTGTGTGAATCACACTCTGGGGAATAAAGAACGTACTCTTCAGCCCTACAGGGGAATGAAGAACGTACTCTGCTGCTCGCTCATTTAGCACACAGTAAGTGCGGTGAAAGGCTTTGCGCTGTGTGGCGTCTTATGTTTTTTCGTTTTAACTTGTGTGCATGCATTGTTAATGAGCAGCTGCTTGTCATATGTGTGTTTGTGTTGAAAATTGGGAATATTACTTATACTATTGTCTTAGGGCTAATAGTTACTTGCCAAAGTTAAGAAATTGAATGTTTCAGGTTTGGAACAGAACCGGTGTACTTTGTTTTTAGAGGTTTTTGTGATCGGATCACTTGCTTGCGTTTGTACACCTGTACCAGGGGCAGCACAGATCAGAATTCACATGACCCGAATGCAAATGAGAATTTCAGACTTATGATTGATTTATGTCTCTAAATAGAAGTAACGTGCTTCAATTACCCTATTTCAGAAAAGTTCAAAAACTTGGTATAAGTCATTGTAAATTAATAATTTGTGCGTAATTTCCCTTAAATGTCACGTTTGGGCTTTCCAAGGGGCATCAGAGGTGCACAACTACACAGGTCTAACTAAAGTCTATGCAACATTTTTTAAGTGCATTTCCCTAAAATATTCGAACATTTAAGGTTTTGATGTAACTGCTTCAGAAAATAAATGCTCAAAGTACCACCATAAACCAGTTTTCTTAAAGTGATGGGATGCAGTGGGTTGGAGAAAGCAGGTACATGTTGGAGGAAAACGGTTTTAAGTGAGAAAAAAAAGGATTTGTTAAATTAGAAGTTTATCAACTTTTCTAACCCAATACTTATTTAACTCAGTAATAGAAATATGCAAACTTAAGGCTAAAAACAGTCTTATGTTTATTTGTATATGTATATTTATAAGACTGCTTCCTATGACAGTCGTACACGGCACATGTGTGGGAATTGAAACTTAGTAAATGCCGTCAGTAGGCGTAACTTTAGAACGTAAGATCTGGAAAAGCGGTGCAAAGTCAGAAAGATATATGAGCACCAGGCACTTAAGCATGTTCACCGTGCCATGCTTAATTAGGTCTATGAAAGTAATACTAATTTGTCAATGAGCTAAATTGATATAAATTATGACCATAATCAAGTATGTCGTGTGTCATTTACATGTGTCCATAGTATCCAAACACGGAGACATTTTTTTAAATATATATATATTTTTTAAATAACTCTCAAGCGAAGAGATCAGTTCCCAGGCACTAACTTTTGAATCTGTGAATGAGGCTGCACACTAACCATATACAGAGATGTAGGTGATTCGTGGTATGAAAATGACAGTCTTCGCGGCTTTGCCAGAAGACTGGCCAATCCAGTCCATATGCCTTGCAGTAGGTATTTGCAGTTTCCTCTTTAGTTTTAGGAGTGCAGTAGGACAGTTAAAGAAAGTACTTAATGAACTCGAGAGTTGGTAAAATTTGGATCACTATACTGCTGGAGAGCTCAGCTTTTTTTTTCTTCACCCGAAAACCAGAGTCTTTTCCTGCGAACATCCAAAGAATATAAAAGAGGGTATTAGAGAGTTTGTCCTATCACACGTGTACTTTTTATGAAAACCCATATCGGTATCCACAAAGTCTTCGACTTAGTGTTTGTTCAGAACCTTCCCAATGGGCCACCCTTTACCCTTCCTTTAAGACCATTCATGTTCCACACCCCACCTGTAAACATACAACTCCAGAAAATCTTCCATAATTGCATATTTTTCACCACCGGAAGTACTTCTTGCGGTCGCAAGCGACTGCAAATCCTAATTCTGTGACTTATGACCTGCCATTTGCACCCTCAGATAGCACTTTTTGTGCACATCAGCAGAACTTGGATACAAATAATTGTTGTGAATCTGGTGGAGACTGTTGTAAAGAAAGATACGGGTTGAGCAGCAGTGCTTTAAGGGGCAGAATTCCCCAACAGCATTATTAGTTCTCTGGCTTCGTCTCCCTTACAGGTTAAATTATGTTTGCATCCTCTGCTCTGTTGAGATAGGGTTGCTGTGTCTTTGTGGAGGTGAGGTTAACCTCTGTTACTTGTTTGGAGGTTGGGCTTTCGGTGTACAGTGTCTCCATGTAAGGAGAAAGTTGCGTTGGCGCTTTCCTGTGGAAAGCTTTGTTGCTTTGTCTGATGTTT